>CM069146.1:47506324-48106324 GCA_035221665.1 Okamejei kenojei
TGGAAGAGGTCAAGATGTAGATTGAACAGAAACTCGGTACAATGAATTAAATTGTAGACAAGGCAACAATCGTTTTCTTAAGACAGACACAAAATGCGAGAGGATCTCGGCGTGGCCAGGCAGCATCTGTGGAGAAAAGGAATAGGTGACATTTCGGGTCAAGACGCTTCTTCAGACTGAGAGTCGGGGGAAAGGGAAATGAGAGATGTAGACAATGATACAGAGAGGTATAGAACAAATGAGTGAGAGATATGCAAAAAGTAACGATGATCAAGTAAATGGTCCCTTGTTGGCTGTGGGCTAGGTGATAATGAGTTTGACAGACAATGAAACTCAACAAGATGACAATGAAACAAGTAAGACGACTAGGGTGGCGGAGGAACAGAGAGGGCGGGGATTCAAGGGTTAGTTCCATGCCAGTTGTTTTCATAATATCTAAAAAATCCCGTTTTTCCTCATTAATACATCTTAACAGTCTTCCCTGAAGCGACAAAAGAAAAATCATTCATAACTGAGATGTACATTAATAAATTGCATCTATTAATGTATTAAGAAGACTTGATGGGCCGAATGACCTAATTCTGCTCCGATAACTTATGATCTTTCCACGCTGTATCTCTAAATACTAAAAACTTAACAGGACCGTGGATAAATCGATACAGTAACAAATCATGGAAGTGGACATGAACAAGGTCACTGGGCACAATTTGGTAAATAAGTTTTGAGAATGTGCTTGCATGGTGAGTACCAAAGGCCGCCTCTAACCCTCCGCCACCCAAGTCATGATAGCTTCTTGTTTTCACTCAACAAACAGCTAACAATGGCCTGTTTCCTCCACCATCGTAACTTTTTTGCACATCTTTAATTCATTGATCTTTATCTCTCTACATCATTGTCTATATCTCTTGTTTCCCTAATCCCTGTCTGAAGAAGGGTCTGGATCCGAAAAGACCCATTCCTTCTCTCCATACATGCTGCATGTCCCACTAAGTTACTCCAGCTTTTTGAGTCTATCTCCAGTCTTTTCTTCACTTGCACGCAACATGGGATTAGGAGGGATAGATCAGCCACAATAGACTTGAAAGGCCAAATGGCCTAATTCTACTCCTATCCCCAAGGACCTTATAACATCTATTTCGCCCTTATTGCAATCTTCAATGATAAAAATGGGTGAATTTCACAGCAAGAAGCTGCTCCTGAAACCCGAGTACAGTGTTTGTATAATGGACAACTTTAACAAACCATGTCAACATCTAACAGCTATTAATCTGGAATTTGCCTCACAATTCTGGGGAACCTTAAAATTCGTCCAGTGGAACCTTGATTGGCACCTAAAACCAGGTTACCATGTAATCCCGTTCTACCTGCTCCATGGTCGGATAGTCGGCGACTAAGCCGTCTCCCCCACCCGGTTTGCCAAGTGAGGGGGGGGCTGTGGACCCCCAGCAGGGCCAAAAACAAGACCTGACAAAGGGCGGATGAGTTTCTAGCGAGCCAATCGCCATCCACACTTCAGTAGAAGTTGCGATCACTGTCGTACACAGCATTGTAAGGGATGATGATAAAGCACACACACCAAAATCCTACACTTCCAGTGGCGGAAGTCCGCAGGAACTGGAGGACAGAGATGTGTGGTGCGTCCGTCACCGTTCCCGTTGGAAACCAGCACCACTGCGCCGCTAATGTTTTCAACGATGATGAATGAATGATAAAACCACCAGGGGGCAACATTTTCCTGACTGCTGTATCTGTGTGCAGGGCAAAGAATTGTGACGATTTCCCACTTTTTGAGAGCTAGGAAAAACATTCAGATTAAGCAGAGTTGTTACACAATATCATAAACTACGAGGAAAAAATATTTGAATTAACTGTTTATTCAAATTTAAAGTTCTATTTAAACCTAGACAATATTTTTTTTAATTACCAGAAATGGCCATAAGGACTGTGAATTGAAAACAGTCACTTTGGTCCATGTTAAAAGTCCACACGATTAGCTGCAGCCACAGTGACTAAAACAGGTAAGCAGATAACCACTATTATCACAGCGCGGGAATGGGCCCTTCGGCCCACAATGTCTATGCCAAACATCATGTCAAGGCCAACTCTTATTTGCCTGCACACAATCCATTTCTCTTCAGCCCCTGCATATTCAAAAGCCACTTAAATACAACTAACGTATTTGTCTCCACCACCACCCCAGGCAGTGTGTTCCAGGCACTCTCCACCCTCTGTGCAAAAAACTTAAGGGAATAAGTGATAGGAGCAGAATTTGGCCATTCAGCCCATCAAGTCTAATCCGCCATTCAATCCTGGCTGATCTATCGCTCCCTCCTAACCCCAATCTCCTGCCTTTCCCCCATAAACCCTGACACCCGCATTAATCAAGAATCTACCTCTGCCTTAAAAATATCCATTGACTTTGCCTCCACAGCCTTCTGTGGCAAAGAATTCCACAGATTCACCACTGTCTGACTAAATAAATTCCTCCTGATCTCCTTCCTAAAGGAACGTCCTTCAATTCTGAGGCTATGACCTCTACTCTTAGACTCCTCCACTGGTGGAAACATCCTCTCCACATCCACTCTATCCAAGCCTTTCGCTATTCGGTACGCTTCAATGAGGTCCCCTGTCATTCTTCTAAACTCCAGTGAGTACAGGCCCAGTGCCGTCAAACGTTGATCATATGTTAACCCACTCCTTCCTGGGATAACTTTTGTAAACTTTTCTACTGAAACGTTATTACAAATAATTTGGAAGATGGCTCCTGTGAATTACAGGATGAAGATATCGTAATTCTATTATTGAAGGAAAAACAATGTCCGTGTGTCACTTTTATAATAGTTTGCGGGTAAACAATTAACAACTCCCACAAATAATCCTGTTTCAACAATTAGGTTTTGCTAGCTATCCTGATTCATAAAAATAATCTTCAAAGTGATTTTTGATTAAGCATGATCCATAATTTGTCCTACATTAAGGGCTGAGTAATATTTTAAGCTTTCCAAAGCTTCAGTCAACAATAATTACTAAATATTTAAAGTTATTTTCTGTATTTAGACTGAATAATGCGTACCATGAACAAATGTGCACTTTGGCTTTTCGTAATAAAATGTAATGAATGCATAACATTTTTTTCTCTTCAACAATGAATTCATCTGAACTTGGTTATGAAATTTGATTCAGGCTGACAGAACTGGCTTTGAGCAACATGAGTTGGCTACTATCATAGAATATAGGTGCAGGAGGAGGCCATTCGACCCAGCGCCACCATTCATTGTGATAATGGCTGATCACCCACAATCAGTAACCCGTGCCTGCCTTCTCCCCATACCCCTTGTTTCCACTAACTCCAAGAGCTCTATCTAATTCAACCGTTCAACTTCTCCAGAAACAGAGGCTGTGTACCATTTCTAACACTTCTTAAGGGCCTGTCCCACTTACGCGATTTTTTTGGCGCCTTGCCGGCACTCGACATAGTCGCAGCAGGTCGACGGAAATGTTCAACATGTTGAAAATCCAGCGGCGACTAGAAAATGTACGACTCTTTGGGCGCCTGTATGGTCGTGAACAGTCGCCCAAAGAGTCGTACCTTTCTCTGGTCGCGGCTGGATGGGCCAAATGGCCTAATTTTGTTGCTAGAACTTAAGAACTTCATTTTATCAACAAGATCATTCCAACACACTTCTTTTCTGTTGTTCTTCACCCCCTCGCATGCTGTGCAGTGTTCTTGTTTCTCACTCACCCATTGCACCGTACTCACACACGTACTAAGAAAAGAGACACAAGGGACTGGTGACTGAAGAAGGGTCCCAACTCGAAACATCACCTCTCCGTGTCCTCCAGAGATGCTGCTTGGCCTGCTGAGTTAGTCCAGCACTTAGTGTTCTTTTCGACCAAGAAAGGATGCTAACAAAAGCTTTTCACTGTACCTCGGTACACGTGACAATAAACTGAACTAAACTCTCTACTACAAACCCACTGACTCCCATGGCTATCTGGACTACACTTGCGCTCTGCACCTATTATGAGGTGTTCCAAACCAGGGCATCAGAGATGTCCTCATTCTTTACGGATCGGGGGTTCCCCTCTACAACTATAGATGAGTCTCTCACCAGGGTCTCTTCTATATCTTGTAGCTCCGCTCCCATACCCCATCCCCCCACTCGTAACAAGGACAGAGTCCCCCTTGTCCTCACCTTCCACCCTACCAGCCATCACATACAACAGATAATCCTCCGACATTTTCTCCACCTCCAACGGGATCCCACCACTGGACACATCTTCCCATCTCCTCCCCTTTCGGCTTTCCGCAGAGACCGCTCCCTCCGTAACTCCCTGGTCAATTCGTCCCTTCCCACCCAAACCACCCCCTCCCCTGGTACTTTCCCTTGCAACAGCAGGAAATGCTACACTTGTCGCTTTACCTCCCCCCTTGACTCCATCCAAGGACCCAAGCAGTCTTTCCAGGTGAGGCAGAGGTTCACCTGCACCTCCTCCAACCTTATCTACTGTATGTTCCACATCGGTGAAACCAAGCGCAGGCTTGGCGATCGCTTCGCCCAACACCTCCGCACAGTTCGCATTAACCAACCTGATCTCCCGGTGGCTCCGCACTTCAACTCCCCCTCTCATTCCGAATCCAACATTTTTGTCCTGGGCCTCCTCCAAGGCCAGAGTGAGTCCCACCGCAAATTGGAGGAGCAGCACCTCATATTTTGCTTGGGTAGTTTACACCCCAGCGTTATGAACATTGACTTCTCTAATTTCAGGTAGTCCTTGCTTTCTCCCTCCTTCCCCTCCTCTTCCCAGCTCTCCCACAGCCCACGGTCTCCACCTCTTCCTTTCGTCTTCCCACCCACACCCCCCCCCCCACCCCCACATCAGTTTGAAGAAGGGTCTCGACCCGAAACATCACCTATTCCTTCGTTCCATAGATGCTGCCTCACCCACTGAGTTTCTCCAGCATTTTTGTCTACCTTTGATTTTTCCAGCATCTACAGTTCTTTCTTAAACTAAACTGACCTATCTTCTTCCCAGCCCTCATTTTACAATTTAAACTACAAACCCAGATTAATTACCGTCCAGTGTTGAGTTGAATGAGAAAAGCTTACATTTCAGTAGCTTAAAGGGATGGTGGAGATTAGAGTGACTGGGTGGAGCAAAATCAAAAATAATAATCAATCTGAAGAAGGGACTCGACCCAAAACGTCATCCATTCCTTCTCTCCAGAGATGCTGCCTGTCCCGCTGAGTTACTCTAGTTTCGATTTAAACCAGCAACTGCAGTTCGTTCCTACACATAAAAAGTTAAACATTGATCTATTTAATTGAGATCTATATCTTAGCTTTAAACAAATTGAATAACTCGCTCTCATCCTGTATTTCGTCAATTGTGGCTAGCTAGCTGTCCATACTGCCCCACTCATGAATGCAGATGTCCTGAATGAAGCCATTTGTATTTCCTGAATACAGACTATGAATATATTGCCTCAAATGTTATTTTAGAGATTACTGTGGAATAAGATCAACCAATCTTTCAAGATGCATGCTTGCTTGATTGGAAGCCATTACAGATCAACAGGCAGGACAAGGCAAATCCTCTCACAGAAGGAATCATGAAACTGCTTGGTTCTTAATCAAAATCAGAGTCCCGCAAAGGACAATAACTTGTGAGTTTTTACTATTATAACATTTATATAAAATCAGCCTACCATTGCTCGTTTCATTTAAATAAAGAACAGATTGATAGTGATCAGAAATCCAAACACCAAACTGGATTCCCTCGTTTCATTCGTACTCTCTGCTCTTGTATAAATTAAACTGTAGCTATGTTGATGCTTTTGTTTAAACAGCAAGCAGAATATTCATACTATCCTGAAAATGATATCCGTGCCATAAATTTACACTTCTATATCTCTGTCTCCATCCCTCCCGGCCCTCAGTCTGAAGAAGGGTCTCGACCCGAAACATCACCCATTCCCCCTCTCCAAAGATGCTGCCTGGCCCGCTGAGTCACTCCAGCATGTTGTGTCTATCTTCGGTGTAAACCAGCATCTGCAGTTCCCACCAACACCATTTTAATTTTCTGTTCTTTGTGTTTCATTGTGTTTTCTGTGAGAATCTTTACCTCAGATGGATGTTTAGGACAATGGTTAGCTGTTGAAAACTGATATTTGATTAAAATGGAGAAATAGGTCAATATCTGACCTTTACGGGGCTGTCCCATTGAGGCGACCTAATCCGCGAGTTCAGAAGAGTGGCTTCGACCTTCAAGTTCGAGGGCACTCGCCTGGAAAACCTTGAGCTGGATCGACGATGTCAGCGATGAAACCGCGAGCTGGATTGACCGGCCGCACACACAACACATCGCAAAGGCGGGGGCCAGGGAAAGCGGGGGAACGCTGTCTGAAATTCACACCCGTGATGAAGAGGAAGGTAAAAGACGACAGCAGTCCTAGTCGGGATCGAACTTGGGTCTCTGGTGCTGTAAGGCAGTAACTCTGCCTCTGAAACTCTGCCTCTGAACCACCGTTCCTCTCCAATAACTTTACTATCACAGATGCTCGGCTTAATGATCTATAGTTCCTAGGTTTATATAACCATATAACAATTACAGCATGGAAACAGGCCCTCTCGGCCCTTCCAGACCGTGCCGACCATTTGTTTTCCCCTAGTCCCATCTACCTGCACTCAGACCATACCCCTCCATTCCCTTCACGTGCATATACCTATCCACTTTAGTCTTAAATGTTAAAATCGATCCTGCCTCCACCACTTCTGCTGGAAGCTCATTCCACACACCCTCTGAGTAAAGAAGTTCCCCCTCACGTTACCCCGAAACCTCTGTACCTTAATTCTCATGTCATGCCCTCTTGTTTGAATCTTCCCTACCCTCAATGGGAAAAGCGTATCCACGTCAACTCTGTCTATCCCTTTCATCATTTTAAAGTCTTCAATCAAGTCCCCCCTTAACCTTCTGCGCTCCAAAGAATAAAGACCTAACTTGTTCAACCTTTCTCTGTAACATAGTTGCTGGAACCCTGGCAACATTCTAGTAAATCTCCTCTGTACCCTCTCTATTTTGTTGACATCCTTCCTATAACTAGGCGACCAAAATTGTACACCATACTCCAGAATTGGTCTTACCAATGCCTTGTACAATTTTAACATTACTTCCCTACTCCTATATTCAATGCTCTGATTTATAAAGGCCAGCACACCAAAGGCTTTCTTTACCACCCTATCCACAAGCGATTCCACCTTCAGGGAACTATGCACAGTTATTCCTAGATCCCTCTGTTCCACAGCATTCCTCAATTCCCTACCATTTACCATGTACTTCCCATTTTGATTTGTCCTGCCAAGATGTAGCACTTCACACTTAACAGCATTAAACTCCATCTGCCATCTTTCAGACCACTTTTCCAAATGGCCCAAATCTCTCTGTAGACTTTGAAAATCTACTTCATTATCCACAACACCACCTATCTTAGTATCATCTGCATACTTACTTATCCAATTTTCCACCCCATCATCCAGATCATTGATGTACATGACAAACAACAGTGGACCCAACACAGATCCCTGAGGCACCCCACTGGTCACCGGCTTCCAACCTGACAAACAGCCATCCACCATTACTCTCTGACATCTCCCATTCAGCCACTGTTGAATCCATCTTGCTACTCCACCATTAACACCCAAAGATTGAACCTTCTTAACCAACTTTCCATGGGGAACCTTGTCAAAGGCCTTACTGAAATCCATATAGACAACATCCACTGCTTTACCCTCATCAATTTCCCTAGTTACCGCTTCAAAAAATTCAAGAAGGTTTGTCAAACATGACCTTCCAGGCACAAATCCATGTTGACTGTGCCTGATCAGACCCTGTTTATCCAGATGCTTATATATATTATCTCTAAGTATCCTTTCCATTAATTTGCCCACCACTGATGTCAAACTAATAGGTCTATAATTGCTAGGTTTATTCTTTGAACCCTTTTTAAACAATGGAACAACATGCGCAGTACGCCAATCCTCCGGCATTATTCCCGTTTCTAATGACATTTGAAATATTTCTGTCATAGCTCCTGCTATTTCTACACTAACTTCCCTCAATGTCCTAGGGAAAATCCTGTCAGAACCTGGAGACTTATCCACTTTTATATTTTTCAAAAGTGTCAGTACTTCCTCCTCTTTGAATCTCATAGTTTCCATAGCTACTCTACTTTTCCTCCTTAACTCACAGAGTTCAATATCCTTCTCCTTGGTGAATATCGAAGAAAATAAATTGTTCAATATCTCCCCCATCTCTTTTGGCTCTGCAGATAGCTGTCCATTCTGGTTCTCTAATGGTCCAATGTTATCCCTCGTTATCCTTTTGCTATTAATATAGCTGTAGAAACCCTTTGGATTTACTTTCACCTTTCTTGCCAAAGCAACCTCATATCTTCTTTTAGCCTTCCTAATTTCTTTCTTAAGATTCTTTTTACATTCTTTATACTCCTCTAGCACCTCATTTACTCCATGCCTCCTATAATTATTGTAGATATCTCTCTTTTTTCGAAACAATTGTCCAATTTCCCTTGAAAACCATGGCTCTTTCCAATTTTTACTATTTCCTTTCAACCTAACAGGGACATAAAGATTCTGTACTCTTACAATTTCCCCTTTAAATGTCCTCCATTTCTCTTCTACATCCTTCCCATGAAACAAAGTGTCTCAATTCACTCCTTTAAAATCCTTACGCATTCCCTCAAAGTTAGCCTTTCCCCAATCAAAAATCTCCACCCTAGGTCCAGTTCTGACTCTCTCCATAATTATATTGAAACTAATGGTATTGTGATCACTGGTCCCGAAGTGCTCACCAACGCATACCTCAGTCACCTGACCTGCCTCATTTCCTAACAGGAGGTCCAGCACAACCCCTTCTCTGGTCGATACCTCTATGTACTGCTGCAAAAAACTATCCTGCACACATTTAACAAACTCCAAACCATCCAGCCCATTTACAGAATGTGTTTCCCAGTCTATTTTTGGAAAATTGAAATCTCCCACAATCACTACCTTGTGCTTACTACTAATATCTGCTATCTCCTTACATATTTGCTCTTCCAATTCACGCTCCCCATTTGGCGGTCTATAGTACACCCCTAAAAGTGTTGCTACACCGTTCCCACTTCTCAGTTCCACCCAAATAGCCTCCCTAGACGAGTCCTCTAATCTATCCTGCCAAAGCACTGCTGTAATATCTTCTCTTTCAAGCAATGCAACACCTCCCCCTCTGGACCCTCCAATTCTATCACACCTGAAGCAACGAAATCCTGGAATATTTAGTTTCCAATCACAGCCCTCCTGCAACCATGTTTCACTGATTGCCACAACATCATATTTCCAGGTGTCAATCCAGGCTCTAAGTTCATCCACCTTACTTACAATGCTCCTAGCATTAAAATATACACATTTTAGAAACCCACCATCCCTTATTCTCTGTCTATTATCTTTTTCATCTTTCTCGCCTACATTTTGGATCCGAGTGCTTCCCTTCTCTGCCTCTTGCCCCACACCATGACCCCTAGCGCCCTCTACCCGAGTCCCTCCCCCCAGCCTTTCTAGTTTAAAGTCTCCCCAGTAGCCTTTGCAAATCTCCCTGCCAGGATATTGGTCCCCCTCGGGTTCAAGTGCAACCCGTCCTTTGTTTACAGATCATGCCTTCCCCATAAGAGGTCCCAGTGATCAAGAAACTTGAATCCCTGCCCACTGCACCAGTCCCTCAGCCACGCATTTATCCTCCACCTCATTTCATTCCTACTATCACTGTCACGCGGCACAGGCAGTAATCCTGAAATCGTTACCCTTTTGGTCCTTCCCCTTAACTTTCCCCCCAACTCCCTAAATTCTCCCTTCAGGACCTCGTCACTTTTTCTGCCTATGTCATTGGTACCTATGTGTACCACAACATCAGGCTCCTCTCCCTCCCTTATCAGAATCTCTTGTACACGTTCTGACACATGCAAGACCCTGGCACCAGGGAGGCAAACTACCATCCGGGTCTCCCGACTGCGTCTACAGAATCGCCTATCCGACCCCCTAACTATAGAGTCCCCTATTACAATTGCCCTCCTCTTTTTGCTACCCTTCTGAGCATCAGGGCCGGTATCTGAAGTAGCCCTTCCTAAACAGAGGCACAACATTAGCCACCTTCCTTTTCAGAATGGCAGGCAGTGACTAGTGGGGTGCCTGAAGGCTCGGTGCTGGGACCCCAGCTGTTTACAATATATATTAACGATTTAGACGAATTAATTAAATGTAACATCTCTAAGTTTGCAGATGACACAAAGCTGGGTGGCTGTGTGAGCTGCGAGGAGGATGCTATGAGGCTGCAGGGTGACTTGGATAGGTTGGGTAAGTGAGCAGATGCAGTATAATGTGGATAAATGTGATGTTATCCATTTTGGTGGCAAGAACAACGCGGCAGATTATTATCTGAATGGTAGACACAAAATGCTGGAGTAACACAGTGGGACAGGCAGCATCTCTGGAGAGAAGGTTTCAGGTCGAGACCCTTCTTCTGACTGAATGGTGTCAGATTAGGAGAAGGGTAGGTGTAACGTGACCTGGGTGTGCTTGTACATCAGTCACTGAAAGTAAGCATGCAGGTACAGCAGGCAGTGACGAAAGCCAATGGCATGTTGACCTTCATTGCAAGAGGATTTGAGTTTTGGAACAAGAAGGTCCTAGTGCTGTCGTACAGGGCCCTGATGAGACCGCACCTGGAGTATTGCGTGGAATTTTGGTCTCATAATTTGAGGAAGGACATTATTGCTATTGAGGGAGGTTAATTCCCGGGATGGTCGGACTGACATATGATGAAAGTATGGGTCTGCCTTGCAAGAATCTGCCTTGCAGCACCAAAGACCTGGGTTCGATCCTGACTACGGGTGCTATCTGTAAGGGGTTTGCACGTTCTGCCCGTGACCTGCATGGTTGTCTCCGGGAGCTCCGGTTTCCTCCCACATTCTGAAAATGTACAGGTTTGTAGGTTAATTGGCTTTGGTAATAATGTAAACTGTCCCTAATGTATGTAGGATAGTGTTAGGGTACAGGGTGATCGCTGGTCGGCGTGGACACAGTGGGCTGAAGGGCCCGTTTCCACATCGTATCTCTAAACTAAACCAAATCCTTTCGCAGTACAAAACCAAGGTACTGGATTCATTATGTATGAACCCTCAGTTTGCAAATAGATTTGAAAGGGGGATTAGCAAGCTGAACATTAAAGCTATAGGAACATTGTAAGTTTTATGCGGCAAATAATAGTGTTCCACAATTCATATAATTTAAATGTCAGAGTCACACAGCATGGAAACAAGCCCTTTTGCCCAAGCTGACCAAGATATGCCTTCAATGCTAGTCCCACCTACCCGCATTTGGCCAATATTCTTCCAAACCTTGAGATTAACACAAAAAGCAGGAGCAACTCAGTGGGTCAGACAGCATCTCTGGAGAGAAGGAATAGGTGACATTTCGATTCGAGACCCTTCGGGGTCGAAATGTCACCTATTCCTTATCTCCAGAGATGTAATCTGACCCCCCGAAATACATCAGCTGTTTGTGTCTGTCGTTGGTTTAAACCAGCATCAGCAGTTCCTTCTTACACATCCTTCTAAACCTTTCCTATCCGTGTACCTTTAAATAAACTAACATTTACAATTATTTAAAAGTGCTTTCAAATGTCTCTGATCATCAGAGATACTCAGGAATGGTCTGGGTGCCTTTGACCTCACAAGCTAGCGGAGTATTAGTTGCTGATTGTGGGCCAGGACAAGCACTCCAGTCCGAGGATAGACACAAAATGCTGGAGGAACTCAGCGGGACAGGCAGCTCCAGCTCCGAGTCCAGGGGGGCAGCCCACAAACACTTCATTACATTACCTCGCTACCTTCACAGGATACCCGCAGACCCACTGGGCTCACCAGTCCGAAATTGAGACTGGCCGTTCTTGTGAATAAAAACTTTGCACAAATTGAGCCGGTTTTTAAAAAAAAGGCACAAATAGCGAAATACAGAAAGAACAAATGATAGAAAACTCTGTGTAGAAAGAAACTGCAGATGCCGGTTGAGACCGAAGATTAGACACAAAGTGCTGGAGTAATTTAGTGGGTCAGGCGGCAGCATCGCTGGAGATAAAGGATGGATGACATTTCAGGTCAGGACCCTGAAGAAAGGTTCCGACCACGAAATGTTATCCATCCTTTTTACTCCAGAGATGCTGCCCTGCCCCGCTGAGTTACTCCATCTTTAAAATGTGGGATGAAACCGGATCTTCGCAGATAACTGGAAAGATTCAGAGATCACTTAAGGCCCTGTCCCAAGAGCTCTCCCGAGTTTAAAAAAAAATCAAACTCATGGTAAGTACGTAGAATGTACTTAGCGGGTACGTCGGAGCTCGTGGATGTCTCGTAGCGGCTCGTAATGCTGATGGCAGGTACTCAGTAAACGCGGAAACTCGTGAAGTTTTTTCAACAGTGTGAAAAATTTCCATGAGTAAAAAAATACTCGTGAAGAAGTACCACGAGTTTGATTTTTTTTTAATCTCGGGAGAGCTCTTGGGCAAACTCGCATCGTGGGACAGGGGCTTCAGGGAAAAGATAATGGGTTTTCATTCCACAAGTGGACCATTCCTCAGCATGTCAGTCTGTTCTGAGCACCAGGTCCTTTCAGCTCACAGATGAGTACTGTGTAGGTTCAAGGTTCAGGTTTATTATTGTCATGTGTACCAAGGTACGAGCCCTTGATTATGTCAGCTGGTTTTGCGAGGCAGCGTGAAGTGTCGAAGGAGGCAATGGTGGGAAATCCGGTCTGTGCGATGGGCTGTGCAATATCTGCAACCCTCTGCAAACCCTTTCAGTAATGGGCAGACCCTACCAGAACATTCAAAAGTAGACACCAAAGCACGAAAGTACAGAGCACGCAAATCACACAAAAGGAACAAAAGGTTGTTGACTGCCAACTAAAGAAGGCTAATTAACATCATGAGTTCATTCAAAGGACAGTTGCATTTTTAAAAAACCTCTTTTCTTTGTTTGGCTTTGGGAGTTGGTAAATGCAGTCTTCACGGTGTTCTGCTACAGTTGAGGAGATGAAGAAGGACTATTGATTCTTGTTAAGGCACTAAACAATCTGCCGCTGTATCTTTCAGCGAGGATTCCAATCTGCAATACTAACTAAAAATAAATGACCATCTGGTCTATGGACACATCATGAAACATTTTGGTGGGCGGCACGGTGGAGCGGTGGCAGAGTTGCTGCCTTTCCCGGCACAGAGTCCCGGGTTCGACCCTGACCCCGGGCGCTGTCAGTACGGAGTTTGTACGTTCTCCCCGTGACTGCGTGGGTTTTCTTCGGGTGCTCTGGTTTCCTCCCACGCTCCAAAGACGTACAGGTTTGTCGGTTAATTGGCTTTGGTAAAAATTATCAATTGTCCCCCCTAGTGTGTGTAGGACAGTGTTAAGGGCCTGTCCCACTTAGGCGATTTTTTTCAGCAACCCTGCAACCTGTCGTGTTGGGGACAATTATGGTCGTGGTGACGCCTGTGTGGTCGTGAGTTGTCGCCCAAAGTCGTACCTTTTTCTGGCCGCCGCTGGATTTTTAACATGTTGAACATTTTCGGAGACCTGCTGCGACTATGACGGGTGCTGGCAAGTCGCCTAAAGAAATAGCGTAAGTAGGACAGGCCCTTTAGTGTGTCGCTGGTGAGCGTAGACTCGGTGGGTGGAAGGGACTTTTTACCGCGCTGTACCTCTAAACTAAACATAAATTAAAATCGGCAAGGTTGTATTCTCTGATTATCTGAACGTGATATTTTAATTCCTTGCCAACAATGGATCCATTCCAAGCACACAGTGTTGCTGAATTTCTCAGGCTAAGACGCAAATTAAAATCTCAGCAACGTATAATGATCGAATTTTCATGAGACACATCATCAAAGGCATTGCGAGAGTGTTGGAATCCGGAGCATGACGCTATGTGGCTACAAAGGCACTATTCTCAGTCTCAGAAAGCGATTAATCTTCTCCCCAGCCTCAGCACGGAATCGGTACTGCCAACGGGTGCTCAAGTAGTTCAGTTTAGTTTAGAGATACTGCACGGAAAAGGAACCCTTTGACCCATCGAGTTCATGCCGACCAGAAACCAGCACTAACATCCACACGAGGGACAATTTACAATTCTACCAAGCCAGTTAGCCTACAAACCTGTACGTCTTTGGAGTGTGGTAGGCAACCGCAGCTCCAGGAGAAAACCCACGAGGTTACAGGGAGAACGTACAAACTCCGTACAGACAGCAGCCTGAGTCAAGATCGAAGCCGGGTCTCAGGCACTGTGAGGCAGCAACTCGACCGCTGCGCCACCGTGCCAAACACTACTGAAATATCCCAGGACTGACAGACAACTTGACCTAATGGAGAGGGGTGGGTAGTGGTGGAAACCAAACAGGAGGGGGTAAAGAGGAAAGAAGAATGTGGGTGTGAAGGTGGTGGGTGAACAGCACTGGATGTGAGGGAGGTGGAAGAGGAGGTGTACAGTAGAGGGAGCTGTGTTACTAACACAGATTAGTTGTGATTAACTGTTTCCTTGCAGTGTTTTATGTATGAAAGAATTAAATGATAGAAGTTACAATGCACGTACTATCGCAACATTGAAGAAACATTTAGACAGGTAACAGGTACATGGATAGGACGGGTTTAGAGGGATTCAGGCAGGCGGGACAAGCGTAGACGGGACATGTTGGTCGGTGTGGGCAGGTTGGGCTGAAGGACCTGCTTCAATGCTGTATGACTCTAAAGTTGTGATGCAACTTTGCAGGATGGGTGAATATAATGCACTGCTTACGTTCGACTTTGCTTGGAATATTAGAGTTGAGGTCAGTGGGAGGAAATCTTCAGCCTTACCTTTTCGAAGGTGACATCAAGTAAATTCTCGCTGTATCTAGACAGGGGGTGAGAATGATTTATTTATAAGTCCAAAGAGTTAGCAAAATAGTTGTCTGGGAACTTTTAGTGTAGTTTTGGTGTTTCGAGTTACAGCACGGAAACAGGACCATCAACCATGCATTCACACCAGTTCTATGTTATACCACTTTCTCAGCCACTCCCTACACTCTGGGGCCAATTAATTTACGTCTTTAAGATGTGGGAGGAAACCAGAGCACCCGGAAACAACACATGTGGTCACATGGAGAATGTGCAAACTCTGCACAGATTACACTTCACAACAATGAAGAAACTTGTGCCCTTCTATCTAATTCGCAACCATAGCCTTGTTCGCAAAAATAACCCTGGTCACCATGTGGAGCATGGCTTCTAAATTCATTGTAAGCCAACTGGTTACCTTATCAAATGTGTCTTACGTTATGTTTGGGTTGGCCTGTTGTTTTGGCATCGAGTGCTGCTGGAAGGTCATCAACTCGGTGAAAGACGCTCTTCGGTCTGCCCGAGCTTTGCTGACCTCCCAGCGGAGCAAGATGTCCGTCGGGGAATGTTGCCGACTGGCCCGCTGCAGACTGCAGGAGTACGTGCTGAGGGACGCACTGAAGCTCGGTGCAGCCAACGCCAAGGCTCTGTGGGGGAGGACCGCAGTCTAGGGTCCTTCCGCTGCTGGACAATGGGGGGGCGGGTGTGGTGGAGACGCCCCTCAAAATAAGGGAAGGGATTCCACGCCAGTGGGCCACATGAGTGGCAAGGGTGGGGGTGTAATTTGTGGAAATAGTATTGAATGTATGTATAGCTGGGAATGTTGGATGGAGTGTTGTAAGGATCATGTATTGGATATACTTATTTCTCGAATAAAGCATATTTTGAAATAAAATAAAGTATTTAAAAAAAAATTAAAAATGTTCTCTCTCACTTCACTCCAGTCTCTCTGTTGTTTAAATGCAAAACTGTGATTATTGTGTGCAGTTCTGGTCACTCCATTACACGAAGGTTGTGGAGAGGTCGCAGAGGAGGTTTACGAGAATGATTCCTGGATTAGGGGTATTACCAACAGGGAGAGGTAGGAGGTCGGACAGACTTGGATTATTTTCTCTGGAGTGCCAGAGGTCGAGGGGAGACCTGATGAAAATATATAAATATATAAAATTATAAGAGATGTAGATAGGGTAGACAGTCAGAACCTTAGGGTAGAAATATCATAAACTAGAGGGTATGACAATAGACAATAGACAATAGTTGCAGGACTAAGCCATTCGGCCCTTCGAGCCAGCACCACCATTCACTGTGATCTTGGCTGATCATCCACAATCAGTACCCTGTTCATGCCTTCTCCCTATATCCCTTGACTCTGCTATCTTTAAGAGCTCTTTCCAACTCTCTCTTGAAAGCATCCAGAGAAATGGCCTCCACTGCCTTCTGAGGCAGAGAATTCCACAGATTCACAACCCTCTGTGTGAACAAGTTTTTCCTCATCTCCGTTCTAAATGGCTTACCCCTTATTCTTAAAGTGTGGCACCTGGTTCTGGACTCCGCCAACATCGGGAGCATGTTTCCTGCCTTTTGCATGTCCAAACACTTAATAATCTTATGTTTCAATAAAATCTCCTCTCATCCTTCTAAATTCCAGAGAATACACATAGCTTTAATGTGCAAGGGGCAATTTGTTTAGAAGATATGCAGGGCAAGTTTTGTTTTACCAAGAGGGAGGTAATTGCCTGGAATGTGCTGCCAGGGGTGGTGGTGGACGCAGATGCAATAGTGGCATTCAAGAGATTTTCAATTAGCATGTTGATATTGAAGGAATGGTGCAATATGGATTATGTGCAGGCTGATAAGAGTTGATCTTGGCATCTTGTTCAACACAGACACAGTGGGGCAAAGAGCCTGTTCCTGTGCTGTACTACTCAGTATTCAATGTATGTGCCTCATATCGAAATCGGGAAGGACAGTCAAACTGACTTCTGGACTGAAAAGTCATGCTGGGGTCTATGATCGTGAAAGAAATTGCGAGTCATTTAGAAAAAATTAATGAAGCCAAATCAAGACCACATTGTTTTATGAAAGGCCAATTTCCCTTAGTCCTTCGAGAATATAATAAGCAATTAATAGAAAGAACATTGTAGATATAGTGTACTTGGATTTCTAACAGACATTCTATAAGTATTGATACACAAGATAAGAGCTCATAGTATGTAGCAAGTGGTAACATGGATTGCAGGTTAGTTACCTCTAATGAGGCAGTTAGGATAAACTGATCGCTTTCAGACTGGAAATGCAGAAACAGGTGGATGACAATATCATTAACGTGGCTGGTAAGTCTGTAGATGACACCACTATTAGAGATATAGTGGACACGAAAGAGATTTTTCTGAGATTTAGAGGAGCTGGGAGCTCTTATCTTGTGTATCAATACTTATAGAATGTCTGTTAGAAATCCAAGTACACTATATCTACAATGTTCTTTCTATTAATTGCTTATTATATTCTCGAAGAACTAAGGGAAATTGGCCTTTCATAAAACAATGTGGTCTTGATTTGGCTTCATTAATTCTCGAGTGATGCAGTCTTTCATAAAAGACATCAAATGGAGATTACTGCTGCCAGGCGAGGTGAATGTAAAGAAGCGTTGATTTGATAAAATGCAAAGGACATTTCCCCGGAGTCCTTGCCAATCTTTATTTCTCAAATAACAATGCCAAATCAAATGATCTGATTGTTGTTAGGCTGCTCTTTCTGGCACGCTACTGCATGCAGTTTAACGGCTATGTTTTCCATAAAGGGCCTGTCCCACTTGGCCGTCATTTGCGCGTCACACATATGGCGCGCGAAGATTTTGTACGCCCGTCACTGCCTGTCATCATGCACCATGCGTGCGTAATGTGCACCATGCGCGCATCACGTGCGTGTCACGACGCACGCGTCGTGTGTCGTGACGCGTAAATGATGTTGCGTAAATTACGCACAAATGTCAGCCGAGTGGGACAGGCCCTTAACTACTAGCAAAGACTTCTCTTCAATTATCTGTAAAGTGCTTTGAACATCCCTCATCAAGAAAGTGGCTACACTAATGCAAGTGCATCCGCTATCCTTTCACATAATCAGCAAACTACAGGGATTTCCCTTTGATACGCCCAGGCCGTTGATGGTGTGATTATGTATATGCGCTGACCAACAATCCCCGCACAGACTATCCTATGCACACTAGGGACAATTTACTATTATACCAAGCCAACGAACCTACAAAACTTGTAGGTCTTTGGAGCGTGGGAGGAAACCGAAGCACCTGGAGAAAACCCACGCAGGTCACGAGAAGAACGTACAAACTATGTACAGACAAGCACCCGTAGTCAGGATCAAACCTGGGTCCCTGGCGCTGTAAGGCAGCAACTCTATCGCTGCACCACCATTATATTTGAGGATGCTTTTAATTCTTTCCCAGAAGTATGATAATGAATCCATCATGAAGATTAGCACATGAAGCCTGAATTTGATTTGATTTGATTTGATTTGATTTTATTGCTTGTCATTCGAACCTCAGAGAGGCTCGAACGAAACTCCGTTTCTACAAGCCATACAAACAAACAAACAGAACAATTCATAGAAAAACAGGCAAACAATTAAATTCACACAAACATCCATCACAGTGGATATCCTCCTCACTGTGATGGAAGGCAAAGTTCTTCTCTCTCCCCCGCACCATCTCTCTCCCGATGTCGAAGCCCCAGGCGGGCGGTGTTAAGTCCCATGTCCATTGAGGCCGCGCCGGGCGATGTACGGCCCCGCTCCAGGCCCAAAGTGACAAAGTTGGAGCCCCCGGCGGGCGCTGGAATGTCCCGCAGCCATTAAAGCCGCGCCGGGCGATGTTCGGCCCCGCTCCACGTCGTTCCAACCCCGCGACACGGGCTGGAGAAGTTGTGTTGCGGAGCTCCGGAGAGCGGTCTCCCACCCGGACCCGCGAGCTCCCGACACCCCAACAGTCCACCGGCAGCAATCTGCAGCTGGAGCCGGAGCCGGAGCCCCGGAGTCGGGCCGGAGCCGGAGCTGGAGCCCTGGAGTCGGGCAGCAGCCGGAACTGGAGCCCGGAGTCGGGCCGCAGTGGCCACCCACCACCGCTCCCCACGCTCCGAGGCCGGCCAGCCGGCCTGTAACAATTACGTCTGCTCAGTTTGTTGATTGGCAACTATATTCATTTTAAGGACAGAATTAATCCATATTTGTTTCTTTTCCAACTTGTCCTTACAGCCTTAACTATCATTGAAGTACTGAACTCATGCAATGCAGTCCGACCACACAACCAATCAACAAACTGAGCAGACGTAATTGTTACGGGTCCCATGGTTGGGCACCGTAAAGCAGATAGATAACCTGTATAAAAGCAGGTGTGAGATAGCAAATGAGGACACAGTGCGTCTTAATTCATCCCCCAGATTGCTTCGCCGAGATGGGGGGACGTGCCCTGCTGTTTCCAGTCCCCGCAGCAACTGGAGTGACACAGAAGATCCCCCTCACTGCTGCACATTATAAACTGCCAATGCACCATCAAATAAATTAAATCAAGGTGGGCACACCGTCTTAGGTGCGCCACACGCTCCCCAACAGCAAAAGTGGCTCCTGACACTTATTTCAAATCACAAGTGTCCATTAACAATAATCAACAATCTTTCACAGACTCAAAAATATTTACAATATTCAAAATCTTCAACTATAAAAAATATATGACTCTAGTGTGATTACATCACCACTGTTCATTCTCAATAACCCTGTACCGTTCATGGCAAGTATGAATATTGGACCATGGGTGCCCACTGGAATGATGGCCTGTACAGTGGGTGAGTAGAGGGCATGAGGTACGTGCCAATAGTGTTCACAGCAGGAAATGGTTGATAGGTCGGATGAGCAAGAGATGAGTAGGTGAGCCTTTGGACTGGCCGTCTTTCCCTTGTGGACCGTCTCAGAGTAACAGGGGATCCAGGTTCAGAGTGAGAGAGAGAGTGCTCCTCGAGGTCTGCAACAATCTTCTCCTCTTGTTCAGTGTCATGGGGAATGTCCTGATCATCCTCCTGTTGTAGTTCGTCCTCATCCGTTAATTGTCTTTTCCCTTGATCCTGTGGCTGTATTTCAGCTTCTGGTGGCCTCAAGTCCATTTCAGGTGATATTTGGACCACCATCCGTCCTTGACTTCTTCCATGTTTTCCGACTGATATGAATGAACCTTCATCCCTGTGTCGAGTCACTCAAGTGAGTGTTCTTTGAGCTTGCTCATGTTGGATTCTGGCAGGTTTACTAGGAGTCTGAGCCGGCATTCCCTCAGGTGTAGCTGTTGTCCTTGGCTCAGCCCGACTTAGGGGTATCCTCAACCAATAACCTCCTCCTGACTCATCATCCGAGTCAGATGTCTCTGCATTCTCGGTTCAGTCTCTTATATCACTCCTTCTCAGCTGAGGTTTCCTTTGTGTCTGTGGCTTTGAAGTTGGTTTGGTCTGCTGCGATGGGAATTCCACTGGTAAATCATTGACCAGTGAAAGCAGGTTTCTATGCCGCGTCCTCAGTCTCCCTTTGTCATCGTTTTCTGGATGAATAACATACACTGGGTTGTCTGAGACTTGTTCCTTCACTACATATATCCTCTTCTCCCAGTAGGAACGTAGTTTCCCAGACCCGCCTCGCTCTCCCAGATTTCTAACCAACACTCTATCCCCAGGCTTCAGGACCACTCCTCTCACCTTCTGATCATAGTAGGACTTTCCTTTTGCACTTGAAGACAGACTGTTGTTGTTAGCACTGCGGTATGCTTCCGTCATCCTTTTTTGCCACTTCTCAGCATAACCTTTGTGCGTCACTGGATCTATTTCTTCAGCCAACCCAAACAAGAGATCCACAGGAAGGCGAGGGTGTCGACCATAGAAAGATAGTGAGGGGAATAGCCAGTGACTCATGGCGGGTGCAGTTATGCGCATGTACAACCTGTGGGAGATGTTCTTTCCATATCTCCTTTTCTATGTCTGTCAGAGTTCGCAGCATCTGCAGCAAGGTTCGATTGAACCGCTCTGCTGGATTACTTTGCGGGTGATATGGGGATGTTCGGGAATGTCCTACTCCAGAGAGCTGGCCAAGGGTTCGAAACAGTTCATTTTCGAATTCACGTCCTTGGTCACGATGGAGCTTGTTTGGGAATCCGAAACGTGGTACAAAGTCATTGTAAATCCAGTTCCTCAATGATCTCAGACACTGGTCAAATGTTTAGATCAGGCAGGTGTAGATCTTTCCAGGCACGGCTGATAATACTAACTTGTGCGCCTGTGTCGAGCAATGCAGTTACCGCCAAACCCCTTAGATTACATTGTATCAGAGCCTTCTTTCCCATCATGTTGGGGACAGCTTTACGTTTGGTACATTGTGGTTCAAAAGAGAACTGAGAAGATGATTTGCTTTGTTTGTCATTGTACTGTGTGCTCGCTACTTCTGAAGTAGTGGACAAAGGAAGATCTGTATTGTAGTCATCGCAATCAGTTTGAGTTTGGGGACGTTTCTCAGATCCGATCACTGGGCGCCCCCCTGCAGCGACCGGTTCAAGTTTCCCTGACTCTTCTGTTTCTTTAAGCAGCCAACAGCTCTGTGGCCTTCGTCCCCACATGAGAAACAATGGTTACAGTCTGGGCGGTCTTGTTCAACACATTTTGTATATACGGACGTGAAGGGAATGGAGGGGTATGGTCTGAGTGCAGGTAGATGGGACTAGGGGAAAACAAATGGTCGGCACGGACTGGAAGGGCCGAGAGGGCCTGCTTCCGTGCTGTAATTGTTATATGGTTATATGGTTATAACCGTATGATTTATCTCCCCTGGGTCTCATTTTATTTTGAGAATATTGGTTCCTCACATCTGTTGGTTGTGGCTTAATTTGTCGTTTCATGGCCTCAACCATACTTGTGAGCTCATCTACTTTGGCTGTAAGCTCTTTAATTGGGTCTGTCTTTACTTTTGGCGCCACGCTCTCTTGCTTGCTGCACTGTTCTTTTGCTGTATTCAGCTCAAACTGTGCACCATGTGCATGAAATGCAGCCTGCCGACGAAAAGGACCTATCCTCTTTCGTCCCTCACTTTCTTCACTGTGATTCTCATTACCTGGCGCAGTATTGTCTCATCACTTACTTCCCCACTGGACAAGAGAGGTTTTATTTCTCTGCGTAGGTCACTGTGTTTGTAGCCTAATCCCTGGTAAACTATATGTAGGAAGCCATCTTGAACAGTAGCTGCACTGTATTTTATACCTGCGTCTGACAGTTTTGATGTGAATAGGACACGTTGCTTCAAACCTATGACACGATAGAGGAATTGTTGTGATGTCTCACTCTCCTCCTGCTTGGCACATATTAACTCTTGGAATAACTCTACTGTTTTTTTCTCTTAGGTGAGCCTGGAGAAATCCCTTGAGTTCCATCACAGTCAAGTCATCCTTGTTCATTAGCATCTCTTTAAAAATTCCAGGTTTTATTATCCGGAGCACACCACGAACTATCTCTGCATCATGGAAGCCTTCTTTGATCCCCTCCTCTACTTGCTTACAGACATTGCTATAACTGATGTCTGACGAATGATCACCAACCTGGCCCCCTTGTACCTTAAACTCCCTTCTCTGGAGATAGGCGAGATCTCTTATGGAAATCATCCCCTCTCGAATGGGTCGGACAACTGTCGGGTTGTGGGATGATGATGGTGGAGAGTCTTCTGGTGACTGAGTTGTCGGTACCATAATGCTTTGTTTCAGCCTTTTACCAAGTTCCTCATAGCTAGTGAGCATTGCCAGTAACTCTGCGTTTGTGGAGTCAGATACAGCAGTAGGTAGCACTGGGTCAGTTGTGAAAGCATCACTGTTTGGCAAAGTAGAACTGACTTGGAACATTTGGTTAATAGTATCTCCATGAGAACCTATGGGTTGTATTTCTAGCTCTGGGTCTTTACAATATTATCAATAGCATCTTTCAAACCCAACAATTCAGACATTCCACTGCCTTCTGACTCTAACAAATGCTTACTGTACATGAATGAACTGATTTTGTCGAAGCAGCCTTCATGGTCTCCTTCATGGAGTTCAGACAGGTCCCCATCTGACGTTGAACCCATCTCCTTGGCGATGTGAAAGAGCTCTGCAGCTGACAAGGTGAGCAGTGACTTCCGAATGTCCCACACTAGGCTCTTCCTCCCACTCTCTGACACGGCAGCAGCTTTTCACCGTCTCTCACGATGGATCACAGTTCAGCAATGGCACAGTCTCTGCTCCGACTCACCGCTCTCGGCACTCAGCTCGAATCAGCCCTGTCTCGGCCTCAGGCGTCATTTGTTGATCAGCTCCAGCTCCAATCAGGAAGTGGCGCCGATCCCGGACGAGCCCCCACGATCTGTTACGGGTCCCATGGTTGGGCACCGTAAAGCAGATAGATAACCTGTATAAAAGCAGGTGTGAGATAGCAAATGAGGACACAGTGCGTCTTAATTCATCCCCAGATTGCTTCTGCCGAGATGGGGGGAAGTGCCCTGCTGTTTCCAGTCCACGCAGCAACTGGAGTGACACAGAAGTTCCCCCTCACTGCTGCACATTATAAACTGCCAATGCACCATCAAATAAATTAAATCAAGGTGGGCACACCGTCTTAGGTGCGCCGCATAATCATTTATGTCTCTTCAAGCAATATTACCTGTTTATGAAGATTGGTATCCACTGCTAAAAATTCTCCAATTAGGACTGTTGAGTCAAAGATGTACCACATCCCCGCTGAAGGATACTGAAAATAATTTATTTAAATTTGTCCAGGGACTGGCGCTCAATTCTGCATTCAACTCCAATGATAAACTTTGTAAATTATGCAGTATAACGAGCATATAAAAAATGTTAACTGCGCATCACGGGTTTACCTGGAACTCTCATTTATTGTATCAAGAAAACATTAACTTCAGGTTGATTTCAGCGGAAAAAAAAGTTCATACCAAAAATGCCAAGGACCAGATTCATCATTCAGGCCAGAGGCATAAATGCTTGAATTCCATCTCTATTCTTCCATAAAGTTGCTCCTTTAGGTATCTCAGAATTTTTTTATTTGAAAAATATCACCCTGGAGAATTGTGGTTTTAAGATCAATTGACCTACATTTGTATAACTGCACTGTAAAAATGAACAAGGATTTTTAAGATAATTTTTCGAGAGTGCCTTGTTTCATACATTTGCCATGATTGAATGGCAGAGTAGACTTGATGGGCCGAATGGCCTAATTCTACTCTTATCACTTATGAGAGCCCACTTTAATATTTGCTTAACTCAGTTTCACTTCAAAAATCACGATGCCATTTAACTGAGCCTTTAAACCCTATTGGGAAGGTTGGCTTATTGTGGGCAGCAGCCCGACAGTGGGCAGCCGAATAGATGCTGCATAACAGCACCAGAGACACGTGTCTTAACTATGGCTGCTGTCTGTACAAAGTTTGTACGGTTTACCTGTGACCCCCGTGGGTTTTCTCCGAGTTCTTCGATGTCCTCCCACATCAAAAATGTACAGGTTTGTAGGTCGAGACCCTTCTGAGATTCTCCAGCATTTTTTAGTCTACCAGGTTTGTAGGTGAATTGGCTTGGTATAATTGTAAATTGTCCCTAGTGTGTAGGATGGTGTTAACGTGCGGGGAAGCTGGTCAGCGCGGACTAAGTGGACCGAAGCACATGCTGCTCTTTTTGGCCATCATCCCAAATGTCCAACTACAATTTGTACCCACTGTAACCCATCTGTAACTATTTCCCAATAGAATCTCATCTTCCCATTAATTTGTCCCTCATGCAACAAGCAGTGTTCGCTTCCCACCGTGTCGTTCTCCTGGGGAATGGCTGGCTCCATCAGGAGCTTCTTATTCAAGTTCTATCCAACCCTGGAATAACATTTTATTTCTTGGGAGCTGATATTTAACGTATTCATTTCTAACAACTACTCCGAGTCAGAGATATTCTAGTTAATTGTAAGAGCCACAACAGCTTGGTTGCCAAGTATAGCAAGTAACATCTTACCATTATTACACAAAACACAAAATCCTTAATTGTGAACATAGCAAGTAATTACCACATTCTGGAGGTTTTAAGTTACTGACATTTACAAACTCTTCCAAGTATTTTTGAAATGTACTCATTAGTGAATTGCAGAACACACGGGAGCCAAATTTCAGGGAGCAAGCTCTCACAAACTGCAAGAAACGCGTTGCCAGATAATATTGGCCATTAGACGGGGGGGAGATAGTTTAGTTTAGAGATACAGAGTGGAAACAGGCTCTATGGCCCACCGAGTCTGAGCCGACCAATAATCACTTGTACACCAAGTTCTATGTTATCCTAGTTTTGTGTCCTACACACTGTGGGCACGTTACAGAAGCCAATTAACCTACAAACCTGCACGTCTTTGGAATGTGGGAGGAAACCGGAGCAGCTGGAGAAAACCCACGCGGTCACAGGGAGAACACACAAATTCCCTGTAGACAGCACTCAATGTGGGGATCAAACCCGGGTGCCTAGCACTGTGAGATAGCTACTCTACCACTGCACCACTGTGCCAAGTCAAAGCCATAGTCATACAGCATGGAAATAGGCCCTTCGGCCCAACACATCCATGCCAACCGAGATGCTCCTTCTAAGCTTGTCCCATCTGTCCACATTTGGCCCATAAACATGAACATATTTTGTATCCATGTACCTGTCCTAATGTATTTTCAATGCTGTTATAATACCTGCTTAACCACTTCCTCTGATAAAGACAAAATGTTGGAGTAAAGGACCTGTCCCACCACCATGCGGTGAGCGCGACCTAACGTGGTCGCTTGAGCCGCCCGGCCTCACGGGGCCGGTCCCACTTCGATCGCCGGAGCCGTATGGAGTTGTGCGGAGCTGGTCCCGATATCGTGCGGGGCTCCAAAAAAACTGACCGTGTTCAAAAATTCCGCGCGGCAACGACCTGTCGGCCCGCAGTTGCCTCGACGCATTACGCTCCGCCTCGACGTCGTGCCTCCGTGCCCCTCTCTGTGTGACCCTCTCTGTGTGCCTCCGTGTCTCTGTGTCCCTCTCTGTCCTTGCGAACTTACCGCGGACTTCGCTCCAACTTCGCGCCATTCACCCGACCTCCAGTTTGGATGTCCCGCTGCCGGTTTGGTCGCGCTCGCCGCATGCAGGCGCATGCTGGTGGGACCGGCTCTGTACGGGGATCACTCAACCTCCGCGCGGCCCCAGCTTCCAGTTTGGTCGCGCTCACCGCATGGAGTCGCATGCTCGTAGGACAGGCCCTTAACTCAGTGGGACAGGCAGCATCTCTGGATAGAAGGAATGGGTGGTGTTTCAGGTAGAGACCCTTCTTCAGACTGCATCCCGGGAGAGGGAGTTACAGAGATAGGGAAATGTGTGAAAACAAGGCAAAGGGGATGAAGTTCAAGTAAAATGTAAAGATCATTGTTAGCTCGGAGAAGATAACAGCAAAACAGAGATAAAATACCTTTTCCTAGCTAATAATGATCTATTCTACATTTTCCTTGATCGTCATCCCTTGTCTTGTTTTCACACCTCACATTTCCTTATCTCTGTATCTCCCTCTCCCCTGATTCAGTCGGAAGAAGGGTTCTAACCCGAAACGTCACCCATTTCTTCTATGCAGAGATGCGGTCTGTCCCGCGGAGTTACTCCAACAATTTGTGTCTATCTTCGGTTTAAACCAACCTCTGCAGTTCCTTCTTACTTCCTCTGGTAGCTGGTTCCATATTCCCGCCACCCTGTGAGTGAAACACTGAGTTTCTTTAAATAATGTCAAAGGAATAAATAGTTCAATGTCTCAACTAAAGAGCACTTCCAAAAGCACCACACCCCGAGTGGCCCACAACCTGCACTTCAGCTGGAGGCATTGGAGTATAACTTAAACCTAGAATCTTCTGACTTAGAAGGCAATGCTAACTTTGAAATGAATCTCCGTTAAGCCGGCCAAACGCATAACACTTGTTGATTGAAATTATCTTCTTCATAATCTTTATAAAAGTCATCATAAACTGCAACTATTTCTGAGTATTACTTTCTTACTTGTCATTCCATGGTCCTTGTGTCTTTGCTTTGGGCAATTTATCCAACAATTATATTTAAAATGACATCTATTGATTTTCCTTGGACATACATGAAATGAGTTTGCACGTGATTACTGTCAACTTTTGATGTTTACAGATAGCTGAAACCTGTTTATAATACGCCTATTCTGTCATCTTTAATCCTTCCATTAAGTTGATGCCTGCATGAGATCACTTGTACAAGGGAGAAACAACATACTCACTATTTTTTCTTGCTTCACAATGCTGAAGGGAAGGGCTGTTCCTCTGGAATTTTTAAGGCACTGGACATTTAATCTGCAGATGCTGGTTTACATCAAAGATAGACACAAAATGCTGGAGAAACTCAGCGGGTGAGGCAACATTCCCGGAGAAAAGGAATGACTCAGAAGGGTATCGGCCCAAAAATGTCACCTTTTTTCCGGGGATGCTGTCTGATCCGCTGAGTTAATCCAGCATTATGTGTCGATCTTCGGACATTTGATCTAATGAGTCTCCTTTGTGATAACTAATCACTGGTTGCCTACTTACCTGGAACAATATTTGCACAATGGCAATGCTTCAATAGTACTTTATTGTTCGTGTACCCAAGTACAGTGAAATTCCTATTTTGCATACAATCCAGTGACACTCCTGCTTTCCAGTTGGCATAATCACACTAAGTATAAGAGTGTTTGATAGCCACAGAGTTGTACAGCATGGAAACAGGCCCTTCTGCCCAACTTGTCCAAACTGACCAACATGCACCATCTACACAAGTCTCACCTGCCTGCATTTGGCCCATATCCCTCTAAACCTGTCCGACCCAATGTACCTGGTCTAAGTGTTTCTTAAACTCTGCGCTAGTAGCTGCAAACATTGCAATAGTGTCTGCAAATGTTGAGATCGTACCTGCAATGTAGTGGACCACATTGAGTCAGCACACAAGAGTCACTACGTATAGACGCCATCTTATACCCTTCAAGTCCAATTTTTTTGTAGCTGTTAGATTCTCAGAGTTGTACTGACCCACGGATTCCCAACGTAAACATTGTTAACAAAATGTACAAAAGGTTGAAGTCTGCCATGTCCTCCGGAATTGCGTAATTTCCAATATCCATCAAAGCATTCTTGAGGACAAAGAATGTCAAAAATGTTATCTGCATTACTGAGCAGTAAAGTGAGATCTGCCCACATTTGCAGCATTAATAAAAGCTTCATACATTAACGGCAAGTTGGACAGCTCATGATATGCTTAATATTATTTTGGGTTCATCAAGGTTGAACATTTTCTTCTAGTTGAGGCTCATAGACCAATGCACCTTTGATAGCTGGAGCGATATTCTTGCTGACGTGATGTAGAAGTTTCTCCTTGCACTTTTTAGGCCACTTCTATAGGAACAGAAGCAAACTGTACCTTCATTAACGGGGTTAAACAGCTGAGCAGCAGAGGCAGGTTGTGGGCTCCGTATCCAGAAATTCTTCAACAGCTTAATTTCGCAGCATGACATTGGGCGGCACAGCGGTAGAGTCTTGGTTAACAGCGTCAGAGACCCGGGTTCGATCCAGACTTTGGGTGCCGTCTGTATGGAGTTTCTACGTTCTCCCCGTGACCTGAGTGGGTTTCCTCCGGGTGCTTCGGTTTCCTCCCACAACCCGAAGATGTACAGGTTTGTACGTCAATTGGCTTTGGTGGAATTGTAAATTGTCCCGAGTGCGTGTAGAATAGTGTTAAAGTGCAGGGATCGCTGGTCGGCACAGGTGGGCCAAAGAGACTGTTTCTGCATTGTATTTATAAACTAAACTAAACCAAAGTATAAGGCATGATATAAGACAGAAAGAGACAGACGGAACAAGAGTTGCTAACGTTTAATCATGCCTTTACATTTCTGACCCTGTACTGCCATTAATAGGCTCCAAATGGCGGAGATATAAGGAACTGCTGTTGCTAGTTTACAAAAAATGGCACAAAGTCCAGGAATGAAACAGCAGATAGGGGAGCATCTCTGGAAAACATGGATAGATAACGTTTTGGGCCGGGACCATTCTTAAGTCTGAAGAAGGGTCCTGACCCAAAATGTCACCAATCAATGGTGTCCAGAGGTGCTGCCTGGCCTGCTGAGCCATTCCAGTACTTTGTGTCCTAATGACAGAACTTAGAACTGAGAGCTTTGCAAATACTAATGGTCAGAGTTTAAAAATTGAGCTCTTCTGCTATGAACAGAATGGAGCGATATTGGAATTCCAGTGTTTGTCTTAACACTGTGTTGCTTACTTATGCCCAACTTTCATTTCCGTATGGGGTTAGCTCATTCAACAATGGGACACGAGAGAATAATCTTGAGGTTTGTACTTTTCTTACCTAAAATGTGACTCCATTGTGAATACGTAACCTCACTAAAGAGGTCAACACTTGGAACCCCGTGGACACAAAATTACAGTGTAAATGTAACCACACTGTAATAATTAGGGTATAATTCAAAATTATGTCTTTCCAACACATTAAAATAGTATTAATAGCTGTCACACCTTCCAGACATGAGAAGTGGAACTCTGAAGAAGGGTCTTGACCTGAAACATCATCTATCCATGTTCTCCAGAGATGCTGCCTGACCCGCTGAGTTGATCCAGGATTGTGTCCTCTTGCTGAAATTTTTTCCAACTCAAGAGTCAAAAGTCAAGAGTGTTTTATTGTCATATGTAGCTCAGACCTTATTTGGAGGTTGATAGTGTTTTACACCCTGTAGGGAAGAAGCTGCTCCTGAACCTGGACGTGTCAGTTTTCAGGCTCGTATATCTCTTTACATCTCCCCATAAAATATGGAATTAGATGAGCTCTCTGTTTTTGATACCCTTCCCACAGCAAAGTGGATTTTTGGACTTTATGACAATGGTACTAGGCGTAGTCACCAAGTTACCTTGCGTTCATGCAGGTAGATGTTGTCCAATTTCACCATTCAAACTATAATATTCAAATATAAAAACAAAGAAGTCACAATGTATAATCATTTCACAGGTAAAAGCCATGTCCCACGGTAAGAGTTCATTCCAAGAGCTCTCCCGAGTTTAAAAAAAATCAAACTCGTGGTAGGCACGGAGATTAAACGTAGCGGGTACGTCGGAGCTCGGGGCCGTCCCTTAGCGGCTCGTAACGCTAACGATAGGTACATCGGGAAGACTCGCTAATGGCAGGTAAGCACGGGAAGACGCGTGAAGATTTCCACGAGAGTCCCGAGTACCGACGAGTGGCCATTACCGTAAATCTACGAGTTCGAATCAGGGCAAACTCGGGAGAACTCTTGAAATGAAATCGTAGCATGGGACAGGGCTTTAACTCAGATTAATTTTAAAATGTGCAATTATAGATGCCCACAATGAGCTTTTGCAAACAATATGGCTGAAGGTCAAAACAACAAAACACGTGGACTCAATGTGCAATTAATGTGCCAATTAATGGCAGATCATCTGCATTGTAGGTTATAGGCTACCAACTCCCCATAAAACATTTTGGTATGCAAGATATTCAATACATCTGCAGAATATTCTCGAGTGGAAAGTTATACAAAGAACCCATAGAGTGAATATGATGCTCCATAGAGTCCCATTTGATATTCATCTTAGAATTGAAGTTATTAAAATTCTCAATCTCGCTTTTAAATTCCTTCAAAGCCTTGACATTCCCCATCTCTTTTATCCCCTGAACGTTTGCAATCCATTTGATCTTTTTGAAATCCTCACTTTTAATTGTTTCACCGTATGTGGCCAAGCCTTAAACTTCACCACTCACTCCCTGAGCTTCCTCTCTCCTCTCCACCTCTCTTTCTTTCTTAGAAAAGCGAATACTTTGCGTGAACTTTGCATTATCTATCCCACTTCCTCCATGTGTGGCTTTTTGCCATACTGCTCGATAATACATGTGTATCACCTTTACAACTAGAATGTTTTACAACTAGAGTCAAGAGTTTTTGTTATTATCATAGGTCCCAAACTGGAACAATGAAATTCTTACTTGCAACAGTTTGCGGGGGAACTGCTCCACGTTAGAAATGGTTAATGAAAATGCTCCACAATTCATGTGGTCTCAAACTCTTAAAAATAGAACACAAAGTGCTGGAGTAGCTCAGTGGGTCCGGAGGCATCTCAGGAGAACATGGATCGGCAACGTTTCAGCTCGTGACCCATCTTAAGCCTGAGACAAGCTGTCTAAAGGGAACTCAACCCAAAACGTCACCTGTCGATGTTCTCCGGAGGTTCTGCCTTGACACGCCTTTGTTAACCCGCAATCTGTGTCCTTTTGTGTATTAACCAGCATCTGCAGTTCCTTGCTTCTAGCACTTCCAAATATATTGTGTGGCTTGTAGTTATCTGTCTAAATTAACCAATACTACACGATCATAAGGCTGTAAGTAATAGGATCAGAATTAGGCCATTCGGCCCATCAAGTCTACATCGGTAGGCCGACCGGACTTTAGACTTTGAATGTTGGCGCCATTAATGGTGTAATTAATATTACGCCAGCCGGTGTAACATAAGCAAAATATGTAACTGTGCAGTTACATATGTGACAAACGCACACCACCACCGCCTCCTCTACATCCTTAGAAGGCTTAGGAAGTTCGGCATGTCCCCCTACAACTCTCAACAACTTTGACAGATGAACCGCAGCGGTTCGGGAACAGCTCCATCCAAGACCGCAAGAAATTGCAGCAAATTGTGGATGCTGCCCAGACCACCACAAACCAACCACCCTTCCATTGACTCCATTTATGCCTCACGCAAGGCCAGCAGCATCATCAAGGATAACTCACACCCTGGCCACTCCAGCCGGATGGTTTTCAAGGAAAGATATATCTCCAGAAGTCAATGTTAGGAGCATTTATTGGCTGCAATGATACAACAAATTTCAGGATTGTCAGTATAACTATCTTGGTTCAGTTCAATTGTCATCTGTTTGCATCTGCATCCCTACCAGTCATATTCCTACTCTCTCCTCTCTCATTTATAATCACAACACCACACATCACTCCATCTCCACCCACTGCTGCTATTTAAACATGCCACTCTCACTATTCTTAACTTGCCTTCACTTTGGAAATTAAAAATTATTTGTCAAGAAATTTCATATACCATCTTGCACCCCTGGAAAATAGTTTGGGCTCACTGCCCAAAGAAGGGTCCCAATCCGAAATGTCGCTTGTTCATTCCCTCCACAGATGCTGCCTGACCTGCTGAGTTCCTCCGGTAGACAAAAACGCTGGAGGAACTCAGCGGGTGAGGCAGCATCTATGGTGAGACAGTAGTTTTGTTCATTTTTGCAAATGGTTTGGGCTCATAGTTGGTTTGGAAAAAAAACTTGATCTACTACAGTTGTGGTGTTATTATCACAAGTAGAAGAGACATTGTCAACAGTAATATGATTTGCCCGTGAATTCTGAAAGGCAATTACATTGCAACAACTCAACTTGATCTGCTGGATCATTGCACATTACTATACAGGTCCAAGGGAGCCGAATTATTTTCTAATGAGGAAGTTGAGTTCGCTATCTTTAGTCATTTCAGAGCCTTTGATTGTATTCTGAACATTTGCCATTCAGATGGTAAAACTGGTCAATTTCCTAACCTTTCTGTAAAAATGTGTCATCACCTAGTGATTGCTGGCTTAACACGCAAGGTATTACCAAATGACCCAAGGCTGTCTGAATTGGCCCACAAAAACAAGGCCATTGCCGTCATTGCAACAAAGCTAACAGTGTGGGCTGAAGATCACGAATACTGGTCCAGCATCAGTTGGCTGAGTTTCTCTGTAGCCTCTGGTAAAGTACATTTTATTGAAACACATTTCCATTTTCATATCCTTCTATTACCTGCATACTAAAGATAGACACAAAATGCTGGAGCGGGACACGCAGCATCTCTGGAGAGAAGGAATGGGTGACGTTTCGGGTCGAGACCCTTCTTCGGTTTAAACCAGTTCCTTCCTACACATTTTACCTGCATATACCAGTTTAGTTTAGAGATGCAACGCGGAAACAAGCCCTCCGCACCACCGGGTCTGCGCCGACTAACGATCCCCGCACACTAACACACAAGGAACAATTTACAATTATACCATAGCCGGCAAACCTGTACGTCTTTGGAGTGTGGGAAGAAACCGAAGCACCCGGAGGAAACCCACGCAGGTCATGGGGAGAACGTACAAACTCCGCACAGACAGCACCCAGAGTCAGGATTGAATCGGGGCGCTTTAAGGCAGCAACTCTAACGCTGCATCACCGTTCAGTGGAGACCCTAATACTGGGCCTAACATTTGATGGCACCAAACCTTCCTACTCCTTTGATCAAAGCTGCACTGGTACTCAGCAATGGGACAAAAATAATAGCAATGGAATATTAATAGAATATTGACTGGCCTTGAGGGGGATACGACATATATTGCCTGAAGTAGATTCATATTGCCCGAGTCGAAGACGAGGGCAATATGGATCTAGTGAGGGCAATATATGTCGTATCTCCCGAAAGAGGACAGTCAATATTGTTATTATTACCCATTATCAGACATCTAGAGGAAAATCTGAACATCTCATATGATATGAATGTATCTATACATTTTGCAATATGCATTGCAACATTGTAAATAAGGGTACTAAAACCATTCCAACATTGTAAATAAGGGTACTAAAACAATGTAACATTTATGTTTCATTTATGTAATTTATGTAATTCATTTATGTGACAATGTGAAGGTCGAACTTTTAAATCGCGAACCTCTTCTCGCAACCGGCTGCCATTTTGTTTGTTTTGAGAATAAATTTTAAATTTCGCACGCAGCGTCACGTTGCCGTCACGCAGCGTCACGTTGCCGTCACGCAGCGTCACGTTGCCAAGTTCCCGGATGTGAGACCAGGGGAATATAAGACTATATTCCCCGCTGTTTAAACAGGTAAAGTCCATAGGCGTTCGCTAGAAAGGGGAATATAAGAAAATATTCCCCTGTTAGCGCTGCTGGCAGTAAAAAGGAAGGGAATACAATTTCGTAAAAGCATACCTCAGATGGGTGATATGGGTAATAATCATATTTATTCCAAAAACAATATTATTGTTTGTTGTACGGGATATGTCGTTAGTCAGTGGGAAAGTTAACTTAGTTGGCTGAATTACAAATTGAACTCGCCATATATTGTTCTCATCATAGAAATGGTTAATAAAATGCTCCACAATTCGTGTGGTCTCAAACTCTTAAAAATAGAACACAAAGTGCTGGAGTAGCTCAGTGGGTCCGGAGGCATCTCAGGAGAACATGGATCGGCAACGTTTCAGCTCGTGACCCATCTTAAGCCTGAGACAAGCTGTCTAAAGGGAACTCAACCCAAAACGTCACCTGTCGATGTTCTCCGGAGGTTCTGCCTTGATCCGCCTTTGTTAACCCGCAATCTGTGTCCTTTTGTGTATTAACCAGCATCTGCAGTTCCTTGCTTCTAGCACTTCCAAATATATTGTGTGGCTTGTAGTTATCTGTCTAAATTAACCAATACTACACGATCATAAGGCCGTAAGTAATAGGATCAGAATTAGGCCATTCGGCCCATCAAGTCTACTCTGCCATTCAATCATGGTGATCTATCTCTTCCTCCTAACCCCATTCTCCTGACTTCTCCCAATAACCCCTGACACCCGCATTGCACGATTAAAGCAGGAAATAAACTCCAACCTATGTATTTGGTGCCTCCCATAATAACATATGTAAGAATGTTCAAATGAACAGATTAAATCCGTACTTCCATACAACACAGAAGAAGGCCATTCAGCCAGTTGAGTCGATGTCAGCAGACGGATCTATCCCATTTCCCTACTAATGTTCCCTGTGAATTATTTTCCCAACAATTATTTTCCATCCATCTCGCAATCACTTGCACTATGGGCAATTTCACGGCAGCCACAAGCAAGGAAACTAGCACAATTTGTTCTGGCTGCATTTAGTGGATAAAATGTTACTTGCCCCAATGATAATGTGAATTACGCAAAATCTAGTATGGAGATGGCAGATCATTTCCAAATATAATGTTTTAAATCCTATTATTCAGTGGAAACATTCGGCCATCTTGAATGTGTGATACAACAGCATCAAGCCCCACTGTTTGTGGGCTAATCATTTTTTTTCCTATCTGGGGAGACACCACTCCTGAACTACTATCTACCTCATTGGTGACCCTCGAACAATCTTTGATCGGACTTTACTGGCTTCGCCTTGCATTAAACGTTATTTCCTTATCATGTGTCTGTACATTGTAGATGGCTCGATTGTAATCATGTATTGTCTTTCCGTTGACTGGTTAGCACGCAACAAAAATCTTTCACTGTACCTCGGCACACGGGACAATAACATAAACTGAACCTTAATTACATTTAAGATTTTGGAAGGTATCAAGAGTAGACAAATCAATGTAACTTTTGTTTTAAGAAAATAATATAAAATTCTAGATATGAAAGCAATATTCATTTGTCTTTGACTATTTAAAAATCAGATTATGCATAAATACTGCTACTTATAACATGTAGAAAGATAGTGCTGCCCTTGGTGTGACTCTTCTTTATTAAGCAATGCAGACAATATGGTATTTGAAACTTCAATAATACAATGAGCTTCTGACCACAAATGTGATGCACTTTTTTTGACCTTCATAAGCACTGATGAATGTTTCACTGATTAAATTTCTCCGTGGCACAACTAATTACGCTGGGTTCAATCCAGACCTGCGGTGTTATTGGCGTGGAGTTTGCACGTTCTCCGTTAGATCTTGTGGGTTATGCTAAAGACTGCGCTTTCCTCCCTTATCCCAAGGACATGCATGATGGTAGGTTAATTGTTAATGTAAATTGTCCCTACTGTGAAAGCGAGTTGTAGAATCCATTGGGAGTTAGAACACAGAACATTACAGCACAAGAACAGGCCCTTCGGCCCACAATGTTTGTGCCAAGACTATCTCTTACTATCTACATGTAATCCTTTTCCCTCCATTCCCTGCAGATTCATATTATTATCCAAAAGTCTCTTAAATGCCTCTCATATCTGCCTCACCCACCACATTCCAGCCACTCATCACCCTCTGTGTGGTAAACTCACACGTCTCATTTAAACTATGGTCCTCTCACCTTAAAGTTATGCCCTCTAGTATTTGATTGTTTTCAGCCTGGTGCTTGCGTGGAGAAAAGGTTGAATTATAGGGAAGGAATTGTCTCTTTGTGCTGATATAGACCCAAAGGCCAAATCAGCCTCATTATATGTTGTAAGGAATGTACCGGAATAATCTCAGGGACAGCGACTTCACTCAGAGGGTAGTACGTATCCAAAATGGGATGCAAGAGGAAGCCACAGAAGCAGATAGAATTACCAGCTTCAAAAGACATTTGGAAGATTTATGGATAGGAGAAATTTAGCGGGTTATGGGCCAAATGGAACGAGCCCAGAATACCGATTTAGTCAGCATGCACGGGTTGTGGTGAATTGGGTCGAAGGGTCTATTTCCATGCCGTCTAGCTCTATAAAAGGTATTGGATGGCTTGAGCCACTAATCAGCTGGCTTGAAACTTTATCACTTGGATTACAATATGGTTTTGCAGCAAAATCTATTTTCTTTGGCTTTGCAATATGCCTTAAAAAAAAAATCAGATCATTTCTATTTGGAAACAAGGTGTAAAGAAACTCAAAAAAAAGGCCATGGGTAAAATGGCTATAAAACAGGTCACTGGTTGCAGTTTGATAACTAGGTTTTGAGAGTTGCATGATAAGGAAACATTGTTTCAGGACAGTGGTGCTGAAAGTAAAGTAGCTACCTCATAGCTCCAATGATCTGGTTTCAATAAGGTCCTGCCTTCATGCACTTTAAATGTTCACACTCCGATTATGTTTATTGCCCATTGCCCATCCATGGCACGTGTTAGATATGGGAAGATCTTTACCCAAGTGTCAAGTCAAGAATGCTTTATTGTCAAACATAGAAACATAGAAAATAGGTGCAGGAGTAGGCCATTTGGTCAGTTCGAGCCAACACCACCATTCAATATGATCATAGCTGATCATCCAAACTCAGTACCCCGTTCTGGCTTTTTCCCCATATCCCTTGATTCCAATAGCCCTACGAGCTAAATCTAACTCTTTCTTGAAAACATCCAGTGAATTGGCCACCACTGCCTTCTGTGGCAGAGAATTCCACAGATTCACAAAAGTTTTAGGACTCATCTCAGTCCTAAATAGCCTATCCCTTATTCTTCTTATACATCCCAGACAGAACAATGACATTCTTACTTGCAGCAGCATAATAGAATGTCTCTGCTATGTGATGCTCTGCAGCGTACCAAGACATATCTGACCTGTAGGTGATTGATCAAGATCCTAAGTACCCAATCCCATGTTCAAAACCTAAAATGCAAGGTAAGGGTTATGGTGCGTGAGAAGGAACAGTTGATGCTGGTTTACACCGAAGATAGACACTAAATCCTGGAGTAACTCAGTGGGTCAGGCAGCATTTCTGGAGAGAAGAAGTAAGTGATGTTTCAGGTTGAGATCTTGAAAACCGTTTGAAGCTGGGCAATTTCCCTTTACGTCTTTGCTGTCCTTATCACCCAACACCATTAACCTTCGCTGGGAGCCATCATATCTGGCCCACATCTGGACCCAACTTCACTTGCCCTTATCCACGCAAGACTCCCGTTATATAAGAGAGAACGCAGGCGAACTATCTTCGTTCTTAAAAGGAGGGTCAGTAGCGTTAAGGTTAGCCCTAATCCTCGGAATGAGTCCAACGCTTGCCAATTTTTCAAAGAAGGATGAACATTGTTTGTTCGAATGTTTGGTCACAGCTGACGTACGTGCATTACTTTGTGAACAGACACATGCAGGAAACCTCTATAAAAGCGTTCCTGTGTACAACAGACAAGGCTGTGTCAGCTAGACGGTGATCTTCACTCTCCTCACTGGGAATGTGTCACATGGCGGCAGCAGTCCCTCAGGGTCAAAATGAAGCTGCAACAATGGACTCAATTGAACCTTGCAAGTTAAAATACTAAACATACTCCCAAATAGTAGCTTTTGAAATACTACATTTGACCCATTAATTAAATAATTTTTCTACAAAGTTTCTATCCTTATTAACAGACATTTCAAGACGAGTGTATTGCCATAAGCATCAAACGATAAGGTGGTATAAAGGAAATTTTGCTTGCAACAGCATTGGCAGCTGGCTTGCAACTTTTTTGCTTGCAACTGGCAGCTGGATAAAATTATCCATTAAGGACACACAAATCCTACAAGACAGTGAAAAATAGGTTGAAAAAACAAGAGGGCACAGAGGCGCAGTGGTAGAGTTGCTGCCTTACAGCGTCAGGGACCCGGGTTCGATCCTGACTACGGGCGCTGTCTGTATGGAGTTTGTACGTTATCCCTGTGACCGCGTGTATTTTCTCCGGGTGCTCCGGTTTCCTCTAGCACTCCAAAGACAAACAGATTTGTAAGCTAATTTGCTTCGCTAAAATTGTAAATTGTCCCTAGAGCATGGGGCAGTGCTAGTATACGGGATATCACAGGGCGGACTCGATGGGCCGAAGGGCTCGTAGATAGACGCAAAAAGCTGGAGTAGCTTAGCGGAACAGGCAGCATCTCTGGAGAGAAGGAATGGGTACGTTTCAGGTTGAGACCCTTCTTCAGACTGGGCGTCTGCCAAGTAGTAGAAATGTATTTGTTCCTGAAGCTGGTGAAGTGCAGTTCAGGCTTCCTGCTGGTGGCAGCATGAAGAGGACATGGCCAGGATGGTGGGGATCCTTCATATAACATATAACCATATAACTATTACAGCACGGAAACAGGTCCTCTCGGCCCTTCCAGTCCGTGCCGAACATTAATTTTCCCCTAGTCCCATCTACCTGCACTCAGACCATACCCCTCCATTCCCTTCCCGTCCATATACCTATCCACTTTACATTTAAATGTTAAAATTGATCCTGCCTCCACCACTTCTGCTGGAAGCTCATTCCACACAGCCACCACCCTCTGAGTAAAGAAGTTCCCCCTCACGTTACCCCTAAACCTCTGTCCCTTAATTCTCATGTCATGCCCTCTTGTTTGAATCTTCCCTACCCTCAATGGGAAAAGCTTATCCACGTCAACTCTGTCTATCCCTTTCATCATTTTAAAGACCTCAATCAAGTCCCCCCTTCACCTTCTGCGCTCCAAAGAATAAAGACCTAACTTGTTCAACCTTTCTCTGTAACATAGTTGCTGGAACCCAGGCAACATTCTAGTAAATCTCCTCTGTACTCTCTCTATTTTGTTGACATCCTTCCTATAATTAGGCGACCAAAATTGTACACCATACTCCAGAATTGGTCTCACCAATGCCTTGTACAATTTTAACATTACTTCCCTACTCCTATATTCAATGCTCTGATTTATAAAGGCCAGCACACCAAAAGCGTTTCTTTACCACCCTATCTACATGCGATTCCACCTTCAGGGAACTATGCACAGTTATTCCTAGATCCCTCTGTTCCACCGCATTCCTCAATTCCCTACCATTTACCATGTACGTCCTATTTTGATTTGTCCTGCCAAGATGTAGCACTTCACACTTATCAGCATTAAACTCCATCTGCCATCTTTCAGCCCACTTTTCCAAATGGCTCAAATCTCTCTGTAGACTTTGAAAATCTACTTCATTATCCACAACACCACCTATCTTAGTATCATCTGCATACTTACTTATCCAATTTTCCACCCCATCATCCAGATCATAGATGTACAGGACAAACAACAGTGGACCCAGCACAGATCCCTGAGGCACCCCACTGGTCACCGGCTTCTAACCTGACAAACAGCCATCCACCATTACTCTCTGACATCTCCCATTCAGCCACTGTTGAACCCATCTTGCTACTCTGCCATTAACACCCAAAGATTGAACCTTCTTAACCAACCTTCCATGGGGAACCTTGTCAAAGGCCTTACTGAAATCCATGTGGACAACATCCACTGCTTTACCCTCATCAATTTCCCTAGTAACCTCTTCAAAAAATTCAAGAAGGTTTGTCAAACATGATTGCCAGATTACAGGCACAAATCCTTGTTGATGTAGAAGCTGTTCCTGATCAGACAAATCCTGTTTATCCAGATGCTTATATATATTATCTCTAAGTATCCTTTCCATTAATTTGCCCACCACTGACGTCAAACTAACAGGTCTATAATTGCTAGGTTTATTCTTTGAACCCTTTTTAAACAATGGAACAACATGCGCAGTACGCCAATCCTCCGGCATTATTCCCGTTTCTAATGACATTTGAAATATTTCTGTCATAGCCCCTGCTATTTCTACACTAACTTCCCTCAATGTCCTAGGGAATATCCTGTCAGGACCTGAGACTTATCCAATTTTATATTTTTCAAAAGTGTCAGTACTTCCTCCACTTTGAATCTCATAGTTTCCATAGCTACTCTACTTTGTTCCCTTACCTCACATAGTTCAATATCCTTCTCCTTGGTGAATACCAAAGAAAATAAATTGTTCAATATCTCCCCCATCTCTTTTGGCTCTGCAGATAGCTGTCCGTTCTGGCTCTCTAATGGTCCAATTTTATCCCTCGTTATCCTTTTGCTATTAATATAGCTGTAGAAACCCTTTGGATTTACTTTCACCTTTCTTGCCAAAGCAACCTCATAACTTCTTTTAGCCTTTCTAATTTCTTTCTTAAGATTCTTTTTACATTCTTTATTCACAGATTCAGATTCAGATGACCTTTCGGTCTGATTTGTTACTTGCAGTCATAACATGCCTCCTATAATCATTGTAGATATCTCTCTTTTTTCGAAACAAGTGTCCAATTTCCCTTGAAAACCATGGCTCTTTCCAATTTTTACTATTTCCTTTCAACTGAACAGGGACATAAAGATTCTGTACTCTTACAATTTCGCCTTTAAATGTCCTCCATTTCTCTTCTACATCCTTCCCATGAAAACAAAATGTCCCAATTCACTCCTTTAAAATCCTTACGCATTCCCTCAAAGTTAGCCTTTCTCCAATCAAAAATCTCAACCCTAGGTCCAGTTCTGACTCTCTCCATAATTACATTGAAACTAATGGTATTGTGATCACTGGTCCCGAAGTGCTTACCAACGCATACCTCCGTCACCTGACCTTCCTCATTTCTTAACAGGAGGTCCAGCACTGCCCCTTCTCTGGTCGATACCTCTATGTATTGCTGCAAAAAACTATCCTGCACACATTTTACAAACTCCAAACCATCCAGTCCATTTACAGAATGTGTTTCCCAGTCTATTTTTGGAAAATTGAAATCTCCCACAATCACTACCTTGTGCTTACTACTAATATCTGCTATCTCCTTACATATTTGCTCTTCCAATTCTCGCTCCCCATTTGGCGGTCTATAATACACCCCTAAAAGTGTTGCTACACCGTTCCCACTTCTCAGTTCCACCCAAATAGCCTCCCTAGACGAGCCCTCTATCCTGCCAAAGCACTGCTGTAATATCATCTCTGACAAGCAATGCAACACCTCCACCTCCGGTCCTTCCAATTCTATCACACCTGAAGCAACGAAATCCTGGAATATTTAGTTTCCAATCACAGCCCTCCTGCAACCATGTTTCGCTGTTTGCCACTACATCATATTTCCAGGTATCAATCCAAGCTCTAAGTTCATCCACCTTTCTTACAATGCTCCTAGCATTAAAATATACACATTTTAGAAACCCACCATCCCTTATTCTCTGTCTATTATCTTTTTCCTCTTTCTCGCCTACATTTTGGGTCCGAGTGCTTCCCTTCTCTGCCTCTTGCCCCACACCCTGTCCCTAGCCCCCTCTACCCGAGTCCCTCCCCCCAGCCTTTCTAGTTTAAAGTCTCCCCAGTAGCCTTTGCAAATCTCCCTGCCAGAATATTGGTCCCCCTCGGGTTCAAGTGCAACCCGTCCTTTTTGTACCGATCATGCCTTCCCCAAAAGAGGTCCCAGTGATCAAGAAACTTGAATCCCTGCCCACTGCACCAGTCCCTCAGCCACGCATTTATCCTCCACCTCATTTCATTCCTACTCTCACTGTCACGCGGCACAGGCAGTAATCCTGAAATCGTTACCCTTTTGGTCCTTCTCCTTAACTTTCCCCCAACTCCCTAAATTCTCCTTTCAGGACCTCTTCTCTTTTTCTGCCTATGTCATTGGTACCTATGTGTACCACAACATCAGGCTCCTCTCCCTCCCTTTTCAGAATCTTTTGGACACGTTCTGACACATCCGAGACCCTGGCACCAGGAAGGCAAACTACCATCCAGGTCTCCCGACTGCGTCCACAGAATCGCCCATCCGACCCCCTAACTATAGAGTCCCCTATTACAATTGCTCTCCTCTTTTTGCTAGACTTCTGAGCATCAGGGCCGGTCTCTGTGCTGGAGGCCCAGCCGCTGTTGCTGCCCCCAGGTAGGCTGTCCCCTCCAATCGTACTCAAACACGAGTACTTATTTTCCAGGTGTACAGTCACAGGGGTACTCTCTAGCCCCTGCCTCTGCCCCTTGCCCTTCCTAACCGTGAGCCACCTGTCTGCCACCTGTGGTCTGGGAGTGACTACCTTCCCTGTAGCTCCTCTCTATGACCTCCTCACTCTCCCTGACCAGATGGAGGTCATCGAGCTGCTGCTCCAGGTTCCTAACACAGTCCTTTAGGAGCCCCATCTCGACACACCTGGCGCAGATGTGGACGTCTGGAGGGCTATCAGATTCCCTGACCTCCCACATCTGACATCCACAACAGTACACTGCCCTGGCCTTCATACTCCCCCCTTACACAGGATACAATATCAACACAATACAAAGTACACAACAAACTGCTGGGAATCTGACTCCCAATCAGCTGCTTACCCTAGTTCCTCAAAATATACTTCACAAAAGCTTTCAGTGGTGGAGAGGGCTGGAGAAACTCAGCGGGTGCAGCAGCATCTAAGCAGCGAAGGAGATAGGCGACGTTTCGGGTCGAGACCCTTCTTCAGTCCTGATTTACACAGATCAAAAGCTTCTATGTACCTCTCAGAGAAAAACAAATCAAAATACCAAATGTTAGAAACTCTAGAAATGATGTCTGGATATATGTTTACTGAGGTGATTTGTCTTTTAATCAGAGTTGCAAAATAATTGCTCAAATATAAACAATCTAACACCATTTGTTTCTCAGCGAATAATTTGAATGCTTACAACTCAACGATGGCACCTGCCCGATCTGTCTATCCTGCTAACTGGGGCTAATTAGAGGAACAGTGATTTAATATGCAAGATATTAACACATAGTGGGAGCAGATTGCACAAAATGGCCCACGATGTTCGGCATGTGAATGGGCGCACAACAGAATTCAATTTCGGATATCCTGGGATCTAGAATGAGACCTTCAGAAAATGAATAACTTACATGCACAAAAGCTTATGCAAACTGCATTCCAACTTTGTCCACCTCTCCACATTTTAATAACCTTCTTCTCCAGCCATTAGAAACACTCTTCACTAGAAGGTCAACTTAGTGGACAACATTACACTGATATATCCCATGCAACATCAACCTATATTGTTCTTGGAATAACTATGATTTTTCCCTTGCCATTGATGAGCACCAGTGCAGCTTTGACCAAAGGGGTACGAATGTTGCGAGCCAGTAGTAGGGCGACATAGTGCCATAGCAGTAGAGTTGCTGCCTTACAGCGTCAGAGACCCGGGTTCAATGCTGTCTGGATGGAATTTGTACGTTCTCCCCGTGACCTACGTGGGTTTTCTCTGGGAGCTCCGGTTTCCTCCTACACTCCAAAGATGTGCAGGTTTGTAAGTTACTTGGCGTGGTATAATTGTAAATTGTCGCTAAAATGGAGCAGGACTGGCCATTTTTTGCGCCTCCCACCACAGCGATGAATTCTGTGGTGGATGTTTGTGTACATTGTTATTGTGCATTGAGTGCTCTTTTTTCATTCTACCGCTGCTGGCAAATTCATTTCACTAGCACTTTATGTGCAAGTGACGAATAAAACGTGACTTGACTTGACCAGTGTGTAAAACACAGTGTTAGTGTGCGGGGATCGCTGGTCAGCGTGGTCACGGTGGGCTGAAGGACCAGTTTCCGTGCTGTATCTCTAAACTAATCCAAACTTGCCTGGGAACCTGCAAAGAATTGCACAAAACATGGAACAACACAAATCCATGCACTTTGTTCATTGTGTTGAAGAAATATCCTGCATCTACAGGAGCCCACTCGGACATACACTTTGAAGGCAGTGGGAGCAGTGAAGAAATGGATGCCGAAAGATTAATGCCCCCCAAATCAGTAATCAAGGTCAGTGAATGAATCTTCACATTCCATCTGATAAACTATACTCCCAAAGCCTGAGGTTGTGCTCGATTTTCCACAATCCTTTCTATTCAACACTGTCCATCCTAACACATGCTTGACCGCCAAACACTCGCACACCCACGGAACAGCTGCAGACAGCACGTACTGACAGCTATTCACCCACAGCTGCATGAAGCAAACATGATGCAGTTCCTTCTCTGTTGAAAGATAAGATGACAATGAAGCAAGGTCAGCAGCAAGGGAGCTCCTGCCTTAAGCCCTGTCCCACTTTCCCGAATTACTCACGAACTCTCCCGAGTTTCCCCTTGATTCGAACTCGGGGAATGTTGGTAGCGAGCTCGTAGGAGCCCGATGGAGTCTGTAGAATTTGTAGCGGCTCTTAATGCCAGCTGTAGGAACTCGGAGCATTAGGTAAGTCGGGACGATTTATCAACATGTTGAAAAATGTCCACGAGTTTAAAAAAATATCCCCGAGTACCTACGAACGGCTATTACCGTAATTCTCCAAGTTCGAATCAAGGGGAAAACTCGGGAGAGTTCGTGAGTAACTCGGGAAAGTGGGACAGGGCCTTTACAGTGCCAGCGATCCTGGTTCAATCCTGGCCACGGCTGCTGTCTGTACATTCTCCCTGTGACTGCATGGGCTTTCTCCGGGGACTGTATTTCTAAACTATCCCAGTTATCCCAGCTTATATCTCTTGACACTCTTTACTCTGGCTCTCACCAAGAAAGCTTTGTTTCCACCTTACACCAGTCATTGTGATAAACATTCAAAGAAATGCTATCATGCCGATTTCCCAGTTCACCTTTGCCTCTCTTATACTTAACCTTATTGGTACCAGTGCCAATTATCAAAAAGAAACATAATTTCAAGATCAACTTTGTCAGCATCCTTCATAATCTTGAAAATATCAATCTAATCACCTAATGTTATATCAAACAAAATTTGAATAAAGTTTCCATTGATGTTTTTAGTAATAATACTGAGAAACGATGTCCTTGAGGATTCTTATAAAACAATCTAGATACAGTAACTGCCAATACACGTGTAGGAAGGAACTGCAGATGCTGGTGTAAACCAAAGACAGACTGGCTTAACATGCAAGGTATTACCAAATGACCCAAGGCTGTCTGAATTGACCCACAAAAGCAAGGCCGTTGCCGTCATTGCAACTAAGCTATCAGTGTGGGCTGGAGATCACGAATACTGGTCCAGCATCAGTTGGCTGAGTTTCTCTGTAGCCTCTGGTAAAGTACATTTTATTGAAACACTTTTCCATTTTCATATCCTTCTATTGCCTGCATACTAAAGATAGACACAAAATGCAGGAGTAACTCAGCGGGACAGGCAGCATCTCTGGAGAGAAGGAATGGGTGGCATTTCGGATCGAGGCCCTGCTTCAGACTGAAAGTCACATGAAAGGGGAATCTTTCAGTTTGAAGAAAGGTCTCCACCCGAAACATTCCTTCATTCCTTCTCCCCAGAGATGCTGCCTGTCCCGCTGTCTATCTTTGTGCTGTTTCTCCAATTGCTTTGCACACAAATTTAAACTGACAACTTGCCTCAGAACAATCTAGAAACCAAGTGCAATTATAAAAAAGTTTGCTAATAATGCATACACCATACAGAATGAGACGTTCCACATAATATAATCCATGATTTAGCTGAAATATGCTGAATATACAATGTCATGTGGTCTGTTTCATCCTGCCTTTCACACTGCCACTTAAACGTTTATATTTCAGAGAAACAGAGGCAGCAGGGCTAAAATCTGGCATATAAAAGGACCCGCTGGAGGAAGAAAGCAGGCCAGGCAGCATCTATAGAGGGAAGTGACCCGATGTCACAGAAGGCTGTGAAAGCTAAATGGGGCCACTGCTTAAGAATAAGGGGTAAGCCATTTAGAACGGAGGTGAGGAAAAACTTTTTCACCCAGAGAGTTGTGAATCTGTGGAATTCTCTAACAGAGAGGGGAGTGGAGGCCGATTCTATGGATTCTTTCAAGAGAGAGGTAGATAGAGTTCTTAAAGATAGCGGAGTCAAGGGATATGGGGAGAAGGCAGGAACGGGGTACTGATTGTGGATGATCAACCATGATCACAGTGAATGGCAGTGCTGGCTCGAAGGGCCGAATGGCCTACTGCTGCACCTAAATCAATAGATATTTTAAAGGCAGAGATTGACAGAATCTTGATTGGTCCGGTGTCAGGGGTTATGGGGTTGAGAGGCAAGAATCTACAGTTATTCCAAGCCAATTAACCCAAAAACCTGTGCGTCTTTGAAGTGTGGGAGGAAAATGGAGATCCCTGAGAAAACCATGGGGAGAATGTACAAACTCTGTACTGACCGCACCCGTAGTCAGGATTGAACCTGGGTCTCTGATGTTTATAAGGCAACAACTCCACCACTGAGTCACCATGCTGCGACTTGATGGGCCGAATGGCCTAATTCTGCTCATATAATTTATGAAGTCATGAACATGCCCAGCCTGTCTGCAGATGTTGCTTCACCCAATGAGCTCCTCCAGCTCATCACGGAAAAGCCACATTTAAGATGCACTTCCAACCAACTTTTTTTTTAAATCATCTTCCACGTAGAATTGGCAAAAAATCACTCTTAAACATGGACAGGAGTACACCCTGTAAATAGCTCAAGGATAAAAAAGAGAGAGCTAGAGAGAGAGAGAGAGAGAGAGAGAGGTCATAGCCTCAGAATTAATGGACGTTCCTTTAGGAAGGAGATGAGGAGGAATTTCTTCAGGTAGAGGGTGGTGAATCTGTGGAATTCATTGCCACAGGAGGCTGTGGAGCCCAAGTCAATGGATATTTTTAAGGCAGGGATAGATAGATTCTTGATTAGTACAGGTATCAGGGGTTATGGGGAGAAGGCAGGAGAATGGGGTTAGGAGGAAGAGATAGATCAGCCATGATTGAATGGCGGAGTAGGCTTGTTGGGCTTAATGGCCTAATTCAGTTCCTACATCGCTTATTACCTTATGACCTAAGCATAGATCGCACAGTGGAGGCCAAGAATCTATGACTTTCAGGGCAACTTCTTGTCTGCTGAATAATGCAGTTCCTTCTCCATAGTTTTGGGCAGGTTTATTGATTACACACTCCAGGAAGGGAGCCATGAACAGACTGAGTTAGGGACGTGGAGCATCACTGTTTATTACTGAACTAAAAGACAGCTCACAGTTAATACCCTGGATGGATATTTCTCCGACTGGATGTTTAGCAGTTGGGGTGAATCGTCAGTCTGGCCATATGGTACACTCTCTAATCTGCTGCTTTCTTTCTCTAATTATTTATGCAGGGTGAGTTTGACTGAAATACACTGATAAAGTATGCATTTTCTTCCAAAAGGTGCAACCTGATGGCTGTTTACACCATCACCATTCCATTGTTCAGTTTTACTTTAGTTTAGTTTAGAAATGCAGCGTGGAGGCAGTCCCTTCGGCCCACTGAGTCCGCGCCGACCAGCGATCCCCGCACGCTTGTTCTATCCTGCACTGTAGGGTCACTTTGCAGAAGTTAATTAATCTACAAACCTGTACGCCTTTGGGGTGTGTGGGGAAACCTGAGCACCTGGAGAAAGCCCACGCGGTCACGGGGAGAACGTACAAACTCTGTACAGGCAGCGTCCGTAGTCTGGATCGTACCTGGGTCTCGGGCGTTGTGAGGTACCACCTATGTATATCGTCATTGCTCAGCAATGATGGATCTGAAGTCTGAAGAAAGGTCTCGACCCGAAACGTCGCCCATTCCTTCTCTCCTGAGAAGCTGCTCCAGAAACTCTTTCCTGAGAGTTACTCCAGCACTTCGTGTCTGCCTTCGGTGTAAACCAGCATCTGCAGTTACCCCCCTATACAAATGATGGATCGATCTTTTTTTTAGGTTACTGCCATTATCTCAGGAAGTCAATGCCCTTCCTGAACAATATTCTGTACGATCTAGCAATGAATAATTGGTCTAACAAAAACACCCATGGCGCACTTAAATATAGGCCAGAGTTGAAGATCAATGAGATTTCTTAGCTTTTCAATTGTGCCTTTTCATTCAATTAGTCTGTGAAGTGGTTATAAATTTGTCATGTCCAATTGACACTTAATATAATGAGCAGATCCCAAAATAGTGTTCAGAATCTTTTCATCCACATTATTGATATCATCGAATTTCACTGGAGGACATTGCTGACATTTGATACCACAAAAATTCCAGCTGCTCGAAATTTTTGAGACCATTCATGGGAGCATTCACATCTTTTTCTTCATAAAAGTCTGATGCAGTGAATACCACACGGAGCTGGAGGCACTCACAACAAACTGCTACTTGGGATCAAGAACAAGTGATAGGCATTGCCTATTCCTCTCATCGATCAAAGACCACTGTGACCGCTTTTAGTTAGCTACAGAAGAAATATTTCTCATCAAGTGCTAGCATGTATTTTATTTGATGTTCTATGTCATTATCTTATGGTACGGTGCACCAAAACAGGACACAGGGTGGAACCGCTAACGAATGTTGTTTGACCTGCTGAATCTGCTTAATCCCCAATGATGTGCAGGAAGGCACTGCAGATGCTGGTTTACACTAGACACAAAATGTAGGAGTAACTCAACGGGACAGGCAGCATCTCTGGAAAGAAGGAATGGGTGACATTTCAGGTTGAGTCCCTTCTTCAGTCTGGGTACTCCGTAGATGTTGGCTGTTCCGCTGAGTTACTCCAGCATTTTGTATCTGTAATCCCCAATGATGATGGTTGATTTGATGAATCTACTTTTCTCTCCATTAATGCTATTTGACCTGCATGCTAACCAGTATGTGTTTCAGAATACATTTGCAGGGTTTAGAGATACAGCGTGGAAATTGGCCCTTTGACCCACCATGTCCGCGCCGACCAGCGATCCCTGCACATTAACGCTATCCTACACCCACTAGGGACAATTTTTACATTTAACAAGCCAATTAACCGACAAACCTGTACGTCTTTTAGTGTGGGAGGAAACCGAAGATCTCTGAGAAAACCCATGCAGTTCACGGGGAGAACGTACAAACTCCGTACAGACAGCACCCATGGTCAGGATCGAACCTGGGTTTCTGGCGCTGCATTCGCTGTAAGGCAGCAACTCTCTACCGCTGTGCCACCGTGACTATCAGAATTACAGTGAATTCAAGAATATGTCAACAAATGGTAGCAAAGCAATTTGAAAAGCTGTAATGGGATTGGCAAAGCTATTAAGGATTCATGAAAGGACAATCACGTTTGACCAATTAGCTTGTATCCAATAAAACAGACAAGAGGAAACCAAAGGACATGATGGACATGGACTTCAGAAAGTTGCCATGCAAGAAATTATTAAAAAATAACAGAACAAGTGAGTTTGGGATTTTAAACCCGGTGGATTAGTTAATGAAAAGAAAACAGAGCTAGAGTCATTGTCAGATTGGGACTTTTTTTCACGTTTATCATATTGTTTTAGTGTACTATGTTTACATATTCTATTGTGCTGTAGTAAGTATGAATGTCATTGTTCTATCTGGGACATATGATAATAAAACACTCTTGACTCTACAAGTGGGAAGTTGCAGGTTCTACTGCTGGGACTTGAATTGTTCACAACTGCATGGGTGAATCACGTGTCTTATATCCAAGATGTTGATCCTACAAAGCTGGGAATAAAATATAGAGGTGTGTAAAAGGGACATAATGTGGAAAAAATGACAAGTCATCTACTTTAGTTGGAAAAGTCTAAGAGTGGAGTACTTTCTTCTTAAAATGGTAAGAACTTGAAGGTGCTGGTGTTCAAAAAGATCTGATTTCTTTTTTATAGTCATACAACGTAGAAACAGGCCCTTCGGCCCAACTAGCCTACGCCAACCAACATGTCCCCGCAGTACACCTGCCTGCATTTGGTCCATATCCCTCTAAACCTGTTCTATCTATGTACCTGTCTAAATGTTTCTTAAACATTGCGATAGTACCTACTAGCCTGCTGTATGAATCAATTCGAGTTGATACTCAACAACAACAATCATTAAAACAGCCTGGCCTTTATTGGAAGAAGATTCGAGTGCAAGAATGTAACCATCCTGTATTGAATCCTGGTATGACTGCTTCGAGAATATTGTGGACAGCTCTGGTCTGCCAAGCTAACAAAGTTCATGTAGACACAAGATTTACAAAAAAGGACAGTTTTACAGACTCAGAACTCTGGGAACCTTTTAGAGACTCAGAACTTGAAAGACGCTCATAAGAAGAAGGACCTGGCTTCATTATATATGAATCAATTACAGTTAATACCCAAGAACAACAATCATTAAAACATAAGAGAGACACAAAAAGCTGGAGTAACTCAGCGGGACTGACAGCATCTCTTGACAGAAGGAATGGGTGACGTTTCTGGTCGAGACCCTTCTTCTGACCCAAAACGTCCCCTGTTCCTTCTCTCCAGAGATGCTGCCTGTCCCGCTGAGTTACTCCAGCTTTTTATGTCTATCTTCGGTTTAAACCAGCATCTGCAGTTCCTTCCTACACAATTCATTAAAACATATTGGCCTTTATTGATTCAAAGTACAAGAAGAGTCCAGACCCGAAATGGAACTTATCCATGTTCTCCAGAGATGCTGCATGATCCACTGAATTGCTCCAGCACTTTGTGTCCATTTTTTTTTTTTAAACAAAATTTATATTTGTCAAAGAAGGAGCACAGCAAAGTTCCACCAGATTGATTCCTGAGTTTGTTCTGCGAGAGGAGAGATGAGGCATTCTGCACCTGTACCTTTTCACACAACGGGTGGTGGGTGTATGGAACAAGCTGCTGGAGGAGGTGGTTGAGACAATATTCTCAATATTCGCAATGTTTAAGAAATAATTAGACAGGTACAAGGGATGGGGCAGGTTTGGAGGGATATGGGCCAAACGCAGGCAGGTGGCACTAGTGTAGATGGGACATGCTGGTCGGTGTGGGCAAGTTGGGCCGAAGGCTGTTTGACAGTATGAGTTTAGAAGAATGCAGGGAGATGGTACAAAAGTATTAATGGGCTTGACAGGGTAGAATCAGAGATTATATTATTCATGGCCATGGTGTCACAATCTGGAGATAGACACAAAAAACTGGAGTAACTCGGCAGGAGAGGCAGCATCTCCGGAGAGAAGGAATGGGTGACGCTTCGAGTCGAGACCCTTCCTCAGATGCTGGGGCAGATGAGCAGAACTTTCTTCAGCCAGGAGACAGTGAACCTTTGGGATGCTCCACCTAATGGGGTAATAGGGGGGCGGGGGGCAGTCACCGAGTGCATTGAAGGGGCTAGGCATCCAACCCTTTTACTTCTTATGTCACATTCTTTTAAGTCCAATAATGAAAATAACATGGATATTTTGGGCAAACGTTACAAAATACAGCATTGTGTATTCATGTCAAATAAACCATAGCCTCTTAAAGTGGTTTGCTTATTCATATGATGCGCCTTTGATGAATACGAGGGACTCACTGTTTATAGTTTGAATCGAGCAGCAAAAGAACACCAACAATGGGACTTAATAAAGTGAAATCCAATGGTGACAGTGTTATGCCCCAGAGCAAAAATATTCAAACAGCCAAGACCTTTATATTAATGTTGCCTTGGGTTGGAACAACTGCGTATGTATTGCTTGTAAAAAAATCATTCACTATTAAGCAATAAATATGATGTTGGAAAATATGTCATTTGTGGTTCCCAAACTCTTTGTAAAATCTGATTTGTTTTTTCCTTCTGTGTTTATTATACACTGATCTGAGTACGGTAACACCGCCACTGTTGGCAGTGGATGAGTTTCTGCAGAGGTGGTCAGCTTTTATTGTAGTAACAAAGAACTGCAGATGCTGGTTAACACACAAAAGGACACAAAGTGCTGGAGTAACTCTGCCAGGTCAGGCAGTGGCTCTAGAATCCCTCTATCCAAAGCAACACCTATATCCATGTTCCGAAGATAGACACAAAAAGCTGGAGTCACTCAGCAGGCCAATCAGCATCTCTGGAGAGAAGGAATAGGTGACATTCCGGGTCGAGACCCGTCTTCAGACTAAGAGTAGGGGAATGTTCTCCAGAGATGCTGCCTGACCTGTTGAGTTACACCAACGCTTGGTGTTCCTTTGGTGAGTTTATATCTTTCAATCGGAAATAATGAAACTGCATTTAAAAAGCATGTGTTTCCATAAGCCACAAAGCTGCAACTTTCATCTGAAAGGTTAACCGGTTTACTTACACTCTTTATGGGAGGCCAAAGCAAACCCTGAATTGACCCACTAGTGTGTTTGCATTGAAAAGCCTCAGGACAACTGCTGCTCAGCTGTAAACAGTGCCTTGCCTTTGTCTGGGACATGACTAGAACATAGTTTCCAAACTTCCTGCAGGAATAAGCTTGCTTCAATGTTGTTTGTCAGGGAGGATTCTAACCCAAAATAGTTAAAAGGAGCATCCACTTCTTGGAGTGAACAAAGTCAACAGAATGGAAAGGACAAATAGCAAAATGTGACACAAACTGGCCTGATCGTATAAAGTATTTCACAAATGTGGGTAATCCAATGTCAAAAGAGTCTCCAGACTGTAGTAAAAAACTTGGTAAATCAATTTGACTTAGAAAATTGCTTTCTGATTATAGACCAAGAAACCAATTTGTTCTGTGAATTTGTTCCCAGTTTAGAAGTCATGTACTATGCTCGTCGAATTCCACACTAGGATTTGTTCGCAAGGCATTGCTCATTAATCTGAATGAAAATCCATAGATAATCTAGCTCAATGGACCTTCTTGCCCAGATGTCTTAACAGTTTATGATAACTGGCTGCTAAATACTTTGATTATATAACATTCTATCTTGTATTTATACAACTGGCATAGATCGTCCTTTACAATCCAACTACAAAAGGCAGTAGACAGATATGGAATGTGCATTTTGATCATATTAAAGCGAAAGCCAAAAAAGGTCGTAAATTTGGTCAAAATTGTAAACCAGGTTTGGGAAGATGAAATTACACAGTGCCTATGGGGAATGCATGGATGTATTCAAGCAGGCGATAAGAAGGGCCAAAAGGGACCATGAAGGTTAAAGAAAATTTCTAGGCTTTTTTTTCCCCTGCATTAAAAACAAGAGGTTAACCAGGGAGAAGGCAGGACTGTTCAAGGATAAAGGCGAGAATGTGTGCTTATAGTCAGGAGATATAGGCAAGGTACTAAACAAGTATTTAGCATCTGTATTCACCAAAGAGAAGGACATGGAAGTCAGCTAGATCAGTGTGGAGATTACCAATCCTCAAGGGCAGTTTGAAATCAAGGAGGTGGTGGTGTTGGGCCAATGTGGATAATGTGGATAAATCTACTCCAGGCCCCAATGGAATCTAGCCCAGGTTATTCAGCGAGGTAAGAGAGGAGACTGCAGAATCCTTGATGAAGATTACTGAGTCTTCTCTGACAACAGGTGAGGTCCCTATGTGGAACTATGGAAGGGTCTCGACGCGAAACGTCACCCATTCCTTCTCTCCAGAGTGGCTGCCTGCCCCGCTGAATTACTCCAGCTTTTTGTGTCTATCTATGGAACGTCCAAACTTTAATCTGGGGAAATACTGGGACGGGTGATCAAACACTTGGTTTAAAGGAACGTTGTCAAGGTGGGAGAGTAAAGGGATTAGTGGAGGGTTGGGGGAAGTGGAAAAGTTATGAATTTAGGTTCGAAGGTAAAAGGTTGTGGAAGGGACACCAATTGGAGTAAGAGCTTTAGAAAGAAGGAACTGCAGATGCTGGTTATACCAAGGAAAGACACAAAGCACTGGACAGTTATTGAGACACCCAATTTTCTAGCCAATCATGAAATTCATTTCCACTATTTAAATGAAATTTATATTCCTGTTAACGCAGTACAGGATAACATCCGACAATCTGAAAACTTGGCGACTATACGGTAGAAATAATGGTAGTGGGGAGATAGAGTTATGTGGGTTCAACTACATATTCAGATCATGCCTCCTAAAGATAGCAGAAAATAGTAGAGCAGGGGAGGGAGGAGGAGAAACTTAATGACACAAATATTTGATAAAAGATAACTTAATAAAGAGACAGGGATTTAAGATGATACTGGGGCTTGTTTATAGGCTCTTGTTGCAACTCTGGAGGTATCAAAATGCATTGTAGGTATAGGAAGGAATTGTAGATGCTGGTTTACACTGAAGATAGACACAAAATGCTGGATAAAACTCAGTGGGACAGTCAGCATCTCTGGATAGAAGGAATGGGCATTGTTTCAGGACAAGACTTCTTCAGACCAAGTCAGGGGAGAGGAAAACACGTGATATGGACGGGCAAGGTGCGAAAACGAGAGATCAAAGAGGACGAAGGTCAAGGAAAATGTAGAATAGATCATTGTTAGCAAGGGGAAACTGACCATGAGGCATACAATGTAAAATATAATCAGGAGGATAGTCAGACTAGTCAGAGAACTAGGGTGGGGAGGGATAGAGAGAGAGGGAAAGCATGGGTTAGTTGAAGTTAGTTTTGTGTCTATCTTCGGTGCATAGAATGCAGAAGTTTTGACATGTAGATTAAGATAAATAGAATAACTTGCTATCCATCTGACGAGGGATAGCTTTTCAGAGCTTGGATTTCTGTCACAATATCGCACACAACTAACAAGGGACACCCATTTTAGATTTAGTTAAGAGTCAGATTTAATTAACAGGAAATGGTGCAGGAATGTTCTTCCAGCAACAGTCACATATAATCAGATTCAGTGTTGCATTCAAAAGGGAAAACGCACAGAGCTAGCTTTGCTGCAATACTCTACAGAGAGTCCACAGTAAATCTGTTCTGACTGCTCGAGTAAAATCATAACAGAACTTCGGAATTTGTTCATAAAATAACTTGTGATGTGAAATCAGATTGTAGCCCGTGGGGTTCTGGTTGCTATAATGAGACAGGTTTAAGTAAAGGGTTAAGTTCTACTATCTACCTCTTTGGTGACCCTTGGACTGTCCTTGATACAATTGCAAAGAGTTGGGGTGGTTAGGAAATTGAATTCCAAAGCTTAAGTTATGAATGAATGAATGAATGAATGAATTAAGTTTATTGGCTAGTATATTCACATACAAGGAATTTGCCTTGGTGCTCCACCCGCAGGTGACAACATGACATACAGTGACAGTTAGGACTGACACATAAAACATTAAACATTAATAATAAAACATTATCGATTAAACATGTGAATTAAAATACTAGAGCAAAAGGAGGCTACAGATTATTGGTTATTGAGTAGAGCTACTACTCGTGGAAAAAAGCTGTTTTTATGTCTGGCTGTGGCAGCTTTGACAGTCCGGAGACTCCTTCCAGAAGGAAGTGATTCAAAGAGTTTATGGCCAGGGTGAGAGGGGTCAGAGATGATCTTGCCCGCTCGCTTCCTGGCCCTTGCAGCATCAATGGAGGGAAGGTTGCAGTCACTAACCTTCTCAGCTGATCGGACGATTCGCTGCAGCCTCCGGATGTCGTGCTTGGTGGCTGAGCCAAACCAGACCATGACGGAGAAGGTGAGGACAGACTCTACGATGGCCGTAGAGAATTGGACCATCATTGCCTGTGGCAGATTGTGCTTCCTCAGCTGCCGCAGGAAGTACATCTTCTGTTGGGGCTTTTTGACTGTGGAGTCGATGGTGAATGTTATGGATGAAGGTTGCACATTCTTGGGATAGATTCCCTCTTATTTAGAACATTACAGGATGCATTGATGGAATTGTACATGCGGCTACTGATATGGTAGATTAGGGTAAATGATTTGTGCTGGTTGTGGAGACTGGGAGCAGTTGCAATCTCTTATAGTTTTGCAAAGGCTACTTTACAAAGTTATAAAACTTCTTTGCCTAACGTTTAGGAAGCCTCAATTGTGACAATAGAATCAGTGATTTAGAGCCAGCACAAAGCAACCTACAGCACTGAATCATAAACAAAAAACAAAATATGAACTTAGTATAAACGCAAGTCCCCTCCAATGTCGGCCCTGTATGCTATGTAGATGAATTAATTTTCTTTATGCTTATTAGTCATTAAACTTCAGACAAATAACTATTTGACCTTGAATACTAGCAAAGGAGAAAATGCATAATGAAGCCACATCATTCCAATTTGTCATGGCTTATGAAAGTAGAGGACCAAGAAATATTAATTTGATGTTGCTCTTGTAGAAGTCTTTACTGTTTATTTTTTTAATACGTTATCGATGCCCAAAGGATGCCGTAAACATTGAACTTTCCCCACTCCTGTGTTAAGAGTTCAGAATTCAGCTGACTTTGCTAAACACGTTTGTTATGGTCCTCTACGATGAAAAAAACAGCTCTGTACTGCAGGTGCAGCACTTTCTTCATCTATGCAATTGCCAGGTAACACGCAGGGAAATTAAACCAATTGATATAGCAGTGTGTAGAGAGGAACTGCAGATGCTGGCTTACCTATTCTAACCTCACCCTCTCCGAACTTGTAGCCCTGCACTCAGCTGTCCTTTTTCTCCAGAGATGCTGCCTAACCCGTTGAGTTACTCCAGCGTTTTGTGTCTATCAATTGATCAAGCAGCTCGGGCTGAAATGCTGGATATCAGGAGAAAAACCCTATGTTTACTGCTAATTCATACAGCCATCATCTCAGAAGTTCTTCAGTAATTGGAGCAGGATTAGGCCATTCGGCCCATCACGCCGTCATTCATTCATGGCCGAATTATCTTTCCCTCTTAACCCCAATACTCCTGCCATCTCCCAATAACCCCTGATACCCGTACTAATCAAGAACCTGGCAATCTCAAAAATTGCCTCCTGTGGCATTGAATTCCATAGATTCACCACCCTCTGACTGAAGAAATTCCTCCTCATCCCCTTCCTAAAGGAACGTCATTTTTTTTCTGAAGCTACGACCTCTGGTCCTAAACTCTCCCACTAGTGGAAACATCCTCTCCACATCCACTCATCCTTCTAAAATCTGAAGCAAATGTCCAGAAGTAATTCTAATTCTGCATAATATTAACACAGCAGGAATTAATGTTCATTATAAGATGCAAATCACCATTAAGGCAATAAATCTGCTCGCAATGAAGTCAAAATAAACAACTTCACTTGTGTGATAGACACAAAATGCTGGAGTAATTCAGCGGAACAGACAGCATCTCTGGAGCGAAGGAATGGGTGATGTTTCGGGTCGAGACCCTTTTTCAGTCTCAACCCAAAACGTCGCCCATTCCTTCTCTCCAGAGATGCTCTCTCCTCCGCTGAGTTACTCCAGCATTTCTGTGTGTCTTCAATTTAAACCAGAATCTGCAGTTCTTTCTGTCACTTGTGTGATCTTATGCTGGGATTACATAACGGCCTGGAAGCTCTCCTCTTCATCTGGCTGTTTCATGGAGAACAGCAGTATCCAGCTCATCGTGTCCCTGGCTTGGCAGTGCAGATGTCAAGGAAGGTGCACTCCTTTAGCTTACTATTGTCACGTATGCAGAGGTACAGTGAACAGCTTTGTTATTGCATGCAATCCAGTCAGCGAAAAAACTATACATGATTGCAATCAAGACATCAAGACTGTACAGATATAGGATAAAGGGAATAACGTTTAGTGCAACATAAAGTCCAGTAAAGCCCAATTTAAGATGGTATTTAATCTGCATCATTAAACTAAACTGAACTAAAATAGTCCGAGCGCCTCCAATGAAGTAAATGGTAGGTCAGAACCATTCTCTGTCTGGCGATAGAATGGTACAGTTGGGATAGATGGGAAGAAACTCCTGGGCTCAACACTGTGGTCGAACAGAGCTGGATGCACTTTGCATCTGGCCCCTCAACTTCATTACTCAACCTCATTAATCTGAATGGGAATCGCTTACCTGGATTGGAAAGATGAGTATTCTTTTAAGTATGAACATTATCAAGTGGAAAGCTAATTAATGTATGTGAAGCCACAGAGAATGTCAGGGGAATTTTGCACAGTTATTGATCTGTACATATTTTTTATCCTGAATAAAACATATTTTGGTTTTTAAAAAAGGTAAGAACTGAAGAAAGGGATGTGAGCTTCCATAAAAAAACAACTATTTTTTTAAACTATAGTCTTTTAATCAAGTATGAATGATAAGAAACAAGAATCTTGTAACAAGAACTCATTTCAATGCGAAATAGAGAGTATTTGTGGAAGCTTTGTGAGTCGTTAACTTTCGAGGTAATTCTTGCACAATGAACAGTTCAACCAACAGTTAAAGTTTTGTTTTATTTTTGCTTGAACAGCTGTATGCAGAGCAGCAGTTCAGTTTACAGCACTGAAGTGAGCACGATGTCTTCCCTCCATCGATATCGCTAATCTATTAGGGGCAGCATGGTGGCGCAGCGGTCGAGCTGCTGCTTTACAGCGCCAGAGACTCAGGTTCAATCCTGACTTTGGGTGCAGTCTGTATGGAGTTTGTACGTTCTCCCCGTGACCGCGTGGGTTTTCTCCGAGATCTTCGGTTCCCCCCCCAACACCAAAGAGGTACAGGTTTGTACGTTAATTGGCTTGGTAGAAATGTAAATTGTCCCTTGTGTGTTTGTGCAGGATAGGGTTAATGTGCGGGGATCTGGCGACGCTAATGTGCGGTGCGGACTCGGGGGCTGACGGGCTCGTTTCCGCGCCATATCTCTCAATTAAACTAAACTAAACTATTGACCACTACCCGCGCTTATTTTATTGATGAACATTGTTCTTCGATCATTGAAAATATCATTTAATTTCTTTCCTTTTTCTATTTCAACAGTGCATCGCCATTTATATTATGGAAAGCAGAACTTTGAAACATTGCACCGTTGGTAGTGACAAGTCCTGGAAATTCCTGTCATTCATTCTAGGATTTACGAATTCTTGATTGGAATTTCTCTTGCTGGCCATAAGACAGAAATAAAATCTGATCAACGCTCTCTGGATGGCAATGTTAATGGTATGTCTGGGACAAGATTAACAGATGGATACCGGTGTTACAAAAGAGTCAAAATTAGATTAAGGGTACCAGGCTGAGCTTTTAAACCCTAAAAGTGAAAACATTTATCTTGGATGATTCCATTTTTAATGTGATTGGTGCTTTAATTAGCTAAATGACCTGTAACCCTTCGAGAATAAGTACGGGATAATTTTAGGGGATCAAGTCAAAGCTTCCCAGAGATTTAGTGCGCACCACACACTAATGCATGAAGGAATGCTGATAATTAGCTTGGCTGCTTTCATTCTTTTGGTGGGGTTTTTTTAATTGGATGCTTTGAAATAATGCCTACAGGTTCATTATTCACAGGTTTAAAAGCCTGAAATGTGGCTGTCAAACAAAAGCATATTGTACAATGAATGGTAGCTGCCGCGTACTGTATGTTGAGTGCAGACATGAAGCAACCTAGTTCTGCATTCCCTTTGTTTATTGAGATACTGTATCATATTCTTAACCGTGAATCATTCAAAAGTATGAGAGCTAATGTTGGTGAGTTGAACACCCAACTTGTTAGGTTGAAGGCGGTAGAATCCGTACTCTGCAAAGCACAAATAGTGACTACACCGAGTTGATTTAGGACATTAATTTTATACAATACAATCCCTAAATGTTTTATCATTTTAATTAAAGACACTGCATTTATCATGTGAACATATACGGGTGCCAGTTGTTATGGGGAGAAGGCAGGAGAATGGGGCTGAGAGGGAAAGATAGATCAGCCATGATTGAATGGCGTAGACGATGGGCCAAATGGCCTAATTCTGCTCCTATCACTTATGAAGTTGTCCATTGCCAGATAATTTCACGTTCCTAACTATATTTGGTTAAACTTAAACTATTGTTTTAATTTAAAAACATAGCTTAAAAGCTCAACTAGAGGGAATCTATCCCAAGTCGTCCATTTATGTTAATGACTATGGTTACTTTTAATGTATGTCATTTATTTTTAGAAATGGTGTTTAATTTTTTTATGCTTTCGTGTGCACTCCACCTCAAATAACTTTTAATAACTCCACCTCAAAATAAAAGGAAATTATATCCTGTTTGCAATCATGTATATATTCCATTGAAACATGAATTTAGTGCTTTAATTTTTTTAATTATTTTTTAAACACTAGTTAGATCCCACCAGCCATCATTGTCTGATAGTGGAATGCACATAATGCACACAGGTGGAGGGTTCCACATATTGCTGCTGTGGTAGTTGATCTCAGCGGAGGTATGTTGCCTTTGGAATAGGTTGAAGGAAATTTGATGAGGGTTTCCTAAACTGATTCCTGACCTCTGCTGTAGATGTGCGACACGGTCGAGTTACGGCAGAGTTGCTGCCTTACAGCACCAGTGACCCGGGTTTGATCCTGACTATGGGTGCTTGTCTGTACGGAGTTGATACGTTCTCCCCCTGACCTGCGTAGGTTTTCCCCAGGTGCTCCGGTTTCCTCCCACACTCCAAAGACGGGCAGCTTTGTAGGCTAATTGGCTTTGTTAAATTGTCCCTGGTGTGTGTAGGACAGTGTTCGTGTGCAGGGATCGATGGTCGGCATGGACTCGGTGGGCCAAAGGGCCTGTTTCCTCGCTGTATCTCTAAACTAAACTAAAATAAAACAAAATGTGCATGTGGGCATCAAGTGAGGAGTACTTCAACTTTCATGCTATCGTGAACTCACAGTCAAGCATGGTGACGCTGAAAGCGAGGGTTGCCAACTGTCACGTATTAGCCGGGACATCCCGTATATTGGGCTAAATTGGTTTGTCCCATCCGGGCCCGTCCTTGTCTCGTATTTGACTGCTACTACACGGGTCAAGGGGACTGTCGGGTCGGAGCACCGCGTCCAGCCCCGCCTCACCCGTCCCGACGTAGTGCAGCCCATAGAGTGCAGCAGCAGCGCCTCGCCAGTGGCCCCGTCAGTCGGCAGCCCGGCCAGCTGCCCGATCTTCAGACTTTCGTTTACCGCCGACACCACCCCCCCTCCTTCTCATGGCCAACCATCGGTTCATGAGTTGGATGGCGTGCAAAGTCCGGCGCCCGGACCAAAACTCATCAGCTGGCCTGCCGGCTGGGCTTTGTGTGCAGGCCAACTCATCATTCACCCAGCCATGGGCGAGTCGGTCAACGAACTGCCGTCGGGAATTTGTCCATTGGGAGGGAGAAAGCTGGCAACCCTACCGAAGGCGTAGGTTTAAATGCCGATAGTGGAATCTGGCACCTGGAGAATTCTACCACTTGAGTGACCAATTTCCAAAGAAGATGGCAGAAGATGACCCGAAACATCGCCCATTCCTTCTCTCCAGAGATGCTGCCTGTCCCGCTGATTTACTCCAGCTTTTTGTGTCTTTTAAAAAAATTCTGGCAAATTGCCGCACTGGCAGCTTAAGCAACAGCATTTGACTCTGAAGAAGGGTATCGGCCTGAAAAGTTACCTAACCATGTCTTCCAGAGATGCTTGTGACCCACTTAGTTACTCCAGTACATCGTAGTCCATGCAAGAATTCAGCATCTGCAGTTCCTTGTGCCTGCATTTTATGATTGATTGAATTGATTGAAGGATACAGCATGGAAACAGGCCCTTCAGGTCACAGGTTAATTTACAGAGGCCAATTAGCCTATAACCTGCACGTCTTTGGGATGTGGAAGGAAACAAGAGAACCCGGAGGAAACCCATGAAGTCACAGGGAAAACGTGCAAACTCCACACAGGCAACTCCAGAGGTCAGGAATGTACCAGAGTCTCTGGTGCCATGAGGAGATTATCTCTCATCTTTAAAAGTATATGCTTTGCATTTCTATCGACTAAAGTGTATCTTCAAAAGTATAAATTCTACGTTGAAATCTCCAATCTCAATGCAGGGTGGAGATTAAAGCTAGCAAGTACACTTCATCAATGAGTGACTTCATGTAACAAAGCCTGTGAATTTTATCCACTCAGTGAATGCCAGGAATAATAATTAAAACCATTTTGAGGAATTGCACAACTGTGAGCAAAAAATCTAAGGAGAATTTCGACCAGTCTTCAAAGATACCAACTCTTTGCATACATTCTATGCCGTGTAATTCATTCATTTTTCCCCTGCCATGGAGTTGACTCAATAGCCTTTGGAATGTAATAAGGAGTTATATAAGTAAGCTTGACAATTATGTTTCACTACTGCAGAGGAATGCTGTGTTTATTGACATAAACACACCAATTTTCATTAGTTCATAAGTGATAGGAGCAGAATTAGGCTATTTGGCGCAATTCAATCATGGCCGAACTATATCTCCCTTCTAACCCCATTCTCAAGGCCTTCTCTCCATAACCCCTGACACCCGTAGAAATCAAGAATCTATCTTTTTCTGCCTTAAAAATATCCATTGACTTGGCCTCCTCAGTCTTCTGTGGCAATGAATTCCATAGATTCACCAATCTCTGACTAAAGAAATTCTTCCTCGTCTCCTTCCTAAAGGAATTTCCTTTAATTCTCAGGCAATGACCTCTGGTCCCAGAGTATTCCTCAATTTGAGGAACAGGCGTCACCTTTCAACCAGTAACATTCCTGCCACCCATGCACAGCATTGTCAGATTACGATTCTGCTGTTCTATTTACACTTGTTCTACAGAAACATTTTGTTCCTTTACTTGTCACATTATCACCTTTTGCCTTGCACTGTTAGCCCATCTGCTAACATTCACATAAAAACAAGTTAATTGGGACTTTGCACTCAATGCTGGATTAAGTGGTTCAAGGAACAGTACTTCTTACATCTATCAAGTGGGAACTAATGCATTGGTGTAGCGTCAGACAAAATCAAGTTATTATCTTTGACCATGGAGTTTATTAACCTTTTCCCCCAGGGATAAGACAAGCAATTACAGGCCTGTGAGTCTAACATCAGTGGTAGGGAAGTTCATGAAAAAGTAATTCTGTGGAACAGGATTGATTCACACTTGGAAATACACGGGTTATTGCAAGATTTTGTTTGGCCAATTTGATTGCATTTTTTGAAGAGATAACTAAATGTATTGACGTGGGCAATGCGGTTGATGTAGACTGCATGGACTTCAAGAAGGCCTTTGATAAGGTCCCACTTGGAAACTAGTCCAAACGGTCAGAGCCCATGAGAGCCAATGCAAAATTTGATCCAAAATTAGTATTGGAGACAATAGGTGCAGACCTCCCAACATTTGATTGTCAAAATTCATAATATTTCCCCTCAAAATTCATATTTTTAAATGAAAATTCATAATATGTCGCGGCGCCCTATTCGGGGTCCCATGTCACAAATTCTAAATTGTGAAGAAGTATTTTAAATGCCAAAATGTGAAAAAGGTACATGTATGCTGAAACATTTATAATTCTTTGTTAAACTTTGATAAACTTGGCACTAGACTCACCTTAATTTCTCTCACTTGGGGTTGTTGCCGGCGGCTATGCGCCTGCGCACTGGTGCAGATCAGCGGGCTGCCGGCGGGCGGGTGCGGCACATGCGCACTTGGCCAGGTTGCTGGCGGGTCTGCGCCTGCGCACTGGGTGGGGGTGGGGGTGGGGGGGGAGGCCCGGTGATGGGGCTGCCGCGAGCGGCCGGCTGCCGGCAAGAAAGTGCCGCTGATCGCGCGGGCCGGCGCCGCCCGGGCTCTGGGCCGGGCGTGGCATGGCTCGAAATGGCGCCAGGCCCGGCAACCCTCCCCCACTGCGCACGCGCGGCCACTGGGGCCCGGCAACCCTCCCCCACTGCGCACGCGCGTCCACTGGGGCCCGGCAACCCTCACCCACTGCGCACGCGCGGCCACTGGGGCCCGGCAACCCTCCCCCACTGCGCACGCGCGGCCACTAGGGCCCGGCAAAGTGCCGCTGATCGCGCGGGCCGGCAAACCGGGACACATGGCGCCGGCGTTCACCACGGGAGGAAGAATTTAGCGGGATAATTAGGGTACAAATCGGGATGGCGGGAAGGGAACCTAAAAAGCGGGAATATCCCGCCAAAAGCGGGATAGTTGGGAGGTCTGCAATAGGTGCAGGGGTAGGCCATTTGGACCTTCGAGCCAGCACCGCATTTCAATATGATCATGGCTGATCATCCACAATCGGTACCCCGTTCCTGCCTTCTCCCCATATCCCCTGACTCCGCTATCTTTAGGAGCTCTATCTAACTCTCTCTTGAAAGCATCCAGAGAATTGGCCTCCACTGCCTTCAGAGGCAGAGCATTCCACAGATTCACAACTCTCCGGTTTCCTCTTCTCCATTCTAAATGGCCTTCCCCTTATTCTTAAACTGTGGCCCCTGGTTCTGGACTCCCAACATCAGGAACATGTTTCCTGCCTCTAGCGTGTCCAATCCCTTAATAATCTTATATCTTTCAATAAGATTCCCTCTCATCCTTCTAAATTCCAAAGTATACAAGCCCATCCGCTCCATTCTATCAACATATGACAGTCCCGCCATCCTGGGAATTAACCTCGTGAACCTATGCTGCACTCCCTCAATTGCAAGAATGCCCTTCCTCAAATTTGGAGGCCAAAACTACACACAATACACCAGGTGTGGTCACACTAGGGCCCTGTACACCTGCAGAAGGACTTTGTTACTCCTGTACTCAACAGTGGTGATAGAGTTTTTTTTTTTATATTACCGGAAGCCTGTGACCTGCGGTAAACCACAGGGTCTGGAGCTGGGACACAGTTTATTATTAATGATTTGATATGAATGCAAGAGAATGGATTTGTAAGTTTGATGTCATCAAAATTGGTGGCGATAGTGTAGAGGACAGTCGTAGACAGGGAATGTTACTGAAATAACCAGGAAATTATACTGCGCGGTACAAGATCTTGGGAGCAATAGATCAGGTAAATGCACAGAGTCCTTTGCCCAGAGTAGAGGGATTGAGAACCAGAGGACATAGGTTTAAGATGAGAGGGGCAAGATTTAGTTTGAACTTGAGTGGGCAACTTTTTCACTGGAGGGCTGTAGATATAAGGAACGAGCTGCCAGATGAGGTAGTTGAGGAAGATACTATAATACCATTTAAAAAACACTTATACATAAAACTCTATAAACAATAAAAACACTATACTTATATGGATAGGAAGGGTTTGGAGGGCTATGGGCCTAATGCAGGCAAATGGGACAGGCTTAGATGAGCACCTCGATGGGCATGGAAGAGTTGGTTCAATAAGCCTTTTCCTAAATTGTATGACTAAAATATCCTTTAAAAAATGACCATGGGGAAACGTCCTGGTCCACACTTGCCTTGAATTATCAATTGTCCTTAATCTTCACTTGAATAACTTTCAATCATTCCAGGAAAAAATATTGAAAGGGAAATCACTCTATGGTACTGAACCTCTAGATTTATTTAAGCAAATATATGTTCATTGACTGATAAAAGTCAGAGACTCCAAGAGTATCATAAAACCTTTGAGTAGCATGGAAATAGATTAAATGAAAACTGACATTCCACGTTTTGTCATAAATAAGATTGTTTTTACATGACTTTTCTCCATTGATAATGTTCATGTGATAGGAGCAGTATTAGGCCATTCTGCCCATCAAGTCTACTCCGCCACTTAATCATGGCTGATCTATCTCTCCATTCTCCTGCCTTCTCCCCATAAACCCTGACACCCGTACTAATCAAGAATCTATCCATCTCTGCCTTAAATATATCCATAAATACCTTGGACAAATCTTTACTTTACTGAACCTCTGCTTCACTATGTATGCAAAGGAATGTTCGAGTTGTCTGAAGGTATAACAAGTGCCAGTTTTAATTGCCAATTGCAACAAATTAATTTGCTATGGTGACAGTTGCTGCTTTATTTTTAACTATTGTGGTGAAAACAATTGCAAAGACAATTTTAGCTGTCGGAACATTAAGTGTAATATTTTATGCAATAGACTGAATGCTAAAAAGTTAATATGGTGTGGAAATTATTACATCTGAATACATTTGAATTTAAACTATAGACTTTAGAGGTACAATGCGGAAACAGGCACTTTGGCTTAATGTTCTCTTCGGCCATAGCACGGAATGGGTTCTCAAGTAGTTTAGTTTAGTTTAGAGATACAACATGAAAACAGACCCTTTGACCCACTGAGTCCGCGCTGACCAGCGATCCCTGTACATTAACACTATCCTATACGCTAGGAACACTTTATAATTTTACCAAACCTACAAACCTGTACGTCTTTGGAGTGTGGAAGGAGCATCCAGTGATGGAGAGAAATTACATACTCCGTACAGATAGCACCCGTAGTCAGGATTGAACCCAGGTCTCCGGCGCTGTAAAGCCACAACTCTACCGCTGCGCCACCATGCCACAAATTGTTGCAAGATAATTTCTTCGATAAATATCACAGCATCCAAACTGTTGGAACCCGAACTTTCAACTGCAAATTTCACTGACTTTCTGATATGGAAGATTGAACAATCATTTTGGTAGCAAACACAGAGCAGGAATGTCAATGATATCTGCGCCAGTATATATAACTGTAACATAGCTTACTTACCTTTTCAGATAAGAAATATAAGTGATTATAACAACTGGCAATTACCTAGTAAGTATTACAATCACTTAACTTCCAACACCATGATATCAGTTAAGGTGTTGCCTCGGAAACAAATAACCTTTATCAGAATTAATTGGCCAAACAGATTAGCACCGCTGGTTTGTGAAATAAACCGCGGATCTCAATTGCCATCGCCGAACATTTATATTTATTTTTATATTTAAGTTTATATTATCAATTTTTTAAGTATTTCTGAATTCCACATAATAGTTATGCACCACATATTTCACTTGTGCAGCTTACCACCCAGCGGTTATGAATATTGACCTCCAAATTCAAGTAACCCTTGCTTTCCCTCTCTCCGTCCATCCCCCATCCTAGTTCACTGACTAAGTTCACTGTCCTCCTGATTAAATTTTACTGATGGTCACCTTCCCCGCAGCTAAAATTGATCCATTTTCCTTGAGCTTTGTCCCCTTTGATCTCTCGTTTTCACACCTTACCCTTCCATATCTCTATGTCTCCCTCGCCCATGACTCTCAGTCTGAAGAAGGGTCTCCACCCAAAATGTCACCCATTCCTTCTCTCCAGAGACGCTGCCTGTCCCGTTGAGTTACTCCAGCATTCTGTGTCTATCTTCGGTGTAAACCAGCTTCTGCAGTTTCATCATATACTAAATATTATTTTCATACATTTTTTTGAAGAAGCATTTCGACACATGGATAAGATAATTTTGGAGGGATATAGGACAAATGCAGGCAGATAGGACTAGTATAGATGGGGGCATGTTTGTCAGTGTGGGCAAGTTGGGCCGAAAGGGCCTGTTTCCGAGCTGTATTACTCTATAATTTAAAAATTGTAGTCGTATTCAGATTACAATTTTATTTTGCTGCCAAAACTGAGATTACTGCCAATACTTCACAGCTTCAATATTTAATTTGGCAACACGGTATTATTCGGGTTAAGGTAGACAACAAGTGCTGGAGTAACTCAGCGGGTTAGGCAACATCTCTGGAGAAAAAAGGTGGGTGACGTTTCGGGTCGTCACCGTTCTTCAGACTGAAGAAGGGCCCCGACCCGAAACGTCGCCCTGTTCTTTTTCTGCCTGACCCGCTGAGTGACTCCAGTACTTTGAGTCTATTGTCGGTGTGTACCAGCATCTGGAGTTTCTTTCTACATATTATTATGGTTAAATCAGAAAGGGCCAGCTATATGGGCATCACGATGGCAATTAACTCTTCGCAATTTGACCCAGTGCAGTGTATATGCACATAAAATTCATGCCGTAAACTTGTTCATATGATTTCATGGCTTCAGTACACTGACGCAACGTGGCTCAGGTGTCAACACCTGCAAGCACAACTTCTACCAAAATAAAAAAAAATAAAGAAAATGCTGGAAGCACTCAGCATCATCCGAGCAAAAATAACACATTTATGGGCCTGTCCCATTTACGTGACTTTTTCGGCGACTGCGTTAATATTGGCTAAATAAAGACACCATAAAATGGAGGATCCCTGCACTTGTCAGAATTGCTTAACCCTTGTCAGCTGAACTTTACAGGCTTTGATTGGCGCCAGCCAGTCTAGGCTCAGACTGATATGCAGGATGGCAAGAGGTCCTGTGTTCTCCATGTTTCGCTTAAATTGATAACATGTATAGTGGTTTTGCAAACTAACCTTAAATGCATCATTTCTATTGGGGCGTTGCAAAAGGATTATAAATAGTATAAATAACGTTGCAAGATGGTCATCCTGTTAATTGAAGAAGGGTCTCGACCCAAAACGTTGCCTATTTCCTTCACTCAATAGATGCTGCCTCAGCCGCAGAGTTTCTCCAGCATTTTTGTCTACCTCCTGTTAATTGATGAGCCTTGGAAAAATTGTTTGATTCCCAGGGCACGTTTCAATGTTTGTGTTTGTTAGCTTCTTTCGAGAGCTTTCTTTCTTATACAATGTATGAGCTGTTGTATTATTGGGTTAGAGGAATGCCTGTTATGGAAGGGGGTTAATCGATATCTGTAATTGGGTTATTAAGAGACCACCCCTGTGTGGTTTGGCCCCTCGAGGTCCCGGGACATATAATAGTCCGCTACCATGAGGCTTAGCGTCGATCTTCTGGGAGAACGCTTGGGGCTGCATGAACTTCTGGAGTGTCTCTGTCTGAGCGAGGCCTAGAGGGCTTGAACAGGCACGAGGATCGAACCCACGGTGGGATAGGTACAATGGTTGATCTGTAACGCGCTTTTGGTAAAATCAAATTTTGAAATACTGGATTTCATATTGAAGTTCCACTAGTAAGGTGGAATTCAAATTCCTGTATATAGAACTTTGAAGTTGGTGCATGTCCGTAATCGATTCCGAATAGCGGCTGATCAACAGTGAATAGTAACCCTCTGGTCGATTGATGACTAATACCTGAAATCGAAGAGTACCTGAGAGACAGGAGCATCCTTACTTGATGAAAAGTAATCCGAATAGCGAAAGGTGCCCCTAATTCTGTCGAACTTAGAGAGGAGGGATAGAAGTCCCCTATAGAAGTCCAGTCTTAGCAGAGGGATAATAACATTCGGGAGGAAAAGTAATCATTTAAGGAATAGTACCCCTCAGCAAAGAGTAAACTAGGAAGGGGAAAATCTTCGGTATCAGAGGGAGAGGTTCACTGCGTGATAACAGCGTGACATGGCGTTGAGATCGAGTGTTTGTGAATTGTGCGCTAGTGCTTTAAATCATTTTATAAATTGTAAAAATCTACCTTTCCATATTGTCATAGGATCCGGATTTTGTAAATATTCTCTGTATGCAAATAAACTTATAGTAATTAAAAGTTAAGATTTAGATCGGACCGTCTTTTGTGTTGCTGTTTGTGCGAGTGTTTCCAGATTTAAAACTTGAAGTGAGAGTGTGTTTAAGTTAGATATTTATATTTGTTGGTATCATATTGAAAAGATCTGAATCGGGGTGGTTCGATCAGGGGTTGTACTCCTTCGATCGCTGCATTGGGGGAGGAGTCATCCCACTGATTGATTGCGCCACGAGGAGGATTTTTTGAGTGCGTGATTTGTAATAAGTGAATGTTTTTGATTTTGCAGGAGTGTAATTAGGTATACTTCTGATACGTGGACCAATTTCTTTTTTGTGTTCAATTTTGCTCACATGTTTAGAGTTCATTAACATCGGAGAGATAAGATCGGGGATAGGAGACGGGCTGCAAAAACGTATGTGAGTGTGATTGGTTGTTTCCTGGAGAATTTTGATTTGAAAATTGTCTAAAATGATTTTGTTAATTTTGAAATTAAAAAGGGAAATTGTTAAGAGTTGCGAGTAGTTTAGATTTGCTTCCTTATCCAACAGAATGGGAAATCACGCCAATAAAGATATTACTGCTGACTCAGACAGTCCTCTGCAAGAAATATGCAGTGAATTTCCGCAAAAAGCTGATCAATTGAGAATCCTTTCTGGATCACTAAATGGAGAATTAGGGAATTAATTATGACCCCGAGGGGGCATAGATACAGTAAAGGGATTAAAATACATTGAGCAGATTATATTGCAGTGCAGTGATAATACAGAGACACAGGGATTAATTGAATTGTGGAGAAATTATTATGAGGAACAGAAAGAGAGTAGAGCGGAAGAAAAAATGGCAAGTTGGAAGGAAGCAACTCTAAAACGGGGGATAGTATTAGAAGATACTGAAGAATTTGAACCTCTGGGTAGCCTATGGGAAGAGCCTGAGAGTGATAAAGATAAAAGGAAAAAGAAATCTTTCACTGAAAGATTATCATCCATAAGTCTTAGGCGCAAGGACCCAATGGTTGGCACTGGTTACGAGGGAGATGACAATGATTATTTAGAAGACTGGGAGAGCGTTAGAACCAGAAATTCAGGGCCACCACCTTATTCATCTATCAATCCCAATACCCCAAATGCACACCGGGGAGTTCATAATAAGAATGGACAATCAAATCCCAGGGTACAAACTTCCTTAACCTCGACCACTCTGTCCATCACAGACCGTCCTAGAATTCACGGTACCAGAAGCCAAACTAAGAAAAAAACTAAATTAGTTATGGAAAAAGAAGAACATACCCCTAGACACATTGAATGAGCAGTTAAGGAAGGAAGGAAATCCTTTATAAAATACCGTGAACCCCCTGGTGAAGGGGAAGATACATCTGGGTGTGAAACTATAACTGAGGTAGATCCTGAAGTTAAACAAACAACCCTTAGACAGTTCCCTGTAAGAGAAATGCCTAATCCTTCTTTTGATCCAGCCAATGCTGTAAGTGCAAATAATCCCCGTACAATTAGAGTCTATTCCCCATGGAAGCCTAACGAGATGATGGCTATCTTGAGTCAAATACCCGATCGTAGAAAATCTCCCGCTTCTTTTGTGGATCACTTAAGAACTACAATGAGCGTTTATCACGCTGATTCCCGGGATTTATGGGCGGTGATCCAGCAAATAATTACCCCAAGTGAGCACACCAGATTCCTAACGAATTTAGGACATCCATCGCATGAAGCTCTGGCAAACATAATAGCGGATAATGGGGCAAGGGAGGAAGCTGTTTTAACAGCCCTTGCCAACACCCATCAGAAACCAAACGATTTGGCCAGAATATTAGATTCTCAGACCAAAAAGGGGAGAAGGAGCGGATGAGTTTTTAGAGCAATTTTCTGAATTATATATGGATCAATCGGGTGACTTAAATTACAGAAATGGAGTAAATTCCCCTCAATATTGTACCATCCTACTGAATTGTCTCCCCACCAACGTAACAGAAGCCATTAAGACTAATAACATGGACTGGACAGAAAATAGTGCCAGTCAAATGGTTAGGGCTGTAAGATATCATTGGAAGGAAATAAAGAAGCAGGATAGCCAGTCTGCAGTAAAACCAAGAACTGAATATGTGATTAGAAAATAAATACCAAAATTCGACTCTGAATCATGGATCCCTAGAGTACCAGCAAAGTATGGACTGGGAGAAGTTAGAGTTCCGGAATATCCAGACCGATGTTATATGGAAGCATCTGCCCTAGAGCCAGTCCTCCAAAGACCAGGGTTAAGGACAGGCCGGCCACAGGAATGAACCGGTGTTATCATTGCGGAGGTGTAGGTCACTGGAGGAGGGAGTGCCGAAATAAAGAAAGGAAGGGGGTCACAGGAGAAATCTCCAAGATCAAAGAGAATGGAGGGATCAACGGGATCCTAGAGAGCACAGAGGGAACTGGCAGGAAAATCAGGAGCCAAGAGACAAATCTCCTTTTCTCAGAGTAACCCATTTACACCCCTATGATTAGCGAACCTGGTAGTGACTGGATGCAAACCTGATGAGGAACCTATGTTGTCTCTACAGGTTGAAGGTAAAATCTGCACCTTCCTAGTAGACACAGGCGCTTCCATGTCATCTCTTCAATCAATTTATAATTTACCAGAATCAAAAGAAGTTCAGAAACTGTCTGGGTTTCAAGGACAAATTTGCCAGTATCCCATCTGTGAGTCAGACGAAGTAGAGGATGGAGGAAAGACAATCAAACATAGATTTGTGATAACCACAGGATTAGATTGCAACCTGATGGCAAGAGATTTACTCTGTGCTTTCGAACTAAAAATAGAATGTGGCGATAGAGGTATAGTAGTGACCCCCTGCGTGACAATGTTACTCCATAGTAACCCCTCATTGGTGGTCCTTAGATCTGGACGAAGAACCCCCACTTCATATTGCACTGGCTTATGATAGAAGTGGAAAGAATAGTGAGCTGGAAGCCTTCTTTAAATCATACGAAGGACAGGAATAGGAAATAGAAGTATTGGCACTAGTGGAAGGGAAAGAGGGAGCTGCCGATTATGCTAAAATACTAGCACAGTTTTGGAAAAGAACTGACGAGGCTGCTCCTCACTTCACTCGAAAGGTGAATTTCCCGGCTAGAGAGAAAGACCTAGGAATGAATGGTAAGAAAGGCAATTACCTTGACAAACCCGAATAATTATCAAAAGCAAAATTTATCTAATCAATTTGTTGTTGAATTTTACAGGCCCCAAGGAAGGTTGTCACCCACTTACGTCATGATCTGGGGAGCGAGGTACACGAGTATGTGAACCCTCAAGTATGGGCAGAGGACACTGCTCCGGTAGGGTGCGTGAACATCAATCCCACCCGTGTAGCTCTCCAGAAAGGGGTAACACTTCCTTCAATCCAACAATATCCATTGAAACTACAGGCCATCAGCAGCACAGACAAATTAATTTGGGGTTTGCTAGAACAAGGAATATTGGTGAAGTGCCAATCTATCTGTAACACCCCTATTCTTGCCGTTCCAAAACCGGGAAAGGAGGGTCAATATAGACTCGTACAAGAATTAAGGGAAATCAACTCTGTTGTAGAACCACTTCATGCCCTAGTGCCAAATCCCGCCCATATCCTAGCCCAAATACCAGCTGCAGCCAAAGTATTTTCAATAGTCGACCTACAACATGCATTATTGGGGCAGCTTCAAACCCAGCATTTGACAATGGCCCGCCAAAATAAGTATGAAAGGGATAGACAGAGTTGACGTGGATACGTTTTTCCCATTGAGGGTAGGGAAGATTCAAACAAGAGGGCATGACATGAGAATTAAGGGACAGAGGTTTCGGGGTAACGTGAGGGGGAACTTCTTTACTCAGAGGATGGTGGCTGTGTGGAATGAGCTTCCAGCAGAAGTGGTGGAGGCAGGATCGATTTTAACATTTAAGACTAAAGTGGATAGGTATATGGACGTGAAGGGAATGGAGGGGTATGGTCTGACTGCAGGTAGATGGGACTAGGGGAAAACAAATGGTCGGCACGGACTGGAAGGGCCGAGAGGGCCTGTTTCCGTGCTGTAATTGTTATATGGTTATATGGTTATATGGTTATGAGATCTACCTGCTAAACAATCTGAAATTGCAGTTTAAACACTGTACATTAATTAACCCAGCCTCTTTTCTTATTTCCCCCCCAGAAGAGCGAGCAGAAGCAGGACTGTCTATTTGTTCTACAGGAGGAAACATCAGTGAGAGAGGACTGGATGGAAGACCCTGACATCACATTATATGTGGACAGTAGTGTATCCATTGGACCACGTGGTGAGAGATTGTCTGCATATGCAATTATTAATCAAAAGATGGAAATTGTAAAAGCAGCTGCTTTTGAATCACCCTATTCAGCACAAGCAGCTGAATTATTTGCTTTAATTAGGGCTTGTATTATTGGGGAAAATCTAAAAGTAAATATTTACACTGATTCTCAGTATGCATTTGGGGTGGTGCATGATTTTTGACAATCATGAAAAGATAGGGGATTTCTAACTTCTGCAGGAACCCAAATATCACACAAACAATTACTGACAAATTTATTGAAGACCTTAATGCTACCCAGACAAATCTCTGTAATAAAATGTAGTGCCCAAACTAAAGGACAGACCACAGAGGACATTGGAAATCGTAATGCTGATTTAGTAGCTAAAAAAGTATCATGGGAACATAAGGTGGTGGTACCTAGAATGATGAGGCAGACTAAAAGTGTAACTAACAAGTCCCCCTTGGAGAAACTGATGCCGACCATCCAATAAATCATTTGATTACATGAAGAGGCTACTGAAGGGGATAAGGAAAGATGGAGACAACTGGGATGTGTACTGGATTGTATGACTGGGCTGTGGACCACTCCAGCAGGGCAGACTTGCATGACAAACTCATTGGCGGTATGGGATATCAAGTGTATGCACTATGCAACCCATTGTGGTGCAAGAGCAGTAGGGGACACTCTATTAGCTACTTGGTGGCATTCAAAATTACAATCTTTTGTTCAGAAAGTAAGCAGTAATTGCCTGGTCTGCCAGCAATACAATCCAGGGAAAGGAATAGGGTGTGAAACAGGGAAATCACCATTGCCTATGGGTCCTTTTGAGACATTGCAAATTGTATTAGATAGACGCCACGGATACAAATACGTTCTTGTCATAGTCGATGTATTCAGCAGGTGGATCAAAGCATATCCAACCCTTGACAATAAAGCAGCTACTGTTGTCAAGGTGCTAATGAGAGAAATTGTCCCTAGATTTGGCATTCCCATTTTGTGAATTGCTGGGGATCCAGCAGCAATTACACTGTGCTTATCGACCACAGGCTGCCGGGCCTGTAGAAAGGGCAAACCAAACCCTTAAAACCAAATTCACCAAATTAAAGGCAGAGACTGGACTTGGATGGATTAAGTTACTCCCAATAGCTCTATTTCAGATGAGAGTCACGCCTGCAGGAGAATCTAGATTAAGCCCAGCTAAAATTATTTATGGTAGACCTCTGAAAACCCACTTGGAACCAGAATGCAATGAAAATAGTAAGATTAAATGAGAACTTACCAGTTTGAAGTTTGATCTTTATTTTATGAGGAGTAACGATGAGGGATTACGTGAAGAACCCCGCCTGGCGCTGGAACGGCATACTTCAAAGCAGCGGCATGAAAAACACAGAACACAATAGCCGGAGTAAGATAGTAAGGCTTCTCATAGATTTAGAACTACCAGATGATCATTTATTTTATGAGGGTGGGGAGTGGAGGGCACGTAATCCCTCATCGTTACTCCTCATAAAATAAAGATCAAACTTCAAACTGGTAAGTTCTCGTTTAATCTTACTATTTTACTTTGGAGTCACGTGAGTGACTACGTGAAGATTTTGAAGCTTTCTGTGTTTTTCATGTCGTAGAATTTATTCCATACGACAGTCCGGCTCATTCAACACAGTAACGAGCGAATAACACATTTTTCCCCAAACATTGCCTCAAGTTATGTGATAAATTATTTCACATTATAAAGAATAAAAGTAATGCCCTTTCCATTGAAAGGCAAGTTTATCACAAAATATCAATTGATATATATATTTTAATGGTATGACAAAGCAATAATTATAGAGAACCCAACACTCCGTGTCCAAACCTGACACCATGACTGGTTCCTTTTTACTTTAACATTAATTTACACCCTCCTGCGGCCTTGCATCTTTGCTCGAGCGGTTCATCCCGTGCCATTCCTGTGAATGTATCTAGCTCATTAACAGAGTGATTTTCCACCTTTCAGTGTCTAGTTCCACTGAGTGTATCCAATTTCTAACCATCTAGAATACATTCCTCTAGAACCATCAGTTTTTACTGAACCTAATGTGGTTTTTGTGTGTAATAAGTAGTGCTGTCTCATTACCACAGAGACTCTTACCTACTTCAACATATTTCATCAATGTTCACACACACACACACAACTTAAGGCCGACAGGATATGCTTATAGGTTTACCTTGGTTTCAGCTCCTCTTGGTGTGCTTTGTTTGGTAAATTCATAAACATATATGATAATGCAATCTGTATCCACATGCAATTATAACGTAACATTTGCGATGTTTGCACTCTTATATTGATACTAAAGTCATCAGCATTATTATTTTCAATGTTAACTTTTTTTGAATCATTGATAGAGTTAGAGTCCATTGCCTAAGGCAATTCAGGATTATTTATCTCCCGACTTATATATTACAATTTTGGACAGATTATTTATATATATATATATATATATATATATATATATATATATATATATATATATATATATATATACACACACACACACACACACATACATATATATATATATATATATATATATATATATATATATTTATATTAATATCCACATATATATCCCTTTCCATATCGGGATATTATGAATGCACCTGATAACTTCTTGGTTAGTATATTGTCCGTTAATAGGACGGTAACACTCTGAGCCCTATTATTGGCTCTATCAATTAGATGCTCAGAAAAATGCAATCCACAAGGAACTCCATATATCTAATATGATAAAATAACTTTACTGTATACACAGACTTCCAATTTCTTATAACAAAATATTGTTTTTTAAACTTATTTCTGCAAATTGCAGGTATAACACTTCTTTTATACATAATTATTTTATTGTTATGTTGTTATATTAGTTAAACATTCATAGACATCTTTGACCATCAGCTGTTGTAATGGTCTGGTAAACCTGCAGATAGTCACATTCATATTTTCATGTCATGGATGCCTTTGTACAACAATAAATTACTGCAGGGCTACACAAACCTGGAGAACCCAGCGGGTGCAGCAGCATCCAAAGAGCGAAAGGAGATAGGCAACGCCTCGGGTCGAGACCCTTCCTCAGACTTCAATAAATTACTGCAACTATGAATCATCACAAGTGGTTCAACATCACTCAATATTTATGAAACCATGAAGGATCCGTATTGGGCCACCAAAATGCCTCTGGCAGTGTCCTGCTACATTTTCATCAGACACTGCCCTATCAAACAAAATGAGGAACACAAAAGAACATCTTTTCCTCATGTAATTGAGAGAAAAGCATCCACCTTTCCTGTTCTTGGTTTACCCACAAGAAACATTTAAAAGATCGGTGATTTAATCTGTATGCAACCAGATTAATCGTAAGTAATCCATATTAATGACAATGTGTTTTTCCTCCCAAATCTGTTGTCTCCGATACCATTGTCTCTTCCTTAGAGATAAGCAGCTGGACTAAATTTTTTAGAATATGCCACATCTGTTTACTCAGATAATCCCATGATTGTTATTTGACTTATCTTGTGTGTTTTAACATATGCCACAGCCATGGTATTGTTCACCTTGATACGACATGGACACTTCCATAATAAAACAATCGATATTTTAATCCATAACTCCTTATATTAAACTCCTTATATTACTTCAATAATTAATACAAATGTTTGGAAAATTTCTTAGGACAATCCATTTATGCTCACCTGGTATTATTGTCCGCAGTCCCAACAAGAGACGTATCAATTATTCTTATAAGAATAGATAATATTCTTATCTTTACCCAAACATTCACAGAAGCTGTACATCATCTGTAACACTTGCTTCAGTTTGCAACAGCTGTTAATCTTATAGTTGAAGCAGCTTGTGAACCTTTTTTACATTACTTTAATAATGATAATGTATCATTTGATATTTGCATAAGCCTCTCACAAAGGCATACACTTTCTTATAAGCTTCTGTATTCCTTCTTTTGGAGCTTTATTTACCCTTTACCTAACCTAATGGAGGGACAAAGTATGTCAACAACAATGAGACATATTTGTATCATGGAACAATTTTCCCCCTCTTATGGTGCTGAATTACTTCTAAATTCAGAATAGTAATTTATGAATATTTTATTAATGCCTAAGCATACGCTTTATATAATGGGTCAGGTCCTTGCCTACCACCAGGTTTGTAATTGCAGCACTAATTTGCAGCCGACTCTTATAACCTTCCAATTTAAATGTAATCAAGATAACCCATGACCATGACCTCATTAGGGCAAGTGCTGATCTTTTATCAGCATAATTGTTCCTCCAGTATTCTCTTTAACAGCCTTGAACTGGTTTAATCCTTTGGACAATGTTTTAACTTGCACAGCTTGACCCATTTTAATTAATTTCAAGCACCTGTAATATTGATTAACAATTTGTTAATAGCAACTGTATTTCCATGTTCTAGATGTTTCCATTTTAATAAATGTTCTTACACTGTGAAAGTGTATATAAAATGATGTTTTGTATGGTTTACCATCAAATCTTTACACTGAGGTAATTTTATAATATATATGTACGTACCCCTTCTTTATTGGAGTTAATTTTGAGTGCAAACCTAAAATCAATTTTTAAGGTTTTCTTATACAGATGAACCAATCCTTCCTTAGTTGTATTAAATTAACGATCATAATACACCTGTAATCCCCCACAATTGGAGATTTCATGAACTTATTTTGTAACAAGATGTTTGCACCTCTTCAACGTCCTTCAAGCCTTCTTTTCCCAATTTATATGGGTTTGGATAAGGCTATGTTGGATTATACCACTTCTGCCTTTGTTTTGATCCATTATCAAATCTTTCATTGGATCATAGTTTTTCCCCCAAGTTTAAAGATCTTTGCCTTTGTTTTGATCCATTATCAAATCTTTTATTGGATCATAGTTTTTCCCCCCAAAGTTTAAAGATCAGTAGTCTTCTTTTGTAATCAATATCTTTGATTTATCATAAGGCAGGTTTATTCCATAATAATCAGGAGTTTAACATAACCTGATTTATATTGATCTGCGAATCTAGAGTGCAGATTTGTTAAATTATATATATTTCTTCCCATTGAGCTCCACAAACTGATGGCAATTTATTTTATTTTAAAAGTATTAAATGCTGTGGAACAGAGGGATCTAGGAATAACTGTGCATAGTTCCCTGAAGGTGGAATCGCATGTAGATAGGGTGGTAAAGAAATCCTTTGGTGTGCTGGCCTTTATAAATCAGAGCATTGAATATAGGAGTAGGGAAGTAATGTTAAAATTGTACAAGGCATTGGTAAGACCAATTCTGGAGTATGGTGTACAATTTTGGTCGCCTAGTTATAGGAAGGATGTCAACAAAATAGAGAGAGTACAGAGGAGATTTACTAGAATGTTGCCAGGGTTCCAGCAACTATGTTACAGAGAAAGGTTGAACAAGTTAGGTCTTTATTCTTTGGAGCGCAGAAGGTTAAGGGGTGACTTGATTGAGGTCTTTAAAATGATGAAAGGGATAGACAGAGTTGACGTGGATAAGCTTTTCCCATTGAGGGCAGGGAAGATTCAAACAAGAGGGCATGACATGAGAATTAAGGGACAGAAGTTTAGGGGTAACGTGAGGGGGAACTTCTTTACTCAGAGGGTGGTGGCTGTGTGGAATGAGCTTCCAGCAGAGGTGGTGGAGGCAGGATCGATTTTAACATTTAAAAGTAAAGTGGATAGGTATATGGACGTGAAGGGAATGGAGGGGTATGGTCTGAGTGCAGGTAGATGGGACTAGGGGAAAACAAATGGTCGGCACGGACTGGAAGGGCCGAGAGGGCCTGTCTCCGTGCTGTAATTGTTATATGGTTATATGGTTATATGGTTATATTAGTTATTTGCACAACGTTTTATTTTATTTTATTTTTCTTTTTGAATAGTAATGCCATGCACCCGTTTGAAATACTTTGAAATTGTATTTCTTTATATCTCTTCTGCTGTTTCAATAATTACAGCTTTGGTGAGTTTTTAGTTTCCATGTTTACTTTTCATGGCCTCACTCATCATTAGTTCTGCTGTTTTAACCATAACAGCTTTTAGTGAGAGACCAACTAATTTTGGTTTCCATGGTAATTTTTCATGGCCTCACTTCTTATTCAGGTGTTGTGCATACACCTGTGTGTATATATATATATATATATATATATATATATATATATATATATTTTGGTGCTGTGGTGGGTACTTCATGACCAGCCACCACTATCAGTGCATTTTTAGGGTCAGTTTTTCCATTTTATTTTTCACTGCCCTTGTTTCTCCTGAGTTTTTTCCCCCTCATGGAGACTACCTTCAGAAATATCTGAGGTAGATATTCCCACCATATTTCATCATATTTTTTCCTTTTTATATGTGAAACCCCCTTAGGGTAGGTTAGGGAATATTTCAATTATTTTCCGTCTGAAGGCCTTTATTAACTTTTTAAATTATGGCCTTTCTGACTTATTTAAAATTTCCCCCCCCCTGCCAAAAGTTTGTGGAGCATCTAAACCTCCCTAACGTATTTTTAACGGTCACCAGTATCGGAACCGGCTCCGTAATTAATCTCCCGTCCCGATCGCTGGGTATTCCCCCGGGACGTTCTTTTTTAAACTCCGTTGTATTATACAGAGTATTTTTGTTCTATTTTACTCTTTTATTTTATTTTTGTTTTTAAATTCATTTCAAACCCTGGTTCAATACACCAGGCACGGAGTTTTCCAGACCCTAAAAGTTTTTCAACTGCACTTACCTGCCAGTTCCGTACCTACCGCTGTCGACGAGCTAGCCTCTGCAGCTCTTCCTTCTGCCGTCAGCGTCGACGTAATGCCGGTCCAGCGCCAGGCGGGGTTCTTCACGTAGTCACTCACGTGACTCCGAAGTAAAATTGTTAATTTCCACCATATGACTGCAGAGATGACTGACTATATCTTAGCCTTGACAAGAGCCTTCAGGGAGTTACATTGTAGAGTGAGAGCAGCATATGAGGATATGCCTTCACTAGTAACTCCCAGTAAAGTAAAACCTGGAGACTATGTCTAAGTGAAGAATTGGTAAGGAAAGGATCAGAAGTTCGTTGGGAAGGACCGTACCAAGTTCTTTTAATGACTCCGACCGCAGTAAAGGTAGAAGAAGAAATGCCTGGGTGCATTTTCATCGTTGTAAAAGTATTAGTGAAGGTATCAGTAGTTAACTTGTTTTCTCCCAGGTTTTCTTAGGAATTCTAATCAAGAACCAATGGACTATCAAGATGGATGGAGGGAATTCACGCCCACCAAAACTCAGGAGGTGAAGACTCTTCAGACAGAACTTGTGATGTTATGCCCATGAAAACACGGGACACTTGACAAGATTCTAGGAAGCTACATCAGCATCCTCCTGTTAGAACATTGTTAAAGTATAGTATCATTGTATTCTGGAGTTATCATTTATGATGAGGGTTATCATGAATGATAAAACAGGGGACTGTTAATTTTGGCTAAATTAAAGACACCATAAAATGGAGAATCCCTGCACTTGTCAGATTTGTTTAACCCTCATCAGCTAATTTACAGGCTTTGATTGCCGCCAGCCAGTCTAGGCTCAGACTGATATGCAGGATGGTAAGAGGTCCAGGTGTTTTCCATGTTTTTCTTAAATTGATAACATGTATCGTGGTTTTGCAAACTAACCTTAAATGCATCATTTCTATTGGGACACTGCAAAAGCATTATAAATAGTATAAATAATGTTGCAAAGACAGTCATCCTGTCTTTGGTTGGTTGACCATGATTGGTCGAACTGTTGAGCCTTGGAGAAATTATTTGATTCCCAGGGCACATGTTTCAATGTTTGTTCTTGTTAGCTTCCTTCTTATACAATGTATGAGCTATTGTATTATTGGGTTAGGGGAATGCCTGTTATGTATGGGGTTAATCGATATCTGTAATTGGGTTATTAAGAGACCTTTATTGGTTCGGTCCCTCAAGGTCCCTGGACATATAAAAGTCCGCTACCACGAGACTCAGCATCGATCTTCTGGGAGAACGTTTGGAACTGTGTTACCTTCTGGAGTGTCTCTGTCTGAGCAAGGCCTACAGGGCTTGAACAGGCAGACACGAGGATTGAACCCGCGGTGGGATAGGTTGATTTGTAACACGCTTTTGGTAAATTAAAATGTAGTTGTTTCAAGTGCTTGATTCAGTGTTTTTACTGAAACCAGACTGGGGAGAAGCTTAGAAACGAGCAATTATCAATTGCCGCCACCCGTCATTGGTTGTTGCAAGTCGCAGAAAATTTCCAACATGTTGAAAATCCAGCGGCGACCAGAGCAAGGTACGATTCTTTGGGCGACTACTTACAACCATACAGGCTTCACCCCACGACATGTCGCCTGTATGGTCATGAGTAGTCTCCTCAGTCGCCCAAAGAGCCGTAGCGTCTTTCTGGTCGCCACTGAATTTTCAACGTTGAAATTTTTCTGCGACCTGCTACGACCTATGACGGGTGCCGGCAGTCGCCGAAAAAGTTGCGTAAGTGGGACAGGCCCTTTATGGGTTCAGTTCAGAGACCTTTTAGAGTTTAGTTTAGTGTTCAGAGATACAGCGCAGAAACAGGAACCTTCGCCCACTGAGTCAGCGCCGACCAGCGATTACCCCTTACACTAACACTGTCCTACACACACTAGGAACAGTTTGCAGTTTTAGCAAAGCCAATTAACCTACAAACCTGTACGTCTTTGGAATGTGGGAGGAAACCGGAGCACCCGGAGAAAACCCCATGCAGGTCAAACGTACAAGCTCCATACAGACAGCACCCGTGGTCAGGATCGAACCCAGGTCTCCGGCACTGTAACGCAGCAACTCCACCGCTGCGCCGCCCGAGCACCGGATTTTCTATTTTTATCTTGCATTTCCAGCAAGTGCAGCTTTTTAATTTGCAACTACTTCCATTATACAGGACTCAGATGAGTATTTTGTAGACAAAATGTTTTAAAAAAATGAAAGCTGGCAGGGTGTTGAATCCGTGTAGTAGAGTCAGAGTCATAGTCGTACAATGTGGAAACAGGCCCTACGACCCAACTTGCCCACACCGACCAACATGTCCCTTCAACACTAGTCCCACCAGTGGAATTCACTGCCACAAACGGCCGTGGACGCCAAGGCATTGGGTAGCAGAGATTGACAGGTTCTTAATTTGTAATGGCCTCAAAGATTATGGGGAGAAGGCAGGAGAATGGGGTTGAGAGGGTATCATAGATCAGCCATGATTGAATGGTGGAGTGGACTTGATGGGCTGAATAGCCTGTGACATGACCTTATGATAGTTATGCATGGCAAATTGCTTGGGGTATTGACAGACTTGGTGAAACATAAGGGAGCTTGGGCAAGTCAAGCTCCAACTCTGAATTTTTTTTTTTTTTAGTTTAGAGATGCAGCATGGAAACACACCCTTTGACCCACACAGACCATTGATCACCCATTTAACACTACTTCTGTGTTCTCCCATTATCCCAAACACTCCCTGCACATTAGGACCAATTAACCTAAAAAAACAAACGTCATTTGGATGTGGGAGGAAACCGATGGTTGGACTAAACCATATGGCGTAGGTGGAACATGCAGATTCTACACATTCATGATTCCCACAGTCAGGATCTAACCGGGGTTCCTGGTGCTCTACCAGCTGTGCACACGTTCACAAGTTATAGGAGTCAAATTAGGCCATTCGGCCCATCCAGTCCACTCTGCCATTTAATCATGGCTGATCGCTGCCTCCATATCCATTGACTTGGCCACCACAGCCCTCTGTGGCAACGAGTTCCACGGATTAACTACTCTCTGACTACAGAAGTTCCTCCTCACCTCCTTTCTAAAAGAGTGCCCTTTACTTCTGAGGCCATGACCTCTGGTCCTAGACTCTCCCACCAGTGGAAACATCCTTTCCACATCCACGCTATCTATGCCTTTCATTATTCTGTAAGTTTCAATGAGGTCCCCTTCAAACCTTCCAAACTACAGCGAGTAGAGGCCCGGTGCTGTCAAACACTTATCATATGCTAACCTAATTCCTGGGATCATTCTTACTCCACTGGACCATCTCCAGGGCCAGCACATCCTCACTCAGATGTGGGGCCCAAATCTGCTCCAACTATACTCCAAATGCAGCTTGACCAGTGCCTGAGAGAGCCTCAGCATTATATCTCTGTTTTTGCATTCCAGTCCTCTTTATTTCAATGCTAGCATTGAATTTGCCTTCCTCACTGCTGACCTTGGAGCGCTTGGTCCTGATGCTTTTCAGTGTTCAAGAGGCCAGTTCCCTTTCAGAACCAACCATCAGGGAAGAGACAACTGCTCAGCTTGCTGCTGCCCAAACCGCAAGCATCATCTACAAAGAGATTACGATAGCAAGACAGCAATCCACTTCATTCAAGGCTGTCGTTGGCAAGGCTCATATTTAACTGCACGTGCTGAAGTAACTAAAGAGGGTGATGTGGAAGCAGCGATTTAGAATCCCTGGTAACTCAAATTTCACTGTATCTTATTTGGTACAAGTGACAATAAACTGACCTTGAAACCTGCATACGATCATTGTTCCTTTCTTTCTTTTAAAACCTTTTTATTAGTTCTTTTCAAAAAAAAACCAAAAATAAATAAATAAATAATGATAAACATAACAATGATATTGATACATAGGGATCAGGATTACATTAATAACAGGTATAACCTAAATATGTCCAGTGTCAAAATACACATTGAGTATAGACCTCCCGGTCTCTATGTGAATATAGTTAAGTGTTAAAAAAAGAACTTGTATATATGAAAACAAAAAGATAAAAAGGGTAAAAAAGAAAAAAAGTGAAAAACAAAACCCCCTAAATTAGAGAAGAAGAAGGAAAAAAAAGCAAAACGGAATCTGGGCTGCAAAGAATTTCAACAATTTAAGTCCCTGTTTGTTGTCAAGTCCGTTCCACCGTATAAAGGTAAAATAATTATTGTAATAGTTGGAGAGGGGACAATTTATATCGTGTGAAAATGTTGAATAAAGCTTCCCCAAGTCCTTTCAAATTTAACCAAGGGTTCAACAATGTCACTCCTAATCCTTTTTAAAATTTAAACATGATATCGTTTCAGAGTACAAATGGAGTGTGGTCGGAGGATTAGAGTCTTTCCATTTAAATAAAATAGATCTTCTGGCAATTAATGTAGTAAAAGCAATCAGCCGGTGTGCGGAACGGGACAGATGAATAGAATCGAACATTGGTAGCCCAAACATTGCAGTAATAGGATGAGGTTGTAAATCAATACCTAAAACTGTTCATTGGTCATTGTTCCAATGGTTTACCACGACAATGCCTGAATTAGGGGGCATTAGCTATAAGGACATGGACACAAAATGCTGGAGTAACTCAGCGGGACAGGCAGCGTCTCTGGTGAGAAGGAATGGGTGCCGTTTCGGGTCGAGACCCTTCTATAAGCAGCTATAAGGAGTGGCTGGACAGACTTGGATTGTTTTCTCTGGAACGCCAAAGGTTGAGGGGGAGACCGAATGGAAGAATATAAAATTACGAGAGCAATGGGTATCCCGGTAAGCTGCGCGGCGGGTGCAGAACCGGACGACCAGGTGGGCCGCGGCTGAACGCAGGAAGACGCAGGAATACACGGAGTCGTTGTTCAGAGAGGTGATGCCGCCGAGCCCGGCCCTTACTCGTCCCCCTGAAGACCGGAGTACTGAAGAGGAGGGAGCCAGCCATGATAGTTGAGAGGAGCAAGGAACATTAGGAAAGTAGACCGAGGTCTTACCTTCCAAGGTCGGCTGCAGGAGGCGACTCCAGGTCACAAAGGTGTTTCTTTCTCCCCTCACCTTAAACCTATGTCTTCTGGTTTCTCGATTCCCTTACTCTGGGCAAGAGACTCTGTGTGTTTACCCAATGTAATCTTCTCATGATCTTGTACAACTTTGGGTGCTCACTCCCTTAATTTGTCCAAACAACCTTTAAGTGTGTCAATATTTCTTGCCATCTGTATACACCTTTGGGCACGGCAGTAGCTTTCATTATGTAACATGGTTGCTTTCAAAAGCTCTTTGCTTTATTGGGAAATACACTATCCTTGAGGATTCCAGCGTTTGCTCTACCCGCTGCTCTTTATTCAGGGAGAGCGATTGATGAATACAATTCACCTTGAGCACCGAGATACAGAACGTCCCTTATGTAATAGCCTCTGAATAAAAGGACATACCTTTAGAAAGGAGATGAGAAGGAATTTCTCAAGTCAGAGGATGGTGAATCTGTGGAATTAATTGCCACAGACGGCTGTGGAGGCCTGGTCAATGGATATTTTTTAAGGAGGAGATTGACAGATGCTTGATCAGTATGGGGCTATGGGGTGAAGGCGGGAGAATGGGGTTGAAAGGGAAAGATAGATCAGCCATGATTGAATAGCGGAGTAGACTTGATGGGCAGAATGATCTAATTCTGCTCCTAGAACTTAAGAAGTTATAACAGTTTTACAGATTGAGTGAGATTGAGTGGTATCCTCACTGGCAGCCAGAAACACAAGAAATACACAACAACAGTGAGCTTCACTGCCCACATTCGAGGAATGTCTGGCTGAGGAGCAGCCATTTTGTAAAAGACGTGGAAACTGCTTCAAGAAGCAAATGTCCTTTATCTCGGGTCTCGACCCAAAACACCACCTATTCCTTTTCTCCAGATAGTTTGCCTGGCCCGCTGAGTTACTCCGGCCGTTTGTGTCTGTCTTCTTTATTTTCTGGCTGAGGAGCCCTCCTGAAGACCACCTCTGGATAAAACCTCTGGGGAGCCCAAACATGGTGATAGCTGGGTCTTCTACACGATCCAATTTGGCAGCTTTAGCATCAAGAACGAACAAGGACTGACAACCACAAAGAGACCCAAAGTGCTGGAGTAACTCAGCGGGTCAGGCAGCATCTTTGGAGAACACGGATAGACAGTGTTTCGGGTCGCAACCCTTCGTTGGCCTCAAGACTTCTTCAGATTGAACATGGGTTCCGACCTGAAACATTGTCTATCCATGTTCTCCAGAGATGCTGCCTGACCTGCTGAGTTACTCCAGCACTCTCTGGCAATATTTGGTATAAACCAGCAACTGCAGATCCTTGTTATGACATTAAGAATTGACAACCATCTGCCTACTTTATTTAAATCCAGCATGTCTGGGTGATGCACTCCCTACTGTCCTTACACCTATGGCACATAGCCTGTGTCCTGATGTGAATTCACGCACTCAACTAATTCTAGGCAAGTCTTCCATTTGAACACTAAAGCTGTGTAACACAACGGCGGCAAATTAGTGCCATTCACTCTTACTATGAGCTATTTCCTTCACACCTTCATACACATTCTTCTATGACTTCCAGTTGCAACATGTTAATCACAGTTTCCATTGAGCACACTTCTTTGAGAACAATCCATTTTAAATGCAGCAAATGTTGAAAATTATTGACACCAAATTAGTCTTCCATAGGTGGCGCCGTTCATGGCAGCCATGCCAACAGCCTGTCTCGACGTTTTCTTCTTTTGCTGATTTGGTCTGTGTTTACTTGTATGTTTTAAGAGTACTTTTAGTTTTGTATTATGTGGGGATGGGGGGGGGGGGGGGGGGGGGGTTGGGGGAAACCATTTTTTATCTCTTTCCACAATGGAGATGCGACTTTTTCATCGTATCTCCGTCCACACTGCGGTTTAAACATCGTGGAGCTGGCGGTCCCTTTGTTAGGGATCGACTGCGGGAGCTCCAACTGCAGGAGCTTCGACCGCCCCAATCATGGGGGCTTTGATCGCCCCGAAGCGGGGACATTGATCGCCGACTGCGGGAGCTTCGATCGCCCCAACTGCGGAGGTTTTGATTGTCCCGACTGCGGGAGAAAAGGAAGAAAGAAAGTATAAGTTTTGCCTTCCATCACAGTGGGGAATGTTAGCTCGCCGAAAAAACAAGATGGATGTGCTGCCTGCGCTGGTGGGGACTCGGAGGGAGTGTCATGTGTGCAGTGATCTCGGTGTTTTGTGGGGACATGGCTCCATGAGGACATCCCGGAGTCTAGTGTGAGTGTGGACGGCTTTCGGACGGACAGCGACTGCAGAGAGAGTGACAGCGCTCGGTACAACTAACTCAGGACACATCACGGTGAAGGAGCGTGTGTGTGGCCAGGTCATTGAACTGATGGCTGTGGGTCTCTGCTTATGCTGTGTGCCCTGGGGACTCTCACACGCCGCTCCGGTGGCTGTTTAAGTCTATGTTTAATTTTTATGTGATTACGTATTTTGGTGCTTTATTGTACGACTGTTTGCGAATCAAATTCCTTGTATGTTTACATACTTGGCTAATACATTAATTACAATTAAGGAGGCACAGTGCCATAGCAGTAGAGTTGCTGCCTTACAGTGCCAGAGAGAACCGAGCTGGATCCATGACTACAGGTGCTGTCTGTGTGGAGTTTGTACATTTTCCCTGCGACCGCAAGGGTTTTCTCCAGGTGCTCCGGTTTCCTTCCACACTCCAAAGGCGTACAGGTTTGCAGGTTAATTGGCTACTGTAAATTGTCCCCGGTGTGTAGGGTAGAGCTAGTGTGCTGGGATCATTGGTTGGCGCAGACTCTGTGGGCTGAAGGGCCTCATTCCGTGCTATATCTCTGAACAAAACTAAACTAAATCCATATTTTAGAGATTGGATCACTTCCCTTGGATCAATTTTTCGGAAGAAAAATGTTAACAGACACGTCTGCTCTTCATCTCAGTTTTTTTGTATTGTGATCTGTAGTTATCTTCTGTGTTCTGAGTCTCAGGTTATCGCTGTAGGCTCCAAGCCTCCCAACACGCTAGAGGCAGGAAACATGTTCCCGATGTTGGGGGAGTCCAGAACCAGGGGCCACAGTTTAAGAATAAGGAGTAAGCCATTTAGAAAGGAGATGAGGAAACACTTTTTCTCGCAGAGATTGGTGAGTCTGTGGAATTCTCTGCCTCAGAGGGCAGTGGAGGCAGGTTCTCTGGATGCTTTCAAGAGAGAGCTAGATAGGGCTCTTAAAAATAGCGGAGTCAGGGGATATGGGGAGAAGGCAGGAACGGTGTACTGATTGGGGATGATCAGCCATGATCACATTGAATGGCTGGAAGGGCCAAATGGCCTACTCCTGCATCTATTGTCTATTATCTATTGACAAGGGAGGAGTTAGACTTGAAACTGTCCCAAAGGCCAATTTACATCACAATACAGGACAGCAATGCAAGCTGAAGGGTCTCGACCCGAAACGTCGCCAATTCCTTCTCTCCATAGATGCTGCCTCACCCGCTGAGTTACTCCAGCACTTTTTGTCTACCTTCGATTTAACCATCTGCAGTTCTTTCTTAAACAATGCAAGTTGACCGATTGTTGACTTCAGAAGAGAAGGGCCAAGGAACCACAAACCTGTCTTCATTGGTGATCACCCATCGAATCTGAGGAAAGACATTCTTGCCATAGAGGGGGTTCAGAGAAGGTTCACCAGACTGATTCCTGGGATGTCGGGACTTTCATATGAAGAAAGACTGGATAGACTCGGCTTGTACTCACTGGAATTTAGAAGATTGAGGGGGGATCTTATAGAAAACTTACAAAATTCTTAAGGGGTTGGACAGGGTAGATGCAGGAAGATTGTTCCCGATGTTGGGGGAGTCCAGAACAAGGGGTCACAGTCTAAGGATAAGGGGGAATTCCTTTAGGACCGAGATGAGGAAAACATTCTTTACACAGAGTGCTGAGTCTCTGGAATTCTCTGCCACAGAGGGTCGTTGAGGCCAGTTCATTGGCTATATTCAAGAGTGAGAAGAGGGAGTTGATTGTGGCTCTTGTGGCTAAAGGGGTCAGGGGGTATGGAAAGAAGGCAGGTACGGGATACTGAGTTGGATGATCAGCCATGATCATATTGAATGGCGGTGCAGGCTCGAAGAGCGGATTGGCCTACTCCTGCACCCATTTTTCTATGTTTCTATGAATGTGTCAACAATTTCACATTCCTGGTCATATATATCTTTCACTATCTGTCCTGGGCCCAGCACGTTAATGAAAGTCCATCAACACCTCTACTTCCTCAGAAGATTGAGGAGATAAGGTATGTTGACGAATACTCTCCTGAACCTCTACAGGTGTACTGTAGAAAGTATATTGACTTGTTGCATCGCGGCCTGGTTCGGCAACCCAAACGCCCAGGAAAGAAGGACATTACATAAAGTGGTAAACGCTACCCAGTCCATCAGGGGTACGGAACTCCTCACCATTGAAGGAATCTACAGGAGTCGCTGCCTCAAAAAGGCAGCCAGCATCATCAAGGACCCGCACCACCCTGGCCACGCTCTGGTATAGGAGCCTGAAATCTGTAACGCCCAGGTCCAGGAATATCTTCTTAAGGGCCTGTCGATTTTTTTTGGCGACCGCCGGCGTCATTTCAGTGTCGCCAAAAGATTTTGAACATTTCAAAATCCAGCGGCGAAAAAATAAATGTGGCGACACTTGAAAAAAAACACAACAACATACGTCATCACGCCAATTCACCGACGGGTCACCTCCGCATCACGCCGCAAATTTTCGGTGACCTCATACGTCAGTCAACGATGCCGACAGTCACTGAAGAAATCGCCAAGTGGGACAGGCCCTTAAGGTTCCTTTGAAGGTGAGCTCATGATTGCCCCCCAGTCCCAACCTTCCCACTCCATGATGTTGCAGTGGCTCCTACCCCAGCTACCCCAGTGAGCACCCGATCATTAGCCTTGATCACTCTGTAAAGATTAGAATTTCTCCGATAGAAAATATGAGATAAATAACTACATCTCTTTGGGGCATTTCAGATGATTCAATTACTGACACATACTTGCACTCCTTCAGTCTGGCTTCAGCGTCTAGTTTAGTTTAGTTAATGGTCACATGTACCGAGGTACAGTGAAAAGCTCTTGTTGCGTGCTAACCAGCCAGAGGAAAGTCAATACATGATTACAATCGAGCCATTCGCAATGTACGGATACATAATAAAGGGAATAATGAGAATAATGTTTCGTGCAAGATAAAGTCCGATCAAATATAGTCCGAGGGTCTCCAATGAGGTAGATAGGGGCAGGACTGCTCTCTAGTTGTTGGTTGGATGGTTCAGTTGCCTGATAATAGCTGGGAAGAAACTTTCCAGTTGATAGAGCTACAGAAAACAACAACAAAAATACAGAGGGCATAAGCATCCAATATTGCATGGAGGAAGGGCAAATTTGGTCCATTGTGTGTTTGAGAAGGCATTTAAAACATGGTGGCACGGTGGCGCAGTGGTAGGAGTTACTGCCTGACAGCGCCAGAGGCCCAGGTTCGATCCTGACTACTGGTGCTGTCTGTACAGTTTGTACATTCTCCCCGTGACCTGCAATGGGGTTTCTCTGGGAGCTCCAGTTTCCTCCTACACACCAAAGACGTACAGGGTTGTAGGTTAATTGACTTAGTAATAAATGTAAATTGTTCCCATTATGTGTAGGATAGTTTTAATGCGCTGGTCCGTATGGACTCAGTGGGCTGAACGGCCTGTTTCCGTGCTGTATCTCTAAACTAAACTACACTAAAGGTGAACCCTACATTGCCCTGTGAGAACTGGAGCAACAATCCGAGCAAAACATTTGACGTCACACAACCACCTCCTCTTGTTCCCCACCTGGTATTAACAGCAACGGTACCACAACTGGCCTATATTAATAAGGCTCCTCCCCAAATCAGTAACGACTGTGACTGCTCAGAAAGAAAAGGGAATCTGTTAAAATGATTTGCTCATGTAAAGAAGTGACCTTCGATTGACCAACTAATTAGCAAAGCTGTACACCTTAGTAAGCCATTATCATAATACAGTCGGATCATTGCTTGATGATAGTTAAATAACACAAGCGAATATAACTGTCAGAAGTTGTTCGGAAGTGAAAACAAAACACCCTTAAGGGCCTGTCCCACTTGGGCATCATTTGCACGTCATTTACGCGACATTCTTTATGGGTCACGACACGCGCGTGATGTGCGCATGGCGTGCATTACGCACGCATGGTGCGCGGTGACATAGGCAGTGACGCGCAGTCACGTGCTGCGCCCCAGGATTTTGGGATTCACAAAATCTTCGCGCGCCACATGCGTGACGCGCAAATTACACCCAAGTGGGACATGCCCTTTAGTGAGATAAACCTGTTCAGCAAACTAAAAAAATAGGACATAATTCTTCATTTGAAATCAACTGATTTCAAAAAGTGTTCGTCTTTCTGTAATATGTACTGTCAGATTACACAGCGCCTTTTGCAATTTTATCACACTAACTCTGCCATACGCTCTCATGATATTAAAAAAATATATATTTAAGAAAATCATCCGTATACACGATCAATCATATTGTAAATGGATTGGAGTCAGAGGGGGCAACAGCCCATTCCTGGATTTTTCACCTCCCTAGTCAGTGACGATTTTAAAAATTCTGATAGTATATTTTCCCTTGCAACCTTTTGTACATGCACTCTATAACAGCTCATTTTTATTCTATTTACTTTTGTACAATACAAGCAAATTGATCACAGCTCTTTTCAAATAAAACTTTAAACATGTCCCGCTCATGAAAAGCATTGTATTAGCAATTCATATTCAAAAAGTGTCAGCAATATCGTTTCAAAAAGAATAGCATATTTGTTCAAGCACCTTGGAATACAAATATTGCCCTGATTTATTTGCAAGAACTCGATTCAAGAGAAATGAACAGAGAATCCAGTAAAATATAAATTAGAACATAGAGATGCTTCTTCCTCCCGACTAGTTTCATTATCCTCCTGCTTAAATATTACTGATTGTATGCCTCGATGTCACCTTCCCCTCAGCTAACAATGAATCATTCTACATTTTCCTTGAACATCGTCCCCTTTGATCTGTCGTTTTCACACCTTACCCTTCCATATCTCTGTCTCCCTCTCCTCTGAATCTCAGTCTGAAGAAGGGTCTCGACACGAAAGGTCACCCATTCCTTCTCTCCAGAGATGCTGAGTTACTCCAGCATTTTGTGTCGTGCTTCTCCATCTACACGTTTCCTGTGATCCTTTCCCTCAAATTGTGCAAATTACATCTCGTTTTCAGAATTAAATGTAGACTTTCCAATAATGGAACAAGCCATGATTTTACAGATGACACATTATATAATTCATAATAACCGTAAATCAAATTCATCTTACTGTCGTTCTCCAAGACAGTAACTATTTAACACTGCAGAAGCATTGTAGAGAGGCTGTATGTGTGCTTACAATCATTATGACAAAATGGAAAAGCCCACCAATAGCTATATTAATTAGAGACCAAAATATAATTATCCTGACACTAAATTCTTTTTGTGAGTTTCAGTAAGTTCAAAATCTCTAATAGACCTGATGGGCAAAGCAGATAAATAACAGAGCTATTATTCTGACACTGTGAATTAACCATTTCAGAGTCGTTCCAATTTTGTTGCTCAACTATTAAACAATACAAAAGGAAATAAAATAATGCTGGAAACCAAGTCACTCAGTAACAGTGAAACCTTTTGCATTTAAGTACAGATTCGCAATGGGAAAGTTCAACGCTGTTCCAAAGTCAAGACACTGTAGTAATTAGGAAGGTATGTACAATACCCCCCTGTAAGGGAGATGCTAATACAGCTCCTGCAGTTGCTAGAAGGTTGTTAGAAGACATCAACTCATTGGTGGAAATAGGATTATACGTGACCACTGGCAGAGTTGAAAGCCCCGCGTGTTTTAGATAGTCAAGAAAGTTTCTGTGAAGCTTAAAACTCGTGCAGCTAGCAAAAAGTATCATAAAGTGCTCCACAAAAATATAACAACTTTTCAAATCAACGCAACAGTTTGCTTTCAGAAACAGCAAATCTTTATATTTTATAAATGCTATTATCCAGATGAACTGCAAGCACACTTCTGAGCATTGTGATAAAATATCCATAAAACATTTTTGATTTTTAAATATGGATGTAATTTTCCTGAATGCACATATGGTTAATCTAGATGAGGCAGAATATCATTCTGTCTTCATTGCCAGAGCGCGAGTTTCTTCAGAAGGTCTGATTTGCACAATAGGACAGGTCTGAGAGGAAAGAGAAAGATAAAAGGTTTAGCCGTACCTTGAGGACTTCCATCGGCACCTGAGTGTTTGTGGGCAGATTGTTGGGGACGGTCACGTTGATGGCCTGTGTCTGGCTGACTGGTACTCGCTGCTGAATGTACTGTGCTGCCTGCTGATGTTGCTGCAGCTCCCGTCTCTCCTGCTCCTGCATTTGCTCACGCATGAGTTGCTGCCGTAGCAGTATCCGTGACGTCATGTTGGAGGAGGTTAATGGGGGCTTAGATGATCCTTGCTGCTCTGATGAATTGCTGCAACCGATAAATGGAGGAAACAGGCTTCTGTTAGAAGATAACAACAGATGAGCACAGAAATATGCTTGTCAACTGGAGGACGCGTCTCACTGAATGTGCTAGGAACTCACACTTATTGAACATAAACCAAAGCCTGAAATCTGCAGTTTAACAACATGCATGCCGCACTGATTTAAGCCGATTTCCTCCCCCAACCTAACAACCCAGTACGTGACAGTAACTGACTGGAGTCGCAAATCAGATTTACATTAGAATCAGACAGTAGTAACAAGGAACTGCAGATGCTGGTTAATACACAAAAGGACACAAAGTGCTGGAGTTACTCAGCAGGTCAGGCAGCATCTCTGGAGAATATGGATAGATGACATCTCAGATTCTGAACGAGACTCTTCGGAAGACTCTTCTCAGAGTCTGAAGAAGGGTCTCGACTTGAAACGTCGCCCATTCATGTTCTCCAGAGATGCTGCCTGACCTGCTGAGTTACTCCAGCACTTTGTGTCCTTTTTTTTTAAACATTAGAATTAATCATCTTAGAATTAGTTGTCACTCTTGTTAAGAAAACCAAAGATAATTCATTGCTACGACTCTTTAAAATATCATTTAACCATTTAAACAATCCTAACCAAAGCAATTTAGTCTATTCCCCATTTCAATCCCGTAAATAAATTTTCACGTGAAATGAAATATTTATTGAATTATAGCAACAGTGCAAGTGAGATGGGTCTAACATGGCAACGCTGATGAAGAGCCAGCAGGGTACAATAGGCCAAATTATCTCCCTCTGTAACATTCTGTGGCATCAAAATGTCACAAACTATTCCAAAGTAGCAGCTGATATGTTAACATTATAAACTATTAATATAATTAATTGATTGATTAATCAATCGAAAGACTCAGCCTGAAAACACGGCAACCGCCGATTCACACTAATTCTATGTCAGACCAACTTTCTCATCCATTCCCCACATACTAGGGTCAATTCACCCAACCTACAAACGCACACATCTTTGAGGTGTGGCAGGAAACCAGCGCGCCCATGGGGAAACCAGGAAGAAAACGTGCAAACTCCACACAGGCAGCTCCTGAGGTCGGGATCGAACCTGGGGTCTCTGGCGCTGTGAGGCAGCTGCTCTACCAGCTGCACCATTGCACCTCCCCACTGTTACAATATTAAATATAGTAATTGATTAATCTAATAAAAGGAGAAAGGTCTGTACTGAGTAGTTAGGCAGTGAATCAGAATAGAATGTTAGAGCAGTCATGATCTTCTTTACGGTGAAGCTTAATCAAGGGAGCATTGACCCATGCGTGATCCTTATTTGATGCACCTTGATCTCAACATTAACGAAACTGGCAGATACAAATAACTTGGGTATTTGGAAAGTGCACAAGTGCATGAAAGAATAAGACGTACAGGTTTGAAGGTTAATTGGCTTGGTATAAATATAAAATTGTAAAAGAGTAACATTGTCCCTAGTATATGTACGTTCGTGTTAATGTGCGGGGATCGCTAGTTGGTGCAGACTCGGTGGGCTGAAGGGCCTGTTTCCGAGCTATAACTCTAAACTAAACTAAACTGAAATATGAATAGAAAAATTTCCTAAGTGGCTGAGGTGGCACTTTACAAATACCTGGTACACTATATGGGCTGAATAATCTTTCCTGTGCTGTAACTAACTTGAAAGCTCTCCTATTGTTTCAATGGTGACCCTAAGTCTGACCCATTGGAAGTCTAAAAACCCAGAAAGTTATGAAAATACCACAAACTACAATGTGTGTTTAAATGCGAGTCTGAAGGCTGGTTTCGACCCAAAATGTCACCTATTCCCAAAGTTGCTGTCTGACCCATCGAGTTACTCCAGCATTTTGTGTCTGTCGAGGTGTGTTTAAACCCAAAATTGTGTACAGTACATTTAAATGTTCATAACCAAGTTAAGCAACGAAAGTCAAATGCGACAAAAAATTACAGTTCATGAAGCGTCGTTATCCATTGCAGCCATTTTTTCTCCAATTCTTGCTTAACGTTCTTAATTTAATGCACGCCGAGTCAATAAAGTTGTTAACAAGTTTATTAAGCTATACCTCCGAGTTATAAATGTTAAGTTGCAATAAATTCACTGCAAACTGAAAAATGACAGCCAATGCACCAGCATGTTTAATAATGCATTTTGGAACAATTATCACTTTTGACAGTTCCTCATCACTTTTGAGGTTTACTTTATTGTCACATGTACCAAGTTATAGTAAAAAGCATTTGTTGCGTGCTAACCAGTCAGCGGAAAGACAATACATGATTACAATCGAGCCATCCACAGTGCACAGATACATGATAAAGGGCATAAGGTTTAGTGCAAGGTAAAGTCTGATTAAAGATAGTCTGAGGGTCTGAGGTGGATAGTAGCTCAAGACTGCTGTCAACAGTTGTATATATAGTGGCTTAGTTGCCTGATTACAGCTGGGAAGAAACTGTCCCTGAATCTGGACTTTTTATAACAGACAGACAGACAGACAGACAGACACACACACACACACAATGAATGGAGATGCTTGGCACTCAATCTGTTAAATAAACAATTTAGCAGGACACTAGTACATCAAACAGCCATACTAACCTCAGCCAATTATGTGCTACTGTGTGGTTAAGATACCACTGATGTAGAACAGATGTTAAAGTCTCACCAAAGCTGGACAAGCCTGGTTGTTGGTCTGTGCAGGTTTTTACCTGACATAAATCTGGCATTATATACAAGGCTCAAGTCACAATTTAACCTGGCAAATGTCCAGCACATCTGGAAGCATAAATACTTTGCTAATTTTAGACCTTAATAATCAACATCCTAAAAACAAAACCATTACAATTGAAAGATTGAGAGGAGACCACAGATTTCCAGAGGGATTGGTCACCAGCAGAAAAGTTGGTAGGTTGACCAAGTGTTGATATGGAATAAAGTCATAAGTCATAAGGAGCAGAATTTGAGGCCATTCGGCCCATCAAGTCTACTCCGCCATTCAATCATGGCTGATCTATTTCTCCCTCCTAACCCCATTCTCCTGCCTTCTCCCCATAACCCCTGACACCCGTACTAACCAATAATCCATCTATCTCTGCTTTAAAAAATATCCATTGACTTGGCCTCCACAGCCTTCTGTGGTGGCAAATAATTAATGTGGCAATGAGAAAGAAAGTTAGGCAAGAGATTGGAGGCCTTCCAAAACTGGCCCTCAAGAAATGTTATTTAAAGAAACTGCAGGTATAGCACCTCATATTCCACTTGGGTAACTCACAACCCAACTGTTTGAACATTGAATTCTCCAATTTTAGGGAACAAACCCACAAACAGCCCCCTTCCGTCTCAGGACTGAGTCTACCTGTGTGAACACTCCAAGTAAGATGGAAATCATTAAAGTCATGCTAGGCCCCAAAAGTGAAACTGATAGTTATAGCATGTATTACCATAACAATTCACACGCTGAATATTCCAGTCAATGATCATGATTGAAAGTTGCCAGTTCTGGATGTAATTTGTTCCAAAACTGACAGTCTTGAAGTTCCTGCACAGGATCAAGAGGACAAGCATAGACTGGTAGCAGCTTGCTTTATTGCTGTGGAACCTGGAAGGCTCTATAGCAAACTCCATTGTTTAGTCTGATGAAGGGTCTCGATCCAAAACGTCATCTATCCACATCCTCCAGAGAAGCTGCCCGATCTGCTGAGTTGCTCCAGCACTTTATGATGAAAGCTCCAAAGTAAAGTAACTAAACATAATAAAACATAGGACACAAAGTGCTGGTGTAACTCAGCGGGTCTGGCAGCATCTATGGAGAACATGGACAGGTGACGTTTCGGGGCGAGACCCTTCTTCAAACTTAACTCCGCAACTCTTCTAACCCTTTTGCCTCACACCTCCTGTTTTAATCTCTGCCCTTTGTTCCAACCATCTGCTGATCAAAAATCCCCCTTGCCTGTGTTCTCCTATTGCCTGCCACGTTTTGTCCTGCCTTTCCTCTCTCCCAGCTTTCTTTCCCCAGCCTCTGTAATCAGTCTGAAGACGGGTCCTGACCAGAATTCTCAGCTATCTATGTTCTCCACCCGCTGAGGACTTCAGCCCTCCAGCACGATGAGTCCTTTTAAAAAAAAACCTATTTTAAACTTGATTAGTACGGGTGACAGAGGTTATGGGGAGAAGGCAGGAGAATGGGGTTAGGAGGGGGAGATAGATTAGCCATGATTGAATGGCAGAGTAGACTTGATGGGCCAAAGGGCCTAATTCTACTCCTATTTCTCATGATCTTAAACTGATCCTGCATTTTATAATTAGTTACTTCCAGGGCTATAGAATCCACACAAAGAGGATACGATTCCTTCCAGCAACCTACAGCGCTCTCTTGCCTGGGCTGAGCAGATGCAGCTCAATCTCCACACAGTCTCTGCCCTCTCATCGACAAGCAGGTCTGGGCAACAAACACTGGCCTTGCCAGCATTGCCCAAATGTTAAGAATACAACACAATACAAATGTATTCGTCACATGCACCAACTAAAGTACAGTGAAATTAATTTGCCATGCAGCGATACTGTTGGAAAAAAAGAACACACAATACACATTAGAATACAACATAAACATTAACTCAAGGGATGAGTATTCCCGGTTACTAACTGCCCACCAAAAACCTCAAAATTAATAACTAACTTCAAGTAACCCTTCTCTTCCTGTCCCTCCCGCATCCTAGTCATCGTACTAGTTTCACTGTCATCCTGCTGAGTTTCACTGCTTGTATCACTCGTTATCACCTTCCCCACAGCCAACAATGGACCAGTGTGGGCTCCACCTTTCCTTGATCATTGTCGCTGCCTTTGATCTGTCTTTATGCATATCTTTCTTTAATTTGTTCTATGCACCTTTTCATATCTCTCGGTTCCCTCTCCTCTGACTCTCAGTCTGAAGAAGGGTCTCAACCCAAAACATCACCTCATCCTTTTCTCCAAAGATGCTGCCTGACCCGCTGAGTTACTCAAGGTTTTTGTGCCTAACACTCAAACAAAATATATTGTAACCATGTGTTCTCATAACACATTACATTTTATAGTCCAAACCCAATTAAGAGATCCCTTATACCTTATTCATTTCTGCACCACAAACAATTATTACACCAAAACTGAATGATCTTTATGCCCAAGAGTACTTAATCATCAAAGATTGACACAATAAGATGGAGTAACCCAGCGGGCCAGACAGCATCTCTGAAGAGAATAAATGGGTGACGTTTTGGGTCGAGACCCTTCTTCAGTCTTAATCATCATGATGAATAAATGAATTAATGTTTATTGGCCAAGTATTCACATACAAGGAATTTGCCTTGGTGCTCCACCCACAAGGCATCTATGACGGTATTGCTTCTAATTTTCATGTATTTGTCAGCCCATTTACAAAACCAATAATTTTTATACATACAAGCCCCGGAAATAAAAAATGCCTTTTGCAGTTCAGGGTTTCTTATAAATCATGTCTTTCAGGTGCCCCAGTCTACCTAACAGACTTTGAGTGGTGCTAGACATTTCTAATTTTGCAGCAGAAAAAACTATGAGAAGTATTCCCCGAGGACAGTATCAAGCTGAAATTTGCAACAAAAAAAGATCCCATTCGAAGGCAGTAAGATGAATTTATAGCACAGGTGCATTTATAGCACTTACACGTGCTATAAATACATGAAAATGTCATTATAGTATTATACAGCATCTATTTAAAAATGTTTCCTCTTTTACCTGACACTTTGCATTTTATTAGAAGTGTCCAATTCAACAATGAACTGCTAGGTTGCATACATGAGAGCTGGCACAATTTTATTTATACGCGTTCGGTACAGGAGTTTATTTTTAGTTTAGAGATACAGTGTGGAAACAGGCCCTTCGGCCCACCGAGTCCGAGCTGGCCAGCGATCTCTGCACATTAACACTATTCTACACACACTAGGGACACGTTTTACAACTTTACCAAGCCAATTCATTTTCAAACGTGTACGTATTTGGAGTGTGGGAGGAAACCAGAGCACCCGGGGGAAACCCACGCGGGTCACGGGGAGATCATACAAAATCTGTACAGACAAGCACCTGTAGTCAGGATCGAACCCGGGTCCACGGTGCAGTAAGGCAGCAACTCTACCGCTGCGCCACCGTACCTTTCCACGTTAGCTTTCATAACCACACTTATCTGCGCCACTCATTGGGAAATCCCACTGAACTGTGAAGCTTGTCAGTTTTATGCAATATTTTTGCACTTGGAGGATTTCAGGCAGTGACTACAACATTGGGAAAGAGAATGGAGGTATTGATAAGCAATAATATCAAAAGATACGGCAAATTAAATGTGTTAACAACAGCAGAAAACTTCATAAGTGCATAAGTATTAATTACTTATGAGATCTTATCTTATAAGATCCTGCAGCAATTTTTGACAACCACCTTCAATATTTACAATTCCACCCACTTTAGTGTCACTTCAAAGCATGGTGGCCAAGATGGAAGCAATTAAATTCAAGCATGATCAAGAGGCTAGACCTGGAGAACAGCAAATATCTGATGAAGGGTCCCGACCCGAAACGTCACCTATCCATGTTCTCCAGAGATGCTGCCTGATCCACTGAGTTACTCCAGCACGTTGTGTTTTCTTTCAATATGAAAAGTATTATAGGCCTTTGAGAGAACTAATAATAAAAATGAGAATTTCAAAATCAAGATTTATTTCCTAACCAGGAGCCATCATTAGTCAGCACGCAGATGTGCGGTGACCCCATAAAGGCTTACTACATGTTATATTGGAGCAGATGAGGTTTGCGTAACCACAAGTTTTTGAAATGTGGAAGAAGAATACAAAATGAAGACACAAATGAAGGAATTGCAGGTGCTGGAATCTTGAGCAAAATACAAAGTGTTGGAGGAACTCAGCAGGTCAGGTAATTCTTCAGACTGATTCTGACCATCTGAAGAAGGGTCCTGACCTGAAACGTCGCCAGCCCAATCCCTCCCCAGATGCTGCCTGACCCGTCGAGTTACTCCAGCACTTTGCGTTTTGCTCAAGAATACAAATGAAATAGTTGAACAACAAAAAATGTAGATGTGGGTATCACAGTGATCCCAAAACACACGATGGACTTCCAATTATAGACATTAAATGCTGGAGTAACCCGACGGGACTGGCAGCATCTCTGGAGAGAAGGAATGGGTGACGGAAGGGTCTCGACCTGAAACGTCACCCATTCCTTCTCTCCATTCCTGCTGCTAGTCCCGTCGAGTTACTCCAGCATTTTGTGTCTATATTTGGTGTTAAAGCAGTATCTGCAGTTCCTTCCTTCACATGCAGTTCTAATTGTCATTTTCACAGAACTGATTGCCTGCCTTTGTCAGTCATCAAAAGCACATCTGGGGTATTCAGAGGTTATTGGGCTTTGCCCATTTCCCATTATTTTTCTTTGGAAGTAAACTGCAAATCAATAAAACTGCAGGAATTAATCATTTCGGAATCTATGTTGCAGAAACTAAAAGTAATAAAGCCTACCGTTTTATAAATGTACCAAGTTTTCGTAATGTAATGGCTGTAACCAGGAACAGAAACTGCTGATTCCCTCTCCTTGGTGCACGCCTTGTTCAAAAATAAAAATCTTCCTTCCACACAAGATCTGCCGGTTTGAAACCTTCACTGAGCCTCTAATCTTTTTCATAAAAAGAGAGAACTCTGTGCTGCCACAATGGCGTCTGCTTAATAAATCGGAATAATTAGCGAGCAAGTCAGTGTATTAATTGATTATTATAGCAGTGATGTACAAGTTGACACCAATCTCTTTGGTCGTCAGATAATCAAAGTTACCATCAACATTACGAATCTAAACTGAACATCCCAACAGGGCTCTTATACACAGGCACATTTTAGAACAAAAATGATCGTTGCAAAATGCACATAGTCAAAGGCATCTTTTGATGGCACAGAATGCATAACGTTACAATTCTAAATATATGAGGGAGTTATTTTCCTTCAAAATAAAAAAAAATCAAGATGTACTTCAAATCCTCTCTGTTCTGAAGTGACGCAAAGAGATACTTCGCTCGTGTTTAACTCGTTTAAATCTGGAGGAGCAAATAAATAGAATACTCAGCTGCAACTAAGCAACCTTTTCCAAACAGTAATGCCCCAAAGCGATCAATTGTCATGAACAGACTTAAATATCCAGTTTTCTTCAGCATTTTCAGCGTCACATTCAGAAAGGACATACTTCTAAAATGCTCGAGATGGGACACTGGCTAAGTTTGTAGATGGTGATTCCTTTATCCTGCATATGTACACTGTGGCCCTTCCGCACACTGAGTCCGCGCGCCGAACCAGCGATCGCCGCACACCAACACTATCCTACACACGCTACGGACAGTTTACAATTTTACTGAAGCCAATTAATCTACAAATCTATGCATCTTTGGAGAGTGAGAGAAAACCCACGCAGGTCAGGAGGAGAATGTACAAACTCCGTACAGACAGCACCCGTGGTCAGGATTGAACCCGGGTCCCTGGCGCTGCAAGGCAGCAACTCTACCTCTGCGCCAGCGTGCCGCACTCATGGTAATCATGTATGATCATTCTGCTGACTGGATAGCATGAAACAAATAACTTTTTCACTGTACCTCAGGAGATGTGGCAATAAACTAAACTAATTTAAAAAAGGGCAGGTAACAATAGACAATAGACAATAGACAATAGGTGCAGGAGTAGGCCATTCGGCACTTCGAGCCAGCACCACCATTCAATGTGATCATGGCTGATCATTCCCAATCAGTACCCCGTTCCTGCCTTCTCCTCATATCCCCTGACTGCTATTTCTAAGAGCCCTATCTAGCTCTCTCTTGACAGCATCCTGAGAACCTGCCTCCACCGCCCTGAGGCAGAGAATTCCACAGACTCACCACTCTCTGTGAGAAAAAGTGTTTCCCCGTCTCTGTTCTAAATGACTTACTCCTTATTCTTAAACTGTGGCCCCTGGTTCTATACTCCCCCAACATCGGGAACATGTTTCCTGTCTCTTGCGTGTCCAAACCCTTAACAATTTTATATGCTTCAATGAGATACCTCGTATCCTTCTAAACGCCAGATTGTACAAGCCCAGCTGCTCCATTCGCTCAGCATATGACAGTCCCGCCAACCCGGGAATTAACCTTGTAAACCTACGCTGCACTCCCTCAATAGCAAGAATGTCCTTCCTCAAATTAGGGGACCAAAACTGTACACAATACTCCAGGTGTGGTCTCACTAGGGCTCTGTACAACTGCAGAAGGACCTCTTTGCCCCTATATTCGATTCCTCTTGTTATAAAGGCCAACATGCCATTCGCTTTCTTCACTGCCTGCTGCACCTGCATGCCTACTTTCATGGACTGATGTACAAGGACCCCCAGATCCCGTTGTACTTCCCCTTTTCCCAACTTGACGCCATTTAGATAGTAATCTGCCTTCCTATTTTTGCTACCAAAGTGGACAACCTCACATTTATCCGCATTAAACTTCATCTGCCATGCATCTGTCCACTCCCCCAACCTGTCCAAGTCACCCTGCATTCTCATAGCATCCTCCTCACAGTTCACACTGCCACCCAGCTTTGTGTAACAATAGACAACAGACAATAGGCGCAGGAGTAGGCCATTCGGCCCAACGCACTTGACTTTTCCAAGGAAAGATGTGGATAAAAAATTGAAAAATCCAGTCACTTGTATCCAAAACAATACAGCATTACAAGAACAAACTGATTTAAGAAATGGTGAATTTGGTTTAATTTCTTAAGATATAATTCATTCCAAAATATAGTTTAAACAACTGGTAATTGGATGATGTAAAAAAAAAATGGTTGAATTAACTGAATTCCTTGTAGAAGATGGTCTTCTGGTCTACTTTGTATTCTAATATGTAGTAATAGATCAGTTAAGAGCTAAATATGAACTCATAATCTGCGATTTATTAAAGTGAGCCTTCCAAATTTAATATGAAACATCTTGCATTTAAACATGTTGGCCATGACCCAATAAATTGCAGATTAAAGTTATTTTACGTAGGTTATACAATGAGACTCGCGGAATGACTAATATTTCTGCCCTTCATCTTTCCTATAAACATCAATAAAACTCAAATCTCCTGTCCTAATATTCCAGAGGGGAACATTATTCCTGCCCCATCAATTCTTCACTAGATTATCTACATTTACATCTCACAACCTACATCCAATGTCGCAAGTAACATCGTTCAGTTCACCTCTGATTTTATTCTATGTTCAACCTCAAACAATACAATTTCTGTTAGTAATAATACGGGAAAAAAAGTGCAACAGCTAGAATCCAAAGGATTCAGAAATGTACACAAAAATGTACCTTGGCCGTCAGATTGATGTTTGATTAAGCATTGGTTGATCTCAGTAGACTTAGAAACATAGAAACATAGAAAAAAGGTGCAGGAGTAGGCCATTCGGCCCTTCGAGCCTGCACCGCCATTCAATATGATCATGGCTGATCATCCAACTCAGTATCCTGTAACTGCCTTCTCTCCATACCCCCTGATCCCCTTAGCCACAAGGGCCACATCTAACCTCCCTCTTAAATATAGCCAATGAAGTGGCCTCAACTACCTTCTGTGGCAGAGAATGCCAGAGATTCACCACTCTCAGTGTGAAAAATGTTATTCTCATCACGGTCATAAAAGACTTCCCCTTATCCTTAAACTGTGACCCCTTGTTCTGGACTTCCCCAAAATCGGGAACAATCTTCCTGCATCTAGCCTGTCCAACCCTTTAAGAATTTTGTAAGCTTTCATCTTTATCACCTACTTCTCATCTCGTTAATTTCCTTTCATATTTTACTTCATCACATATTTTTCCTCATCTGGACCAATGGGTTCCTCGAACCAGATGCTGATAACTTAACTGATCATTTCTTGGTCACTCCTTGGAGATGATTTACTACACACCAATATTCTGATGATGTGACAGGAGAATTCCCACCATATGAATTGACAAACTTTAAATATTTCTTAATAACTTACCCTCGTATTCTGTTGGCTGACACAAAATGTCAGGGGCCGCCACAGTTTCAGAATAATGGGTAAGCCATTTAGAATGAAGGCAAGGAAACACTTTTTCTCACAGAGAGCGTGGAATTCTCTGCCTCAGAGGGCGGTGGAGGCCGGTTCTCTGGATACTTTCAGGAGAGAGCTAGATAGGGCTCTTAAAGATAGCAGAGTCAGGGGATATGGGGGGGAAGGCAAGAATGGGGTACTGATTGGAGAAGATCAGCCATGATCACATTAAATGGCGGTGCTGGCTCGAAGGGCCGAATGGCCTACTCCTGCACCTTTGTCTATTCTCTATGATGCTGGTGATAACTGAGCGGGTGAGGAGGCATCTATGGAGAGAAGAAATGAGTGATGTTTCGGGTCGAGACCCTTCTTCAGACCCAAATGCTGGTTCACGCCATGTTTTAGGCACCATCTTGGTCAAAAAATGGTCATCTACTGTTGCTTTTCACTTTTCTCTTAATGGTCTATTTGGTAATAAGCCCATTCTTTTAAACTATCATCCTTAACCTCATTACAATAGGCACAGATAAATCACTTTTCCAGCAAGGTTTCCCTGTATCGATGGAATGTACTGGATCGTGTAGGAAGGAACTGCAAATGCTGGTTCACACCGAAGATAGACACAAAATGCTGGGGTAACTCAGCAGGATAGGCTGCAACTCGGGAGAAAAGGAATAGGTGACGTTTCGGGTCGAGGTACCTCCTTCAGACGAAAGAAGGGTCTTGACCCGAAGCATCACCTATTCCTTTTCTCACGAGATGCTGCCTGACCCGCTGAATGTACTGACTGGATCACTGGCTATACTTAAGTTGGATTCCAAATAATTCCTTTGATCCTTTGCAGCTGCTGTGTTTGACCTATACAGGACGAGGGCTTGATTTGCCCTTCATATATTCATCCCCTGATTCTCGTTTCCAAGTTCTCAAAAGGTCAGAAATGGAAATATCAAATATGTGAGAAAGGAAACAAGGGTAGTTCAAGGCCTTCGATGTCACGGGGCTGAATTATCGCTGAAGGTGCCCTGGTAACCTGCGCTGACTTTGGCAGGTCAGTTTAGTGGCTTTAGGTTACTTTTCTGCTGAGGTTGCTGCAGGTAAACAGATAAACATGAAAAAACTTGTAGTGTATTAACCAGATTACAGTCCGAGAAAGAACCTTCACCATATGACATTCAACAATAAGATGCAAAATTGGAGGCAAATTCTGAAAAGTTCCAAGTAAATTTACTGGCTAGAGCAGCATGGTGGTGCAGCGACCTCACAGGGCCAAAACTGCTTCCTCATAGTCACTCCCTCACAAGGCCAAAGACCCGAGTTCAATCCTGATCACTGGTGCTGCTGAAGACACTAAAATATTGCGCCACAGTTGCCCATCGGTAGAGTTACTGCCTCACAGCGTCAGAGACCCGGGTTCAACCCGGACCGAGGGTGCTGTCTGCACGGAGTTTGTACGTTCTCCCTGTGACCTGCGTGGGTTTTTGTCCAGATGCTCCGGTTTCCTCCCACATCCCAAAGACGTGCAGGTTTGTAGGTTAATTGGCTTCTGAAAATTTCCCCTGGTGTGTGGGGTGTGAAAGTGGGATAACAGTGAACTCGTGTGAACGGGTAGTCGATGATCGGCGTAGGCTCGGTGGGCCGAAGGGCCGGCTGTATTCCATGCTGCAATTTTAAACTCTAAATTAAAACAATACATTACTACACTCTCAGTGGTAATGATTAATGCAAGGATAAGAATATGCATTATCAACGGATCTTCGGAGTTTCCACATTGAATGCACTTAATGAACGTGAGATAAACACAGTTAAAAAAAACTAACACGCTCCTTCAAGGACAAATCTCTTGTGCAAACCTACCTCCACAACTCCCTGAATATAACATGCTTTCCCAAAAGGTCACATTGATCTGATGTTGCAGCTTCTAACAGTTACAATGTTTACACAACAGCCACAATGAAGGAATAGTTTGATAAGACAAAACACTACAAGAACTACCGTGGATTGTTTACACGTAGCTTGATAAAAGATGAAGTCCTACTGTATATACAAACTGTGCGGCTTGTGTGTGGACGGAAATTGTTACATCTTAGAAACACTTCAGTGTTACGTACGAATAACGGAACATCATCTCTCCGTCCTTCCCCCATTCTCATCGCCATGCTCGTATCCCTTCCACAGCCAACAATGGACCATTGTTGGCTCCACCTTTCCTGATTCATCGAGGCCGGCGCCGATTTGTTCTGTACCTTTCCATACCTCTAGTTTCCCTCTCCCCTGACTCCCAGTCTGAAGAAGGGTCTCGACCCAAAACGTCATCTATTCCTTTTCTCCACTGATGCTGCCTGACCCGCTGAGTTTACTCCAGCATTTTGTGTCTATCTTTATACTAAAAGCAAAACTCTGAAGGCAGAAACGCATTTGTAAGTTAATTGGCTTGGTATAAGAATGTAAATTGTCCCTCAGCCCACCCCCCGATACTAGTCCCTCACTGGCAGCTTTGCCACATACCAATCCTCATTGTGGATCCATTAGCAGAAGACTAAAGTCCCCTTTGATCTGCGTTTTCACACCTTACCCTTCCATATCTCTATGTCTCCCTCTTCCCTGACTCTCAGTTTGAAGGATGGTCTTGGCCCAAAAACATCACCCATTCCTTCTCTCCAGAGAAGCTGCCTGCCCCGCTGAGTTACTCCAGCATTCTGTGCCCATCTTCAGCAGCAGAGGAGATATTGATCTAGCACACCTTTTCAGGTCAGGTCGGGGGGAGTTCCCCCCGCCATGGTTACCATGTAATCCCGTGCTACCTGCTCCATGGTCGGATAGTCAGTGACTAAACCGTCTCCCCCACCTGGTTTGCCAGGTGAGGAGGGGGTTGTGGGCCCCCAGCAGGACCATAAACAAGACCTGTCAAAGGGCAGATGAGCTTCTAGCGAGCCAACGGCCATCCACACTTCAGTAGAAGTTGCGATCACTGTCGTACACGCATTGTAAGGAACAATAATAAAGCACACACACCAAACTCCTACACTTCCAGAGGCGGAAGTCCGCAGGAACTGGAGGACAGAGATGTGTGGTGCGTCCGTCACCGTTCCCGTCGGAAACCAGCACCACTGCGCCGCTAATGTTTTCAACGACGAGGATGATGACACCAGTGAGGCAGGAGTGGTTTGTGCTGGATCCCAGCAGAGCAACACGGAGCTCACTCGCCAGTGAACCTCCCATTTTAAAGAACGGCAAGTTTGTCGCCGTAATGTAAAACGCAACGTGCTGCAGTAAATCAGCGGGTCAGGCAGCATCTCCGTAGGGAATGGACAGGTGACGTTTTGGGACGGGGCCCGACTTCAGTCTGCACACTTCTCCCGATATTAACATAGAGGCTATGCGACAATACTAAACTTGGAACAGCTGCTCCAAAAGCAACTTAAAGCAATACGTTTCTTAGATTCAAGACGGTAAAGAAATCAATTTTTGCATCGACAATGTCTGAAAAATCATGATTGCAAAGTTGCCCAGAAGTCATCATGATGACGATTCCAACAGCTCTATGACTCCTGCTGTTTTTACAGGAAACACATTATTTTCAATTCTATTTCTATCAATTGTTGTTCCCGCAGCTCCCACACTGAATCAGACTCGAAATATAACATTCAACTACGATTAGGTGGAATTGTGAAAATATATATTTTTTAGAGTATTCACAGATTTCTGTATTTAAATTATTTCACCTCTCCGACAACCTCCTCCCCCTAACTCTGCACGACCCCCGGCCACGCACACTTTAACTCAACACACACGCACACTTTAACTCAACACACACACACACACAACACACAATGCACATACACACACACACAACACACACATACCTGGAACTGGTTGCCGGAACTAAATTAAAGCAAAAATCTTTAAAAGAGCTGAGAGGCTCCATTTTGCTTCAGTTTGATGGGATTTGACCTTCATTTGGTCCCAGCCCTTACACTAAAGCAACTGGGTAACAGGAACGCCGTTGACATTAACCAGACATTATCACCTTACTACCGTAGTCCATGATACCATTTATGCCACGATGTTGGCAGCGTACCCAAAGGCACGACTACTTTTTATTTTGCGCAAGGCACAGAACACGCTGGAGACATTCATCAAATACACACCACCAAGAAACCCCTATGGACGAAAGGTGTAAACACAGAAACTAACAGATTCAACAATGGTTCGAAGGCCTGACTTATGGACAATTCAGAAGTCCCACAAAGGCACATGCGTTTGTTCCGAGAATGGCAGAACCCGTTTCCTCCCTCTTTGTCGACATTTAGCAATTGTTTCTTATCAGTCTTGTGTGCTTTTGATGCCAGTAATTGCCGTACTTGCAAGGCATGGGTTACCATATCGAATGGTTTTTGACTATATTCTGATGTCTGCTTGGAGCAGAACCTGCTCATTACTAGGGGAAGGTCCTGTTATAAAGATTTGGACTGAATATAAACAATCTTGGACTCAGAACCCGGGAAGCATTTTCAACAATTGGAGTGGAAACAGTACACGCTTTTACAGTGAAGATAGGCACAGAATTCTGGAGAAACTCAGCGCGTCAGGCATAAGAAATAAGTGACGTTTCAAGTCAAGGCCCTTCTTCTGAAGAAGGGTCTTGGCCTCAAACATCATCTATTGCTTTTCTCCTGAGAAGCCGCCTGTCCCACTGAGTTACTGCAGCATTTTGTGTCTGTCTTCGGTGAAAACCAGCATCTGTAGTTCCCTCCCACACACTGGATTTTACAGTACACTCTCAACAAATAGTTATTGTTTTGGTTGAAACAGCAGTCGCTGGCGGATCGCCAGCATTTATCTGTTCCATGAAAGTCGGCCTTAGATTTACCAGATCTGCTGAGCGTCCAGGAATTAGGGAGTAACAGACGGTGCCACTGTGGCAATACGTTCTGTCGCCACTACACTCCCTCACTGCAAGGCTCTTACCCGTGCAATCCCGCCTTGCTGGAATTCCACAGCCTTATATAGGACAACTACCCCTCCGATCAAATCTGGTTACGGGTTGGAGATAGAAACATAGAAAATAAGAGCACGAGTAGGCCATTCGGCCCTTCGAACCAGCCAGGTCATCCAAAATCAGTACCCCGTTCCTGCTTTCTCCCCATATCCCTCGATTACCTTAGCCCTAAGAGCTAAATCTACAATAACTCTCTCTTGAATACATCCAGTGAATTGTCCTCCACTGAGAATTCCACAGATTCACAACTCTCTGGATAAAAAGGTTTTTCCTCATCTCAGTCCTATTCATTTCCATGAAGATTCCAGGCCATGAGATTGAGAAGCAGCAAAAGACAAGCTAAATAAATTTGTCTCCACATGTGAATATTCAAAGAGTCATTGACCAGTTTCCCCCACTGTGCATGCAAAGCTGAACACCTTACTACAAACTCCTACTTGAAATTGAGGAAATTCAGAGTGTCTCTGAGGATCCTCCAGTGCTTCTACTCAGCGGCTGAGGAAAGCATCTTGTCTGGAAATATCACGATTTGGTTTGGGAACTGCTCTGCCCAGGACAAGAAGGCTCTGCAGAGAGTAGTGCGTTCGGCCGAACGCACTATGGGAACTTCACTCGCCCCTCTGCAGGAACTATACATCAGAAGATGCAACTCCAGAGCCAATAAGATCATGGGAGACCCCTTCCACCCCAGCAACGGACTGTTCCAGCTGCTACGGTCAGGCAAACGCCTCCGTTGCCATGCTGTGAGAACGGAGAGGTTGAGAAGGCGTTTCTTCCCAGAGGCCACTGTAAATGGCTCGATTGTAATCATGCATTGTCTTTCCGCTGACATGTTGGCCACGCAACAAAAAAGCAACAACACTGTACCTCGTTACACGTGACAATGAACTAAACTGATTTCTCACATCTGTCATATCCATTTGATGGTTTCATCTGAAGCTGACCCCAGCACTACAGGCGGTAGACACAAAATGCTGGAGTAACTCACAGGCAACATATCTGGATAGAAGGAATGGGTGACATTTTGGGTCGCGACCCTTTCTTCTATCCACAGATGCTGCCGTGCCACTGAGTTACTCCAGCATTTTGTGTCTACCTTCGGTTTAAACCAGCATCTGCCGTTCATTCCTACAAATTCCACTGCACTACGGGGCTGTAATCGAGGTACTCAAATTGTTTGACCAGTTCAACCACATTTTCTAATGTCTTATCTCCCATTTGTCCACAGTCAACGATGGGTTTTTCATGTCTGAGCACCCAGAGACATGAGCTTGTCATTGATAATGGATATCATCCACACTCACAATTCACAGTTCCAGTGCATCATGGAAAGGATCTAAAGGACTCATCTTGACTTATACAATGCATGCAACAGCTGTGTTCAGGCAGAGTACAATTCACGATGAATCTACAAAAACAAGGAACTGCACATGTTGCTTTAACAAAAATAAAACAACACCAAATGCTAAAGTAACTCAGCGGGTCAGACAGCATGTGTAAAAAGGAACTGCAGATGCTGGTTTAAACCAAAGATAGACACAAAAAGCTGGAGTAACTCAGCGGCACAGCCAGCATCTCTGGATAGAAGGGTCTCGACCCAAAATGTAGGTGCTGCTTTAAACCAAAGATAGACACAAAAAGCTGGAGTAACTCAGCAGGACAGGCAGCATCTCTGGAGAGAAGGAATGGGTGACGTTTTGGAGCGAGACCCTTCTTCAGACTGGTTAGGGATAAGGGAAACATGAGATATAGCATCTGATTTTCACCCTACAAACAGCTTACAATGGCCTGTTTCTCTTATCGTCGTTACTTTTTTGCTTACTGTATCTTCCATTCATTGTTCTTTATCTCTCCATATCACCATCTATATCACTGGTTTCCCTTATCCCTAACCAGTCTGAAGAAGGGTCTCGGCCTGAAACGTCACCCATTCCTTCTCTCCAGAGATGCTGCCAGTCCTTCAGACAGCATCCCTGGAGAACATGGTTAGGTGAGGTTTTGAGTTGGAATCTTCAGACAAGATTTCAATCTGAAGAAGGGTTCCAACCTGAAACGTCATCTTTCCATGCTCTCCAATGATGCTGCCTGACCAACTGAACTACTCCAGTACTCTGTGTCTTTTTAATTTTTTCAAGATGAATCTAGCTTGGTGTTCACAGCTTAGAAAATACCCTCAAAGTTCCATGAGAGACCGCGAACATTTACTCTTATGTCTTACGTCCCAGGCATCCTCTTTCATCAGTTATTATGTCAGCATAATTTTGCCTGTTCAAATATCAAGGAATCACAAATCTCGCGGTTCAGCAGTTTCAACATATACGACTCCTCGGTGCAGAGATTTGTCGTGGTGTCATCCAACCACCAGAGGGAGTTGAACTAAAGAATTACAACGTCTCCTAAAGTCACCTTCAGGAAATAAAAAAAACGTCACGTCTCGGGCAGTCTGACGATAGATTCAAAATGCTGGAGTAACTCAGCGGGACAGGCAGCATCTCTGGAGAGAAGGAATGGGGACGTTTCGGGTCGAGACCCTTCTTCAGACTGAGAGTCAGGGGAAAGGGGAACGAGAGATAGAGAGATATACTTTCTAGAACAATCTACTCCACTGGTGGACTTAAGACACTCTGGCTAAAACAAATCCTCTTGCATGCATTAATAATATATGCCCTCTGTTCCTTTATTATGATTTTATTTCAGCTCATATTATTGTAGGAGAAATCCCTTATAATTCATAATCCCTTTACACAGAACATAGAACAGTACAGCATAGGAACACAATGTTTGAGCGGAACACAATGTCAAGTTAAATTGATGCCGTCAGCCAGTACACCATCCATATCCCTCTATTCCTTGCACTGACATGTGCCTATCTAAAAGAGTCTGAAATGCCACAATTGTGTCTGCCTCAACCACCACCTCTGGAAATGTGCTCTGGGCCCCCACACATTTCCATCAAACTTTGCCCCTTTCACTTAGTTTGACCTTTAACTACGTTCTCAAACAATATTGTTCTTTCACCTCATTCTGAATATCCAAGGGTCTAACGTGCAGTTAGATGTACAACTGCCCCAGTTCTTTCAGTTTAGTTTAGTGTAATGATACAGCGTAGAAATAGGCCATTCGGCCCATCGAGTCCAACCTGACCGGTGATTCCCAAACAATTCATGAGTTTTACCTAAGCCAAATTAACCTACACACCTGTACATCTATGGAGTGTGGGAGGAAAACTGGAGCACCCGGGGGAAAAACCCACGTGGTCGCGGGGAGAACGTACAAACTCCGTACAGAGAGCACCCGGAGTCAGGATCAGGCCCGGGGCTCTGGCGCTGTAAGGCAACAACTGTGCCGCCAATTTCTTCACATCATCGTTTTTTTCCCCAAACAATGGTCATTGTTGCTCACTGCAAGTAAAAATCGTTCCCTCAACACAAGTGAAAGCGGAGTCAAGGGATATGGGGAGAAGGCAGGAACGTGGTACTGATTGTGGATGATCAGCCATGATCACAGTGAATGGCAGTGGCTTCCTGCACCTATTGTCTAATGGCTACGCAGCAAGGGTTCCCGAGGAGTCTCCCATTCTGCTTTCATCAACATTTCAGTAATAGCTCCAATAACATACTGCTTCACATCGACCCGAGTCTTCTGCTCACCTGCAGAGAATGGAGTGGCTGGATTTGTATACTCTGGAGTTTAGAAGGATGAGAGGGGATCTGATTAAAACATATAAGATTATTAAAGGTTTGGACATGCTAGAGGCAGGAAATGTTCCCGATGTTGGGAGAATCCAGAACCAGGGGCCGTTGTTTAATAATAAGGGGTAAGCCAATTAGAACGGAGATGCAGAAACACTTTTTTACACAGAGAGTTGTGAGTCTGTGGAATTCTCTGCCTCAGAGGGCGGTGGAGGCCGGTTCTCTGGATACCTTCAAGGGAGAGCTAGATAGGACTCTGAAAGATAGGGGAGTCAGGGGATATGGGGAGAAGGCAGGAACAGAGTACTGATTGGGAATGATCAGCCATGATCACATTGAATGGCGGTGCTGGCTCGAAGGGCCGAATGGCCTATTCCTGCACCCATTGTCTATTGTCTATTGCAGATGGGGCTCATCAGCCTGGGAAGGCTGTCCATTTAGGAGAGGGAAAACTCTGATTTAAAACCTCCACTGCCTTGTGGCCATATCCAGTCATGGAAAAGGCTCCTGGAGTAAACCTCAAGAAAATCCGGAATCGGAGCCCTAAGGCAGTTCGTCATTGTCTATAACTTCGCTCTGGCAGCTCCTGCGATGGCGCTGGTGCCAAACTGTAACGGCCCTGCTGTTCCTTTGGATCGATCAGCGACGTGGAGAGGGGGGACGTGCTGCATGGGCAACAGCCTGTCCTCCATATGACATCGCCCAGGCTTGCATCCCACCACACATCACCTGCAAACTAGGATACATCACCCATGGTCACTCATGACCGAGGGGGGCCTACAATTGTCTATTTACTCAGTCAAGTTCCTTTTTAGTGGCACATGCCACAAAGCTCTATCAAAGTCCTCTGTCCACCTTCAAGCCCTTTGTTAATAAACACTTTTTGTTTCCCATCTTTCAAACTCATTAATTATACTATATTCAGTCCCCAGCTTTGCATTTCTTTTCTTGGAATTATCAAGTTCCCGCTATCCTGTCAACCACTTAAAGTCCATTAACATGCAGATTATAATATGAAACATTGACACAAAACGCCAGAGTAACTCAGCGGGTCTGGCAGCATCTAAATGTCACTTATTCCTTTTCTCCAGAGATGCTGCCTGACCCGCTGAGTTACTCCAGCATTTTTTATCTGTCGTCAGTGTAAACCAGTATCCGCAGTTCCTTCTGACACATAACATGAAACATCTTCGATTTGCTTGTATAAGGCTTAATTCAATACTTCCACTTCTACTCTAAAATGTGATTGCTAGAAATAGCAATAGTAAAGTCATCATTTCTGCAGCAAAATGTTAACACTAATGAGTCATAATATTAGTTTCCTGGCAAAATGCATGAACTGCATTAATTTTTGATCCTGTACTGGGCCTTCTAAGTGTCTGATGAAACAATCTGTAATTGGTTCATAACAGAATATTATCAATATATTTAAATATTTATATTTATTTTCCTTGTATCTCTGACTCTTCAGGACTATAATTCTAATTCAGCCTGATTAAATGGATTCATAACTTCTTCCGAAACTCTACTTAAACCTACAGTGGCTTCCAAGCCTCTGTTAATAACAGGCCACACTCTAGTCTTTTAACGTTCCACAGTGTTATTTTCAAAGCCTGAGCACTGATTTCCAGCCTTCCAGGGTTGTAATCCCAGTATATTGCTCCCCTCTCTGGTTAGGAACGTAACTGCACCACACCTCACAAATGTGTGCACATACCCCAAGATCTCACATCCAATAGTGCAAGGCATGGATAGAGAGAATGGGGAGAGGATGTTTCCACAAGTGGGAGAGCCTAGGACCAGAGGCCACAGCCACAGAATAAAAGGACGTTCCTTTAGAAAGGAGATAAGGAGGAATTTCTTATTTCTTATTTGTCAGGGGTTATGGGGAGAAGGCAGGAGAATGGGGTTGAGAGGGAAAGATAGTCAGCCATGATTGAATGGTGAAGTAGACTTGATGGGCCGAATGGCCTAATTCTGCGCCTAAAACTTATATCCATAATGTTCAAGGAAAGCTATTAGTTAAAATTACATTATTTCATCATCAATTTTGTAACACTATTATGACAATTAAAATAACAGTTTGATTTGAAATAATGCTGAGCATTAAGTTCTATCCTTGAGCCCTGCGCAAGGAGATGGTACCTGACCTGGTCAGCTGAGGCAAGTTCCTGCTCATTTAATACTGGATGACAAATCCGAGCTAATGGAATGGTCCCAGAGAGATGGGGATGGGTATGACTGGGAAGGGGGGAGTGGAGGTGTTGTGTGGGTGAACACAACCCTGTCCTCATCAATGGAGCTACTGTAGAGATGCTCAACATCTTTATGTTTTTAGGCATCCATATCACCAGCAACCTAACCTCGACCCTCCAAATTGGACAGCAAAATGATCACACATCTACTTTCTTAGGCATCTGAGAAAATTTGACAGGTCGACACGGATTCTCTCAAACTTAGCTCTCCATTCAACACCATTGTGCCAGAGCTACTACACTCCAAACTGCAAGAACCCCCCTCTGACAGACAGGAAGCAGCATGTGAGGCTGGGAAAGCACATCTCGGACCCGCAAACCCTCAGCATGGGGGCACCACAAGGCTGCGCACTCTCCCCTCTCCTCTACTCTCTCTACACCAATGACTGCACCTCCACTGACTCCTCTGTCAAGCTTCTCAAGTTTGCAGATGATACAACCCTGATTGGACAGATCCAGGATGGGGAGAATCTGCCTACAGACAGGAAGTGACACAGCTGGTGTCCTGGTGCCATCGCAACAACCTGGAGCACAATGCTCTTCAGACAGTGGAATTGATAGTAGACTTTAGGAGAGCTCCCCCTCCCCTCCCCTCACCCCACTCACCACCAACAACACCACAGTCACATCTGTGGAGTCTTTTAAGTTCCTGGGAACCATCATCTCCAAAGATCTTAAGTTGGGGGGCCACCATCGACTCCACAATCAAAAAGGCACAACAGAGGATGTACTTCCTGCGGCAGCTGAGGAAGCACAATCTGCCACAGGCAATGATGGTCCAATTCTACACGGCCATCGTATAGTCTGTCCTCACCTTCTCCATCATGGTCTGGTTTGGCTCAGCCACCAAGCACGACATCCGGAGGCTGCAGCGAATCGTCCGATCAGCTGAGAAGGTTATTGGCTGCAACCTCCCCCCATTGATGAACTGTACACTGCAAGGGCCAGGAAGGGAGCGGGTGAGATCATCTCTGACCCCGCTCACCCTGGCCACAAACTCTTTGAATCACTTCCCTCTGGAAGGCGACTCCGGACTGTCAATGCTGCCACAGCCAGACATAACAACAGCTTGTTTTCCACGAGCAGTGACTCTACTCAATAACCAAAAGTCTGTAGCCTCCTTTTGCTCTGGTATTTTATTTCATTCACATGTTTAATCAATAATGTTCTATTACTAATGTTTAATGTTTTATGTATCATTCCTAACTGTCACTATATGTCATGTTGTCACTTGTGGGTGGAGCACCAAGACAAATTCCTTGTATGTGAAAACTTGGCTAATAAACTTATAAACTTATTCATTCAATCAAACTTCTACAGATGCTCTATCGCGAGTATTTTCATAAGATGCACCTCAGCCTGGCACTGCAACTGCTCTGCTCTTGGCCGCCGGAACCTGCAGTAATTGTGAACACAGTCTAGTCCATCACAGGCTCGTCACTTCCTTCCATCCGGTCCCATCTTCACTGTACATTGCATCAGGAAGGATTGTCAAGGTCGCCTGCCACCCTAGCCATTCCCTATTCTCTCTTCTGCCTTCAGATTGAATATTAAAAAAAATAAGTTTAGAGATACAGCATGGAAACAGGCCCTTCAGCCCACCAAGTCCGCACCAACCAGTGATCCCCGCACATTACCACTGTCCTACACACACTAGGGACAATTTGCACTTATACCATGCCAATTAACCTACAACCCTGTACGTTTTTGGAGTGTGGGAGGAAACCATCTCGAAGATCTTGGAGAAAACCCACGCGATCACAGGTAGAACGTGCAAACACTGTACAGACAGCACCCATAGTTGGGATCAAACCCGGATCTCTGGCGTTACAAGCGCTGGAAGGCAGCAACTTGACCGCTGTGCTGAATTTACAGGAACTTGAAAATTGGATGTACAAACTTAAGACCAGCATCTTCCCAGCAGTTATCAGACACTTTACCAACTTACCTCTTTCCCACCTCCTTCCTGGAAGTGTTGCCATATACTCTAACTCCACCCCATTAAATTATTCTGTTACCGCATTTTGTTTTGTCCAACTCCGTTTTATAGTGTAATAGTCTAATGTCCGTGCAGACATCAGTGTATTTATTGTGCACATTTGGTATTCATTATTTATTTTATGAGCTTCGTGTGAACTATGACGTTTGTGGCACCCTGGTGCGCAGGACAAAAAGCTAACCCGAATCAAACCTGAATCTACAAAGCTCCAAATAGATAGGGAACGCAAGATAATGAGTCAGGAGTGAGATGACAACTTATTACATGTAACTTTCTGGCTGTGTCTCAATAAATGAATTAGGCCATTCGGCCCATCAAGTCTACTCCGCCATTCAATCATGGCTGATCTATCTCTCCCTCCTAACCCCATTCTCATGCCTTCTCCCCATAACCTCTGACAAGAATCTATCAATCTCTGCCTTAAAAATATCCACTGAATTGGCCTCCACAAACTCCTGTGCCAAAGAATTCGACAGGTTCACCACCTTCTGACTAAATAAATTCCTCATCTCCTTCTTAAAAGAACGTCCTTTAATTCTGAGGCTATGACCTCTAGTCCTAAACTCTCCCACTAGTGAAAACATCCTCTACACATCGAATCAAAGGATATTGATTCTATCAAAGTGGATTCTACCTGCCACGTCCTTGCCCCTTCTCTTCACCTATCTATATCCCCCAAAGCCTTTACATCTTTCTCATGGATCATTTGTCCACTTAGATTTGTTTCGTCAACATACATGGAAACAATTCCCTTGATATCAGAAGTGGAAAATGGCGATGAGAGAAAAGAGGAGAATAGTGCTTCCATCTATGTAATAGAATTCGGATAGGTCAGCTCTTCCGATTCTATAATTCACCTGCATCCAGTGGACAGATGCTGCTATTTAATATCAGTGAATCGAACTCTTAATTTTGAGAAGCAGTTTCAAGCACATGTATAACTTAATCTTGAAAACTTTAAAAGACAAGCTACAGACATGTGGCCCTTACTTGTTGGTGAATTTAATGAGTGGCAGCCTTAAGGATCTGTGTTGTTGTATTCAACAACTTATTACAATTTACACAACTTACTTAGTTAAAAGGATCAAATATATAGTTGTTATATTTGTAGATGGCACAAAGGTAGGTGAGAAAGTAAATTGCGAAGAGGATGCAATGAGGCTACAAATAGTTTCAGGAGCAAAAATCTGACAAATTGAGTATAATGCAAGAAAGTGTGAAACTAATTAAGAAGGAAATGAAAATTATGTCTTATCAAAATGGTGAAAGATTGCAGCATTTTGCAATGTAGAAACATCTAGGTATAGTGCATGATCCATAGGCGGCCAGTTTATGAGCACAGTACATCATTATGGATGGTAACAGAATATTATTGTTTATTATGAGGGGAATGAAATATAAAGGTAGGGTGATCATGCTTCAGTTACATGGGGTGTTGTTTTGATCACAATTGGAGTACTGCATAAAGGTACTGTCCTGGCAGCACAAGAGACTGCAGATGCTAGAATCTTGAGAGAAAAAAAAATACACAAAGTGCAGGAGGAAGTCGGCAGGTCAGGCAGCATCTGTGGAGGGAAACGGGCAGACAGCGTTTTAGGTCAAGACCCATCTCGAGTCTGAAAAAGGATCCTCATCCGAATCATAATGGTCCATTTCCCTCAATAGATGCTGCCTGGCCCAATAAGTCCCTCCAGCACTTCGGTTTCATTTTTGTTATAATATTGTTCTCCTTATTAAGGAAATATATTAATACACTAGAAACAGTTTAGAGATTTAGTAATTAGTCCCAGGAACTAGCAGTGGCTGCCTCGCCAACAGTCTGTCTGTCCTTTCTTCTTTTTGTTAGTTTCAGCATGTGCTAAAAGTATGTTTTAGTGTTCCTCGGTTTGTTTTATGTGTGTGGGGGGGGGGGGTGTTGGGGGAGACATTTCTTTGCAATCTCTTACCTCAATGGAGATGCGATTTTTTTCCATATCGTATCTCCGTCCCCACTGCGACCTAACATCGTGGAGTTGGCGGCCTTTCCTGGAGGCCGACCCTGATTGGGTCAGATGACCAGGAGTCTGCGGGACTTTAACATCGCGGAGCATGCGTTCCCTTTGAAGCTCCAACCGCGGGCCGTGTGGACTTTAACATCGTGAAGCCCGTAGAGGCCCACTCGGGAGCTCCATGCCGCGGAGAGTTTCAACCCCTCCGACGCGGGAGGTTCGATCACCCTGACGGGAGTTTCGATCGTCGGCTGCGGGGGGTTTGATGGCCCCGACTGCGGATAGTTTGACTGCCTCGACCGCGGGAGAACAAAGAGGAAGATTACAGTGAGAAATGTGGAATCCCCTGTGATGGATGTTTATGTTAACTTTTATGTGGTTGTACTTCTTGTTGCTTTTCACTTAGTATGGCGGTATGCCAACCCAAATTTCACTGAACCTTAATTGGTACGTGTGACAGTAAACTGACCTTGAAGCCTTGAGCGGGTGGATTGTCTTTAGAAGAAAGGTTAGATATGCTAGGCTTGTACTCTTTTTATTACTCCAGCATTTTGTGTCTACCTTCGATTTAAACCAGCATCTGCAGTTCTTTCCAACACAGAGAGATCAGAGATGTTGATTGAAAGTGGAGCATTAAAGTGACAACAGGAAGCTCAGTGTCAGCCCTTGGAGTGAACCACTGCTGAAACATCCCAAATCACCATTTGCCTTCGCCTACGAGGACGATACTCCACTGTGTTCACCAAATGCAATAGAGTAGATTGGATGAATCTATGCAAGTGATGATCTGTGGTATTTAAAATGAATGTGGGCAATACGTGGCTTTTTATTGATATCCAAAATCGTCACAAAATTTGAAAATCAATTGACTATTATACAAAACAGTTACATCCAAAATGAAATAAACAGAATTTCCAGTCTAAAGAAGGGTCCCACCTGAAATATCGCCTATCCATCAGATATCTTCCAGAGATGCTGCCTGACCTGCTGAGTTACTCCAGCTGTTTGTGTCTATCCTCGAGAGATGTTGCCTGACATTTTGAGTTATTCTAGTACTTTGGGACATGAAATAAAATTTCCATCCCAATCATTTCATACATATGACAAATTTGCAATGTTAGAAGCACTTGGAAAGATGTGTAAAACTCTTCTCAAATGAACAGAATGGTCCACAGTGCTGACAAAGCATTTAAACATGGACCCCAGGCGTGTGGTCCACAAATGCTGTTGACCTCCAATGCAGGAGCAGGTCTTCAAAGTTAAGACCTTTAGCTCCGGCACCCAAGGGTGTTGATATCTTTACAAAACTGCCTGCTTCACTGGACTTCCTCCACCATGGAAATACCTATTCCTTCCACCACTGGGTGCACAGTGGCTGCAGTGTGTACCATCTACAAAATGCACTCGAGTTATCCAACGTCAGAAGTCCACCTCTTCCCCCAACGCGGGCAAGCGCTTCAGCCACACACAATCATCACTGCCTGCAGGGTCCACACCATTGCAATTTGGCAAGACATCACTGTGTCCTCGTCTTTGCTGGTTCAGAATCCTGAAAGCTCCTTCCAAATAGTATTGTCAAGAGTCAAGAGAGTTTATTGTCATGTGTCCCAGATAGGACAATGAAATTCTTGCATTGCTGACCATTCACCTGTACTGCGACAGTTCAAGGCTATGGTTCGCTGCCATCCTCCCAAGATAGGATGGGCAGCAAATGGCCTTAGCAGTGACAACAAACCGAAGAAATTAATAAACTGAGAAAAATGTGTTTGCTGTGCTTTAGAGTGAACAATCTTTTATTTGACACCTATTCGTCAGATACGGAAAACATGGTTTTCTGACAAATTGGCGTTTTTGGTTCACACAATTTTTTCCCCTGTGAAAGGACTGTAACACAAATATTCATTTAGCGAATGCTTCAACATCTTATCACAAGTCATCAACATCAAAATCCATATTATAACGCCGAGCTTCCTTACATTGTGAATTCCAGTTTATTTACTGCTTTAAGGTGATGTTAATTTATTTGTGAACCATGACCATCCAGCAAATAATTCATTAACAGTACTGCATGTGTGGTGCTTTCATTTGAACTTAATAAATGACCACAATGAAGAAATGCTTCGGCACTCATTTGTTTTAAGATAGATTCGTAAAATTTATAGATGCGATCAATTTCTTTCAAAAAATACAGTTCGACACCTCCACCGTCTGACGCGAGCATATGCTCGGCAATGTATGCAAATACATGGCTCCAGTTTGACACTTTTACAATTTTATCACAGAAAGGTTGAACTGAGGTCGTTACCGGACCTTATTATACGGCGAACTAAAATGGTTGAGATTTCTGAGTTGACACCAATGAGTTTAAATATTTATATTTAGCTGTGATCTAGCTGACAAATGTAGTACACTGCACACTTATTGGGCATTAACCAACGGATTAGAGAGCTAGAATCAAGTGGAGGCGAGCACAGTTAAAAGGGGGGGGGGACACTAGGCAGGAAACCTGGTTAAGTGTAAAAATATTTGCCAAAATACATACCCTCCAGGCTAAGAATAAATATTATTTTGTTTTAAAGCAGAATTGTCTTTACATAGGAGCAGGTTGGGAAAGTTTAAAGCTTTTGCACCTTAACAAGCGGAAAAATATACTTGATTTATTTCAACATTTACAAGTTAGAACATCCTAGAAGTGGTGAAGTACTTACATGTAAAACCTTTGGAAGGAGCATGGTCTGAACATTTGCACTCCGACAGACTCCATCTTTTTTTCACGAAAGGTGTCTTGCAAGCCCTTGGAGAACAGTGAAAGTCAAACTCTACGGCAGTATATGTGTCACTAGGGGTGGCTCCTGATAAGGCCCTGGCAACTCCAATCCTAGCAGAGCTTGATACTGAAGTGGTGCCTACTGTCTGTCTGCAGCAATAGACCTGTTCAATCCAGCACCTGCGTGTGATATAATGGGCCAGTCCCACCACCGAAGCTGTAAATCTGTATTTGCAAACATCATCTGAAATAAAAACTACCTCCGCTCTCTCCCCTAATCTACATCTTTCAGGGAGGGTTGTCAACTAACGCTTGCAGCTTTCCGCAAATCAACACTTTTCTAATCAAGTACAGAGCAAACACTCCTGCGAAACAAACATCTAAATTTACTTGTTATATACAAATGTACTTGTTCGTGTCATACAGCTTCAGTGTAACCAGCAAAGACTGCATTTAAATACAGGAGAAACTACAATTCTTCCTTACTTCAGCTCTATTGGTGTCATCAGTTACGAATATCCACTATCATATTTGGAGACAGCTAATGGCGAGCTATCATTGTGCTTTTTTCAAGAAAAAGAAAGCAAGATCGTTCAACTCAAAACCAAACAGATAAATCTGCTCCTGGATTTTATGCTGAAACCATTAGCTCCCCGTTCGCTTTTCCTTCAGCTGGCAACACACTTGCTCTGCATTTTCAGCACTATTTTTATCCCAAGGTTTCCAGCATTTGCAGTTTTTCATTTGAACCTGTTCATCTCTTTTTCACTCGAGTCGCACTGACTTTGTCCCTGTATTTGCTCCCCAAGCACCTTGAACGGACAACCAAATGAAAATTTAAGATCAATTTTCCAACTGAGTAAACAACTGCTCTTTACTATTAGGTATTTCACTGCTTTCTCAAAACACTGCAATGGTGGGGTTCATTTAAAATGTATTGCTTTACCAACATGCGGCAGCATTTCAAAATCTTAGGCAATTTAAGCCAACAATGAAAATAGGCATTATATGCTGGAGTAACTCAGCAGGTCATACAGCATCACTGGAGAAAAGGGATAGGTGACGTTTCGGGTCAAGAACCTTCTTCAGACTGAGAGTCAGGGGAGAGGGAAACAAGAGACAGAAAAAGGTACAGAGAACAAATTAATTAAAGGTATGCAAAAGGACAAGTCGAAGCCAGCAACAATGATCAAGGACAGGTGGAGCCCACAATGGTCCATTGTTGACTATGACGGCATGAATTGAATTTTCAGGACTGAACAAAAATGACCATAATTGCACTTATAAGTCCAGCAATCATTGAATGGTGGAGTAGGCTTGATGGGCCGAATGGTCTAATTCTGCTCCTATAACTTATGAACCTATCCAAAAGTGCACTTCCATAAATTAACTTTTTTTTAAATACAGTCACAGGCAAGGTCAACATATAATGACCAGCTTTAATTGCATAGCATGGGATGCCTTTTCTGTGGGCAGTTAAGGGTTAACCGTATTAGCGTAGGTATGGATCAGATGAAGGCCCAGCCCAGGTAAAGATGGTACATTTCTTTCCCAGAAGCACATTAGCAAATCCATTGGACTTTCACATCAATCTGCAACTTCATTTGAGTGAATGGATTAAATCTCATCCCCCAACTCATCGCTACAGAGATGGGTTGAAAATCCTGTGTTACGATCATTGAGTGCTCATTCAAAGAAATAAAGGTGTTTAAAGGTTATTTTCAGAATTCCAAGGCTCTGTGGTAGGACCCTAGACCACAGTCTAGGGTCCTTCCACTGCTGGGCACTGGGGGGCAGGGTGTGGTGGAGATGCCCCTCAAACAAGGGAAGGGATATCACCCCAGGGGGCCCCCATGAGTGGCAAGGGTGCCGGGTACAATGATATTTTGTGAACACTACGAATTAAAGGTATACAAAAGGACACCAGGGCCGCCGCACGATTGGCAGCCCCGCCAACAGTCTGTCTGTTTTTGCGTCTTTTTTTGTTATTTTTATTGTGTTTGAAAAGCTTGTGTAAAGTCCGGTTTGTTTTTGTGTGCGGGGAGGCGGAGGGATGAGGGAGAAACTTTTTTTTTTTCAACCTCTTACCTTGCCGGAGATGCGATTGTTTTCCGGATCGTATCTCCGTTCGCTCTGCAGCCTAACACCCTGGAGCTGGAGGCCAGCTAGGACTGACTTTGAGCCCACCCCACCCCCCCCCCGCAGGGCATGGACTTACCATAGGAGCTGATCCCTTGCCTGGGATTGCTCCAACCGCGGCCTGCGGACTACTTTACCTTTGCAGTCTCGGGTAGAGACCGTAGATGTTGGGGAGCTCCAACGACGCAGAAGGTTTGACCAGACACAACCCGGGGTCCGATTCCCCCCCCCCCCCCCCCCCCCCCCCCCCGATGCGGGAGCTTGATCGCCCCGATGAGGAGGACCCAAACGCCGCCGGCTACGGGAGTCAAGATCGTCCCATCAACAGAAGGCATGAGGCCCCCAACCACAGGAGAACAAAGAAGGGAAGGGATTGAACTTTTTTCACTGTGGTGGATGTTTATGTTAAAATGTATTTTGTGTGTTCCGTTGCTTTTTATTTTTATGACTGACTTGGCAAATTAAATTCCTCATATGTTGCAAAACATACTTGGATAATAAAGTATTATTGTATTGTATTGTACTGTATAGCCTCACAGAATGCCAGACGAATATTTTCACAGTTCTTTGTTTGTATTTTCTTTTTAAATTCCGAATAAAGTTTATTTTGATTTTTTTTAGTAACTTACACTGGAGCCATGGTCCACATCTCAGAATTTACTAAAACTAATTGGGTAAAGTCCAAGGACTGGTTTGAAAAAGAGTGGTAGGAATAAGTCTCTGATGAAGGTATGGAGTAATGCAAAAGGACGTCAATCACTGACTAAGGTTCTAAAGAAGGGTCTGGAAGCGTCTGAAGAAGGGTCTCGACCCGAAACGTCGCCTATCTCCTTCGCTCCTTAGATGCTACTGCACCCGCTGAGTTTCTCCAGCCTTGTGTGTACCCATTGACGAAGGTTCAATAGGTTTTGCTGGCATTAAAAAAAGTTTCAAGATGTTAGCTGTGTCCCGAAATTGTTGAAAATTCACCACAAATATTCTTCAGAAACCCATTTTAAATCATCTAAGACTGGTCAGGTGTCTAAACGTACATTTATTTTTGCAATTCATTTTCATTTTAAAACAGGTGCTATTTCTGGGCCCCGCCACAAAGGGTTTACTGAGCAACAACCCCTTTAAACTGTGCCCCTACAATTAGCATCTGAACTGTATGACATATTTCCATTGAAAGACCAAAACTAACATTGCCTTCAGACTTACAAAAGCTGAAAACAAATAATAAAAGACTTTCACTTCCATTGTGAATCCGTAATTGAGCAGGTTTATACGCAATAAGCTATTTTGAAGACAATTGCCAAGTTCACATACGTCAAGAATCAAAAGTTTGTTTTACGAAACAGTGGTAGTTAAACCAGCGGCATAAGTGGATTCAACCGTCAATCTAGAACATTGTAAAGAGTTTTATCTGGAAGCAGATAAGCGCTGACGCCAAGATAGTGGGCATAAACTTTGTCAGAAAAAAGGTGGAGAATCTTGTGAAAGCGGCTTTATGCCGAGAGAATACGTATGCTCCAGGATTTACAAGACCATTCCACGTAAGCAGCCAGTTGCAAAGTTTGACTGATTTTTAGACTTCAGAGATATAGCGCCAAAACAGGCCCTTCGGCCCACCGAGTCGATGCAGACCAGCAATCACCCAGTACAATACACACGACAATTACACATTTTACTGAAGCCATTTAACCTACAAACCTGGACGTCTTTGCAGTATGGGGGGGGATACCAGAGAAAACCCATGCAGACACAGAGAGAACATACAAACTCCGTACAGACAACACCCGTAGTCAGGGTCGAACCCGGATCTCTGGCGCTGTGCCACCGTGCTGCCCATGTTTTCAGACAGGATCTGAGCAAGCAAAATGGGGCAACTTTGTCAATCTCCACAAATCAGGGAGCTGCAGGCTCTAATTCAAATGAATTTGGTGTCAATTGCTTCAATTAGGTACGACAGCAATAGGCAAACCAATAAACTGTGCATGTTTTATGCGGGAAAGCTAATCCAAGTGAATTTCATGCTTCTTCAGAATAAAGAAGGGTCTCAACACACAAAACGTCACTTATCCATGTTCTTCAGAGATACTGCCTGAACTGCTGAGTTACTCCAGCACTTTGTGTCCTTTTGTGTATTAACCAGCATCTGCAGTTCTTTCTATGCTTCTGAATTTGGTGCTTCTTGGATCTCCCAATGGGCCAGTAAATGAATGGAGCAACATTGAACTCTTGAGGCACATTATTCATGAAGCTACCTACTTGGTGTGAATTTAACAGATAATGCACATTAGTTCCAGAATCACAGATTGGGAACAGGATGGAAATGGTCCAGGGAAATATGTGGTGTTCAGATAACAATAAACAATAGACAATAGGTGCAGGAGTAGGCCATTCAGCACCGCCATTCAATGTGATCATGGCTGATCATCCACAATCAGTATCCCGCTCCTCTCTCCATATCCCGACTCCGCTATCCATAAGAGCCCGATCTAACTCTTTCTTGAAAGCATCCAGAGAACCAGCCTCCACCGCTCTCCGAGGCAGAAAATTCCACACACTCACAACTCTCTGATGAAAGTTTTTGCTGATCTCCGTTCTAGGTGGCTTACCAATAACCACGACTAGCGCAAAACGCTTTCTTGAAGAAGCAGTGAGGGGAATTGATCCCATAATGGTAGCACAGGGGTGCAGCTGTAAGGTACAGTTACTGCCTTACAGCGCCAGACACCTGGGCTCGACCTGGACTACGGGCGCTGTCTGTACGGAGTTGGCACGTTCCCCCAGTGACTGCGTGGGGTTTCTCCAGGTGCTCTGGTTTCCTCCCACACTCCAAAGATGTACAAGTTTCAAATTGGCTTCAGTAAAATTGTAAATTTCCCCTAGTGTGCAGGATAGTGCAAGCGTGCAGGGATCGCTGGTCGACATGGGCTGAAGGGCCTACTTCTGCGCCTTATCTCTAAGGTCTAATTGGCCTGCAGTTGTAATTGGGGAGATGCCACCTTCTCTTATAAGCTTGTTGTGATCAGAATACAACTATAAATTGCTATTAGTAAAACACCACATGGACATACTCTGCTGAAAAACAGTGGGTTTTTAGATTCAACTACACATGTCAGCAGGGAGGGTGCAAGATTTCCAAAACAATTATGCAATTAAAAAGTGACCACCACTTGTGTTGTTCCAGTGTCACCTTCACCAAGGTGAGCCTGTTGATCACAGCCACTCATTATAAAGATTCAATGGAGCATCAGAAGACCATCCACTGTGGCCAGTTATTTGTTTGTGTGCACATCGATGGCTAAGGTCAGCCATTTTGTGGGGAATATGGATGAGCTGCTGTGGTGGATGTTTATGTCAAATTTTTATGTCGTTGTGTGTCTTGTTGCTTTTTTGGCAAACCAAATTCCTCATATGGTGCAAAACATACTTGGCTAATAAATTATGATTATGATTTTAAAGCCACGTTGCATCGGAATTGGCAATGTTTATGAACAAACAACTCTGGTTTGCCTGTGTGTATTCTTTTCAGGTAATGCTATTCTTAAAATGGAGCTTAGTTATTGATTTTTCTGCCTTCCAAGAAGTACAATAATGGTGGTATTTGCAGCAGAAACTGTTTTAAAGGATTACACATTAAACAGACAAGTGTGTTACCAGATGTTGCTACATAGGTTTAGGAAACAAAGTTGAATATTTACTCCAGCTTGGGTTTAAAACAAAAATTGCTCTAATTGGCTCAACAGTTAATTACTGTCATAGTTACGCCTGCAACGAGTCCAGAGATTTTAAAGTACTCCTAAAGCATTGAACTGTGATATCCAATGACCCAATGAGCAGTGAGGAAGCAGCTTTCTGATTCCACCCCCCTCGGCCTTTCTCAGAAAAAAAATCCTTCTGCTTATTGGAGTGCACACATTCCCAGCACAATGAAACGTCACCAGGAAGAGAAAATGTCTCTTTAAAAGTGCATAACCTTCGTATCAAAACTGTGCACACTTCATCAATTCCACTTTCCACTTCAATACACGTATATTGAAGAAGGGCCCCAACCCAAAACATCAACCATCCTTGTTCTCCAGAGATGCTGCCCGAACCGTTGAGTTAATCCAGTACTTTGGGTTGGCACCAGTTAGCATGCAACAAAAGCTTTTCACTCTACCTCAGTGCACGTGACAAGAACCTAAACTGTACTTGAGTCCTTTTGTGCAAACCAGCATCTGCAGTTTGTTGTGTCTATACACTGAATATTTATCACATACGTAGCACTAACAGTTGAAATGTATATGCTGTGTGCCATTACTACTTTTACACTTGTTCAAGGAGGAACTGCAGATGCTGGAAAATCGAAGGTGGACAAAAATGCTGGAGAAACTCAGCGGGTGCTGCGGCATCTATGGAGCGAAGGAAATAGGCAACGTTTCGGGCCTATTCTTCTTCTTCTCAAGCCCTTTGCTCCTCTAGGGAGCATTAGGCCATTGACAAATGTCCTCCACCTCACTCGGTTGTTGGCAGTTCTTTCGAGATCTGCCCAGTTGAGCTCACTCTCAGACATTTCTGCCTGGACACCTCTTCTCCAGCTGTTCCTGGGGCAACCTCTTTTCCTTTTTCCTTGGGGGGGTTCCATTTCAGGGCTTGCCAGGTGATTGTTTGGGGCAGGTTTCCTGAGGGCGTGTCCAATCCAGTGATCCTGAGAGCTATGCCGGATGGAGTTTCATATCCCTGGCAGGTTCAACCAAACCGGGCAGGTCTCGGGTGAGGAGGCAGACGAAGCAGTCCCTGGTCCTCCAGGTTGGGGGTTGGGTGTGGGGTTAACTACCCCCCCCCTCCCCCTGGAAAAAAAAGTGTGAGTTGCAGAAACTTTGACTACTTTTACTATTTCTAGTCAAATGTTCAAAGTCAGGATGGAGAATGTGTGGTCAAAAGGTATTTTATTAATCAAAATTAACTTTATTCAGAATAAAAAATATATACAAAACAGGGATTGTGCAAAAACTATACGGCCATTTTTGGAGGCTATACGCACATTAGTGTTATATCATAGTGTTCACAGAAACATTATACATCGTACCCTTGCTACTCATGTGCCCCCTGGGGTGATATCACTTCCCTTGTTTCAGGGGCGTCTCCACCACACCCTGCCCCCCAATGTCCAACAGCGGAAGGACCCTAGACTGTGATCCTCCCCCACGGAGCCATGGCGTTGGCTGCACCGAGCTTCAGTGGGTCCCTCGGCACTTGCTCCTGCAGTCTGCAGCGAGCCAGTCGGCAACATTCCCTGATGGACATCTCGCTCTGCTGGGAAGTGAACAAGTTTTGGGCAGACCAAAGAGTTGATGACCTTCCAGCAACACTTGATGTCCGTCTTTGAATGCGTCGCTGGGAACAGTCCATAAATCACTGAGCTGTTCGGGATAAACCTTGACAGGGACCCTTGCATCCTTCTCCAGACTCTGCATAAATCCACACTCAGCAAAGGGGTCACCATACACAAGGTAGGCAGGTCTACACAACCCGCAACTTAACTTTCAAACTCAAACCACTTGAGTAGAGTGTGCCCCCAGTGGCAGGTGTAGGAATTGCCAAAGGGGGGAATTATGACTCGTGCGCAGATGGCAACCCCCCTCCTTATCTCAGTGGATTTCATCCTTTTAAAAATATGAACCATTCTGCAACTAAAGCGATCCTCTCCAATTTCTCTAGCCAGCTGATATGCTCATTAGATATCAAATGTCACATTGGGGATGTTTTCACTCGTGGACATCGCCATTTTGCAGATGTAACATCAGTACAAACAGAAATGCAAGATTTCAACATCTCCTTGGACAGCACAAAACCCCCAAGTAATTTCCTTAAATAGAAGACAAAATGGCTGGTCTGATATAATTCAAATTTCAGTTCAACATGCTGCCACATACGTTTGTCTGGAAACAGATAGCTTTAATAGCTTTGAGTTTAGAAGGATGAAGGGGGGGGGGGACCTCATTGAAACCTACAGAATAGTGAAAGACCTGGATAGAGTGGATGTGGAGAGGATGTTTCCACTCGTGGGAGAGTCTAGGACCAGAGGCCGAGGCCCAAGAATAAAAGCACGAGGAGGAATTCCTTAAGTCAGAGGGTGGTAAATCTGTGGAATCCATTGCCACAGATGGCTGAGGAGGCCATCAATGGATATTTTTATGGCGGAGATTGACATATTCTTGATTGGTACGGGTGTCAGGAGTTATGGGGAAAACGCAGGAGAATGGGGTCAAGAGGGAGAGGTAGATCAGCCTTGATTGAATGACGGAGTAGACTTGATGGGCCGAATGGCCTAATTCTGCTCCTGGAACTTATGAACTAATATCCATAATGTAATTGGGAGCTATCAGTTCAAATTACTTGTTATTTCTTCATCAATTTTAGTAACACCGTTGTGGCAAGTAAGAGAACAGTAATTTAGACAGAGAATGTGCTGCTATCTGGTAAAAGCTGTTAGAATAAAATGGTTATTACCTTGTTGCAGTTAAAAATACATGGCTACCACAAAACTAGAATGGAGATTGAATTTAGTTTATTGTCACATGCCCCGAGGTACAGTGAAAATCTTTTTGATGCGTGCTAACTAGTCAGCAGAAAGATGATATATAATGACTATCGAGCCATCCACAGCGTACAGATAGATACATGATAAAGGGAATAACGTGAAGGCCGTTTAGTGCAAGGTGAAGTCCAGTAAAGTCCGATCAAAGATAGTCCACGGGTCTCCAGTCATGGAGATAGTAGCTCAGTACTGCTCTTTAGTTGTTGGAAGGACAGTCCAGTTGCTGTTGCATTGCAATTGCAAATATTATGGATGAAAATCAAATTAAAATTTAAAAAAAACTAAATTGCAATATTTCTGAATGACTGATTCTGAAAGAAATATAGCATTATTTGAAATATTTACTATTTTATATATAAAATATAGTTAATGTAAAATTAGCTATTGTTATATATAAAGTATAATGCAAAATTTAAAAAAATTGTATATTGTTATTTAAACAAATAGATTTTTCTTTAATGTAAAATTTTATATTAAAGAAAAAACGATTTGTCTAAATAGCACTATTTTGGTTCACCATCACTACTAAAACACTATACATAATTCATACATTATATATAATAGCCATAATCACAGATGCTTTTTTTCCCTCCAGTCTCTGCAAAGATCTTGATATTTTGAGGTGCGTTACTGCACGTGAAAAACTGAGCCACTGAAACCCATTTTTAACCAAGGCATCTTTCTACACTAGAGGGCGCTTCACAAAAATTCAGAGAAAATTGCCATGTCACCTTTATTTCACCTTCATGGAAGAAAATGGATTAATTTTCAATCCCTAACTGAGGGAGTTAATCAAAAATAGATTTTTTTAATATTTTAAAAAAAATGTGTTTTTTTAAGCATCATCTGAATTTCAGGCACTAATTGAAATCTCCTTAAAGAGGTTGAAAAATATGTCTCGTTTTCGAAAATTTAATACCAAACAAAATTCAGCGAACATAGATCCAATTATTAATGGTCAAAATCCTGAAATTCAAAGCTCTCAGTGAATACTTCACAATGATCTGAAAATTAACCTTCATAGATGGGTATTTAAGCTATGCTTTGCATTGGAAGACAGGAGAATGATTGGCATCTACTGTTATCCTCCTAGAATATTACTAATTGAATTGTGTTATTGCGAGAGGGAATTTAGGTCTAGTGTTTTCTCCATCACGATGTGGTGGGGGGGGGGGGGGGGGGGGGGGCTTCCGATGGTCAGAAATGTTTTACATTGGTTGCTTTACAAACACTTTGCACAGTGCCGCAACAGTAAATTTGCTGCCTTGCAACGCCAGTGACCCAGGTTCGATACCGACCACGGCTGCTGTCAGTACGGATTTTCTTCATTCTCCCTGTGACCGCGTGGGTTTTCTCCGGGTGCTCCGGTTTCCTCCCGCACTCCAAAGACCGACAGGTTTGTAGGTTAATTGGCTTCGGTAACATTGCAAATTGTCCCCTAGTGTGTGGGACAGCGTTAGTGTGCGGGGTGACCGTTAGTCGGCGCAGACTCGGTGGGCAGAAAGGCCTGTTTCCGTGCTGTATCTCTAAAATCTAAAGTAAAGTCTAATGATTTATTGCCGATCTGTAAATAACATTTGTACCTACTTTTACAGGCAGGTCTGGCTGGCATCTGTTTCAGTACATATAAAAATAGACAAATTGATATAGATCCTTGTGATTATAAAACAGTGGCTCAAGCCAAGTTTAAAACAGAGGGAATTTACAACAGTGGGCACGTCGTACACGGTTGTGCAGTCTCATGTCTTGTGGGATAGAGCGCGGTTCACGAGTCTGATGTGCGAGCAGTGGGGGCAAACGATGGCCGCTGTGTGGTGGATTTAGGGTTGCAGCCTTCCTCCTGTCTCTGGCACTAACGGTTCGGCGATTGTCTTGCTGACGGCCTTCCTAGAGGTTGTACGCCAGACAGTCCTGTCACTGGCAAGGGTTCCCAGTTTTTTTGGGGCTAGGCCTGCGTGCTGGAGTTTGGTCCTCGATGCCATCTTAGAACCAGTTTCTTTGGGCGTTTCCCTGGGTTCCTTTGACCCTGTGACAGAACTCCGTACAGGAGTTGACGAGACATATGGGATTCATCCATCCGGATCACATGGCCTGTCCATCAAAGCTGGGCCATTTATAATCATTGCTTCGATGCGTTGTGAAGCCAGACAGGTCCGGCACTTCCATGTTGGTCATCCTGTCTTGCCAGCGAGTGCCCATGATGCAAGTGGAATTTCTCAAGCTGGCGGACGAGTTTGCTGCACAAGGTCCACGTTTCACATCCTTACTGCAAGCTGGAGAGAACGACAGTTTCATAGACTTTCAGCCCAGCTGACAGCTGGATGTTGTGGTGGTTTAACACTCGTGCTCGGAGTCGACCTAGAGGTGGTCCATATATAATTCTAAAATGGCTCCACTGTAAACTTCCTAGGAGGAGATAACCCACTGGAATCCAAAGCTTTTAGTTTAGTGTAGTTTACAGTCACGTGCACCGATACAGTTAAAAGCTTTATGTTGCATAGCAACCAGTCAGCAGATAGCCAATACGTGATTACAAGCAATTCAGTTACAGGGTATAGATACGTGATAAAGGAGTATAAAAAAATCATAGTTAAACTTAGAAATGTTGCTGTAGGAATAGCGATTTAAGAGTGTAGAGCGATTGTAATACGAGTTTGTGTATCTGCTCCTGTGGCTAGCGCGCAAATAGCCGCCAGTGTTGGGCGCCATCCTGGAATCCCAAAAGCGGACAAAATCTGGAAGAAGGCGCAAAGAAAGAAAGAACGATTACTTAGTGCGTGATTTTTGATGAGTTTCATTTCCAGACGATTGGAGCTGGCTTGACAGCATTGAAATAAACACATTGACAAAGATCACCATAATCATACTTTATCACACTTTATTAGCCAAGTGTGTTTTGCAACAAACGAGGAATTTCATTTGCCATACAGTCATACCAATAAAAGGCAACAGAACACACAAAATACATTTGAACATAAACATCCACCACAGGGACTCCTGCACATTCCTCGCTGCGAACAAAAGTTCAAACTCTCCCTGGGTACACAAAAAGCTGGAGAAACTCAGCGGGTGCAGCAGCATCTAAGGAGCGAAGGAGATAGGCGACGTTTCGGGCCGAGACCCTTCTTCAGACTGGTCAGGGATCAGGGAAACGAGAGATATAGACGGTGATGTGGAGAGATAAGGAACAATGAGTGAAAGATATGCAAAAAAGTATCGGTGATAAAGGGAACAAGCCATTGTAAGCTGTTTGTGGTGTGAAAATGAGAAGCTGGTGCGACTGGGGTGGGGGAGAGATAGAGATAGAGGGAATGCCAGGGCCCGAGGGCTGAGGGAGAGGTGGGAAGGGGAGGAGACAGCAAGGGTTAACAGAATTGAGAAAATTCAATATTCAAGCCCAAAGGATGCAGACTCCCCAAGCGGAATATGAGGTGCAGTTCCTCCAGCTTGCGGTGTTGCTCACTCTGGCCGTGGAGGAGGCCCAGGACCGAGAGGTCGGATGTGGAATGGGAGGGGGAGTTGAAGTGCTGAGCCACCGGGAGGTCGGGTTGGTTATTGCGGACCGAGCGGAGGTGTTCGGCGAAGCGATCGCCAAGCCTCCGCTTGGTCTCACCGATATAGATCATCTGGCATCTGGAGCAGCGGATGCAGTAGATGAGGTTGGAGGACTCTCCCTTCTTTGTCCTCCAGTGGTCAGGGGCCTCTAACCTTCCATTGACGGGATGATCTTACTCCCATAGCCAGCGGCGGGCCTCCTCGTCGGGGCGATCAAGCTCCTGCATCGGGGGGGGGGGGGTATCTCAGCTCCCCTGCGCCGGGCGATATACCCTGGGTCGGGGGTCGTCGAACATCGTGCAGCTTTTGGAGCTTCCCGACGTCGGTCTCAACCCGAGACTGCGAGCTCCTTGATGTTAAAGTCCACATCAACCGATCCCGAGCAAGGAAACGGATCCGATGGCAAGCCCACGTCCCCGCGGTCTCCAGCTCCACGATGTTAGGCCGCAGAGTGACCAGAGATACGATCCAGAAAAACAATCGCATCTCCGGCAAGGCAAGAGATTGAAAAAAAGTTTCCCCCCCCGGCCAAACCCCCGCATAAAACAAACCAGAGAACATTAATACATACTTTTTAAACATACTAAAAATTTAAAAAAAGACAAAAAGGACATCGAAGCCACCCAGTGGAGTATGGATGAAGGTTATACTAGTGGAATGGCTGAGGTAGGTAAAGAGGCAAGTCATGTATGAAGGTGAAAGTTGATAGATTTCTTTATTCTTGTGATGTGCCAACATGTATTATCCATCCCTAATAGCTTGAGAGAGCGAAGGTGGTCAGCAGCAAATAAGAGCTTGCAAATCTCAGTCATACAATGTGGAAACAGGCCCTTCGGCCCAACTTGCCCACGTCGACCAACACTAGTACTATCTGCCTGTGTCTGGCCCATATCCCTAAACCTATCCTATCCATGTACCCGTCAAAATGTATTTTTAAAACATTGAGATTGTACCTGCCTCAACCACCTCCTCTGGCAGCTCGTTCCATACACGTACCACCCTTTGTGTTAAAGAGTTGCCCCTAAGATTCCTATTAACTCTTTCCCCACATCACCTTAAACCTGTGTCCTGTGATTCTTAATTCCCCTACTCTGGATAAAAGACTTCACCGTAGCTATTACCGTATCTACTCATCTCATGATCTCATACACCTCTATAAGCTCATCCCTCATCTTCCTGCACTCCAAGGAATAAAGTCCTAGCCTGCTCAACCTCTCCCTATAGCATTAGATGAATAATGTCCATTTGATTTGACACTAGTGTCGGAGTTCCTTTCAAAAACAAATCCAATTGGAGACAACTATATTATTGTTCATCCAGCCCCAGAGCAACTTAACATCAGGTAGAGTGTAATGTAAGCAGGAGAGGATTATTACTGCCGTTATCTAAAATAAAAACAAGTCTAATAAAAAACATTTATTCACACAAATGGAGTTAAACCACAAGAATGTTGAATATACTCTACAAAAGGCAAATTGCAGGAAAACTAATGGACTGGATGCAGAGCTCCCAAAATTACATTTGATGGATCATTTGTTCAGTTGACTCATGTTTCAGTTAAACCAGATTTCTCTCATTCAAGTGGGAATGCCTGTACATAAGGTGGAAACAAAGAACTGCAGGTGTTGTTTACACCAAAGATAGACACAGAGTGCTGGAGGAACTCAGTGGGTCATGCAGCATGTCTGGAGAAAAAGAATGGGTGGGTGACGTTTCGGGTCAGGTCGGGTCTAAATAGTCTGAAAGGGGGTCCCAAACTGAAACATCACCCATCCTTTTTCTCCAGAGATGTTGCCTGACCCACTGAGTTAACTCCAACACGTTGCGTATATCTTTGGTATGAACAGCATCTGCAGTTCTATTTTTTCTACTTTATGTACAGGCATTTCCACTTGAAATCTGGTTTAATTGAAACACAAGTCAGATGAGCAAATGTGTCTATTTCTGCCTGTATATAAAAACAGGAACCCAATCACATTCCAGTAACTGCAGGCCAATACTCCCATTCCCAAAAAGAATAGGTGGAAGAAAAATACAGCTGCAGGATTATCTGGTTGCCAATTTGTTCCAGCCAATTTCGAGCTGTCTCACGGATCAGCCATGATCACATTGAATGGCAGTGCAGGCTCGAAGGGCCAAATGGCCTCCTCCTGCACCTATTTTCCATGTTTCTATGTCTCTATTATATGGCTGTATGCTGCTGGACAGATTTACCAATGTGTGAGGAATCGGTGGAATCCAGCTGTCATGTCTGTGAATTTCCTCTTGCCGTCTTTATTTTGAATTATGCAGTCCGCAGTAAAACTCACTGACATGCCTTTGACCCTTACATGTCTCGAGCTTTTATCATTCTGTTAACAAATCAAAGCTAATATAAATCATGTGTGCCGCATTAATCAAGATGATGATGAACTATCAATTTTTGTTCATCAACTGGGACAAAGAATCGCAGCAGGACAGAAGCTTCAAAAAAAATAACACTCTGATATCAATCATGGCTGTCAGCTTTCCTGGATTCACCAGGGGAACATTTGTCTTCCACAGCTACCAATAAGTTAATTGACTCGTAAGGAACAGGAAGCACAGATTTCACAGGATCAGCCGCAAGTTCACACACAACGAGCAGTCCTGAAAGAATTGAGTCCACAGTAAAATGTATAGGACTGAATTAAAGGAAAGGCCTATTAAAATCCACGCACAGTGCATTCAATACTGGTGTAAAGAGTTGTAAATGGCATTGTGCTTGTGCACAAGGTCACAAAGTAAGCTGTAAGCAGTTCGCTCACTTTTGGTGATTTTCTGTTTAGTTTAGTTTAGAGATACAGTGTGAAAACAGGCCCTTCGGCCCACCGAGTCTGCACCGACCAGCGATCCCCGCACATTAAAACTACCCTACACATACTAGGGACAATTTTACATTTACCAAGCCAATTAACCGACAATCCTGTACGTCTTTGGAGCACGGGAGGAAACCGAATATCTTCAGAGAAAACCCTCACAGGTCACGGAGAGGACGTCCAAACTCCATACAGACACGCACCCGTAGTCAGGATCGAACACGGGTCTTTGGCGCTGTAAGGCAGTGGCTTTACCACTGTGCCACCGTACCACCCTGGCACTTCACCGACTTATCTTCGGTGTTTAACCAGCATCTGCAGTTCATTCCTACACATTTTGCCAGCTCCACTGCGAAATCTTCTCAACGTATGCCTACTTGAAAGAGGTTCTCCTCTTCTCTCCGGCGAAGGTTCCGTAGCACCCTCTCTCGCTGCTCCCCCTCTGCGATACCCGCTGAGTTACTCCGGCATTTTGTGTCTATCACTGATTTTTGGAGTTTATTTCAATCCTAGTGCAGTTAAATAATTCCAAGTACATTTGGATAATGTTCCAAATCCCCACCAGGAAATTTAAAGTAATATTGGAAGAGAATGGAACAATATGTTTACGTAATGCCTCCGATCATTGTTTATGCCATACTTTTGTCATCTAGTTGAACAAAAATAGAGACTATTTTTGCATAACCTGCATTCAGTAAAAATAACACTGACCCACAATTTAACTCGGAGGTGCTGTCTGTACTCACTGTTGCAAGGGTTTCAGACAGAACCTCTTTGGATTGAAAACATGGGCAATTATTGTTAGGGAAATGCAACTTCTGCACAGCACGACTTCAAGAGTAAAACACAAAGATAGACACAAGATGCTGGAGTAACTTGGCAGGTCAGGCAGCACCTGGAGAAAAGGAATAGGTGAATTTGGGGGTTAGAATCCATCTTCAGACCCCTACCTCCAACCCAAAACACCACCTATTCCTTATGCCTGACCCACTGAGTTACTCCAGCATGTTGCGTCTATCTTCAGTATAAACCAGCATCTACAGTTCCTTCCTATTAATTGCAATAGCAGTTCTTTAGCAATGGAGATTTTTTTTTAAATTTACTATTTCTGCCGATTTTATTTCTCTCGCTCTCTCTGATTCACACCTGCCTTTCAAAGTCTTTATTTTGCTTTCTGCATGGACTGTAAATCCTCGTATAATCCATGTTTGGCTCAGTATGATCGGCTGAAGACTCACACTGATCTTTATCTCCAAATTGACGCCACAGAAATCACGAATCAGAAAGTAAATTAAAACTAATTTGCACTATAATGCAGAGGAAATCGCTAGACAATAGACAATACGTGCAGGAGTAGGCCAATTGGCCCTTCGAGCCAGCACCGCCATTCAATGTGATCATGGCTGATCATCCACAATCAGTACCCCGTTCCTGCCTTCTCCCCACCTTGGCACCTGCCAATGAAGTCAATAGAAGCACCATTCCCTTCATAAGTTCATAAGTTATAGGAGCAGAATTAGGACATTCGGCCCATCAAGTCTACTCCGCCATTCAACCATGGCTGATCTATCTTTCCCTCTCAACCCCATTCTCGTGCCCCATTCTCACACCAACACAAATCAATAATCTATCAATCAGACATTGCCTTAAAAATATCCATTGACTTGGCCTCCACAGCCTTCTGTGGCAATTAATTCCATGATTCACCAACCTCTGGCTAAAGAAATTCCTCCTCATCTCCTTCCTGATGGTAGGTCCTTTCATTTTCAGGCTATGGCCTCTGGTCCAAGACTAGTGGAAAAGTCCGCTCCACATCCACTCTATCCAGGCCTTTCACTATTTACTCATCTCCACCCCCAGCACCATACTCATGCCAGCTCCTCACAGATCGCATGGATCATTTGGAACAGCAGTTGTGGACGCAGGCGCATACAGGAGCCAGAAGGTGTTATCAAGTTCAAGTTCACGTTTATTGTCACATGCACCCATTAAGGTACAGTGATATTTGAGTTACCATATAGCCATACAAGTAAAAAGAATAGATTGCAATTACAGGGAGGTGGCTATGTTGCAGGTTCGGTCAGATAGATAGTTGGGTGACTGCCAAGAGAGGTGGGCAGGTAGTGCAAGAGTCCCCTGTGGCCATCTCCCTTTCAAACTAACCTACCATTTTAATTACAAAAAGACACAAAGCGCTGGAGTAACTCATGCTGGAGAACGTGGATAGCTGACGTTCCGGAACGTGACCTTCAGACCATTTTAGATACTGTCGGGGGTTGGGGTGGGGAGGGATCACATCGCAGGAGAAAATAACCGCAGCAGCCAGACTACTGGCACCACATCTGGCTCTGCTGTAAAAGACTAAATGGGGACGAGCTTAAAAATAGGCCATTGTGGTTGGCATGGACGCGTTGGGCCAAAGAGCCTGTTAACGTGCTGTATGACTCCATGACTCGGTGTGCAATCAGTGATAGGGAGCTCCACAGCCAGGACATAGACTGGAGATTGTGTGGCCGATAGGGAGAGTGAGAGACTCCATGATGGCACTTTTCGACCCTGGTCAAGGATGTCTTTGAGCTGGCAAAGGACATTCCGAATGTGGTGACCAGCCAGAGGTTGTAGTCAACATGCTGTTATGGAGTCATTGAGCAATACTGCATGGAAACAGGCCCTTCGACCCAATTTGCCCACACCCACAACATGTCCCAGCTACTCTAGTCCCACCTGCCCGCATTTGGCCTATATCCCCCCCAAACCTGTCCTATCCATGTACCTGCCTAACTGTTTCTCAAACATTGGGATAGTCCCAACCTCAACTACCTCCTCTGGCAGGTTCTTCCATGCACCCACCATCTTTTGTGTGAAAAAGCTACCCCTTCGATTGCTATTAAATCTTTTCCCCTTCACCTTAAACCTATGTTCTCTTGTCCTTGATTCACCAACTCAGGGCAAGAGACTCTGTGCATCTACCCGATCTATTCCTCTCATGATTTTGTATACTTCTATTCGATCACCCCTCATCCTCCTGCGCTTCCAGCCCACACAACCTCTCCCTATAGCTCAGACCCTCTAGTCCTGGCAACAATCCTCGTAAATCTTCACTGTACACTTTCCTGCTTGACAACATCTTTAAGGGGCTGTCCCACTTGGGCGACCTAATCCGCGTGTTCTGCCGAGTTTGCCCTCGACATACTCGCAGCGTGGTCGACAGGAGGTCGTAGGAGGTCTTTGTAACTCTCCTTCATGCTCGAGAGTGGTCCCCGTGTACTCGAGGCTCAGCTAGGTCGCGGCGTATTTTTCAACATGTTGAAAAATGCCCGCGAGTAAAACAAGGTCGCTATGGAAAAAATCGATACTTTAACTCGTAGGTTTAGTCATAATAGGTCGGCATGTTAGTCGTAGGTAATCAAGGGTAGTCGAAGGTAGTCATAGATAGTCTTCAACATAGTCGAAAGAGGTCGAAGGAGGTCTTCTACACAGTTGAAGGAGGTCTTCAACATGACATTTTTTCAAACTCTCCTAAACTGTTCTAAACTCGCCAATTAGGTCGCCCAAGTGGGACAGCCCCTTTAGTACAACTGTGCCCAGAATTCAAGGTTTCAAGGTTAGTTTATTGCCATATGTACCAATATGTCATATGTACCAATTGTCATATGTACAGGGAAATTCAGGTTACCATACAGCCACACTAAAAAAAGCAACAAAACACACAACTACATAAAAGTTAACGCAAACATCCACCACAGTCTAAATGCGGCCTCACATGCAATGTCAAGTTGTACAAGACTTTGGTGAGACCGCACCGAGAGATGCGTGTGCAGTCTGAGTCACCACTAACCAGTAGATCATGTTAATCAGATAACAAGAGTATGGGAATTCCCCCAGTGCCCTGGCCAACATTACCTTACAACCAACAATTGAAATGGATGATAACAAGTGATACAAAGTGCTTGGTTTCACTGTTTTTATCACCTCATTATCACCTTCTCCTCTCCACAGCCAACAATGGACCATTGTAGGATCCACCTTTCCTTGATGTTTAACAGGAACTGCAGATGCTGGAAAATCGAAGGTAGACAAAAATGCTGGAGAAATTCAGCAGGTGAGGCAGCATCTATGGTGCGAAGGAAATAGGCAACGTTTCGGGTCGAGTCTGAAGAAAGGTCTCGACCCGAAACGTGGCTTATTTCCTTCGCTCCATAGATGCTGCCTCACCCGCTGAGTTTCTCCAACATTTTTGTCTACCTCACCTTTCCTTGATTATCGTTGCTGGCTTCGATTTGTCCTTTTGCATACCTTTCATTTATTTGTGCTCCGTACCTTTTCATATCTCTAATTTCCCTCTCCCCTGATTCTCAGTCAGATGAAGGGTTGTGACCCAAAACGTCGCCTATTCCTTTTCTCCAGAGATGCTGAGTTACTCCAGCATTTTGTCTCTATCTTCAGTGTAAATCAGCATCTGTAGTTCCTTCCTACACCTGAAATAGATGAACTGATGAACAGGTCATTTGCTTAATTGCTGATTGCAGTAACACATTGACTGGGATATTTATTTTATTACTAACAATGACTAAACTCTATAAAAGGCATTTAATTTACTATATATGCTTTAGGAAATCCAGAAGGTCGTAAAGGTTACATCTTTTTTTGTTATATATCCTTACTTGCAGAAGTTTTACAATTTTCACCAGGCGAACTGGCCTGATCAGAACACTATTTATCATCCACAATACCCATAACAGAATCAAGGGATATGGGGAGCAAGCAGGAACGGGGGTACTGATTCTGGATGATCAGCCATGGGCCATATTGAATAGCTCCTGCACCTATTGTCTATGTTTTTATGTTTCTATCTCAGTAATTGTTAAAGGCAGCCCAAATTCAAAAACGTATCGAGCCTTGCAATTGTGACCTTGAGCAGACACCGTGAGCAGGACCACACCAGTTCTGGGCCACAATTCAAAAGTCATGCTCAGTTTCCTCCCCCTAATCCCCAAAGTATTTTCATTTCCATGAAATAAAGCAAGAATCCACACCAACTGCCGCATACCAATATTGCTAAAAGCTATCCCAACAAGGAAACAGCACTTCCAGGAAAGATTTCTATTCCAACTATTGAAAATGCGGGCACATTTCCACTTGTAGTTACACTACAAACATTTGTTCGCTCTCCACTACAAGCAGTGGAGAGCGAACAAAACCTGGCAAACAAAGTTAAAACACAACTCTGCTTGACCCCAAGTATGCTTTTTCATGCGTGTGGAGCTCTGCATTGCACAGTTCCCTTTATCATGTTATTCCCTTCATCAGTACACTGTGGATGGCTCAAACCAGCATCTGCAATCCCTTCCTACACATTTTGTTTACTCCACTGCGAAATCGCCGCAAGGTATGCCCACTTTGAAGAAGTTCTCCTCCTCTCTCTGACGAGAGTTCTGCAACACCCTCTCTCGCTGCTCTACATTTTCCTTGATCCCCCTCCCCTGTCTTGTTTTCACACCTTACACTCCCTTATCTCTGTATCTTGCTCTCCCCTGACTCTCTTTCTGAAGTAGGGTCTCGACCCAAAACGTCATCTATTCCTTCCATCCAGAGATGCTGTCTGTTACTACGTCCATCTTCGGTTTAAACCAGCATCTGCAGTTCCTTCCTACACTGTAATCATGTCATCGAGTGATACAGTGTGGAAACAGGCCCTTCAGCCCAACTTGTCCACACCGGCCAACAATGTCCCAGCTACACCAGTCTCACTTGCCTGCGCTTGGTCCATATCCCTCCAAACCTGTCCTATCTATGTACCTGTCTAACCGTTTCTTAAACGATGGGATAGTCCCAGCCTCAACTACCACCTCTGGCATCTTGTTCCATACACCTACCACTCTTTGTGTGATGAAGTTACCCCTCAGATTCCTATTAAATCTTTTTCCCTTCACCTTGAACCTATGTTCTCTGGTCATCGATTCCCCTACTCCTGGCCAGAGACCTTGTGTATCTGCCCGATCTTTTCCTCTCATCATTTTGTACCCCTCTATGAGATCACCCCTCATCCTCCTGCGCTCCATTGAATCGAGAGCCAGCCTACTCAACCCCTCCCGATAGCTCACACCCTCTAGTCCTGGCAACATCCTCGTAAATATGTATTGCCTTACCGCTGACTGGTTGGCACGCAACAAAAGCTTTTCACTGTACCTCGGTACACGTGACAATAAACTAAACTGAAAACTAAACTCAAAGAGTTGATTTTTAAACAGTCATGGCAAAAAAAATTATAACTACTGAAACACAAGTTGATGACATATTCACAGAACACAATCAACAACTAGAAGATTATAATAGACACAAGGAACTGCAGATGCTGGTTTACATAAAAGGATGCAAAGCGCAGGAGTAACTCAATGAGTCAGGCAGCATCTCTGGAGAACAGGGATAGGTGACGTTTCAGATTGGGACCCTTCTTCAGATGGGTCTCGACTTGAAACGTTGCCTATCCATGTTTTTTAGAGATTGAGCTGCTGAGTTACTCCAGCACTGTGCCCTTTTTGAAGAAATTATTGCGTGCAAGGACACACATTCTAACTCCATACTTCTAGCAGAGAATTAATGAACAGGAATCTTTGACAAAAATTACCAGTCCAAGTAATAATGACCTTGGGTTGTCATTGAAGCACATCTTGTTCACCAAGGTCTTTCAGGGGAAAAAAAAGGTCTGTCATCACAACCTGATCTACAAAGTTAGACTCTAGACACCACTAACTTAAGGTTCACTCTTATCTGCCATATGGGGTTGTCCAGTAAAACAGAGCAACTTAAATTTCATTAAACCAGCCTCAGTAGGGAAATGGTGTTATAGAAGTTAAAGACAACATTTTGCTTAATCCACATCCCAGAATTTTTCAGGAAGCAACTCGAGAAATAACAACTGCATCGTTAGTCATTTTCAAGAATTCTACAGATGAAAGAACTGTTCCATTGGATTAGAGGAAAGCTGATGTAATTTAACTGTTTCCAAAAATGAGGTCAAGAGTGAAGAGGGAATTATAGAGCAGTTTACGACATTCATTTTGGAGAATATGCTGGAGGCCATTATAAAAGATAAAATACAATGCTGGGATTGGACAATCAACATGGATTTATGGAAGTGAAATCAAGCTTGCTTGTGCATCAGGTCACATTAACATCTCAACCAAGTGAGAGTTTAACCTGCGACTCTTGATAAAGTAATGTTTTGGAGAATGTCACAAGCAGAATACACTATAACTAGGAGAATGTATAATGTTTGTTTGGAATTTTGGTATGCTTTCAACAAAGTCCCAAGGTGGGACGTGCAGATGGGACATGTTGGCTGTTGTGGGCATGTCGGGCCAAAGGGCCTGTTTCCATGCTGAAAGACTCTACGACTCTTTAAGAGTTTAGTTTTCACTGTACCTCGCTCGATACAGGTGACAATACATTAAACTAAACTAGTTTGCAAAATTAAAGCACGTGGGCTGGGGGCAAGGTACTAAAATATACCGAGAATAGGCTGGCAGACTGGAAACAAATAGAACAAAAAACAGTTTATTTTCACAGTAGCAAGCTGTGACCAGTGGGGGAAATCAGAGATCAGTGCTCGAACTCCAGTCATTTTTCTTTAAATTAAGGATTTACATACAAGACATCCAAGTCTGCAGATACAGTAACAAGGATCTGGGTGGAGGTTGGTCTGGTGAGAAGGACACATACAAGATTCTGTGCTATTTGCCCAGGTTAAGGGAATGGCCAGAACTGTGGATGATACAATGGATGAATTAGGTTTTACATTAGAGGGATTCCTGGCAAGACAGTTTGATGGACTGGGTCGCTTAGGCATATATTTACTGGTTAGGATTAGAGGGGATTTCATTGAAGCATACATTAAAGATTCTAACGGACCAGGCAGATGGGGCAAGGAAGGGTGCTCACTCTGGCAGGAGACTCCTAGACCAGAGGTCAGTTTAAGGAGAAAGCAATAAGCCATGTAATGCTGACATGAGACGATATTTCTTCAGCCAGAGAGCGGTTAACTGGTGAGATTCTTTAACACAGAAACCAAAAGCCTTAAGCATATTCAAGGTGGAGTTAGATGTAATTCTTGGTGTTAAAAGGATCAAGGAAAATGGGAAGCATCCACACTGACCTGATTTGGGTTGATCAGCCATGATAGATCTCTTGAAACCCAAAGCCCTTCCACCACCAACAAGGCACGAAGCGCCAACAAGCCAGTTAGTGGCACAGATGTAGATTTGCTGCCTTACAGCACCAGAGTCCTGGGTTTGATGCCCAACTTATGGAGTTTGTACGGAGTTTGTACGTTCTCCTGTGACCGTGTGGATTTTCTCTGAGATCCTCAGTTTCCTCCCACACTCCAAAGGCTTGTAGGTTAATTGGCTTGGTATAATTATGAAATTGTCCCCAGTGTGCAAAGATATTGTTACTGTGCATGGATCGCTGGTCGTTGCGGACCCGGTAGGCCGAATGGCCTGTCCCATGCTGTATCTCGGAACTAAACTAAAGGCACATGTATGGATGGGAAGGAACTCTCTTCAACTGCATGAATAAGGAGTTCCAACACCAAAATACAATACTTGCAAAGAAATACTTCACTTTCTATATGAGACTTTGATTCATGTGAATTTCTAATTCCATATGATCATTCATTTATAGAAATAACATTTGAGTTGGAGTGAGAAGTTATCCAGATTTCATCAGCTTGCAGTAAATTGAGAACTCCAGTTTTTTGGAGTTCTCAATTTGATTTTCCTTAGCAAAACACTAGTGATAAAAATCTGACACAAAACTGAATATGGATCTGGACAGCAGATGAGCCAACATGGGACACAAGTGCTGGAGTAACTCAGCAGGTGAAGCATCCAACCCATTGGGGACCCAACCCTAAATTTCACACGTCCACCTTCTCCAGAGATGTTGCATAACTCACTGAGTTACTCCAGCACTTTGGGTCCTTTTTGTGAACAAGCATAATAATAATAATAATAATAATAATAATATATTTTATTGTCATTACACATAAGTGCAACGAGATTTGGTTTGCAACTTCCATCCGATGTCATAACTTAAACGACTAATAAAATTTAGGTTTTGATATTTAGGTTTAGATTTAGATACCCCGAGAACAAGGTTTGTGAAAAGAACATTAGAACAGTAAAACATCAAAACCAAAACAGACTAAAGTGCAGATGTGTTTGTACGACGTGACCATCCGAGGGAGACAGTCCATGGGGGTGGTGGGCACTCAGCAGGGCCGGTTCAGAGCCAGTATAGCTCTGGGAATGAAGCTGTTCCTGAGTCTGGAGGTGCGGGCGTAGAAGGCCTTGTAGCGTCTGCCGGAAGGGAGTAGTTCGAACAGTCCATTACAAGGGTGAGAGGAGTCTTTTTGGATGCTGACGGCCTTCTTGAGGCACCGTGTGTGGTAGATGCCCTCCAAGGCTGGTAGCGGTGTCCCAATGATCTTTTGCGCTCTGTGGACGATGCAGTGAAGAGCTCTCCTCTCCGCCTCCGTGCAGCTGATCTACAGTTCCTTGCTTCTATAGATGAGTCAACATGTTTGGAAAGACGTGATAACATTTCAGGTCAATGATCTTCAATAAACTATCAGTAGTATCAGCTGAGAGGTGTTGGAAATTACACATGCAAAGGTTTAGCAGGATGAAACCTAATTGAGTGAGGCACCCACATCATTCTTGCACAACTGGCCAAGAGTATCACGTGAAGAATAATCACTCGGGAGAAATATCTGAGAACTGGACGTTTGCTGAAACCGATGCTAACACAAAAGAGAACATTGAATTGAGGATAAAAGCAAATTGACGCACACCGTTCTTTTTAAATATCTATTAAATTATCATCTGCAACAGTATGTTCACCGCAACACCAAACTATATATAGGGTTGCTGCAGAAAGGAAACAAGATTACAATAAGTTACAGTGGATCACAATTACACCCATTAAAATGAGACCAAACTATTCGAGTTCCCATTCCTCAAGAAGCATTGCAAGGGTTATTCGATTCTGCACTGTGATTAAAAGCCGAGGCTCTCCACTTGTGACTGCAATTATTGGTAAAGATTATTCACTTAGCATTAAATCATTCACAAATGACAAATTTCAAAGAGAATGAAGTAGCAAATTGCACAAAAATACGTCTCGTGTTAAAAGCACTCCATTCATATTCCAATGCTGAGAGGGGTTTCATATGAATAATTCCCAGTATTTTCCTTCAAATTAACTGCTGGCTCAAGCACTTGCAGAGTGTTCCATTGATACAGTACGGTACAGAATCTGCTCCAACATTCGGCTTGCCCAAGTGGCAAATGATACTAGCCATGAGATACTGTGACAGTGGGTAACCTTCCACACTCCAGAAACACTCTCCCACTCTAACTAGCCTTCTGCATACAATGTCCACTCTTCTCAGTTGAAGACTTCAGCCAGCTCTCATTTTGCTTCTTTCCTTCTGTTTTCTGAAAGGTAGAAGTTATCAAGACTCCAGAACCAATCACTATTTCAAACCCCCTTCACCAAGGTGCTGCTTCTTACTCTTAAATCCACTTCATTTTGTTTTAGTGATACAGTATGGATTTGGCTACCGAGTCCACATCACCTATTCCTTCTGTCCAGAAATGCTGCCTGTCCCGCTGAGTTACTCCAGCGTTTTGTGTTATCGTGTGTTGAGTCGCACCAGCTTCTCGTTCTCACCCAACACAAAGCTAACAATGGCCTGTTTCATAGAAACATAGAAACATAGAAATTAGGTGCAGGAGCAGGCCATTCGGCCCTTCGAGCCTGCACCGCCATTCAATATGATCATGGCTGATCATCCAACTCAGTATCCAGTACCTGCCTCCTCTCCATACCCCCTGATCCCTTCAGCCACAAGGGCCACATCCAACTCCCTCTTAAATATGGCCAACGAACTGGCCTCAACTACCTTCTGTGGCAGAGAATTCCACAGATTCACCACTCTCTGTGTGAAAAACGATTTTCTCATTTCGGTCCTAAAAGACTTCCCCCTTATCCTTAAACTGTGACCCCTTGTCCTGGACTTCCCCAACATCGGGAACAATCTTCCTGCATCTAGCCTGTCCAACCCTTTAAGAATTTTGTAAGTCTCTATGAGATCACCCCTCAATCTTCTAAATTCCAGCGAGTACAAGCCAAGTATCCTTTATCATCATAACTTTTTGGCATATTTTTCATTCATTGTTCTATATCTCTCGACATCATCGTCTATATCTCTCATTTCCCTTTCCCGTGACTTTCAGTTTGATGATGGGTCTCATCCCGTAACGTCGCCCATTCCCTCTCTCCAGAGATGATGCCCGTCCCGCTGAGTTACCCCAGCTTTTTTTGTCTATCTTGAGTCCACATCGACCGGGTATCACCCCCATACACAAGGCCAACGCCATGTCATGCTGTTCTACACGCCAGGGTCAATTTACAGAAGCCAATTAACCTACAAACTCGCACGACTTTGGGATGTGGGAGGAAACCGGTGCACCCGGAGAAAACCCACGCGGTCACAGGGAGAACGTGCGAACTCCACACAAACTCCATAGTCAGGATCTGATGCCGTAAGGCAGCAGTTCTACCGCTGCGCACATGTGCCCACTTGGTTATTCTGTTATTGTACTACATTCTTCAGATTTGGCACTGCAGCTTGGTGAAGATAACAACAAACTAATCCCAACGTCGATCTTCAGAGTGTTCAGTGTAACAGTACAAAGAAAAATATCCAGCCTTCTAATGTAATGATAATGTAACTTCAGTCATCGCACAATCTTTAACAGTGGCTTCATAGTTTCTCATTTCTTAAATGTCTGAGAGGCCCATTGGTCCAGTGCTCAGTGTAGGAGATTTTCAAGTGCAACTACAATAAATTTTAAATCACTCAATTGTATTCTCTCACTTGTTATTAACTTTCCACAACTCGCAGCATCAAACACTAAGGGATGTCACAGAATGCAGATTTAAATGTTACAACCAAGGAAATATTGCTGTTTGTTCACATTTTGATTGTCTTAACGAAATAGCTCGTGGAAATTGATGTGTATTCTCAACTTCCTTTCCACATTTTGGTCTTCTGAAATGACCCATTTGTTAACTCTTTCTAGTTTGCATATCAATATTGCTGTTGGTCAACTTGGAAGTTATCACAACTTTACTTCCCCACACTGTTCACAGAGTCAGTCATAGAGCACGGAAACAGGCCTTTCAGCCCAACTTGCCCATGTCAACCAAGGTGCCCCATCAATGCTAGTCCCACCTGCCCACATTTGACCCACATCCCTCTAAATCTTCCCTATCCATGTACCGGTCCAAGTGTTGTCTAAATGTTGCTACCAGCACCTTCCCCGGCTACCACCCCTGGCAGCTCATTCCACCGCCCTCTGTGTGAAAAGGGTGCCCCTCAGATTCCTATTAAATCTTTCCCCTCTCCCCTTAAATCTATGTTCACTGGTTTTTGGTTCCCTTACTCTGGGTAAAAGACTCTGTGCATTCACCTTAAATATCCCCCTCATGATCTTAGGCACTTCTACAAGATCAACCTTCATCCTCCTGAGAGAATGGAGCGGCTGGGCTTGTATACTCTGGAGTTTAGAAGGATGAAAGGGGATCTTATTGAAACATATAAGATTATTAAGGGTTTGGACACGCTGGAGGCAGGAAACATGTTCCCCGTGTTGGGGGAGTCCAGAACCAGGGGCCACTGTTTAAGAATACCTTTTTCACACAGTTGTGAGTGTGGAATTTTCAGCCTCAGAGGGCGGTTTTCTGGACACTATCAAGGGAGAGTCTGAAGAAGGGTTTCAGCCCGAAACTTTGCTTATTTCCTTCGCTCCATAGATGCTGCCTCACCCGTTGAGTTTCTCCAGCACTTTTGTCTACCATCAAGGGAGAGCTAGATAGGGGCTCTTAAAGATAGCGGAGTCAGGGGATATGGGGAGAAGGCAGGAACGGGGTACTGATTGGGGATGATCAGCCATGATCACATTGAATGGCGGTGCTGACTCGAAGGGCCGAATGGCCTACTCCTGCACCTATTGTCTATTGTCTCCTGTGCTCGAAGGAATCAAGTCCTAGCCTGCCCAGCCGCTCAGACCCTCAACTCCTGGCAACATCCCTGTAAATCTTCTCTGCTCTCTTTCCAGCTTCCACTGTTACCTATTTTAAAAAAAACCAGCAGGCTCCCAGAGCATGCTGAGGAGCTGGTCACACCCAGTAGAGTTTAAAATGGACCTCAGAGAACGTGGCCATGAAATAGGGTTTTGACAGCTGATTTTGAATCAACAACTCGCGCTAGAAAATACGCAAGTGTTGGCACTAGGTGAAAATAACATCAGGCTTGGCCTGATCCCAGGACTGTATTATTTTGGTACGTTGGCACAGTGACCAATTGTAGTTTTGTTAAACTGGATCCTTGACAGTGGGCTAGCAAGTGGAAGGCTACACTGAGGGAAGGCTACAGTATCACAAGTAGGGAATAGAAGAGCAATCTAATTTTTAGAATGAGTTGTGAAGGAAGACACTTAAGTGAAACTTAGATACTTGCAACAGTGGACAAAAAGGGCTGAGTAACTCAGCGGGTCAGGCAGTATTTCTGGCGAAAAGCAATAGGTGACGTTTCGGCTCTAAATCTATCCAGCCGGTTCTCGACCTGAAACGTCACCTATTCCTTTTCACCGGAGATGCTGCCTGACCCGTTCCAGCATTTTTGTATTTATCTTCAGTGTAAACTAGCATCTGCAGTTTCTTCTTACACATAGACACCAGCTAGGTTTGTTCAGTGTATAAACAAAGCATTTACTTACAAAAGATCATTGATACAGCCAATTGCAGTTTTCTGGAACAGAATCCAAACGATTTGGAAGATTAAGTTGATGGGAGCGAGTGGAAAGCAACACTGTAGTATTGGCCTGAATTGGGATAGCAATAGCCTATCAGTCTGAAGAAGGGTCTTGCCCCAAAGCATCACCCATTCCTTCTCTCCAGGCCAGTCTGAAGAAGGGTCTCGACCCAAAACGTCACCCATTCCTTCTCTCCAGAGATGCTGCCTGTCCCACTGAGTTCCTCCAGCTTTTCGTGTCGATCTTCAGCGTATCTTCTACAGTCATTCCATAGTTGATCTGAATATGGAGGGCCTATCTTTCTGGCCTGAAGCATCCTGGAGACCAGAGAAGGCAATGCGGCAATGAAGTTATGGAGATGTCTCTCCACAAAATTCACAGGTTTAAAAGCTGGCAAGCACCCGCCACCTGCTTTGCAGACAATCAAACTTTTTTAGGAATTTCTAGATACCCTTGGTGTTTGAGGACCAGTGGCAGAGCACAGACCCTGGTGGACAGAGCTCTGCCAGCTTCTTCTTCTTGCGTATGGCGTGCGCAGCCTAAAGTTGGAGGACAACTTGTTCGATTTGATCTATTTGTTTGTGCACGCATTCGTCAAAACAGGGCGGACCACGTGAAGGTTGCAATCTTCCACCCTCTCTGCCAGCTGGTGTGGGGCATCTTCCTTTGACTTTTGTGTTTTATGAGCAAAATATAGCCCAGCATATCTTACTTTAACTTTGGTCTACTTAATCTCCTCTCAGCTCTGTCCTATCATGTGTCTGTACGCTGTGGAACGCTCGCCTATAATCGTCGAGTCAAGAGTCAAGAGTGTTTTATTGACATATGTCAAGGATGGGGCAATGAAATTCTTACTTGCTGCAGCACAACAGAATATGTGAATATGTAAACATTGTATATAACGGGAAAAAAAAGAAAAAGTTCAATAAATAACAAATATAGTGCAAATAACAAATAATAGTCTTTTGCCGTTCGGAGCTCATAGCTTATTTGTCGTGTTCAATAGCCCGATGGCTGTGGGGAAGAAGCTGTTCCTGAACCTGGACATTACAGTCTTCATGCTCCTGTACCTTCTTCCTGATGGCAGTAGTGAGAAGTGTGCGTGGGTCCTTGACAATTTCTTTGGCTGCCTTTTTGAGGCAGCGACTACAATCGATCCCTTCGACGGTGGGGAGGTCAAAGCCGGTGATGGACTGGGCAGTGGTCACAACTTTTTGAAGTCTCTTCGCTCCTGGACGTTCAAGTTGCTGAACCAGGCCACGATGCAACCAGTCAGACCAGTCTTTCCGCTGACTGGTTAGCAGACGACAAAAGCTTTTCACTGCACCTCAGTGGGCAGTCACGGTGGCGCAGCGGTAGAGTTGCTGCCTTGCAGCGGATGCAGCGCCGGAGACCCGGGTTCGATCCTGACTACGGGTGCTGTCTGTACGGAGTTTGTACGTTCTCCCCGTGACCTGCGTGGGTTTTCTCCGGGATCTTCGGTTTCCTCCCACACGCCAAAGACATACAGATTTGTAGGTTAATTGGCTTGGTAAATGTCAAAATTGTCCCTAGTGGGTGTAGGATAGTGTTGATGTGCGGGGATCGCTGGTCGGCGCGGACCCGGTGGGCCGAAGGGCCTGTTTCTGAATACCAAACTAAAGTACATGTGAAAATAAACTAATCCAAACCAAAATTATTCCTATTGAATCAAAATGCGTTTACGTTTCTTGAGGGCTCTCCCGTGTCATCAGTGCCGGCTGCGAATTGTTCCGTACTTTTTCATACCTCTAGTTTCGCTCGCCGCTGGTCCTCAGTCATGATCCAGAACGTCACCGATTCCATTTCTCCAGAGGGGCTGCCTGACCCGCTGAGTTACCCCAGCACATTACGTCTATCTGCGATTTACTTTAGCTGGATTATTTATGCTATTCACCGCAAAAAAGAAAAACATATTCAACTACGTTTGCAGAATACTCAGTCGAAACAGCCTTCTCCATATCACATTGACCCAAGTTCTGAAAAATGTAATCCCACAAAAGATCCATTGTTGACACTGACAGAGGCTTTGTCATCCTCAAAATAGTGTGTTAGAAAGGGTCCATTTTAGTCAGCGTACAGCATGAAAATGTTTACATTTTTCACAGACTACAAAAGCAGCTCGCAAATTGAGGCGATTTATAATAAATTGTTGCACTGTTATCCGATTCCATGAACCTGCCGAATATCGTCAGTACATCAGGTATATTGTACACATATAGTCAGATCATAGTGTTCATATATGCTGCACAACTTAATCTTTTATTGCTCCTGGTAAAAAGCAAAGTCTCTTTCTGTTGCAGCACCACACAAACAAAATATTAGTAGACTAGTGTGCTCTGTTGAATGATAACATCACAGAACAATGACACGTTTCATAATCCCTTAAATTTAGTTTATTGTCACTTGTACCGAGGTACAGTGAAAAGCTTTTGTTGCGTGCTAACCAGTCAGCGGAAAGGCAATACGCTACTACAATCGAACCATCCACTCTGTACATGATAAAGGGAATAACATGAATGAAGTCTAGTGCAAGTTAAAGTCCAGTAAAGTCTGATGAAAGATAGTCCGAGGGTCTCCAACGAGGTAGATAGAAGCTCAGTACTGCTCTCTGGTTGTTGGTAGGATGGTTCAGTTGCCTATAGCAGCTGGGAACAGCATTTCTCTAACTTCACGTAACACCGGCATTCCCACTCTCTCCATCCCTCCCCCACCCAAGTTGCACCAGCTTCTCGTTACCACCAAGCAAACAGCTGACAATGGCTCATTTCCTTTATCATCATTACTTTTGGGCATATCTTTCATTCATTTGGTCTACATCTCTCCCTGCACCACCGTCTTTATCTCTCATTTCCCTTTCCCCTGACTCCCAGTCTGCAGAAGGGTCTCGCCCTGAAAAGTCACCCAGAGATGCTACCTGTCCCGCTGAGTTTTCTCCAGCATTGTGTGTCTACAGCTGGGAAGAAACTGCCCCTGAAAACAGTACATTGCTTCAGATTAGGCAGGGGTGGGCAATGCCCCGTAAATAAGATAAAGCAATTTGCTGCCCTCTTGATTTGCGGTGCTGAACAGTGCCTGGCTTGTGTGCTGATGCCCGCACTTTAGCGACAGTATCTTGAAGCTGCACTGCCATTTCCAAAATTCGAGTAACGCCCAACATTTTCAGGGAGTAGAAATAATACATGTCTACGTGCTAATCTCCAGTGGCACCGCTCAATGTTAAGCCCAGGATAGAAGATCACATACTAGGTTTAGCTGCTCCGGCTGATCAGTTTTCAGCCCTGGCTTGTCCATTTGGCACCCCTGTTCATCAACTCTATGTGGTGAAATGTTCTCGATATACCCGAGGCGAATTAGATACTAACTGCTGTTTATCTCCAAGCTGATGTTTGCTTGTAAATCACCAGCTGCTCCTCTTGGGCAAAGGCCAGGTTGACATATTATTAACGAGCAAGAGATAAATCACGTTTTTAAGGTTACTGTTGTGTTTTTGTGTTCTGATGAAGGTAAATTGGCTTGGTGTAGGATAGTGTTCACGTGCGAGGGTTCGTTGGTCAGCACGGACCTGGAGGGCCGAAGGGCCCGTTTCCAATCTGTGTCTGTAAACAAACATTCAAATAAACTAAACTTAAATACAAGTGGGTTAAAACAAAGAAGGGTCCCAACCCAAAAAGTCACCCATCCTTTTTCTCCAGAGATGCTGCCTGACCCGCTGAGTTACTCCAGCACTTTGTGTCTATCTTCAATGTGCCTGGTGTACAAGTTTGACATATCAACATAAGATCCTGCCATTCGCTGTGCAAGACCCCTAGCAATCTTCTGTAACTTTGCTGTGAACATTTGTTTTGTACTGAGGGGACTAAAGACCATGGACTGTGACAAAACGCAGACAGGGAAAGCTGAAGTTACTTGAAGTTAGAGAAATCAATATTCATAACGATTGATTATTCAATCAATATTTCTCTAACTTCAAGTAACCCTTGCATCCCCTCTCTCTCTCTCTCTCTCTCTCTCTCCCCCACCCTAGTTGTGGTAGTAGTTTTAATGTCGTCCTGTTTAGTTCCTCTGTCTGGTTACTCATTGTCACCTATCCCACACCCAATAATGGACTATTGTGTGCCCTATATTTCCTTGATTATCGGTGTTTTATGCATATCTTCTATTAATTTCTCGTACCGTCTGTATCTCTCATCCCACTTTCCCCTGACTCTCAGTATGAAGAAGGGTCTCGACCACAAACGTCACCGATTCTCCAGAGATGCTGTCTGACCCACTGAGTTACTCCGGCTTTTTGTGTCTGTCTGCAGTTTAAGCCAACATCTGCAGTGACATGCTATTTTAGTAGAACTAGAGGCTTCATGCTATTAAATCAACACTGCACTGATGGAGTGCAGAAGAGATCAGGGGATTAGGGTTAATATATCAGGATGGATAAAGGATTGGCTAAGTAACAGAAAATTGAGGTTAAATGCTTTCTTTGCAAGTTAGCAAGATGGGTAAATCGCTGGATCTCATATATTTACCATCTATATTAATGACTTGGTTGAAGACCCTGAGTTTACTATAGCTGATGATACAAAAATGGGAAGAAAAGCAAGTTGGCAGGAAGGGATAGCGTCTGCATCGGGAACGGAGAGATTAAACAAGTGGACAAAAATTGTCTGAAGAAGGGTCTCGACCCGAAACGTCGCCTATCTCCTTCGCTCTTTAGATGCTGCTGCACCCGCTGAGTTTCTCCAGCTTTTTGTGTAACCCTCGATTCTCCAGCATCTGCAGTTCCTTCTTCAACAAAAATTGGGAAATGGGATATAATATGGGGAAATATGAAGCTATCCACTGGAATGCCAAAAAAACATTTAAATGTAATGACGGAAGGAATGCTCTTGCAGCCAAGGCCCCCAAAATTAGTAGGCCCAGATATCCCCACAAATTGACTCTTAGTCAAATGTTATCAGCCTACTTCTTTTTGGGGATATCTGGCCCTACTAATTTTTTGGGCCTCTCTCTACAAGAGCATCCCCTCACCCATTACATTTAAATGTATTTGGTTGCATTCATGTGAATAAAGAGACATACAATGTGGAAACAGGCCCTTCGGCCCAACTTGCCCACTCTGACCAACATGTCCCATCTACACTAGTCTCACCCGCCTGCATTTGGCACATGTCCCTTGTGGTAATATTACCTGCATCAACTACCTCCTCTGGCACCTCGTTCCATATACCTACCACTCTCTGTGTGAAAAAGTTACTCCTCAGGTTCCTATTAAATCTTCCCTCTCTCGCTGTAAAACCTATGTCCTCTGGTTCTCAATTAACCCTACTCTGGGCAAGCATCTACCCGATCTATTCTTCTCATGATAATTGCAAAGGAGAGAGAGCATAAAAGTAGGGAAGCCATGATATGGTTATACAGGGCAGTGCTGGACCCCACACACAGATCTGCAAACAGTCTCCTGACTAAAGGGCCTATCTCACTTGGACATACTAATCCACGAGTTTAGAAGATCCTAGATGAGTTGAAAAAAATGTCAAGGTCGTGTTGACTCGCCAAAGTAAAGGACCTCCTACGATCTCCTACGACTATGTCTACGACCTCCCTCGACCTCGGTCTTCTACACCTAAGACCAACTACGACTAGCTTCGAGGGGAAAATGATCACACGATAAAATTATGTCATGTTCGCATTTTTTTTCTCGTGCCAGTTACCGGCCTACGACTACCATCACGACCTACTACGACCTACCTATGACCTACCTACGAGTAAAAAGTATCAATTTTTTCCATGCCGACCTTTTTTTTAAACTCGTGGACATTTTTTTTATCAGGCTGGAAAAAACGGCGCGACCTACTTGAGGCCACGAGTACACAGAGACCACTCACAAGCATGAGGAAGAGTTACAAAGACCTCCTACGACCTCGTGGTGACCATGCTGTGAGTATGAGTCAAGGGCAAACTCAGCAGAGGTCGCCAATTAGGTCGTGAAAGTGGGACAGGGGCTTAATGAGGTTAATGCATGCCACAGATGCAATTGAGAAAAGGTTCACTTGTCCTACGAGAAAGGTGGAACAATACATGTCCATATTGATTAGGGATTTGAAGAAAGAAGTGAGCACATTGAAACCCACAGGATTTTAACAAAAAAACAAGATACCTTCTCGAACGTGGGACACAGATTCAGAATAAGAGATTACCATTTAATATCGAGGAGAAGTTTCTTCTCCGAGAGAGCAATGAATTGGAATTATCCACCACAGACAGCTGTGGAGGTACAGTGTTGAACATATACAAGGCTGAGATACCTTTCTGTATAGGAGGTCCAGGGTTACAAAGAATGGACAGGATGGTGGATCGGGTACCAAGGTCAGATGAGCCATGTTGTTGGCGAATGGTAAAGTTGGCTCAAGGGGCCTGCTCCTGTTCCCACTTCTGACTGGTCTGGTTAGAAACTGCGGCAGGCAGCGGCAGGCCCTGTGGTGGTGTTCCGGCATTCCGGCGACTGCGGAGGCGGCAGCCCGGCTTCTGAGGCTCGGCCGCGGGCCTGGTGGACGGCAACATCGGAGGCCTGGATCTCCTCAGCGCAGAGGGAGACCAAGGAGGGAATAAGACAGAGACTCTAAGACTTTTGCCTTCCACCACAGTGAGGAGGTGCCTGGTGAACTCACTGTGGTGGATGTTAAATATGTGTTTATTTTGTGTTTTTTTAAATTTTTTTAATTAGATGTTATGACTGCAAGGTAACGAAATTTCGTTCAGACCGAAAGGTCTGAATGACAATAAAGGATAATCTAATCTAATCTAACTGTAGTCAGCAGAACTTACAACAAAATCACACCAAGCAACTTCTATGCTTCGATCGCAAATGGCCTGTAAAGTTTACTTTTTTTTTCCATTGATAATAAAATCATATAGAACTGCAGATCAAAGCACATAGAAACATAGAAACATAGAAACATAGAAATTAGGTGCAGGAGTAGGCCATTCAGCCCTTCTCAAATCCTTTCCCCGTACTCAAATCCTTTTCCTAATCGGCCACATGTAACTAGAATACAAGGAAATAAAACTATTGGAGGTGTGAAACCAAAGCTATAAAATCACTGCTTCATGCCCTGTTCATGTCATTTTCCATTACGGACTAACTTCATTTTGTGGTTTGTTTGGTCATGCAATGAGAGGATTGGATTATGTGTTAAAAAAGGAAAATGTTCCTTTTTCAAATATAACCCAATCATGCCACACTCATTAGAATATTCACACCACAAGGGTGAAGCATATCACTGGCAGGTGCAAATATAAATTTATATTATACAAGGTATAACATTAAACTGCCCCGTCTGGTGAATACGGGAAACTTTAAACCAATGTACCAGTCTCGACCGCCAATGAACCACTGTACAGTTGCTTGACCATCGTCTGCTTTGATCTGTCCTTTTCACAACTTACATTCTCTTTGTACCCCCTTCCATATCTCTAGCTCCCCGCTCCCCTGACTCTCAGTCTGAAGAAGGGTCTCGACCCGAAACGTCACCCATTCATAGAAAATAGAAACATAGAAAATAGGTGCAGGAGTAGGCCATTCGGCCCTTCGAGCTTGCACCGCCATTCAACATGATCATGGCTGATCATCCAACTCAGTATCCTGTACCTGCCTTCTCTCCATACCCCCTGATCCCTTTAGCCACAAGGACCACATCTAACTCTCTCTTAAATATAGCTAATGAACTGGCCTCAACTACCTCCTGTGGCAGAGAATTCCACAGATTCACTACTCTGTGTGAAAAATGATTTTCTCATCTCGATCCTAAAAGACTTCCCCCTTATCCTTAAACTGTGACCCCTTGTTCTGGACTTCCCCAACATCGGGAACAATCTTCCTGCATCTAGCCTGTCCAACCCCTTAAGAATTTTGTAAGTCTCTGTAAGATCCCCCCTCAATCATCTAAATTCCAGCGAGTACAAGCCGAGTCTATCCAGTCTTTCTTCATATGGAAGTCCTGCCATCCCAAGAATCAGTCTGGTGAACCTTCTCTTTACTACCTCTATGGCAAGAATGTCTTTCCTCAGATTAGGTTCCTTCTTTCCAGAGATGCTGCCTGTCCCACTGAGTTACTCCAGAATTTTGTGTTGTCTATCTTTGCTGGTAAGTGACCTCCATATCCTAAATGTTTATGAAAGAGCTGCAAATGCTGGGAAAATCAAAAATGCTGGAGGAACTCAGCAGGTGAGGCAGCATCCATGTCCTGGGCCTCCTCCATTGCCAAAGTGAGGCCCAGCGCAAATTGGAGGAAGAACACCTCATATTTCTAGTTTACACCCCAGCGGTATGACCATTGACATCACTAATTTCAGATAGTCCTTGCTTTCTCCCTCCTCCCCCTCCCCCTTCCCAGCTCCCCAACAAGCCTACCGTCTCCGCCTCTTCCTTTCTTTTTCCCGCACCCCCCCCCCCCCGACATCAGTCTGAAGAAGGGTGTCGACCCGAAACGTCGCCTATTCCTTCACTCCACCGATGCTGCCTCACCCGCTGAGTTCCACCAGCATTTTTGCCTACCTTCCATATCCTAAATAAATGACAAGTTCCTGGGAAGCAGCAGGACCCAATGCAATGTGGTCACCACATGAGACAGTGGGGTGGAGGACAAGATAATATCTCACACAAGAGTGCTCTAACAACCAACTATGTTTATCATCCACTTGTCAAGGCTATTGAGTATTATGAACTTACTTTTCATTACTTCAAAATATTGTAAAAACTAAAGATTAACACGCATCTCTAACTCTCAGCTCAGTCCCAGCCACCTCACTGGAGACCATTGAACAATCTTTAATTGGAATTTATTGGACTTCAACCTTATATCTTTGCAATAAATACTGTACTCTTTATCCGTTATCCGTACACTGTGTTGTATTGATGTGTAGTCTTTCCTTTGACTGGATAGCACACAAACAAAAGCTTGTCACTGTAACTCAGTACATGTGGCAATAATAAACTAAACATAATGAGAGGAATTAAAAGCATCGGCCTAATGTTGGAAAGGATAAATTAATACTTAACCTCATCACTCCTCGGCATTGAAATAAATACACGAGTTGTTGCTGTGTCGGGTCTCAACTCATGCAGAAGATAATGCTGGAGTAGCTCAGCGGGTCAGGCAGCCTTTCTGGAGAAAAAGGATGGGTGACATTTCAGGTCGGGACCGATTCAAAACGTCACCCATCCTTTTTCTCCAGAGAGGCTGCCTGACCCGCTGAGCTACTCCAGCACTTTGCGTCCACGATACCATAACATTTTATTTATCCCAGGAGGGAAATTGATCTGCCAAGTCATTAAAAACACAAGATACATGAAATATGAAATTAAAGTAACGAGTAGAAAGTATTGGGTATGAGTAAAGATTGGGGAGAGGGGGTGGGGGGGGGGGGGGGAGAGGGGGTGAGGAGAGGGGGTGAGGAGAGGGGGTGGGGGAGGGCGGCTTGCTTTGGAATACTCCAGCATCCGCAGTTCCTTTCTACATTAAACTAATGCAGGTTTAGAAAGCACATTCCACAGTGTAACTGCCAGAGAGCAGAAGCACATTTGTGTTATAGTCGTGTTATACTTTGTGTTATAGTGTGTTATAGTGTTATATTGTGTATTAATCTTTACACAATCCAACATTGGAGAATATTTGAACAAGCCACAGAGAAAAAGCACCCAATTGACATCTGCATGCGACTCCCAAACCTGAAGGCAGATAAATGCTTGCAGTTTGGGAAATAAGTGCATCTTATCCCACCTGGTACTGACCCACCAAGGTGGAAATGATTGCTTGCAAATATGGGGCACAAACTAAGAAGCGGGAGAGGGAGAGCGTTGAACTGAAGGACAATTCTACGTTGAACTGGAACCAATTAAAAGGGTTGGGCTTCCTGTTCCTTGTGCTCTCCATTTTACTGCCTGGTCTAATGTAGTTCCCAAAGAAATTATACACTTTTTAACAAGTCATTCGTTAAACATTCCTTTAATTGTGGCAGTTAAACATGCCTGACTTTCTGTATAAATTTCATTAGCAACTTAACCACAGAAAAATGTGGGGAGCTTCATAATTGACACAATCCTTGACATGCAGCAGAGTACCAGAGATGGAACTAATTCAGATTTTTGTTGCACACCAGTTTCATGATGAAGTCCACAAAATGTAATAAACAGAGACTGCAGATGCTGGTTAATACCAAAGATAGACACAAAATGCTGGTGTAACTCAGCGGGTCAGGCAGCATCTCTGGAGAAAATGGATAGGTGACATTTTGGGTCAGACTGAAGAAGTGAAGTGACCCTTTCTTAGACTGAAGAAGTGACCCGACCTGAAACGGCACCAATCCATGTTCTCCAGAGATGCTGCCTGACCCGCTGAGTTACTCAAGCATTTTGTGTCTATTCATGATGGAGTTTGTGTGGCTTAATGTCAAGAGCCCCTCCAGAGACTTGAACAAGATCCAAGCTGGCGCTTCAGTGTAGCGCAGAGGGAGTGCTGCATGTTCAGTAGTATTATCCTTTGCATAAGAAATTCAACCAAGGATAATCTTCCTTCCCAAGTGGATGTGAACAAGCGCGTGCCACGATCCCGGACAGCGAAGGAGTGCTGCCTGACAGCTTGGCCACCCTTCATGAGGTCAGGACAACATCCGGATGTTGACTTGGTCAACATCTAGCCATTATTACATTGTGGGAGTTGGTATCAAACAGCATGGCTGCAGATTCAAACTTATGCCCTTTAGTAACACCACGCATTATAATGTCGCCACTCACGGCCTATTGTGAAGATGAAATAAAATTTGATTTATTTTGATGACAACTATTTGCTGGAAACATACAGGTTTTTGAGCATGTTTCCTCTCGACTTCCGTTGAAGCAGTTCACATACCAGATTGAGTTCATGTGGTGGCCAATTCTCCAATTTCAGCCATTTTCAGCAGAATGTCAAAGTTCATGATGAAGATAAATCACTTCATCGGTTTACAAAGGTGAGAAGTCTAGAGAAAGAGAATGTGGAGAGGATGTTTCCACTAGTGGGAGAGGCTAGAACCAGAGGCCATAGACTAAGGATAAAAGGACCCACCTCTAGAAAGGAAATGGGAAGGAATGTCTTTAGTCGGAGGGTGGTGAATCTGGAAGCCAACTCAATGGATATTTTTAAGACGAGAATTGACAGATTATTGATTAGTACGGGTGTCAGGGGTTATGGGGTGAAGGCAGGAGAGAGGGATGAGAGAGAATGATAGATAGGCCATGATTAAATGGCGGAGTAGACTTGATGGGCCGAATGGCTGAATTCTGCTCCAAGACGCTGACAAAGGTGTTGAACTGCAAGCACAAGTGAAGCTTCATAAGCTAGGCCGACAACCAATGGTCAATGAATTTTGATCGAATTGATTGAATGAAGCAGCATTGAAACAGGCCCTTCGGCCCACCGAGTCCTTACCAACCATTGATCACACATTCACACTAACTCTATGCTATCCCATCCACTCCCAACCCATTGGGGGCAATTTTTACAGAGGAAAATTCACCTACAAAAACGCATGTCTTTGGAATGTGGAAGGAAACTTCTAGACCTGGAGTAAACCCACATGGTCACAGGGAGAACTTGCAAACTCCACACAAACAGTACCCGAGGACAGGATCAAATGTAGATCTTTGGCACTGTGAGGCAGCAGCAGGTCTGAAGAAGGTCTTGACCCGAAACGTCACCTATTCCTTTTCTCCAGAGATGCTGGCTGACCCATTGAGTTACTCCAGCATTTTGTGTCTATCTTCAGTGTAAACCAGCAACTGCTGTTCCTTCTCTACCTGCTGCACCACTGTGTCACCCTCAAGTTGATTTAGCGCAGATCGGCAGCCCATATAAGATCTATAGCAATAAAAATCTGTAAATGATTTGATTCCTGACACGTGCCAATTTAGATTAGCTACTAAACAGAAAATACACTCTTCCCCATAAAAACAAATGTGTTTGAATAGTAAAAATATAATCAATTGATACATACAAGAAATAAATTTGGCACAAAATCGCAAGTCCCTTAAATAAGGCACATGGTTACGCAGGTTACACCAATGACTCAGTCGACGGTAATGTGCATGCATAACCAGTGATTGGAGACAAATAATCCAGCTGTCTACATCATTCAATTTACGAAGCTGACCTCATTAATAAACAGAGTTTGTAAAATTGTCATCTCTTTTATCGGCAACTCTTGAGTGTCGCCGTTTCTTTGAATCTGATTTTCACCCATCCTACAGATAGCTCCCCAAAAGGTGAGGAAAATGGAATTCAAAGTTTTGCTGTTCCACCAAGGTCAATATTATGTTTCGTGCTAGACATCGTCGACAGTAGCATCTGTGATTCACATTTGTGCTCAAGATAGCAAACACATCTCCCAATACTAAATCAATGCTTAAACTACACCGGCAAAATACAATCAAGACTTTTGGAACTAACTCACACCCGAACGTAAAAGACCGATGGAATAACCCATTCAAACCTTTACCAGTTTTATCATATCTTTCCACCATTCATATATTCCTCCCACACTCGGGATCTACAGATTTTGAGGTTAATTTGGCTTTGGTAAAAGTGTAAATTGTCCTTAGTGTGTGTTGTATAATGTGAGTGTACGGGGTGATCGCTGGTCACGATGGGATGAAGGGCCTGTTTCTGCCTATATTTCCAGAAATTCACTCGATTGTCTAACATCAGCAGGTATTAATATTCCCTGGGACATTTCAACTTCTTGGCCAACTTTTGACTCGATTAAATTCTGAATAAAGTCATTTCCCATTCAACCTTTCACGGCAAAGACTTTAAATGAGCACCTAGCCCACATCCTCCCAAATTAAACATTAACACACAATAAAAACATTACTTCAAAAGATAACACAATTTCCTAAAATATGTATTATTCTATTTAATTACTTATAACGACTATTTAATACTAAGGATCCTTTTTTTTCTCCAATATAATCAACCACTTTAATGCACCTTTGTAAGTGATCATTGACAATATTCTCACTGGAGTTGAACATTTCTTGAACTTAAATAATAGACTACTATTCTTATGCTTTAATGATTTACCTATTTGAAAGGAGCCAGAATATCATTGTGGTGGATTTGATCAACACCAAACATGACAAAAATTGACAAGAAAGATAATAAAATATTGAAATAATAGGAAAAAAGGGGTTAAATTATGTTAGGCCAGGAGGAATTCCCACCTTCGGAGAGTGGGAGCAGAATAGCTTTAAGCTTTCATCAATTAAATTTACCAGAATGAACATAAAGGTAGCAGAATGAATCGTTGCCTCTACAAACTGCTACAAAAGGATCTAGTTCAAACGTACTTCAAATTAGTCATGGAAATTGCCTACTATAGTCATTGAAAACATCCACCATCAAAAATAAGTCAGATATTTTCCTTAATCGTAAGACTGATGGAGTCTGCATCATGAAGTCCATTGCTAATATGCATGCGAGTAGTTGCACCATAGGGAAGAGAAAGACTGGACTGGATCGTCCTGGACCCAGCCTGCTGCCCACACTCACAAACCAGGCCACCATCCGCAATCACCTCTCGTGGATGTAGTGACCCAAACCAATTGACCCTTCCACATCTTTTTAAGTTCATATGTTTTAGAGATACAGCACGGAAACAGACGCTGGAGCCCACCAAGTCCATGCAGACCAGTTATCCGCGCACACTAACACTATCTTTTCACACAGAGAGTGGCGAGTCTGTGGAATTCTCTGCCACAGAAGGTGGTTGAGGCCAGTTCATTGGCTATATTTAAGAGGGAGTTAGATGTGGCCCTTGTGGCTAAAGAGATCAGGGGGTATGGAGAGAAGGCAGGTACGGATACCGAGTTGGATGATCAGCCATGATCATATTGAATGGCGGTGCAGGCTCGAAGGGCCGAATGGACCTACTCCTGCACCTATCTTCTATGATTCTATGATCTTACACACATTAGGGACAATTTACAATTTTACCGAAGCTAATTAACCAACAAACTAGAAGATAGACAGACTGAAGAAAGGTCTCAACCCGAAACGTCACCCATTCCTTCTATCCAGAGATACTGCCTGTCCCGCTGAGTTACTCCAGCTTTTTGTGTTTATCTTCACATCTGCAGTTCCTTTGTACACAACCAACAAACTGTGTGGGAGGAAACCGGAGCACCAGGAGAAAGCTCACACAGGTCACGGGGAGAACGTACACGCTCTGTATAGACAGCCCCCGTAGTCAGGATCGAACCCGGGTCTCTGGCGCTGGAAGGCAGCGACTCTACCGCAACACCGCTGTGCCTCCCCCCCCGTGAGGCAGAATTTATTTTGAATGACAAGTTGATCACAATGGCAAAACTCAAAATTCTCATCCAAGAATAAATTGGTTATATTGTTCTCTGCTTGTCAAAGGCTATTGATTATGTTCATAAGTAAAGAAGCAGAAATAGGCCAGTCAGTCCATCGAGTCTATCTTTCACTGGAATTCAGAAGGATGAGAGGGTATCCTATAGAAACATAAAATTCTTAATGGATTGGACAGGCTATAATGCAGGAAAAATGGTCCCCATGTTGGGGGAGGCCAGGATCAGGGGTCACAGTTTAAGAATAAGGAGTAAGCCATTTAGGACTGAGAATGCGGAAAAACATTTTCACCCAGAGAGTTGTGAATCTGAGGAATTCTCTGCCACAGAAGGCAGTGGAGGCCAATTCACTGGATGGTTTCAAGAATGAATTAGATTTAGCTCTGAATGCTAACGGAATCAAGGGATATGTGGAAAAAGCAGGAACGGGGTTCTGATTTTGGATGATCAGCCATGATCACATTGAATGGCGGCGCTAGCTCGAAGGGCCAACTCCTGCACCTAGTTTTTACTTTCCCTCCCAACTCCATTCTCCTGCCTTCCTCCCATTAACCTTTATTAATTAAGAACAGCCTTACTAATCAAGAATCGGTTTAGTCTGATAACCAGAAGCAGTTAAAAATCTATCTGAATGTAAAAAGTATAGAAAGGTAATAAACCGTGAAAATACTCAAAAATAAAACAGCGCCGCAGCGTAGCGCTGTTGTCTTACAGCATCAGAGACCCGAGTTTGATCGTGACTACGGGAGCTTGTCTGTACGGAGTTTGTCCCTGTGACCCCGTGTGTTTTCTCCGGGTGCCTCGGTTTCCTCACACACAGCAACGATGTACAGGTCTGTAGGTTAATTGGCTTTGGTAAAATTGTAAATGGTCCCCAAGTGTGTGTAGGATAGTGTTATTGTGCGGGGATCGCTGGTCGGCTGTGGTGCAGCGGCCGCAGACCCGGGTTCGATCCTGACCGCGAGCTCTGTCTGTATGGAGCCCTGAAATGGGGGTACTATGTATAAACACTGCTGTAATTCCGACATGGTGAAACCAAAATGTATAAAAATTGCTTTTATTAAAAACTGACAATGTGCACTTTAACCACATGAGATTTTTTTTCTATTACAAATCTCAAATTGTGGAGTACAGAAACAAATAAATAAATGATGGGTCTTTGTCCCAAACATTATGGAGGGCACTGTAGCTCTCGGAAAGTGGCATCACAACTAGACTGGTTGGAGGAGGAACATTTTGGCTGGCATTCATCAGTCAGGGGAATTAGTACAGAAGTTGGGATGTACAAGACCTTGGATAGACGGCACTTGGAATGTTGCATTCAGTTTTGGTGACTCCGTTATAGGAAAGATGCCATTAAGCTGGAAAGAGCATGGAGACAATATACTAGAATGTGTGGGAAGGAACTGCAGATGCTGGTTTAAACCGAAGATAGACAAAAAGCTGGAGTAACTGAGGGGGACAGGCAGCATCTCTGGGGAAAAAAGAATGGGTGACGTTTCGGGTGGAGACAGACTCTCAGTCTGAAGGTCTCGGCCCGAAACATTCCTTCCCTCTAAATATGCTAGAATGTTGCTCAGACTGCAGAGCAATGGATAGGATAGGTTTGGAAGGGTCTGGGCCAAACACAGGCAACATGGACTTGTGTAGATGGAGCATGTTAGTCCGCATGGGCAAGTTGGTCCAAAGGAGCCGTTTCCACAGCATACAACTATGACTCAATAGCAAGAATTTGGGCTGGGTAAGACATTATTCGTTGGAGCACGAGGCTGAGAGGTGGTCGCATAAAGGTGTATTAAAGCATGAGGGGAATAGATGGGGTGAATGCATGGAGTATTTTTCCTAGGATAGTGGAAGCAAGAATAAGGGAGCATTGGTTTAAAGTGAGAGGGGAAAGATTTGAGGAACCTGAGGGGCAACTTTGCAAAGTATTTGAGCCAAATAGAAAAACCACAAGTTAAAAGACATCTGGACAGGTACATGGATAGGAGAGATGTAGAGGGATTTGGGCCTCACAGGGGCAAATAAGTACCTTAGATGGGCAAGTCGGTCAGTACGGATGAGCTGGGCCGAAGGGCCACTTTCCACGACGCATTACTTTGATTCTACAATTGTTCCACGTACTCTGGTATACAATCAGTCATGTCAAGCAAAACTGGAAAATCCCATGTCCAGAGTTTGATTAGTATGGAGGTTATGGGGAGAAGGCAGAAGAATGGAGTTAAGAGGGAAAGATAGATTAGTCATGACTGAATGCTGGTGTAGACTTTCCCACTAGTGGAAATATCCTTTCCACATTCACTCAATCCAGACCTTTCACTATTCGGTAAGTTTCAATGAGATCCCCCTCATCCTTCAAAACTCCAGTGAGTACAAGTCCTGTGCCAGGCAGAACAGACTTGATGGGGCCGAATGGCCTAAGTGTGCTCCTATCACTTATGAACATGAATACACCATCAATAAATAAACAGATTGGAAGGAGAGATGATATTTTCTGCAAATCACATATTTAGTAGCACTACCACACTAATAGCACTGACAAAGGTGTTAATTACATGATACATTTCTTCTGTTTATTACGCCATCATCTTTTTTTTTCTAATTTTCTTCATTACTTCCCAATCCTTCAGTGGTAAAGCCTCTCCAAAGAGAATTCAATGTCTGATGACAAAAATCACTTAAGATAATTAGATATCAGCCAAATATTTCAATGTCTATTATACGTTGCCATGAATGGCTCTTTATACAGATTTGGCAATGGCTGTTCTAAAAAAATAAATGGGTCTCTTGCAAATAATCTTAAATTTTTACTAATTGCATTTCCTCAGTGCATTAAATATGTTGAATCCGCCAGTATTATATTCCATACCAAACGCATATTATGCATTTAATCCAAATTCCTTTGCTGACTCCAATTACAAGCAAGGACCTTAGATTAGTTTCCTGTACAAGGGCAAGGGATAGGTAAAATAACCATATAACAATTACAGCACGGAAACAGGCCCTCTCGGCCCTTCCAGTCCGTGCCGACCATTTGTTTTCCCCTAGTCCCATCTACCTGCACTCAGACCATACCCCTCCATTCCCTTCACGTCCATATACCTATCCACTTTACTTTTAAATGTTCAAATCGATCCTGCCTCCACCACTTCTGCTGGCAGCTCATTCCACACAGCCACCACCCTCTGAGTAAAGAAGTTCCCCCTCACGTTACCCCTAAACTTCTGTCCCTTAATTCTCATGTCATGCCCTCTTGTTTGAATCTTCCCTACTCTCAATGGGAAAAGCTTATCCACGTCAACTCTGTCAATCCCTTTCATCATTTTAAAGACCTCAATCAAGTCCCCCCTTAACCTTCTGCGCTCCAAAGAATAAAGACCTAACTTGTTCAACCTTTCTCTGCAACATAGTCATACCTGCCAACTTGTGAGATTGAAAAATCGGAATCCTATTAGTCTGACGTCAGTGAGGGCGGGGCACGTGACGTCAGTAAGGGGCGGGGCAGGTGACGTCAGTAAGGGGCGGGGCAAGTGACGTCAGTAAGGGGCGGGGTACGTGACGTCAGTGAGGGCGGGAAAGTGACCTCAGGGGGGTTACACAAAATGCTGGAGAAACTCAGCGGGTGCAGCAGCATCTAAGGAGCGAAGGAGATAGGCGACGTTTCGGGTCGAGACCCTTCTCAGTCTGAAGAAGGGTCTCGACCCAAAACGTCGCCTATCTCCTTCGCTCCTTAGATGCTGCTGCACCCGCTGAGTTTCTCCAGCATTTTGTGTAACCCTCGATTCTCCAGCATCTGCAGTTTCTTCGTCAACTCTCAGTTTGTGAGTAGAAACATAGAAACATAGAAATTAGGTCCAGGAGTAGGCCATTCAGCCCTTCGAGCCTGCACCGCCATTCAATATGATCATGGCTGATCATCCAACTCAGTATCCCGTACCTGCCTTCTCTCCATACCCTCTGATCCCCTTAGCCACAAGGGCCACATCCAACTCACTCTTAAATATAGCCAATGAACTGGCCTCAACTACCCTCTGTGGCAGAGAGTTCCAGAGACTCACCACTCTCTGTGTGAAAAAAGTCTTTCTCACCTCGGTCTTAAAGGATTTCCCCCTTATCCTTAAGCTGTGACCCCTTGTCCTGGACTTCCCCAACATCGGGAACAATCTTCCTGCATCTAGCTCACTGTTCCTAGCCAACAATCAGCCTATCAGGAAACCTCCCTGCTTGAGGTCATCTGTTGCTGCCCTGATACGTCCTGAATTTCCCTCGCTTCCAGCCAAAGCCCTCACAAAATCAGTCTGAAGAAAGGTCCCAACCCAAAACGTCACCTATCCATTTTCTCCAGAGATGCTGCCCGACCCACTGAGCTACTCCAATATTTTGTGTCTATCCTCCAGCACTTTGTTTTTTTCTCCTCATGATTCCAGCATCTACAACTACTTGTGTCTCACTATGAACTATTTCTTTCATTTTACAGATGCTGCCTGACCTGCTGAGCATTTTCAGCATTTTCTGTTTTATTTCTGATGTCAAGACCTTCACCATCTTCTCTCCACCCATGTTCTGCATCTTAAAACATGTTTTCATTTTAGTTTTCGAGATACAGCGTAGAAACAGGCCCTTCGGCCCAGCGACTCCGTGCCAATCAACTACCCCCTGTCCACTAGTTCTGTGCTACATCCTAGGGACAATTTACAGAAGCCAATTAACCTGCACCTAGGGACAATTTACAGAAGCCAATTAACCTGCAAACCTGCACGACCTTGGAATGTGGGAGGAAACTGGAGCACTCTGAGAAAAACCCAAGCGGTCACAGGGGAGAACGTACAAACTCCGTACAGACCGCGCCCGTATTCATGAGCGAACCCCGGTCTCTGGCGCTGAGGCAGCAACTCCACCGCTGACGGGATCTCTTTCTAACGTTCTCGTTTCTGGATGGAAAAGCACCAAACTGAAACATTAACTCCCTGTCTGATCAGATGTTGTCTGATCTTCTAGCATTTTTTGTTTTATTTCAGATTCCCAGCATCTGTCTCGTTTTACTTAAAAAAAAAAAAAAACATTTTCTTTTTTTTAACCATATGATGATACTTCCCACTAAAACCCTTCACATTCCTGGCTCATGCCCGAGTGACACGTTTCAAAATGATGTATTTCATGGCAATACAGACCAAAAATAATTTGTCCATTTTTGTCTGGAAGCTGAAAGTCCCTTTTAAAATTGATTCTCACTGACGGCTTGTTCTGTTTAGTCATGTTACAGCGAACTCCAAGCTTTCTGGTGTTCAGAAGAATGGAGTGATCACATTGAAACACACTAGATTGCACAGCTGGTTGGGAGAGGAGCCGCGTTGATGGTGCTGCGGCTGGGGTACTCACAAACAGGGTTAGCGTGTGAGCCGTGGGAATGCGGTCGGCAGTGGCAAGGCATTTCTTCTTCCCGAACAGAAGTGAATCTTTGGAAATTTGAGATGCAGGGACTTGAGCGCAGAACATATTCGCGAGAGCGATCAATTGATGTTTGCATAAGCATGTCAAAGCAAGTGGGTTTAGTACAGGGCAGTGGTACTTTCAATCGTGTTCTCTTGAATGGTAAAGCCCGGGGGTTGGGGTGGGGGGGGGGGGGGAGGGAGGAGGAGAGAGATGTGGGCATCTTATGTTTTCATGTTCTGATTATTATTCATCTACCGCTTACTTCCCCCTGCTGCGCTCTGACAGTTAACAATGAGAACCCCCCCTTGTTTGTATATTTGCCAGAAAGGTCACAACAATTCCGGAGATGTGTCAAAGAGCAGGGTGGAGATTTCAGCTGCTGCTGGGGAAGTATTTCCCGCGTTACAATGCTGTGTTGGTGCTACTCGCTGTGAGAGGTGCGAGAGGCGCTTCAACGGGGGTTAACACGCCAGCAAGGTATCGCTTCTCCCGGACACGGCTACCAGTGCGTTTGTCCTTGGACTGGGGTGTTTATTCTGCTCTTGGAGGACAGTTGCCCCGTTATAACTGTGTTTATTCTGGTATCGGAATACATGGGAACCGCGCATGGGGCAGGGATTTGGAGGGGCTGGAACGGAAGACACAGGGGGAGATGGCGGGGCTCAGATGGGAGAAGGGCCGGGGGTCCCTGGGGGGGGAGGGGGAGGAGAGGACGTCCAGAGTTCCCGGGGAGTGGGGGGTCGTGGCCCCGGGGAGTGGGGGGTCGTGGCCCCGGGGAGTGGGGGTCGGGGCCCCGGGGAGTGGAGGGTCGGGGCCCCGGGGAGTGGAGGGTCGGGGCCCCGGGGAGTGGAGGGTCGGGGCCCCGGGGAGTGGAGGGTCGGGGCCCCGGGGAGTGGAGGGTCGTGGCCCCGGGGAGTGGGGGGTCGTGGCCCCGTGGAGTGGAGGGTCGTGGCCCCGGGGAGTGGAGGGTCGTGGCCCCGGGGAGTGGAGGGTCGGGGCCCCGGGGAGTGGGGGTCGTGGCCCCGGGGAGTGGAGGGTCGGGGCCCCGGGGAGTGGAGGGTCGGGGCCCCGGGGAGTGGAGGGTCGGGGCCCCGGGGAGTGGAGGGTCGTGGCCCCGGGGAGTGGAGGGTCGTGGCCCCGGGGAGTGGAGGGTCGGGGCCCCGGGGAGTGGAGGGTCGGGGTCCCGGGAGACGCGCGGGGGGTCCCGATGTGTGGGCCGAAGGGACTGTCAGGTAGCCCGGGCCAGGCCAAGGATCCAGGGGAACGGGCTCCGCAGCCACCTACCTTCCAGACAGCAGGTCCTCCAGAGCCCCGAGTGGGTCATCACCTCCTCGTTCTTGTGGACCGTGTCGTTGTCCCCGCCGCCCTTACTCCGGCACACGCCCCGCGAGTACAGCCAGTAGTCGGTGCCCACGGCGATGGTCATCAAGCTGAAGGCACCGAACGCCCCTACCGTGGTCAGCAAACATCTGCACGCCGCGCTCCACGCCGCCCCCCATGCCCGGCCCGGGAGCCAGCCAGCCAGCCAGCCGGCCCTGCTCTGCTCTGCTCCGTTACCCGCCCGAGCACTGAGCAGCTGGGTGCCTCGGCGGCTGTGTCGGTGTTGGTGAGGCGGGAACGGGCTGGCCCATCCGTTCCATCCCAATTCCGATTTTTTTGTCTCAATATTCCGAGAAAAAAAATCGGAAAAAAAAACACATAGAAAGTTTCTGTGTGTTTTTTTTTTCCGATTTTTTTTCTCGGAATATTGAGACAAAAAATCGGAATTCGGAATTGGGATGGAAAAATCGGAAGAATTCCGCCCAAATCGGAATGGTTGGCAGGTATGCATAGTTGCTGGAACCCTGGCAACATTCTAGTAAATCTCCTCTGTACTCTCTCTATTTTGTTCACATCCTTCCTATAATTAGGCGACCAAAATTGTACACCATACTCCAGAATTGGTCTTACCAATGCCTTGTACAATTTTAACATTACTTCCCTACTCCTATATTCAATGCTCTGATTTATAAAGGCCAGCACACCAAAGGCTTTCTTTACCACCCTATCTACATGCGATTCCACCTTCAGGGAACTATGCACAGTTATTCCTAGATCCCTCTGTTCCACAGCATTCCTCAATTCCCTACCATTTACCATGTACGTCCTATTTTGATTTGTCCTGCCAAGATGTAGCACTTCACACTTAACAGCATTAAACTCCATCTGCCATCTTTCAGCCCACTTTTCCAAATGGCCCAAATCTCTCTGTAGACTTTGAAAATCTACTTCATTATCCACAACACCACCTATCTTAGTATCATCTGCATACTTACTTATCCAATTTTCCACCCCATCATCCAGATCATTGATGTACATGACAAACAACAGTGGACCCAACACAGATCCCTGAGGCACCCCACTGGTCACCGGCTACCAACCTGACAAATAGCCATCCACCATTACTCTCTGACATCTCCCATTCAGCCACTGTTGAATCCATCTTGCTACTCCGCCATTAACACCCAAAGATTGAACCTTCTTAACCAACCTTCCATGGGGAACTTTGTCAAAGGCCTTACTGAAATCCATATAGACAACATCCACTGCTTTACCCTCATCAATTTCCCTAGTTACCGCTTCAAAATATAGTCAGACAAAGAGGAAGATTTAAAATACAGCAGACACGGCACAGCAGGGTGGTGAATCTGTGGAATTCTTTGCCACAGAAGAATTCTTGGAGGCAAAGTCAGTGAATATATTTAAGGCAGAGATAGATCGATTCTTGATTAGTACGGGTGTCAGAGGTATTGGGGAGAAGGCCGGAGAATGTGGTTCGGAAGGAGAGATAGATCAGCCATGATTGAATGGCAGAGTAGACTTGATGGGCCGAATGGCCTAATTCTACACCTATCACTTTGCCACGACGGCGGGAGAAAAATAAGGGAAGAAGACTTTATTAGCCACTGTGGTGGATGTTTATGTTAACTTATTTTTATGTTAACTTTTATGTAGTTGTGCGTCTTGTTGCTTTTTTGTTAGTATGGCTGTATGGTAATATAAATATCACTGTACCTTAATTGGTAAACGTGACAATAAAAGACCTTTGAAATCTTTGATCTAATGATTTAAGAGGAATATTTCTTAAGGCAAGCAGTGACTAATAGGCAAAAACACCGAGGTTTTTTCAAACCATGATGGCAAAGGCTGGTTTTCTTTTAAGAAACCAATTAATATAGAATAACTTTTCCCAATGTTTTGCATTTTGTTATCCCCGGAATAGAGATTCTGTGTACAAAGCTCATTCATTGATTTAGGATTATGCAGAGCAATGTGGACATTCGACACCACACATCACAAGGTGATCCAATCCCATTCACATTCTAGCAGCGATCTTGTAATCAACACCTTTGGTAGTGCTACTAAAATATAGTTTGCAAAACTATCTTACCTTCCAATCTGTTCATTTATTGATGGTATACCTTCATAAGATCATAAGTGAAAGGAACAGAATTAGGCCATTTGGCCCATTAAGCCAAATTCACCATTCAATCATGGCTGATCTATCTCTCCCTCCTAACTAAGAACCAGGGATCAAATTTTAAGTATAAGGGCTGAGATGAGGAAAAACGTTGTCACCCAGAATCTGCGGAATTATCTGCCACAGAAGGCAGTGGAGGCCAATTCGCTGGATGTTTTCAAGAGAGAGTTATATTTAGCTCTTAGGCCGAAAAGAATCAAGGGAAATGGGGTAAAATCAGGAATGGGGTTCTGAATTTGGATGATCAGCCATGATCATATTGAATGGCAGTGCTGGCTCGAAGGGCCGAATGGCCTACTCCTGCACCTACTGTATTTTCTATGTTTCTATCTTTCCCTCTCAACCCCATTCTCCTGCCTTCTCCCCATAACACCGTACTAATCAAGAATGTTATCAAACTCCTTTGAGATTATAATGTGTATTTTAATTGCCCAATCGTGTGGACTGATTCACATTCTAATGCAATATATTATAGAGAGACAATTCTACCATTACTAAATGGATGCATGTCTGTACTCTATGTACTAACAGAAGGCTTTTCACTAAAATGGTAATAAATAATCTGGTTGGACATTGATTGTGAACACTGCGTAGCCATATACTCTGATCGGTATTACTCTCGATCAGTGATAATACCCATACACTATTAACAGTCGTCAAACAATATTGGTGCTCAAGATGAATGAGTTTTGCCAAGTGTAGACCAGGGGGCTTTATACCTTGTCAATGCGCCAACACTGAAAACAGAAGTGACAATCTCTACTTTGATGGATACAGAAAGGAATTGTCAGGGAAGTTTAGTTTAGTTTAGAGATACAGCATGGAAACTGACCCTTCGATCCACTGACCAACAACCACCCGTACACTAGTTCTGTCTTGCATCCTACACACCAGGGGCAATTTAGAGAAGCCAACTAACTGACAAACCTGCACAGTTTTGGAATGGGGGAGGAAACCCGAGCACCTTGAGAAAACCCACAGGGTCACAGGGAGAATGTACAAACTTTGTTCAGACAGCAGCCGTAGTCAGGATTGAACTCGGGTCTCTGACGCTATAACGCTACGCTGTGCGGCCCCACATAAATTATTTAACTATTTGCAATACACATCTTCAGAAGTGAAAGCAATGCATTTGCAATTTTAATATTTGGCAAAATGGCATTCTCCAATCTGCCCGTTAGAGACGCATTATATTTTATAATGATCATTGAAAATAAGGTACTTCAAATTTGACTTGCTTGATTTTCCTTGTTATATCAAGCCCTGTGTCTTCCTGTTTGCAACCCTAGCTCCACACAGTTCTTATTCGTAAAATTCAAGAACCCATACTTTTAATTGACGTGTGTGTACTGGAATATCCACATGCCTTTCCTGCAACAATATGCTGTGGATTAATGATCAAGATTTTCACACTTTCAACTTATTGTTGTCACTGATAATACTGTTGCTACAACTGACAATTCGCTCATTCCAAAAATACAAACTTTGCAAGATTTACAATCATAGTGCTTAATATACGAGGTCTGATGCTGTATAACTTCCCTGTGCACAATCAGTGGGTGTGATACATGAACCATAGCTGCTAAGCTTCAGATGTGTTCTTCAAATATCTTCTTAAATATTTCAATACATTGTGCTTTCGGGCATTTCTAAAATCCTATGAAGTCGACTTGTTAATTGACATTTTCAATTTGCTCTGTATCATAAAGCTGGAATTGTAAAGCAGTAACACTATCAAAACGAAGGTCAAATGAAAAATTTCAAAATTAGTACACTGTACGAGAAAGTCATAGAGTCCTACAGCACGGAAACAGGCCCTTTGGCCAAACTCGTCCATGATGCCCATCTAAGCTATTCTCATGTGCCCATGTTCGGTCCATTTCCCTCCAAAACCTTTCATATCCTTTAAATACTGCTTTAGCGCCTCCTCTGGCAGCTCAAGAGATAAGAGCTGAATTAGGCCATTCGGCCCATCAAGTCTACTCTGCCATTCAATCATGGCTGATCTATCACTCCCTCCTAACCCCATTCTCCTGCCTTCTCCCCATAACCTCTGACACCCGACACCAGCACGTTCCATACATCCAGCATTCTCTGAGAGAGAAAGTTGCCCCTCCGATTCAAACCACTGAACATGTACAGAAGTACTGAACATGACAGCCCCATTGTCTAATAGTAATGCAGCAATATTCAGGTTAGTGAGAATCTGAACATAAGAACAATTTACTTTTATTTCTATAACTGCCGTTGGGTTTTACATCCATTGTCTATTTTGTCTTTACAAGAAAGTTCAATCTTCTACCAAAGTAACACATTTATATTTAATATCTGCATTGCACAGGCACTTCTCTTGATGAATCTATTAGTTTACTCATCCAGATCTTCTCTTACTCAGGGAAAAAAAAACTGCTCTTGAAATCGATCCATATACTCTGTGTGAATATTCCACACTATTGACACTTTGCATTTTCACTCACAGGTTTTCCCCCACATGCTCCCAGGAATAAAAGTGCCAAATACCTTTAGGCATCACTACAATTAATTGGCATCTCATGTCATGTCCTTATACGTGGCAGAGGTGGAACAACTGTCCTCTTGTTGGTTCTTCAGTTCTCATGCATACAATACCATTTTAATGTGGAGGAGGGAACTGCAGATGCTGGTTTAAACCAAAGATAGACACAAAATGCTGAAGTAACTCAGCGGGACAGGCAGCATCTCTGGAGAGAAGGGACGGGTAACGTCTGAAGAAGGGTCTCGACCTGAAACGTCACCCATTCCTTCTCTCCAGAGATGCTGCCTCTCCCGCTGAGTTACTCCCGAATATTGTGTCGATACACCATTTCATTTTCTGCCTCAGCGGTGGTTTAAGTATATGGCTTAGTTGTTGATAATCTTGCTTTGATGGAATATTCTTGTGTTTCCCGGCAAGATAAAACCATGTGATTATTTAATTACATTGTTCAGTCGAGTTTTACAAATGTTGAGGTATTATATGGCATGGGCATAGAGTGCCGATTCAGACCACTTCATATTTCAACTTACAGATAATGGCACGCAGGTTATTCATTGAAGTGTAATATTATTCCTTTGAAACACAATTGATAGACAAATTTAAAAAAAATCAGTAGAATTCAGACAATGGAAATAAAACAGTTGCATAATAATCATTTTCACACATAGCAATGTAGCCAAAATATTCAGCTTGTGAATGGTATGATTATACCCTACTGCAACTGTACCCGATTGTGTGTGTACACACACATACACACACACACAGCTGATTTCATCTTCCCTTAATGACTGGATTGAACATTTGCTAATTAGACAAAAAAAGTCAGCTTCTATCATGAATAGCACAAGGTAAGCCATGCGTAACCGTGGAAATTAGGCTTAAAGCTGAACAGCGAGTGTTACACTGAGTGCCGAACATGCTTCAAACACAGACACAGAGTGAATACTCCTGTCCACAATTCCTCCGGAGTATTAATTGTATCATGGTATTCAGTTCATGCTCTTGATTTGGTCACTTTCTTGTCAAAACTGTGTCTGGACGCACGGTTTCTGTTTCAGTTAGAGTGCACGCCTTTGAAAAGGATTAGTTACAGAAACAACAAACATTACTTACAGGAAACTCTGGTTTTCTGTGTTTGCCCATCTTTTCTTGCACCTGTACAGAACAGCATTACAAGGGTGGAATCTGATCTTATTGCACGCCGGTTTCACACAAAATAAAAAGGGCCGTCTCAAATGCATGTCTTTGGTAACAGTTCCATCAACAGCAGACTGACCCCATGGTCAATCACACAGAATTCTTTAATGCATATCAACCAAACATGGAGGAAAAAGTCACAACCAAAAGGCATTTTGAAGATGTTGCATTAGGTTAATAAATTGACCACAAACATTCCCTTGGTCAGAAAGAAATGCAACATATGGCAATGAAAAGAAACATTTCCCATATATGTAAAATCAATTATTTGATAAACAAAACAAATAATAAGCCGGATGGAGAAAATAAGTTATGGTCTCCACTCTAATCCTTCCATCAATTTCCAACAAGTCTGCAGAAGAGTCTAAAGAGGTGCAATGGAGGCCGATTCATTGACAACCTTAAGAAAGGGAACTGAACTGAAGATGATCAGACTTGAGCTACAGCGCGGCAACACGCCCTTCGGCCTAGCGAGCCCACGGCGACCAGCAATCACCCCGTACACTAGCACTATCCTCCACACTCGGGGCAATTTACTATTTTTATACCAAAGCCAATTAACCTACAAACACCAATGCCCTGTGAGTGTGGGAGAATACCAGAGAAAACCCATGCAGTCATAGGGAGAACGTACAAACCCTGTAACAACAGGACTTGTAGTCAGGATCGAACCCGGATCTCTGGTGCTGCAACTGTGCTGCCTCATTGGAGTAATGGACTCTTGACACTAAACCCTAATGCAGAGGCAGAAAGAAAGCAAGATGTGGACTAATTGTTAGCTCATCCAAAGCGAGAGAGTAGATGCAATGGTGCAGCAGTAGAATTGCTGCCTTACAGTACCGAAGACCAGGACTCCATCCCGACTATGGTTGCCATCTCTACATTCTCCCTGTGACCTGCGTGGGATTTTTCCGGGAGCTTTGGTTTCCTCCCACACTCCAAAGACATAGGTTAATTGGCTTGGTACAAAGGTAAAATTATCCCTCGTCATCAACTGTTCCCAGTCTTCAACATCAGACTTGGGCAAATTCAGAAGTGAATATCTGACCAAGCCAACCTACACCAGGCAGCTCTGTTATGTGTAGGAAGGAACTACGGGTGCTGGTTTTACACCAAAGATAGGCACAAATGCTCGAGTAACTCAGCAGGACCGGCAGCATCTCTAGAGAGAAGGAATGGGTGACATTTCGGATCAAGAACCTTCTTCAGACTGAGAGTCAGTGGAGAGGGAGTGTAGAGATAAGGAAGGAGAATGTGTGAAAACTGCAGATCAAAGCAGAAGATGTGTCATACCAGTGGGTTGTAAGCTGTCCAAGCAAAATATGAAGTGCTGTTCCTCCAATTTGCATTGGGCCTCACTCCGGCAGTGGAGGCCCAGGACAGAAAGATCAGTGTGAGACTGGGAGCGGGGTTTAAAGTGTTTAGCAAACAGGATATCACACAAGCCGAGGAGGATTGAATAGAGGTGTTCAGAGAAACGATCTTCAAACGAGCCTGTGCTTGGTCCCACCGATATGTAGGACTCCACACCTGGAGAAGCGGATACAGTAGATGAGGTTGGAGGAGGTGCATGTGAACATGATGAATGTAAATGTTAACTATGGTCCAGCTGCGGAAACATATTATTGCACATAATCTGAAGAAACAAATCACCTTTCCAGCACCCAAATCAACTAGGCAGCACGGTGGTGCAGCGGTAGAGTTGCTACCTTACAGCGCTTGCAGCGCTAGAAACGTGGGTTCGAACCCGACCCCGGGTGCTGTCTGCACGGAGTTTCTATGTTCTCCCCGTGACTTATGTCTAAATTGTCCCTCGTCTGTGTAGGATAGTGTTAATGTGCGGGGATCACTGGTCGGTGTGGACTCAGTGGGCCGGTGGGCCTGGTTCCACGCTGTATCACTAACTAACTAACTAAACTCAAATATCATTACGGTAGCTCTGTCATGCACTATTTCCATCGTAAGCATTGCACAAAGCCCAGAAAGTAAATATGATCCACATCACATCCAAGATATTAGTAGCTTGTATTTACTAACAGCTATTGAGGAACATCCTGTTCAAGCCTGTATGACCTGCCCGAACTTTGAAGTGTTGGCAATTATTCAGTGGAACTTTGCTGAGAACATTGGCTTGCAGTTGATGGAGATTTGGGCCTCAGGGTTTAGACTTTGACTATTTACTTTCCCTGGCCATAGCAGGTTCAGTCTTTAAAATTGCATCTATTCCAAAAAAAGGCTATAAAGGTCAACTACTTTTTCAGCACCAGTAAGTATCGTCCCTGACAAATCTGCGGCGGTGTTTAAAAATGACAATCATTTTGTGCGGCACAGTGGCGTGTTGGTAGAGTTGTTGCCTTACAGCGCCAGAGACTGGGGTTGATCCTGACTACGGATGCTGCCTGTACGGAGTTTGTACGTTCCCCCTGTGACCACGTGGGTTTTCTCTATTTTTTTCACACATTCCAAAGATGTATAGGTTTGTAGGTTAATTGGCTTTGGTAAAAATTGTAAATTGCGTGTAGGATAGTGTTAGTGCACGGAGTGATCGCTAGTCGACGCGGACCGGTGAGCTTCCGCACTGTATCTCTAAAGTCTAAAGATAAACTCTCAAGTGCTGTACAATAAAAACAATTGCTTAGAATTTGTGCGCGATATGGACTTGGCAAAAGAACTTGGCAACTGGTCAGGATGTGTCACATCTATACTTAAAGCACAACTGATATAGACCCTTCAGTTCACTGAGTCTACGCCGACCAACGATCATCTGTACACTAGTTCCTATGTTATCCCACTCTCCCATCCCACGCACCAAGGACAATTTACAGAAGCCAATTATCCTACAAATCTGTACGACTGGAATGTGGGAGGAAACCGGCGCACCCGGAGAAATCCCAGGCGGTCACAGGGAGAAACGTACAAACTCCGTACAGGCAGCGCCCGAGGTCAGGATCGAACCCGGGTCCCTGGCGCTGTAAGGCAGCAACTCTACCGCTGCGTGACTGTGCTGCCCCTTGGGGCAAAGAATGATTAACACCCTTTTTTTCTGAAAAAACGTATGTTCTTTTTAAACATGCAAACATTTTATACTAATTGCACTCTTCAGAAACAGTGCCATCGACAAAATGCATTGATTTAAACTTCAATTCCATTTATGGTCATTATTTTTAAACCTCGACATTGAATTTAATCCTAAATTGGGTCATGGCTTCACTACTAAATTATCCTCAAAGTAATCCCTTCCAGTAGTTTATCCATTCAACTGCCTTACAGTGCTTCATTTAGAGTGCATAATCTAATATATGCTTTCGGCTGCTTGAAGATGCTCTCCTTTCATAATTTTAAATTGAATTTCAGACAACTAACATCCCAAACCATTCTGGACAAACAGAAGCCAACAGTACTTCATGCATCTCTGTAGAGTCATAGAGTCATACAGTGTGGAAACAGGCCCTTTGGCACAACTTGCCCGAGCCGACCAACGTGCCCCATCTACACTAGTCCCACCTGCCTGCATTTTGCCCATTGTCCCTCTCAACCCGTCCGATCCATATGTATGTCTAAATGTTTCTTAAACATTGCAATAGTACCAGCCTCAACTACCTCCTCCAGCAGCGCACTCCATACACCCACCACCCTTAAAGTGTGAAAAGTTACCCCTGACTTATTTTGTGAAGACTTCATCAGAAACTTACCAGAAAACAGAATGCCTCCAAAGCACAAGTCGAGAACAGAAAACTCTCCAGTTGACATCTTCAACCTGTCCATTGATTAATGCACGGTTATATGCTGGTGGCCCAGAGCCCAAGGTGTTTGTGTGCTGAAGTACAGCACCATCTAGTGCTCAGGCATAGATCCCCATCGGGGCAAATCTTGCCCGCCTCCAGCTGCTACATTTTCAGTACGCCTCAGACTTCTCCACATGCACTGCAGAATGCTGAAGCCTAAAATATATGGCCGGTCTAGTTGCTCCACATCTGTCACCACCCTCCACATCAGGCCACAGTCTGACTAGGATTCCCCAGTGTTACAATGGAGAAATGAGCACCCCAATCCTAAACTAGTTCAGTGTAGAAACTAGCAACTGCAGATGCTGGTTTGCACAGAGTGCTGGAGTAACTCAGCAGGCCAAGCAGCATCTCTGGCGGACAGGGCTAGGTGACGCTTCAGGTCGGGACGCTTGAAGAAGAGTCAGGACCCGAAACATCACCTATCCCCGTTCTATAGAGATGCTTGACTCGATGAGATACTCCACGATTTGGTGTCCTAGATAGACACAAAGTGCTGGAGTAACTCAGCGGGTTATACAGCATCTCGGGAGAAAAAGGATGGGTGACAGTTCAGGTCAGGACCCTTCTTCAGACTTCTAGGCAGGTTCAGATCTGGTACAGGAGGAGAGACCTGTCGATTTCAATGAAGATCAAGATCCACAGGTTATGAGGCCAAAGTAAAGTCAAATACTTTTTAAATTATTTTATATATTGAATGTTTTTCCAGCAGGATTTTTTTTTAATTTAATAGTTTTAGTATTGCTAATAGTTTAACTTTTGTTTAAACAGGCTTTAAATGTTTGTGATGATAGGGAGATTTTAAAAAACTATAAATCTACCAGAGCTTTGATAAAAGACAAACCTCTGACTCACGTTTTGCCTTCTGCCAAACTTTTACAGGCTTCACCCAAGGCCCAGTCACCACCTGACTGGAGATTCACAAGTTATAGGAGTAGAATTGGGCCATTGGTCCCAATCGAGTCTACTCCGTCATTCAATTGGCTTCCGAATCCCATTTTTCTGCCTTCTCCTCATAACCCTTGACACCCTTTCTAATCAAGAATTTGTCTATTTCTGCCTAAAAAATATCCACTGACGTGGCCTGCACAGCCCCCTGTGGCAATGAGTTTCACAGATTAGCTACCCTCTGACTAAAGAAGTTCCTCTTCACCTCCTTTATGAACGAGCGCCCTTTAATTTTGAGGCTATGACCTCTGGTCCTAGACCAGTGAAAACATCTTTTCCACATCCACTCTATCTATGCCTTTCATTATTTTGCAAGTTTCCATGAGGTCCCCCTCAACCTTCTAAACTCCAGCGAGTAGGGTCCAGTGTTGTCAAGCGCTCATCAAATGCTAACCCACTCATTCCTGGGAATAGGTTTGTAAACCTCCTCTGGGCCCTCTCCAGAACCAGCACATCCTTCCTCAGATACGGGGCCCAAATTTGCTCACAGATTATTGAGGATCAGCAAAGCTGGTCTTGCACAGCCACATGTGCCCAGCTGTGGCTGTGGCACAGATGTGCAAGGGTCCCCTGTGACTGGATCAACATAGTATTCCCTATGTAATGGAGTCAAAGGCCAATACTTCAAGTACATTGTCACATGGAATAGCAGCATAAAAAGAGAAGTCTGAAGACCTACAGCACAACACCTTCAAAATTAACACTACAGCCAATGACAAATTTCAACTATATAATTAAACGTCTCATCTTGACCACTTCCTGTCTGCGCTGCATATTGATTTTAGAAAGAACGCTACCCTGTATCGCTGTGATTATTGGCCATCTTACTCACAGTCCTCCTCCGCTGAGCCAGCCCCGAGGATCTTTCCCATCGATGAAAAATAAAAAAGTTATGAGTGTTTAAAAAACCTTGAGATGAGCTGATTGGTCCTCTCAACCCGTCAATCACCAAGATGAAGGTAACGCCCCTTCCGGGGGGGGGGGGGGGGGGGGGGGGTTGTGGGGCAGGACTATAAAACCCCGATGTCTGGACGCGAGTCAGTCACTCTGCAAGATAGCAAGGGAGAGGCCACGACTGTCATTCTAAGCTGTGAATCAATTGAACTGTGAGTCTGCAATGTACTTGCAATACATGATTTGTTAGCCCTTAATGACAATGCCATGAGTTGTTTGGCCTGCTGCCCTGCCTGTGCAATGCTTAATTGGAAATGAAATGAGAAATGAAATGACAATGCCATGAGTTGGTTGGCCTGCTGCCCTGCCTGTGCTTGAAACTGCAATGCTTTATTAGGTCCGACTGTGTTTGGAAGGAATACATGCTTTATTAGATCCGACTGTGTTTGGAAGGAATAAATGCTTTATTAGGTCTGACTGTGTTTGGAAGGAATAAATGCTTTATTAGGTCCGACTGTGTTTGGAAGGAATAAATACTTTATTTTTCTGACTGTGTTTTATCCAAAAGTCCAGCTCATTTCGTGACTTCCGCTTAGAGGACAGGTCGTGCTGATTGCGTAATTTCCAGTGAGTGCAGAGGTCGCGCTGATTGTGGAATTTCCGGTAAGTGCACAAGTCACGCTGATTGCGGAAGTGCCGCTGACTGCGGAAGCCCCACAGTGGAGAGGCTGCGCTCAGCCGTGTGAGTAGATTCAAGAAAGTTTACTGTCATATATATGGTGTGTGAGTGAGTGTGTGTGAGTGAGTGAGAGTATATGTGTGTGTGTGAGAGTGAGTGAGAGACCAGGCCTCCTGTGTGACAGGGAACCAACGGGGCCCACGGTCTAGTGTTCATTTAAAAACAGTAGATTTGTACTTGAAGATGCACTTCTTTCATAATTTTAAATTGAATTTCAGACAACTAACATCCCATTTTTCCCCCCATAGTATTTCCAAAGACTCATTACAACGGACACTGCAGTCTTGTTCAAGAAAACTAAATTGTATTGGCCTTGATTTAATTCACCAAGAGAGGGGGATTAAAATAAAACATTTGTTTTGTTCTCATCTACGACATACCTGCCCACTGCCGAATTAGCTGTGTTGATGTTCTGAATGTGGAGTAAAGGACAGATTTTGTCATCAAACTCAAATCATGATCCAAGAAATTAAGAGACAAGTTTAATCTAGTCACATCTCAATTGGATTTTCCGGGCTCAGGAATCTCAGCAGGGAAACACGAGGAGGAATCAACCAAATCAGTAGGTTAGTGCATTGTGAAAACACTACCTGTGGGCCAAGCCACCAGGGAAACTTGAAGTACCCCACACAGCACCAACACCAACTCGTCCCAAACCCAACAAGTTTCTCAACTAAACTTCCAGCCTTGTCACACTGTTGCGGTCACCAGCACCATCCTTACCAATTCTTCTTCCTGCCTCTTCCCAATGGCCTGATCCAAACCGCCTTTCTTGTCGGAACCACACCTGCAGTCCAAGGTAGGGCTTCTCTCACCCAGAAGCTAGAGATCACAGCCAAACATCCCTTGTTGTACCCTCCCCCCTCTGGTTTTACCGCTGACCAGTCTGCCAGGACGTCAGAAGGAGAAAAGTGTACTGGTCCTGTCATTCATACGAGCACCACATCCATGTCTCTTTCTTCTGGATTTTCTCTACAAACGTTCTCTTTCTCTGCACCCTTCTGCCAAACCGCTAGCTTTATTGTGAGCTAACTGCAAATACAAGGTCATAAGACATAGGAGCAGATCAGGCCATTCGGTCCATCGAGTCTGCCCCACCATGTGATCGTGGCTGATCTATCTTTCCCTCTCAATCCAGTTCTCCTGCCTTTGACAGACAATCTTTGATACATAATCTTGTTGTTGAATTTCACTTGGGTACTATCACAATGTTTAAAAAAGCATTTAGACAGATACATGGATAGAAAAGGTTGGAGGGATATGGGCCAAATGCAGGCAGGTGAGACTTGTGTGGATGGGACATGTTGGTTGGCATTGGGAAAATGGGCCGAAGGGTCTGTTTCCATACTGTATGATTCTATGATGCATTATCCACTTGTGAAATAAGTGAGCATTACAAAGCTTCAAATCATTCTTATTAATAAGCAGTCATTAATATTTAAAAATACAAAATTAAAAACACATTTTGAAATGATGACATTATATATGTAATGCTATTTTTACTTTATTTAAAAATAGTATTATGTATATTCTTAACCCTGACTTCAAATAAAGGAAATATGGGTGATCTAAGAGTAAGCAGCAAACTGCCTATCTCACACACCCACATCTATTCTCAGTCAGGCTGTGGAGTTTGATATTAACCACTTGCTCAAAGGATCAATCATTTCATTATTACGCTTTGGTGAACTCCCTTTCAATGTCACCTTGATAATGGAAAATGTAATGCGCAGATTTTACTGTGTGGCAAGTCTGCACAATTTCAGCTGAGAGTGAGCCAGCTTTAGCACTGATGAGTTTGTGACTTGCTTAGCACTTTGCTGGGAAGGTGTCTGGTGCTGACCAAGTCAACACACATCTTATTAAGGTTTCCATTACCCGAGCAGTAATCTGCCCTCGGTAGTTAAATGTTTAAGAATAAGCATGCGAAATATCAGACAAAGATCAAAAGAACCTCAATCCAAATACGATGTTGTGCAAAATCCACAGCATCCAAAATACCTCCGCAACTTAAGTTTGACTGGATATACCTACGGCAAAGATCAGTTTCAGTTCAGTTTATTGTCACGTGTACTGAGGTACAGTGAAATGCTTTTGTTGCTTGCTAACCTGTCAGCAGAATGACAAAACAGGATTACAATCGAGCTATTTACAGTGTATAGATACATAAGGGAATAACGTTTAGTGCAAGATAAAGCCAGCAAAGTCTGATCAAGGATAGTGCGAGGGTAGATAGTAGTTCAGCACTGCTCTCAGGTTGTGGTAGGATAATTCAGTTGCCTGATAACAGCTGGGAAGAAACTGTCCCCGAATTGATTGTGAATAGATAACATTGTTCCACTGCCCTTTAAAGACTGTAGAACTACACAGCCCACCAAAAGGCCAGAAAATTAGTTATCTCCAACATGCTTCAAGTACTCCAGCTTCTTTGATATTACGTGGTCTCCAGATGCATAGGTGACATGTCAGTTAGAGAGTCTAAGAGCGATACAGCGTGGAAACAGGTCCTTCAGCTCAACTTGCCCACATCGGCCAACATGTCCCAGCTGCACTGCTCCCACCTGCCCGAGTTAGCCCATATCCCTCCAAACCTGTCCTATCCATGTACTGGGGTAGACACAACACGCTGGAGTAACTCAGCGCGCGAGGCGGCATCTATGGAGAGAAGGAAGGGGCGATGTTTCGGGTCGAGACCCTTCTTCAGACTGATGTCAGAGGAGGGGGCGGGACATTGATAGAATGTAGGTGGAGACAGTAAGACAAGTGGGACAACTGGGAAGTGGAAGGGGAAGGTGAGAGAAAGCAAGGCCAATCTGAAGTTAGAGAAGTCAATTTTCATACCGCTGGGGTGTGTCCTACCCAAGCGAAATATGAGGTGCTGTTCCTCAAATTTGCACTGGGCCTCACTCTGACAATGGAGACGGCCCATGACACAAAGGTCAGATTGGGAATGGGAGGGGGAGTTGACGTGCTGGGCCACGGGAGATCAGATAGGTTAAGACGGACTGAACGGAGGTGTTCAGTGAAACGATTGCCGAGCCTGCGCTTGGTTTCGCCGGCGTAGGAAAGTTGACACATGGAAACCTAGAAGTTTGCTCCCCCTCTATCCATGTACTGTCTAGAAAGTAACTGTCTAGTCACATTATAATGCCAATAGACATCTCCCCAAATTGTTTCAAAAATCATTCAGCTGAGAATCTCAAGGACAAGGAACTCTATGCTCTTCAACTTGGATTTTTTAACATGTAAATCGACTTGCATGTGTGCGCCAACATAGTAGGAAATACTTTGACAGTATAATCATTCTTCTTATGTGAGTTTAAGAAGGAACTACAGATGCTGGAAAAATTGAAACATCGCCTACTCCTTTTCTCCATAGATGCTGCCTCACCCGCTGAGTTGCTCCAGCATTTCTTGTCTTCTTTTGTGAGAAAGTGTAGTAACCCACGCAGAATATGGCCATGCAAACTGGACGGTGTTTTACGAGAAATCTTGACTCAGATGTCGAAAGAATTTTCCTATTCTGTCCTGAACTCTGCCGAATCACAGCGTCATTTTGGCATGGAGGAGGATATGCAGTCTATGAAAACCACATTGGCTTTTTATAAGCATCATCTATTCTGCACCATTCCCAAACTCCTCAGATGAGCAATTTCTTTGTCCCCTCATGAATGTAGTACCATTTAATAACACAAAACTGAATGTGTTTTTACCACTCTAAAGTTATGAATTCCAAGTTTTAAAAAACCTTTCCTTTTATCATCTATGGTTTACTTTTCCCTCTGGTTTATTAACTCTTGTGATTGAAAACCATTTCACTTTAGTTTAGAGATACAGCACGGATACAGGCCCTTCAGCCCACCAGGTCCGCACTGACCAGCGATCCCCACACGTTAATACTATCCTACAAACACCAGTGACAATTTACATTTATACCAAGCCGATTAACCTACAACCTTCTCACTTCGATAAGATTTCTGCACGAGTTTGAATATTTCTTTCAACTCTTTAACCTTCTTGGAACTTGGAAAACTTTATTGTCATTCAGACCTTGCGGTCTGAACGAAATTCCGTTGCCTGCAGTAATACCTGTAGTAAATAACAAAAACACACAATAAACACATATTTAACATCCACCACAGCGAGTTCACCAGACACCTCCTCACTGTGGTGGAAGGCAAAAATCTTGTCTTTGTCTCTCCTCTTCTTCCTCTTCCTCTGCGCTGAGGCTTGGTATAAATGTAAATTGTCACTGGTGTTTGTAGGATAGTATTAATGTGTGGGGATCGCTGGTCAGTGCGGACCCAGTGGGCCGAAGGGCCTGCATCCGTGCTGTATCTCTAAACTAAAGTGAAATGGTTTCTTCACTCCAAGAACAATTTTAACTTCTCAATTCCATTCATGTACCTTGTTCCTGGAACTATGAACAAGGATCTCAGGCATAGACAAAAATGCTGGAGAAACTCAGCGGGGGAGGCAGCATCTATGGAGAGAAGGAATAGGCGACATTTCGGGTCGAGATCTTTCTCCACTACCACATCTTTCATTTTTCTTTCAAGAGCTCATTCAACAGCTATTGATAGATTGCAAAATAAAGTCTGGTAAAATATCTAGGTCAAGATATTAAACTAAGCATAAAACATTCCCTGAGATCCCCTTGTTTAAGAAAGAACTGCAGATGCTGGATAAATCGAACTGCAGATGCTGGATATACCTCATGTAACCACTGTTTTGCTTTTTTTTTTATCCTATATTGGGCATAAGCTGAGTTCTCCATGTTAGTGGGATCCTTACTCACAACTCTTACGTCAGGAAGTGCTGAACCGTTGCACCACAATAGAACCAGCACAGTTTCACCTCCTTCAGAATATTAGCAATAATGAGTTCATGGTTTCATAAGGAGAATGTCAGATTCCTCTGGGAAGGTAGTTACGACAGAGGAACAACGCAATCAGGAGACAGTTTGCTTTGTTATATAGAGTCATAAAGCACGGAAACAGGCCATTCAACCCAACTTGTCGATGCCAATCCAAGATGCCCCATCTACACCAGTTCCACATTAGGCTCACATCCCTCCAAACCTTCCTCGATTCTTGAACTTCTATCTACCTCATTGGAGACCCTTGAACTAATCATCGATTGGACTCCACTGCCTTATCTTGTCCTCATTATTCCCTTTATTGTGTATCTGTACAAAGTGGATGGCTCGATTGTAATCATGAATTGCCTTTCCGCTGACTGGGTAGTGTGCAACAAAAGCTTTTCACTGCACCTTGGTACACATGACAATAAACTCAACTGAGGGAACTCGGGGCAAGGAGGTGCCTTTGAGGGTACAAATACCCTCCATGAATACCTTCACTTCTCGGAGCCAAATGCCCCTTCCATATGAGAGTGTAACTATCCCAAAATGTCGAGTCAAGAGAGTTTCATTGTCATTGTCATATGTCCCGAAACGGAACAATGAAATTCTTACTTGCGGCAGCACAGCCTGTAAACACCTTGATAAATAACAAGGAAGTTGTATACATATTGCCCTCCCTGGCTCTTAGTCAGATGAAAGGTCCTGACCAGAAACGTCACCCATCCACGTTCTCCAGAGATGCTGCCTGACCCACTGAGATGCCCCAGCACTTGTGTCCTTTTGTGTATTAACCAGCAGTTGTTGTTTCTACATATTCATAGCTGGAACTCAGATCATTCCAACCTCCCGACACAAGTGTTGATACAAATGATACCATTTACTTGTTGTCATTTGAACCTCGTTGAAGTTCAGACAAAATTTGGTTACTCTACTGTCAGATATTTTTTGTTCTGTTCTTCATCTGATTAACTTTTTGCAGGACTTTGCCTGACATTTCTGTTTGCTTTTGAGGGAAAACCATCCGACACCGACTTGGAGAGTGTGGCGGAATTGTCTAGGCTCCCAATTTTGGAAGATTCACAAGAGGTTATTTGGACACAATTGAGTTTAGTTTTAGAGATCCAGCATGGAAACAGGTCCTTCGGCCCACTAAGCCCACACCAACCACTGATCGCCTGTCCACACTAGTTCTATGTTATCCCACTTTCTCATCCATTTCTTACACACCAAGATCAATTTACAGAGACCAATTAACCTACAAACACACACACACACATCACTGGAGGACGTGGGAAGAAACCCACACGGTCACGGGGATAATGTGCAAACTCTACACAGACAGCACCCGAGGTTAGGATCGAAGCCAGGCCTCTGGCTCTGTGAAGCAGCAAGTCTACCAGCTGCGTCACCGGGCTGCAAGAGAAGTCTTAACTTTGGTTAATAATAATGTTTGGTTTGACCCAACGTGACTGAAAGCTGCTTCGCCAGTCCACTGTGTTCAAGTCAAATGGGCCAATATTGCTGTAGATCTCACAAAACTAAATCTTAGTCACCGTACACCTGTTGGCCTAATGCTGGCAACTGCACGGAAGTAAGCAGTGCTGGGGTGCATCGAAGTCTCAGACCAGGAAGTCTAAACCTTATTAACAGCTGGCATCAATTCAATCAGAAACAGGCACCTTAATGGTTACCATGGCACAATCCCATTTTGTCCATACGTGTCTGTTCCATTTTTTTTGGCTTTCGCACAGTGGTGCAGCAGCAGGGTTGCTGCCTTACAGAGCCAGAGACCCGGGTTTCACCCTGACTACGGGTGCTGTTTGTATGGAGTTTGTACATCCTCCCCGTGACCCGTGTGGGTTTTCTCCGGGTGCTCCAGTTTCCTCCCACACTCCAAAGACTTTTGTCAGTTAATTGGCTCTGTAAAAAGTCACAAATTGTCCCCAGAGTGTATGAGAGCGTTAGTGTGTGGGGAACACTAGTCGCCTCAGTCTCGGTGGGCCAAAGGGCCTATTTCCGCACTGTCTCTAAACTGAACGAAACAAATGTCAAGGTCCCTCCTCAATGCTGACATCCTCACAATTACAGTACTACACCCAGTCATGACTACTGTAGTGTAACGATTATGAAAAATTGAGTTGTTTTTTTTTAAATCACTCATCAGCATACACAAAGAAAAAAATATTTGAGACTGTATTACAAAATGTTAGCATCTCAAAATGACCACTGCCATTCGTGAGTGTCAAATGCTTAATATCTTAAAAACATAGAAGGCGTCTGTCAGCACTTACAAGTACGTGCATTAATCAATTTAAAAATAACCAGGTTGGTGCTAAAATTAAAATAGACACAGAAGCATCATATAAATATACTAAGCGCCTCTCCGTCACCATCAGTAGACATTTCCAGACTAGGACAAAACTAAGTTGTACTTAGATGGATGGGGAAAATGGTTTTTTTTTTCCTTTGTGGATATCAGAAACATAGAAAATAGGTGCAGGAGTAGGCCATTCGGCCCTTCGAGCCAGCACCGCCATTCAATATGATCATTGCTGATCATCCAAAATCAGGACCCCGTTCCTGCTTTCCCACTATATCCCTTGGGTCCGTTCACCCTAAGAGCTAAATCTAACTGTCTCTTTATTAAGCGTCCTTAATGTTGTCTCACTATTACAAGCTGCTTGAAGGCATAAAACTCTTCATAATTCAGTACAACTTTCCACAAAGAAAACTAAGGTGATTTAACTGGGAACACACTAAAAGATGTGCATGATTGCCTCACTCTATCGATCTCTGCATCTCAGATTACAAATTTAACTGAAAGAAATATGAGTTGGGAGATTACTTCGACCTGAACAAAGACTTCAACGTCACAGTTTTGGTGGTTGTGGATAAAGTAGAGAGAATTTTCTGTGGAAGCTTTAGGGTCAAATGCTCTGCTTGGGTTCAGGTGAGAGATCCAAGTTACAGTCTTGTTCAGAGCTGCTGCCTGGAGGTTAATTGGCCTCTGGAAAATGCTCACTGGTCGGCAGGGAGAGGGATAGTACTGAACTAGTGTGAATGGGTGGCTGGTCGGCGTTTAGTCGGTGGGCCGAAGGGACTGTTCCTATGCTGTACCTCAAAACTACACCAAAAACTCTATTTCAACCTCTTGCTTGGAAAGAGAGTATCAGGTGGACAGAAGGAGGTGCTCAAAGACTTTAAGAAATACAACCGAGTTACTCCAGCATTTTACAATGAAACACCAGACTCGAGAATCTGCAATTCCTGGTCTCTCCAAGTTGCAGTCTTGTTCAGAGATGCTGCCCGACCAGCTGAGTTACTCCAGCACTGTGTGTCTATGCAAACCCAGGCATCTGCAGCTCCTTGTGTCTCCATGTTACAGCCTCCGTCAACCAGTTGGAGAAGGTGAAGTCATTGACAAGACTTCAAACATAGTTACACATTCGGGCTACCATAGCTTCAAGTTGCTGTTGAGATATTTTACTGGAAGAAGGTCGACCATGCCCATAGCTGAAGTACCAAGGGACATGTCACAGAATGGAAGTGAATATGGGAGCCTTGTTGCACAGTCGAGACGGGAGGTGGATAACTTCGGAGGTGACCAGCACTTCCTATCACTTGTGTATGCTTCCCATCTCTGGACTCAAGGATTTCAACACCATTCCCAAAACTCCTCCACTTTGAATGGTCGCAGGGAAGGGGGTTCCAGGAATCAGTGGGGGTGTTGTGTTTCGTCAAGTAGTCTTTGAACACCTCCTTCTTCTGCCCTCTGATACTCCCTTACCAAGCAAGACCTTGAAATATTATTTTGGTCTAGTTTAGAGATACAGCATGGAAACAGGCCCTTCGGCCCAGCAAGTCCATGCCGACCATCCACACTAGTTCTATATTATCCCACTTTCACATCCACTCCCTGCACACTTGCAATCTTTTTGCGGAGGATTAACCTACTGGTTTTTTTTTTTTTAATTTCAAAATATACTTTATTCGAATGATAAATATATACAATACATTAACCTTGCGGAAAATCCATCCGACATTTTCGGAGGCTGTACAATAGATCAATACAGTTTTAGACATTTTCTTTTTCCCAAGTTTCCACAAATCAGTCCCCCACTCATGCCACAATGGCGTGGGATACCTTCCCTTATATTGAGGGGCGTCTCCACCATACCGTACCCCCCATGTCCAGCAGCGGAAGGGCCTTAGACTGTGGCCCTCCCCCACGGAGCCTTGGCGTTGGCTGCACCGAGCTTCAGTGCGTCCCTCAGCACGTACTCCTGCAGTCTGCAGCGGGCCAGTCGGCAACATTCCCTGACGGACATCTCGCTCTGCTGGGTGGTGAACAATGCTCGGGCAGACCAAAGGGCGTCTTTAACCGAGTTTGATGACCCTCCAGCAGCACTCGATGTCAGTCTCTGAATGTGTCCCTGGGAACAGTCCGTAAATCACAGAGTCCTCTGTGACGGCACACTTGCAATCATTTTGCGGAGGACAATTAACCTACTGGTCTTTGGGATGTGGGAGGAAACTCCTGGAGGAAACTCATGCGGTCTCACCTGTGGTATAGGTTTGAGTGTTATCAAGGAAGGTCAGCCCCGCCGAATTGCATAATGGAAGCCAGCTACTAGAGATTTGCATTGTTGACTGTGTCAATGACTAAATGGGCCAAAGAGAGATAATGCACCATTGATGCAGTAAATAAAATGGTGTTTGAGCTTTGATTAGACCCATTGTTTCTATAAAAGAATAGAAACTAAGATGGGGAGATTTAAGTGGGTTGGTGCAGGTCAATGGACAGGCATTATAAAAATGGGAATTATCGGTAGAGAAGCTGCCTTACGGCACCAGAGACGGGGGTTCGATCCCGACAAGTCTGTACGTTCTACCCGTGACCGCGTGGGTTTTTGCCGAGATCTTCGCTTCCCCCCCACACTCCAAAGACATACAGGTTTGTAGGTTAATTGGCTTGGGATTATATACTCGATAGAAGTGTAAATTGTCCCTTAGTGTGTGTAGGATAGCGTTAATGTGCGGGGATCGCCAGTCGACGCAGACTCGAAGGGCCTGTTTCCGCGCTGTATCTCTAAACTAAACTAAAATCAGTAGATTCAAAGGTTTCATGAGAGGCTGTTTGACTGTGGTTTAAAAAGGGAAAGGAAACCCCTGTGTAAGAGTAACTGCAACGTCAGCCAAGATGGGCCAGAAAGGCAAGTGCTTGCAAGGAAAAAGAGATTAGTTTAGAATAATGTTTAAGAAAGAACTGCAGATGCTGAAAAACAATCGAAGGTAGACAAAAATGCTGGAGAAACTCAGCGGGTGAGGCAGCATCTATGGAGAGAAGGAATAGGTGACGTTTCGGGTCGAGACCCTTCTTCAGACTGATGTGGGGGTTGGGGGGGGCGGGAAGAAGAAAGGAAGAGGCGGAGACAGTTTGCTGTAGGAGAGCTGGGAAGGGGAGGGGAAAGAGGGACAAAGCAAGGACTACCTGAAATTGGAGAAGTTTAGAATAAGCTCAGTTTGGAAAAGAATGCGAGTGCCTCAGCTCTGAACCATGGACTCTCTTGGTTTGAACTAGGGACTTTGGGGGTTTTTTTATACTAGAATTGGGGATTTAGTTTATTAAAGTTTTGTTAATTATCTATGTATATTGTGTTTACAAGCTCGTTATGCTGCTGCAAGTAAGAATGAATTGTTCCATTGTCGGTACGTATGATAATTAAACACTCTCAACTCAAGGGTAGACACAAAATGCTGGAGTACCTCAGCGGGACAGGCAGCATCTCTGGAGAGAAAGAATGGGTGACGTTTTCCAGTTGAGACCCTTCTTCAGACTGATGTCAGGGGAGGGGGCGGGACAAAGATAGAACGTAGGTGGAGACAGTAAGACTGGTGGGAGAACTGGGAAGGGGGAGGGGATGGAGACAGAAAGCAAGAGCTATCTAAAGTTAGAGAAGTCAATGTTTATTCATACTGCTGGGGTGTGAACTACCCAAGCGAAATAGGAGGTGCTGTTCCTCCAATTTGGGCTGGGTCTCACTCCGACAACGGAGGAGGCCCACTCTCAACTCGAACCTTCTTTAACCAGAGGGTGGTGAATCTGTGGAATTCATTGCCACAGACGGCTGTGGGGGCCAAGTCACTGGATATTTTTAGAGTGGCGATTGGCAGGCTATTGATAGCAAGGGTGAAACGAGTTACGTGGAGAAGGCAGGAGAATGATGCTGAGAGAGGAAAATAGATCAGCTGCGATTGAATGGCGGAGTAAACTTGATGGACCAAACGGCCTAATTCTGCTCCAAATATCTTATAAACTTATGAACTCTCGACTCTCTTGGGATGCGAGCCCAATTGAATGCCGAATGTTTGAATAGGTGTGCAATGGCAATGTGTGGGGGCAACAGAATAAGTGGATGGTCTTGAATGAAAAAACAACACACCTCAGCTCCATAAGCCTACCGGACGTGGGAGCAGTATTAGGCCATTCAGCCCATCCAGTCTGCTCCGCAGTTCCATCATGGCTTGTCTATTTTCCCCCTCAACACCATCCTCCTGCCTTTCCCCCATAACCTTTGACACCCGCACTAATCAAGAACCCATCAATCTCCACTTTAAAAATACCCAATGTCTTGGCCTCCACATGCAGCCATCTGTAGCAACGGATTCCACTGATTCACCACCCTCATCTCCAGTGTAATGGTACGTCCTTTTATTCTGAGGCCATGTCCTCTGGTTCTCGTCTCTCTCATTTCTGGAAACATCCTTTCCACGTCCACTCTTCGTCCAAGACCATCCACTCTGCACTTCCTCATTGCTACTGTTGGCCTGACTGATACTCCAAAGCAAGCTTTAAACTGTTGCTGCGAGGTTGTGGCTTTTAGCAGCAAAATGTTTTACTTTGCCCGACAGGATCCGCCGAATAGCAGTCGTTACATTCACTTCCCCTCGCCTCTCCATGGAGAGTCAAATAATGCTTAACTGACTCCTACAAACAGATGCAACGTTCTCTGGGAAGATTAAATCGCATCAAATTAGATCTGAATTAAGTGAATATACATACATTATTCAGCAGAAACATGTGAATAAAAACCATGCTAAGTGAAAAAGGTTTGTCAATGAGACAAAGCATAAAAATATCCCATTATACATTCCCAGAGCTGCGTCCTTGGGAGAATCATAATGTCAGCAAACTACCCACTACAAATGCATTTGCTGAATACATATGCAGAAGGAAAATTACAATACACAACAGCAAAGCCCAAAGCTGAGTAAAGGAAATCATTCTCTCTCTCTCTCTCTCTCTCTCTCTCTCTTTCTCATACTCTGATTTTTAAGCATCAAGGCAGTTTTGATCAAAGCTTTCACATCTGTACGGATTAGATTCATTGGCACAACGGGATAAAAATACTTGCTTTGATTCGTAAAAGCAACTTTGGCCGTTCAATGGACGCATTCCAAAAGTCTGTACTGGTTGCCACTGTTTTACTGATTGTAAACAAAGATAGAGGTTTGTTCCGTGATGGAGTTTGCAAATCGTTGCCAAAATCACACAAAAACTGCGATTCTTACAATCGGACGAAATTAGGGATCTTGTTAGAAATAGAATGAAAGACAGCAGGATTTAAACACTCTTCTCTAATCTCCCAAACTATCTTATCAATACTTAAGGTATTTGCGACAGTTCCAGTCCAAACGTTTGGCAACAGAGGTTCATATTCTAGAATGTTTATTGAAGATTTTGTTCGACATAGAACAATTTAAACCTCAACATTTACCTACACGCTGTGTAGGAAGGAACAGCAGATGCTGGCTGAAAATGAAGATAGACACAAAAAGCTGGAATAACTCAGAGAAACCGGCAGCATCCCTGGAGAAAAGGAATAGGTGACATTTTGGATCGAGACCCTTCAAACCGAGTGTCAGGGGGGATGGAAACCTCACCGATTCCTTTTCTCCAGAGATGCTGCCCGACCCATTGAGTTACTCCAGCTTTATGTGCCTACCTTGAATTACCTACAAGCACACAGGGCAGCAAGGTGGCGCAGCGGTAGAGTTGCAGCGCTGGAGACCCGGGTTCGACCCCAACTACGGGTGCTGTCTGTACAGAGTTTGTACGTTCCCCCCGTGACCTGCACTGGGCTTTCTCCAAGATCTTCAGTTTCCTCCCACACTCCAAAGACATACAGGTTCGTAGGCTAATTGGCCGGTTTCTGTGCTGTATCACTAAACTAAACATTGTCTGAAAGAGCAACGATTGCAGATTCTGCAGTCTTTTGTAAGAAAGAAAGGAATAGATAGAACTAGAAAATGAAGAAGTGCGACCCTACCTCTGGTGAGGTGGCATGGGAGCAGGGACTGGGGTTGGAGTCAAGAACCAGGCGTTGGCCCATAGGGCACAAGTAAAGGGGTTGGCATTGGTACAATGGACTGAACGCCTTCATTCTTTGATATCCGACTCTTGCTCGTTAGTGCTGGCAGTCCAACAGAACAGCCAGCACTCATCCATGTAAATGCCACGTGGTGTACAATGAGAATTCCCCAGCATATGTTCTTAAATATGCACCTGTATTATGTTTTAAACTATTTAAAACCATCTTGTTTGTTTAATTTTAAAAGAGCAAATGAAGTCATTTAAAAAAATAAACATTTTAGTGAAACACAATAGCACAACAAACTTTGGCGAGATTGTCATTTTCTGAAACAATTCCCATTATCCTGTATCTGTACACTGTAGACGGTGTGGTTGGAGTCATGTGTAGTCTTTCCCCTGACCAGATAGCACCCACCAAACAGCTTTTCACTGTACCTCAGTGCCCGTGGCAATAAACTAAACCAGTGCTAATTTTAGGAGGAAAATATGCATCCATGGATGCGAATCCAAACCAACTGACCTTTCAATGTTAACACTGCACAGCTTTCACCAACCCAGCAATTTACTTAACTGAAGACAGACACAAAATGTTGGAGTAACTCAGCGGGTCAGACAGCATCTCTGGGGAAAAAAGGAATAGGCGACGTTTCGGGTCGAAACCCTTCTTCTGACCCGCTGAGTTACTCCAGTTTTTTGTGTGTATCTTCGGTTTAAACCAGCATCTGCAGTTACTCCTGACACAATTTACTTAACTGCCCCATTTTGTACACACGTATACACATACATGATTTTGCACGGTTTTTTTTTTTTGCAAATAGCTTTCTGTCTTTTATGTCTGGTCACCACAGTAAACAACATGTGCCTTGAAAATTCCCATAACAATTCATGCCATTTACCCAGTACAACCAGAGCAAAAGTCAGCTTGCTCAGGCAGCTTGTAAATTAGCGTGCAAATTTGCTGCATAGCAATTATGGGCAAATCCATTCAGCATACACATGCTGGAGTAATACTGTGCTGTATCACACTCAACAAACTATCCATTTTTATTTTTGTAAGCAGAGTTAGTGGAATTAAAAAAACAGATAACTTTCATCATTCTGTATAAGATAATATTGCCCCAGTTTCAAGGTCGTACGATTTATAATGGATGAACAGCAAAATAAACATTTTAGTTCAAAGCTGCAATCTACACGATAATGTTATCCGCCATACCCTATCTGCACAGGACAGATTACAAAAATGTTTATTTTTCCTAATACACTAAAGTTTATATTAATGAATGAAATCATCTTAATAGTGGAAGACACAACATTTACTTCGTCTGTGGCCTAGAAATTCTGGAGCATTTAAACTCAATGTTACAACTTAGTCCCGAGTTCCAGCCAGGTTTTTCAAGAGGGTCCAAGCATTGGAATAACGTTTTATGCATAGTCTTGGTGTGGCAATCATGCCGGAGGTTCAAATGGAACGTAGAGAGTCCAGCATGGAAACAGGCCTTGCAGCTAACCTCGTCCATGCCGGTCATCTCAAGAGTGTTATTGTCATATGTCCCGAAACAGAACGATTCTGAAATTTGTGTGTGTGCGCGCAAGTGCGTGTGGACGCAAATGTAACAAATGACAAAAAACAATGCCCCCAGGTCTATGTATTTCGGAGCATATTTGGAGGTTGTAGTGTTTCATACAGTAGTGTGTTTCATACACTACAATGTCCAGGTTCAGTTGTAGCTTCTTCCCTGCATCCTCCTTTGATGGATGCAGGGAAGAAGCTACAACTGAACCTGGACGTTAGTTTCCAGGCTTTCCTGTGCACGTCCTGCCTTGCTTTGCCACACATCGCTCTCGTCAAAGTTAAATGTAATTTGCCATTCCTTGATCCACCCACACAACTGGTATTAATCCTGTTGTCCCTTAGATATCCTTCCACTCCCAAGTTGGTGCCACCTGCAAATTTACTACAATGTTAATACACTGTCACCCAAATGTTTAATGTACACTAGACCAAGTGCAACAGATCTGCTGGGTCTGTTTCCCCAACGCGCGGTGGGGGGGGGGGGGGGGAGACAGACACCAGTGGCCCCAGCACCGACCCTTGCGGAACTCCACTGGTCACAGGTCTCCAGTCAGAAAAGCAACCCACCACAACTGCTCCTTCCTCCAAGCCAACCTTGAATCCAATTACCTCGCTCACCTTGGATTCAGTGCAATCTAATCTCCCATACCAGCCGACCATGACAAAGATCTTAGTAATGGCCTCTGCAATGGACAACATCCACTGCCCTGCCCTCATCAATCCTCCTATCCAGTCAGAGACACCAGAGAGTATTACAGCATGGAAACAGGCCCTTCAGCCCAATTGCACCATGCCCCATCTAGACTCATCCCACCTGCCTGCATTTGGCCCATATTCCTCTAAACCTGTCCTATCCCCGTCTAAATGTTTCTTAAACGTTGCTCAAAAAAAACCCAGTTGGATTTCCCACATGGTGCAAAACAACCAGAAATGGTCATCATTGTGTTTCACTCGAGGGGGGAAATAAATATAAACCTGTCTCATTCAGAACCAAGTGAACTTGTTCAACCGTGTCCATTTCACAAAGCAGCAGTATGGTTTTTTGAACCATATTTGTGGAGCCATATTTTTTGAACCATGGCTGAAGCCCTGTTTGAATCGCAAGAATTTACACTTCCGTATTAATCAGCAAACAGAGAGATATATCAACATGCATCACTGGGCAGAGAGAGGCACAAGAGCAAATGTACAGGGAATTTGGTTTTAAAGACAGGGAATGGACTAGCAAGTTTGAAACGCTAACAGGGTTTCAATGGTAGAAAAAATACAGGAGGAACTCAGCGGTGCAGCAGATCTATGGAGGGAAGGAAATGGGCATAGATCCATAGATGCTGCTGCACCCACTGAGTTTCTCCAACATTTTTGTCTACCTTCGATTTGCCAGCATCTGCAGTTCCTTCTCAAACAGGGTTTCAATGGGCCAGCTAAAGCAGCCAGAGGTGGAGGAGTGGGAATAACATGTTTCTGTTAGGGAGAGGGAGCTTGTAATCGAGATGTAGGAAAACTCAATGGGAACATAGTTACGGGTATAGAACATAGAACATAGAAAATAGGTGCAGGAGGAGGCAATTCGGCCCTTCGAGCCAGCACCGCCATTCATTGTGATCATGGCTGATCGTCCGCTATCAACAACCCGTGCCTGCCTTCTCCCCATATCCCTTGACTCCACTAGCCCCTAGAGCTCTATCCAACTCTCTCTTTAATCCATCCAGTGATTTGGCCTCCACTGCCCTCTGTGGCAGAGAATTCCATAAATTCACAACTCTGAGTAAAAATGTTTTTCCTCAGCTCAGTCTTAAATGACCTCCCCTTTATTCTAAGACTGTGGCCCCTGGTTCTGGACTCACCCAACATTGGGAACATTTTTCCTGCATCTAGCTTGTCCAGCCCTTTTATAATTTTATATGTTTTATAATCCCCCCTTTATATGTTTCTAAACTCCAGTGAATACAAGCCTAGTCTTTTCAATCTTTCCTCATATGACAGTCCCGCCATCCCAGGGATCAATCTCGTGAACCTACGCTGCACTGCCTCAATCACAAGGATGCCCTTCCTCACATTATGAGACCAAAACTGTACACAATACTCCAGATGTGGTCTCACCAGAGCCCTATACAACTGCAGGAGTACCTCTTTACTCCTGTACTGAAATCCTCTTGTTATGAAGGCCAACATTCCATTAGCTTTCTTCACTGCCTGCTGTACCTGCACGCCAACTTTCAGTGACCGGTGTACAAGGACACCCAGGTCCTCGCTGTATCTCCCCCTTACTTAACCTAATCCCATTGAGATAATACTAATCTAACCCCATTGAGAGAATAGAAACAAGGAACTGCAGATGCCGGTTAATACATAAAAAAAGACACAAAGTGCCAGAGTAACTCGGCAGGTCAGGCAACATCTCTAGATGGGTGAGGGTTAGGGTCAAATCTCTTCTTTATGGGGATGTCTTCAGCTATTTGGAAATGACATGATGATAGTCCTTGTGTGTGTAACTACTGGTGAACACATACTCTGTGTAACAGGACGGCAGAAACAGTGAGTACCTCAGATCATGATAAATGGGGATAGAAGACTGCGCCAGGCTTTGGCAAAAAAATGGGAGAGACAGATGGAATGAAATAAAAGTGATCTTGAGGGTGGAGAATCTGTGGAATTCATTGTCAATGGATATTTTGAAGGCAGAGATTGATAGATTTTTGATTAGTACATATGTCAGGGGTCAGACAATAGATATAGACAATAGGTGCAGCAGAAGGCCATTCAGCCCTTCGAGCCAGCACCTCCATTCAATGTGATTATGGTGGATTGAATGCCATAGACGATGGGCTGAATGGCCTAATTCTACCCCTATCACTTATGAACATAAAGTCAGTGAAGAAAATGAACTTGGCCAACAGAAACAAATACAAGTAAGTTAAAACACAAACGACACGGAATGCTGGAGTAACTCAGCAGGTTAGGCAGCATCTCTGGAGAGCGTGGATAGGTGTTTTGGGTCAAGGCTCTTCTTCAGGTTAACCTGGCTTTGTTACTCAGGACTCTTCCAAAATATAAATAGAGTTTGCCGAAATACTTCCATGTGTTTCCAGAACGTAGAGATGTTTACACTAGTGGGAGAATCTAGGACCAGAGGCCACAGCTCAGAGTAAAAGGATGTACTTTTAGAAAGGAGATGAGGAGGAATTTCTTAAGTCAAAGGGTGGTGAATCTGTGGAATTCTTTGCCACAGGTGGCTGCGAAGGCCGTCAATGGATATTTCTAAGGCGAAGATTGACAGATTAGAACGAGTGTCAGAGGTTATGGGGAGAAGGCAGGAGAATGGGATTGAGAGGAAATGATAGATCAACCATGATTGAAAGGCAGAGTAGACTTGATGGACCAAATGGCCTAATTGCGCTCCTAGAACCTCCGAGCTCCGAATGAATTGCTACATAATCACTTCAGTGTGAATTAGCAACATGCATCTTATTTGGGTAAAATGCTTCAGGTGATGTCAAAAGTAAAGCAGTTCCTGAACATTCTATGTTCAGGAACTTTCTAATGACATAATCTGCTGTGCAGTGTAACAACGTTTGTGAACAACAAAACTGTTGCCACCAAAAGATTCAACCTCTAGAAGCAGGTGTAGAAATAATCTGGCAGAGTACACCTGTCCTTTGGGAAAGGTAGCAGTAAACAATCAGTGTGTTAATAAACCACATCTGCCAGGGAAATAACCGAAATAAATCCAGAGGACATGGGTTTAAGGTGAAGGGGAAGAGATTTATTAGGAAACTGAGGGGTTACTCTGGTGCTGTAGAAAGTATCCTGACCAGAAACATCTCTATCTGGTTTGGCAACAGCTCTGCCCAGGACAGGGAGGCTCTGCAGAGAGTAGTGCGTTCGGTCAAAGGCACCAGGGGAACTAGACTCCCCCCCCCCCCTTTAGCTGGACATACACCAGGAGGTGCAGATCCAGAGCCAGCAAGATCATGAAGGACCCCTACCACCCCTACAGCAGCTGGAACGCACTGTTCCAGCTGCTGACAAGCGCCTCCGCTGTCACGCTACGAAAGCAGAGAGGATGAGACGGAGTTTCTTCCCACACACCATCAGGACTGTAAACTGATCTCATAGAACATAGAACATAGAAATTAGGTGCAGGAGTAGGCCATTCAGCTTCGAGCCTGCACCGCCATTCAATATGATCATGGCTGATCATCCAACTCAGTATCCCGTACCTGCCTTCTCTCCATACCCTCTGATCCCCTTAGCCACAAGGGCCACATCCAACTCACTCTTAAATATAGCCAATGAACTGCCTCAACTACCCTCTGTGGCAGAGAGTTCCAGAGACTCACCACTCTCTGTGTGAAGAAAGTCTTTCTCATCTCGGTCTTAAAGGATTTCCCCCTTATCCTTAAGCTGTGACCCCTTGTCCTGGACTTCCCCAACATCGGGAACAATCTTCCTGCATCTAGCCTGTCCAACCCCTTAAGAATTTTGTAAGTTTCTATAAGATCCCCTCTTAAACTCCTAAATTCCAGAGAGTATAAACCGAGTCTATCCAGTCTTTCTTCATAAGACAGTCCTGACATCCCAGGAATCAGTCTGGTGAACCTTCTCTGCACTCCCTCTATGGCAATAATGTCCTTCCTCAGATTTGGAGACCAAAACTGCACGCAATACTCCAGGGCGTAAATAAGGTTGTGTCTTTTTTTTTTTTTTAAATGTAAATACTGGTTCTGTTCTGTTGTTTTGCACAATCCCAGAAGCATTGCCTCTTTCATTTCCCTGTACATCTTGTATGTGTATGTGACAAATGAAGGTGACTTGACTTGACACAATAGGGTGGTGCATGTATGGAACTAGTTGCCAGAAGAGGTTGTTGAGGCAGGGACTATCCCAACATTTAAGAAACAGTTAGACAGGTAGATGGATAGGACAGGTTTGGAAGGATATGGGCCAAACTGGGGGCAAGTGGGACTAGTGTAGCTGGGACATGTTGGCTGGTGTGGGCACGTTTGGGCCAAAGTGCCCGTTTCCACACTGTATCATAGAAACATCGAAACATAGAAAATAGGTGCAGGAGTAGGCCATTTGGCCCTTCGAGCCTGCACCTCCATTCAATATGATCATGGCTGATCATCCAACTCAGTATCCTGCACCTGCCTTCTCTCCATGCCCCCTGATCCCTTTAGCCACAAGGGCCACATCCAACTCCCTCTTAAATATGGCCAATTAACTGGCCTCAACTACCTTCCGTGGCAGAGAATTCCAGAGACTCACCACTCTCTGTGTGAAAAATGTTTTCCTCATCTCGGTCCTAAAGGAATTTCCCCCTTATCCTTAGACTGTGACCCCTTGTTCTGGACCTCCCCAACATCGGTCTGGACCTCCCCAACATCGGATCACTCTATGACTGTGAGCAGATCTGAAGATAGTTAACCATATCTGTGACATTCTATGTATTTTTTTTAAAGAAAATTACAATTTATTCTGCACCACACCATAAATGAACGATATTTTTGGTCTATATTAAAGCATGTTGATTTATATCGCTTTTAAAAGTAAGTTTTTTCTTGGTAAGCAAGCAGAATTAGCACAGGTCATCTGTAAAGTCATGAAAAGGTAGGGTAAGTGGAGTTAAAAGTTTTTCTTTAATTTTCTACAGTAATGAATCCCAAGAGAATAGGTGTGATCGCCGGTCTGATGGCCAATTTCCCCCTAAGGATACTAGGAAGATTTAATGTTCTTTCGTGACAATAGCCAGATCGTTTCATGATTACCAGATGAAACAATATATAGCCAATCTTGAAACTCGTGGCCTGACATCAAGAGGGGAAAAAAAAACTGCGTTCAAATCCTGGCATTCCGAAAAGGGCATTGTTTGTGTTATGTTGTGCCAGTGAACACATAAGGCAGCTCCCGGTAACACCCTCAACTATACATATATTAACCCCCGGAGGGTTCATCCACATCACTGGCGCTTACCATATGGTTCAATTGCTCGTGCGTTCTGCTGAAAATTTCTGGTCGAAAACCAATACTGGAAGTCTAAATTGTTTGCACAAGCTGCGACTTCGGTTGAAATTAATTCATGTCATTTCTTTACGGCGACTGGCTTTGAAACGGTGCAACGTGTTATTACATATTGGACGCGAGCTCAACGTACAGAACTTAAACATCTGACGTTTATGAAATATATCAGCCAATTATTTGATTTGCCAGGTTTGGTCATCCTCCTTTTTTATAATTATTTCTCCAAGGTAAAACTAAATTACAACGAGAGTTTCGAGGCGCTCGGCTAGAGATTTTTTTTCTCCCCTTGCAAGGATAAAATGCGTCCTCGAGAATTACGTTCGTGCAAACGCCAGACGTCTGCGCTGAACTATCTCCTTCGTTTAACCTACAACTTCCATTCTGGGCTGCATTTCACAATTGCCCAGCGAGGGGCAGGCTTTAAAATAGAGTGGGAAATAAAAACTTCGAGCAAATACAGAACGTACAAGCAAACACACACACACACACTCACAATATCGCTGGCAACTCGTTCAAACGTGGAACACGTCCAGGTGCAACCGCCTTCACCTTCAGGACGAGTTCAACAAGTCCCTAGACATGTGATTCTCCAGCATCTGCAGTTCCTTCTTTAAAACCCTAGACATGTACACGGACGGTGGCGATCGTCCTAACACCCCGCCACACTTAGACCACAGCGCCGAGCTGGGAGTGAGCGGTGCAAGCCCGCCGGCCCCAACCAGGACAGGCCCCAAATCCCAGCCCAGGAGCCCCCCCCCCCCAATAGTTCAACTTTCACTCCCCTCTTCTCCATGCCCCTCTCAATCACTGGTCGACCCACTCCACTTAACCCTGACTCCCAAATCCAACCCCCTAAACTGTCACCATAATGTCAAAACAACCTGTCACACCATGCACCCCCTTCCCACGCTCTTAATCCCCAGCCATCCACTCTCCAAGTTGTACCCCCTTCTCCACTCAATGTCCTAGTCACCTCTACATCACAACTAACCCACTGTCACCCCCCCACCCACCCCTCACTGTCACCCCACTCTCCAGTCACTCCCTCATTCTCCACAGTTAATTCCCACCCCAAGTTAACAATCCCCGCTTCTATTCCTCAGTCACCCCATTCCAATCCCCCACTGTCACCCCTCATTCTCACCTCCACTCCCTCCCCTTTCACACCTTACTGACACCCCCAATCATATCCCCCGCTGTCACCCCTTACTCCCTCCCCCGTGTCACTCCTGCCAACTTTCACTCCCACTGTTACACCTCACTGACAATCCTCACTCTGATCCCCAGCTAATCCTCAGTCGCCCTGTCTTCCTAGTTAACCCATTGTCACCCCCACCCCACACATTGCCACTCCCTCTTTCCCCTCCAGTTATCTCCAATGCCTCCCATCACCGTCCCAGTCATCACTCGTCCTCTCTCCCTCTCCCGTCGCCAAAGCTCCCACACCCTGACCCCCAGCCTTTCTGCACCAATACCTCCCCTCCTTCCCCACATTCACCCTCCACCAAAGTCACACATCCCTCTCCCCTCGTTGTCACTGACTGACCTGCGGTTCAGCGGTTGGCTCTTCAGCTCGTAAAACGTTTTCGCCTCTTCATGAAATTCCTCCCCGACATCGAAATCCGGAACAATTCCCGACTCTGACTGCATGGGTCCGGGAGTGATGAGCAGAGGAGAGGAGAGGAGGGGGAAAAAACTGACTGGCAAAGACAGAGAGAGAGGGATAGGGGGGGAAAAAATCTCCCCGGAGCGGCGAGAGCGCAATAAAACGTCAACAGGACACAGAGAGGGGAGGAGGGAGGGAGGGAGTAAAAGTTGAGGTGGGTGAGAGGGAGAGAGAGTGAGTGAGTGAGTGAGAGAGAGAGAGAGCGGTGTCTCCGCTTCAGAGCCGGAGCTGCGAGTTGCGATCTTCGCCTCCTCCTCCCACTTTTGCTACACGGCGCCGCGCGGTGCGCGCTGGGAGTTGTAGTCCCGGCCGCCGTGACGCGCCGTCGCCCAACCCCACGCCTGCGCGGCCGGCGGACTACAGCCCCCAGCGGCCCCCGCGGCGCCTGCCTGCCTGCCTCTCCTGTGCCGGCCGGCCGGCGGAGTTCACCCTCTCAGCGGAGAGTCAGCAGCTTTTTATTGCCTTCTACCGCCTCTCCCACACAGTCAATCCCACTTTCATTTGTTCGCCACCCTCGCGGCCAAAGGGCGGCCTCCAGCGTATAAATTATCTGGGATTTATCTTGTTTCAACTGCAATCACCACATTTTGAACCCTGTCGTTTTACCCCCCCATGTTAGGGCTGTTGCTGTTCATGGAGACGCAAGGATCTAAATCCGGCAAGGCTGCTTGTCATTTGAATGTTTCTCTGACGTCCCCCTTTGCTCCTGCATATGTGTTTATTTTTCCCAAAGCGCTTTTGATGCGTCAGCAAAAACATACTGTGAACAACCAGACAGAGGAAGGAAAACGCATTTATTTCTCTGCAGTTTGACAATAAAATCGTGCACATTATATTAGTAGGTAAGATCATAAATATAGTGCGATTGTGGAAAAGTCTAACCCCCCCCCCCCCCGGATATTTTTTATGGAAGTTGTGGAAACATACCTGACCAGTGAATGTGTAATTTCCCCATTGGGCATTATTGAACTTATTTATCTGGGCAATGCAGTAATAGTCATCCATCCATCAATTAGTAGCTTTTATTCATTGTTCTTTATCTCTCCACATCATCTCTCATTTCCCTTATCCCTAACCGGCCTGAAGAAGGGTCTCAACCCGAAATGTCACCCATTCCTTATCTCCAGAGATGCTGCTGAGTTACTCCAACTTTTTATATCTATCTTCGGTTTAAACCAGCATCTGCAGTTTTTTCCTACTCATTAATTAGTTCAGCTTCACTTGAGTTTATTGTCACGCGTACCGAGGTACAGTGAAAAGCTTTTGTCGCGTGCTAACCAGTCAGCAGAAAGACAAAACATGATTACAATCGATACATTTACAGTGTATAGATACATGATAAGGGAATAACTTTTGGTACAAGGTAAAGCCAGCAAAGTCCGATCAAGGATAGTCGAGGGTCATCAAAGAAGTAGATCATAGTTTGGCACTGCTCTCTGGTTGTGGCAGGATGACTTGGTTGCCACATCAATGAATGTAAAAATAGCCCTCGATAATCCTTTAATAATATTGATCAATCCTCAATAATCGTATGAAGACATCATGAAAAGTTACTGAATGAGAATGCTGCAAATCTCAGATTAAACAGCATTCTGTGAACAGACATCAGTTAAAATGCAACTCTGCAGCAAACTGAGGGGGGGGGGGGGATTCATGTTTGGTTTTCAACTCTACAAGGCTGCAGATATCATCAATTAACCTCAAACCTGTGTGATATGCTGCTCTATAAACTCAGTGCTAGAAAGGTATCGTTCTGGTTACTTTGTATCAGATGCACAGTTTGGTGGAAAACCATCATTATGATTATTTTTTTAATAGTAAATACTTCCTAGAATCTGAAGAAGGGTCTCGACCCAAAATGTCACCTATTCCTTTTCTCCAGAGATGTTGCTGGACTTGCTAGAATCTAAATTGGGGGGGGGGGGGGGGGGGGGGGGGGGGGGGGGGTGATGCTGTTTTGAAGACTTATGCCTGAATGTTGTAGTGGAGATACTGACATGCTTGATGACTATTGCTGTGGGACTTTAGTTTAGCGATACAGAGTAAAAAGAACAGGCCCTTTGGCCCACCGAGTCCGTGCCGACCAATGGTAACCCATATATTAGTTCTATTATACACACAGCCTTGTTGGTCTGGTCAGAAATTAAGACGTTGGTGTCTCATTATAAGGGAAATAGGTCCGTAGGATTTAGTTTGGAGATGCAGCATGGAAACTGGCCCTTCGGCCACCATCGATCACCCATTCACACTGGTTTAATATTATCCCACTTTCTCATCCACACCCTGCAAACCAGGAGCAAGTTATAGAGGCCAATTAACCTAAAATCCCGCACTTCCTTGGGATGTGGGAGGAAGCCGGGGCACCCGGATCAAAACCCACGCAGTCACAGGGAGAAAAGTGCAAACTCCACACAGACAGCACCCGAGGTTAGGATCGAACCCGGGTGTCCGGCATTGTGAGTCGGCGGGTCAATCAGCTGCGCTACTGTGCCACCGTGTTTAAAAGTAAACATGTGACATGCTGGAGCGCCAGTCAAGTGATTCACACTTCCAGGGCAACTCAACATCAAGAGAACTTATGTCCTTCTTTTCCTGATTGTTGCACGTCACACTAAAGGACAATGGTGGGTCCTTGAAGTTTCCTGCAGAATATTCTGAGACACATAAAGTCATTTGGAAATTGTTGTTATTGTATTTGACCCTGTTAATTATCAATCGCATAACACTAAAACAACATCTGGAATTGAATATCTAAGCCATTATGTCGGCAGAGACATTTATTCCATCAATCAGGCCAAGACTAACAAGAGGGACATGCCTCATATTTCGCTTGGGCAGCTTACAACCCAGCGGTATAAATATGAATTCCTCGAACTTCAAGCAACTCTTGCATTTCCTCTCCCTCTCTGTCCACCCCCCACCCTAGTTGACCTGCTAGTTCCACTGTTTGCATCATCGTTATCAACTCTTCCACAGCCAACAATGGGCCATTGTGGGTTCCACCTTTCCTTGGCCATTGGTGTCGGCTGTGATCTGTGTTTTCATACTTTAGTTCCCCTGTCCCCTGACTCTCAGTCTGAAGAAGGGTCTCGACCCGAAACATCGCCTATTACTTGCCTGTCCCGCTGAGTTTCTCCAGCATTTTGTGTTTATCTTCGGTGTAAACCTACATCTGCAGTTCCTTCCTACACAACAGTAACTTTATTCCTGGCCTAGAAATTACTGCAACTTGCCATGCTGAGTAGATTCTGAACACACTTGTGCCACATTTGCCTTTTAGTGGCGACACAAGGAACTGCAGATCCTGGTTTACAAAAAGAGACACTAAAGGGGCTGTCCCACTTGGCCGTCATTTGCACCTCATTTATGCGGCATATGTAAAATAGGTCGACATGTCATGACGCGTGGGGGTCGCGTGGGTGACGCACGCATTGCGCATGGTGAGGCGTGGAATCGTATACGGTGGTGCGTGGTATCGCGCAGCGCTCCAGGATTAAAAGTGGAAGAAAATCCACGCGCGCCACCTGTGTGCCATATCGCGTAAGCACGCTGACGCATTGGCTACGCACACTGACACATTGGCGGTTCGCACGCTGTATCGTGTGGTGACGCATGGTTACGTCACCATGCGTCAACATCCGTAAACATGCGCCGCCTGCACGGCCCATACGCAGTCGGCCCGCCTTTTACGCTTCATGTAACCTCTAACCTCGTCCACACAGACCTCTTCCTGGGTTGCTTGCTAGCCTTTCTTGTTGTACTCCTGACTGGCTGATCTGTAAGTATGAGGGCTGCTGCTAACAGGAGTCTCTGTTGTTGCTGTAGCAATAAAATCTGTAGTTCTTCCATGATGGTCATGATGCAGAATAGGGAAGCAGGGTATTCTAATGACGTGTCACACGCACCAGACGGCTGTGCTGACGCATGATGATGCGTGATTTGCGCGCGACGTCGCGCGTCACGACGCGTCGACCTATGTTACATATGACGCGTAAATGAGGCGCAAATGACGGCCAAGTGGGACAGGCCCTGAAGTGCTGGAGTAACTCAGCGGGTCAGGCTATATCTCTGGAGAACATGGATAGGTGACGTTTTGGGTCAGGACTCCATCTTCAGACTCCAGACTTCTAGATACTTTTTTAACATGATCATTTAAATGTAAAGATGCTTCTGTTAAACTAGCTATGAATATATCACTTGCAAACATTTTGAACAATTATTTGTTGGCTTCCCAAGAATAAATTCATAGCTCATGGAGTCAACCCTATGCAGTTTTCATTTACTTTGCACATACGGTTGAATGAAAGCTTCACAATAAATAGTATGAGGAAGCATTTTTCTACGTAATAGGTAAGCTGGGAGCACGTCACTAAATCTGTTACTTCAGTGTATTTTTCTTTTTATCTTTAAGAGAAGTAAATGACTAGCTCAAACAGGTGAGAACCAGGGGCCACAGTTTAAGAATAAGGAGTAAGCCATTTAGAACGGAGACGAGGAAACACTCTTTCACACAGAGTTGTGAGTCTGTGGATTTCTCTGCCTCAGAGGGCAATGGAGGCCAGTTCTCTGGATACTTTCAAGAGAGAGCTAGATAGGGCTCTTAAAGATAGCGGAGTCAGTGGATATGGGGAGAAGGCAGGAACGGGGTACTGGTTGGGGATGATCAGCCATGGTCACATTGAATGGCGGTGCTGGCTCGAAGGGCCGAATGGTCTACTCCTGCATCTATTGTCTATTGTCTATTGAGACAGATAACCCTTTGAGCAGAATGCAGATCAAATCCTTTAACTGAATTGAATGTAGAACATAGAAAAGTACAGTACAGGAACAGGCCCTTCGGCCCACAATGTCTGTACCGAGCGTGATGCCAAGGTGAGCTAATCTCATCTGCTGCACATGATCCACATCCCTCCATCCCCTGTCGATCTAAAGACCTCTTATCATTTCTGCCTCTGCCACTACCTTCCAGGCACACACCACCCACTGTGTGAAATAAACTTGTCCCACATATCTCCTTTGAACTTTGCCCCTTTCACCTTGAATGTATGCCCTTTGTTGTAAACATTTTCACCCTTGGAACACAGTTCCGGTTGTTTATCCTATCTCTGCAAAGTTAGCTTTTTTTCCTGCCAGATAATTAGTTTCATTGAAAAGTTTGTTCGCTCGTGTGTCGGACGATGTATAGCTCGCTGTTGGCGTCCGTTTCGTCCAACATGTTGACAGAATTAGTTGTCCGACGCCTCACAGAGTGCATCGTGTCGTCGGTTTCCGGGGATCGCCACGAGGAGGCTTCTGTCACGATCCCCAATTGAACAGTGCAAAAGTAGAAACATACTGCAAACTACCAAATTAAACTAGCATTATTTTCAACTCCTGCCTTCAATTTAGCTTAGCATTACAAAATTATAGATATTAACTCTTCAAAGCAAATAAAATCAACAGAGCTTGAGATAGGGAACACAATATTACAAAATGTAACAGATGAATAAGCATCTGATTATTAACTTTTCACACCTAAACAGAATCTCGTGAATTGTGTGCTGAGTTATCCCGAGAAATATGTGTTGTCTTTCAAGAAGCACCAAGTGAATCAATTATATAAGTATTGTGAGCATTGTTTGGCCATATATCTGAGGAAGGATGTGCTGGCATTGGAGAGGGTTCAGAGGAGGTTTACAAGAATGATCCCAGGAATGCTTGGGTTAACGGATGATGAGCGTTAGCTGGCACTGGGCCGGTACTCACTAGAATTTAGAAGGATGAGGGGGACCTCATTGAAACTTACCGAATAATGAAAGACCCGGATAGAGTGATTGTGGAGAGGATGTTTCCTCTAATGGTAGAGTCAAGGACCAGAGACTAGAGCCTCAGGATATAAGGATGCATCTTTAGAAAGGAGATGAGGAGGAATTTCTGTAGTCACAGGTTGGTGAATCTGTGGAATTCATTGCCACAGACAACTGAGGAGGCCGTCATTTGGATATTTTTAAGGCGGAGATTGACAGATTCTTGATTAGTACAGGTGTCAGGGGTTATAAGGAGAAGGCAGGAGAATGGGGTTGAGAGGAAAAGATTGATCAGCCATAATTGAATGACGGAGTAGACTTGATGGGCCGAATGGCCAAATTCAGTTCCTGTCATCTATGAACATGAATTAATATGCATACAATTTAGGCTAAATGCATTGGATGTAATAAATCTAAACTAAACATCTATTTATGAAACACAAGGAAGTGCAGATACTGAAATTTTGAGCAAATATTCCTATTCCTTTTCTCGTGATGCGGTCTAACCCATTGCGTTACTCCAGCTATTTTTTGTCTATGTTCGGTTTAAACCAGCATCTGCAGTTCCTTCCGACACTAGGAATTAAGAATATAAGTAGTGTATTCCCAGAGGATCGAGTGCAAGAGTGGAGTGGCTATTGTGTACAGGCCTGATTGCAACCTTCACGTGGTCCGCCCTGTTTCTACGAATTCAATCAACCTAGCATGCACAATCAAATGAGATCAAATAGAATAAGTTGTCCTACAACTTTAGGCTGTGCACGCCATACGCAAGAAGAAGAAGAAGACAGGCCTGGTCTCCCGACTTAAAGAAAGATATAGCTGCAATTAAGGGAGTGCGGCACACCTGTACCAGATTCATTCCTGAACAATCAGACCAGAATAGAGAAGACATTTCTTTACACAGAAGATGGTAGAGTCATGGAGTTATACAGCACAGAAACAGGCCCATCGGCCCGACTCGCCCAAGCTGAGCAGGATACCCCATTGACGCTAGTCACACCTGTCTGTATTTGGCCCATATCCCTCCATTGCCGTTACTACACAAGCAGGGAGGAGTGACCATACGCAGCCGATAGCAAAAACAAATCCTTCAGTCGTTCTTTCCAGTTTAATTGATTCTTCATTGAAATAGTTGTACAAAGAGGTAAACATACCAGATCCACTTTATCCTTACTGTTAGGTACTCCACCCCCCCCTCTCCCTCTGGTGAATGCTATGTACTTAACTCTTTTGTTTCTCTCCTGAGTGCAGGCCCCGTGGCTGGGAGTCAGGAATCAAGGGGTTAAGAGCTCCTGTACCCGATTGGCCAAGCTGTGTCAGGTGATGGGTGACTCATCGAAAGCTTAAATACCAGGAGTCTCCCAGAATTCTCTCTCTCTCTTCGTCGACTCTGACTCATGAACAGAATGTGGTTTGAACTGCAGGAGGCCTGGCCACATGGCATAGAACTTTGTGTATTATTACCTACATTTGTCAATTAATATTGAATTGGGACGGATAAGGGGTGACATGAGGTTTTTTTTGTGTATTTTGTTTAAGGGTTATTTCCATTTAGGCAGGTAGAGACTCTAGTTCGACGGCCCATTGCGAGGCTGGCTGGAGCACTGTTATCTTTGTTTATTAGTTTATTCTTATTCTTGACTGGGTTGTTTGAATCAGGTTTGGGTTTTAACAAAATAAAATACTATTTTCTTGAACTTGAGCCTGGTTTTTGACTATGTTACGCGGCTCTGAAGTACCTGCATTCGGGAGTCGTAACACTTACACAAATCGTAGCTTTCTGTTCTTACTATCTGATCTGGTAAAAAAACGATGTTCCTTCTCTCCTGCTCGCTCCAGTCGATCTGACCACTCCCAGCGGTTTTGCTAGCCTAATCCGATGTATGTCACGCCCATCTACGTATCAAAATCCCACCCCCAATCGTACAAAATAATTCTGCAAGAAATATCTAGACAAAATAATAAATTATCCTAACAGTAACTAGCCTAAGCCAGAATGGCTCGAACAGCCTCTAAAACATTCCTATCCATGTCCCTGTCCAAGTGCTGTTTACATGTTGTTATAGTATCTGCCTCAATTACATCTTCTGGCAGCTTGTACCATATACAACCCCCCCCCCCCCCCCCACCCACCCTCTGACTGGAGAAGTTGCTGCTCAAGTTCCTATTACATTTTTTACACCCTCTCACCTTAAACCTATGTCCTCTAGTTCTTGATTCTCCTACTTTGGGTAAAATACTCTGCGCATTCACCCCTCATGAATCTTTGTAATTCTCAACCAAGAAGAGCTATGGAGGTTCAAAGTTTGATAGATTTTTACTGACTCTGAAATACAAGGGACATGGATTAGTCAAGGAAGTGGATCAAGGTGAAAGATCATCTGTGATCTCACTTGACTGTAGAGCAGTCACGAGGGGCACCGGTGTGGTCGATTCTGGTCGACTCTCTTGTCTCAGGAGAAAATGAATCACAAGGAAGGAATCCAAACACAGAGACTTTTAAGTGCAGAAAATGTAACATCAACCATGGTTCAAAAAATGTTGAAGTGAAAAACATTTAATTTCTATTTTTAGTTCTTTACTGGTTACCGATGCAGAGCAAAAAAATGTGCCATATCAGCATAACCATGTGGAGCTGGGAGTGGTAAAGTCAGCAAAATAATAGATATTTCAAAAATACATATTTTTGTGTTGAGAGTAAGAAGGTGGGCGATTCACTGATTCAATTGCTTTAAATATTTTCACAGGAAAGCAAGATGTTATAATGATAGTATACAAATATAATGGAAATTTAAGACTATTCATCTCCAGTTGGTTTTATGTCTAATCCCAGACTTTTCTCTCAATTCACCCTGGGTGGAGATATTTCAGTTAAGCATTAAAATAGGAACAAACTTCATTGATAATCTCTTTCATTTAGGCCATTTTTTTCAAATTTTGCATTTCTGCTCAATCTCTTTTGTTTGGTTTAGAGATACAGCGCGGAAACAGGCCCTTCGGCCCACCGAGTCTGCACCGACTAGCAATCCCCACACACTAACACTATCCTACACACACTTGGGACAATTTACATTTATACCCCGCCAATTAACCTACAAACCTGCACCACATTGGAGTGTGGGGGAAAACCGAAGATCTTGGAGAAAACCCACGCAGGTCACGGGAAGAATGCACACACTCCGTACAGACAAGCACCCGTAGTCAGGATCGAACCCGGGTCTCTGATGCTGTAAGGCAGCAACTCTACTGCTGCACCACCATGCCACCCACATTTGTTGATCACGTTGATGGAATCTGCTTTAAATTAATGTCATCAGGCAGGATTTAACATGTAAGTTGAAATAAAATAATTTCCTTTTAAACCTACTCTGTACTATAATAAGATTCTCAGCTGTGTGAAAGATACATCTTCTAGATGCGCTGGGATGCATCCTCAGTGATGTGACCTGGGGTCATCGGGTGTTTCAGGTCTCACAACATCAGACACCCTCGCCCAGGCGACCCAGCCGGGGTTGATCAAGCCCCGACTTACGTCCCAGCAGCAACCGCCCACGGATCAGCCATCTTAATCCAAAGCCACCTAGTGGCTTTCTCTGCGGCCTCGCTTGCGGATTGAATGGCCCTCTCCTTTGCCAGCCCCGTGATGCCCAACTGGTTGAGGACTTTGCAGAGTGAGCGTCCTGCAAAGCCTCTACAGCCCACCCCTATGGGCTCATAGTGTGTCTTCCAGCCTCTGTCCTGGCACATCTCCACCAGTTCCTGGTACTTTGCGCGCTTCCTCTCGTTAGCCTCTTCAATACGCTCTCCCCAGGGCACTGTCAGAATGACCAACTGTTTTGTCACCGGAGGTGATGATCATGTCAGGCCGGAGTGATGTTGCTGTGACGTGCTGTGGAAATTTCAGCTGTTTGCCCAGATCGACGTGCAGCTGCCAGTCAGTGGCTGTGTAGACGAGGCCCGTCCTTGTTTTTGGTTGTGGTCGGGGATTCTCTCCAGCTTTGACAAAAGTGATTGATTTCTTTGGGGCGAGGGGGTGTTTGCCGTTTCCGATGGCAGTGGCTATGCTCTCAGCAACCACCTTGAGCACCTGGTCATGCCGCCACCGTTAGCGACCTTCCCCAAGGGACGTTGGGCAGCTGCTGAGGAGATGTTCTAATGATCCACCAGAGCAAAGTGGGCAGGAAGGTGTCTCGCTCTTGCCCCAGACATGGAGGTTTGCTGGTCTTGGTAGGGCATCGTAGACAGCTTGGACAAGGAACCGGACACGCTGGAGGTCTGCCTGCATGATGTTTGACCAGGTAACCCTGCGCTGCGGTATGCTCTCCCACCTTGTCCACGCTCCCTGCTGCCTGAGCCCCACCGTCCTGCTCACACGCTCTTCCTCTACACCTGCTCGGACCTCTTCCTGCATTAGATGGTGCCTCTCCTTGCCCTGGGTTTTGCCAACCGGTGTCGTAGGGAAGTATCCCAAACCCGCCCTGCCAGTTGCCATGACTCCCACCAATGCCTTTTGACCTTAGGCGTGACTCTGCCACCTCCACTGCTTTCTCCGCCCTCCATTTCCTCCCTGTTCTCACCTCGATGCCAGCCGATGACACCTTCTGGTCCCTGGAGTCCCTGTACTGCAGAGCTTCTCTTGATCGCGCCACCATAAACTCTTCCGTGAGGCCACTGAATGGGAGCTGCAAGATGTTACTGGTCTCATACAGTGCAGCACTGTTGAGGCTGCGGGGAAGGCCAAGCCACCTGCGGAGAAAGCCGCTGATCGTCCTTTCGAGGGACTCACCTGTGGTCAATGGAACAGCGTAACCAGCAGAGGCCACAGGACCTGGGGCAGGATGGAATGCTGATAGATCCAGGCCTTGAATCTGCCAGGCAGACCTGACTTGTCGACATTGGTGAACCAGGCTTCAAGGTCTTCGAAGGACTTTGAATGACGGCAGAGTCTTTCAGAGTTGCGTCAAAAAGCTTCCCCAAACTCTTGACAGGTTGCTCACTGATGGAGGGAATGGCAGGGAATAGGAAGATTATTTAATACAACACATGAACAGCCCAGTTTTTAATTGTTTATTATTAGCTTTTTGTTAGTTATATTTGATTTCCGCAATTGGTTCATGATAAATTTAAGAAAAACGCTATGGAAAGCCTTCCAAGATGACCACTAATTTCCTTGTGAACAAAAGGAACATGTTTTGCTTTTTATATGGTTTATTAAATCTGGCATTTTTTAGTCATTGATAACTCTGTGCTCTGGGATCTCTTTGCTCCTCCATTCCACTTAGTTCCCAAGGAAGCGATTATTTATTTGTCCCAATTAAAATGGACGACATTGTCCTTATCTACAAAATATAAATGCTAAATTGATGTCAGAAATCGGAATTTCTCAGCAAGTAAGGTAACATTTGAAAAACAGAGCTAACATTTCAAATTACGGTAATAACATTCAGAAATTTGAAGAAGTGGGGGATCGATAGACTTCAAGCAAATGGAGTGGCATAAAATGAAGGCGGTAAAAGGTTAATGGTACGAAGTAGAGGATGGCCTTTATAATAAATATGAACAAGTTAATTTACCTCCTGTTAGTCTCAAATAAAATGGAAATGCTTGCAATACTCATCAGGTCATTTTCTCTAATTATAGAAACAAACACTGTGGAAAAAGGTTCTTCACCCCAATTAATCTGTATGGATTATCAGTCTGAAGAAGGGTCTGGACCCGAAACATCACCCATTCCATCTCTCCATATATGTTGCCTTTCCCAATATTACTCCAGCATTCTGTGTCTATTTTTGGTTTATCAAGTACCATGTGCACTAATCCTGCACTAATCCTATTTTATTTTCCCCACACTTCATTAACTACTTCCTCCACCCCCCCCCCCCCCTCCCTAAATTGTTTATTTCCACATTGATCCTCAAAATAGTGTGAATTTATGGAGGAGTCTTTGGCAGGTGGGCAGCCTTTGACATCTTTGATGGTGTAACTATTCCAGGCTTTGAAACCCGCACTATCTCGTTACGTGGTGGGACACAAAGTCTCACGCTGTTAACATGATACAACATAGGGTTCCTTTGGCTTACATGGTTCCTTCCTCACATATGAAAATTGTTACCAGCCAACATAACAAAGAAAACAAGTGTATGACACGGTGCCAAGATAATGTATTTGTAATGAATCATTCAATTTTTGTTTGCCAAACAAAGTGCTGTACAGCTGCAATAATACGCAATCATATTGTTTGGAAATGCGGGTAGTTTGGTGTCTAGCTGGTACACATACCTCGATATATATTGATGGCGCCGAAGTGGAGATGGTTCAAAGTTCCCAGGAGTAAATGTCACCTGCAGTTTGAAGCAATGGCCAAGAAAGCAGACCAACACCTCGATTTCCTTAGAAGTCTTGGGAAGTTCAGCACGTCCCCAACAACTCTCACCAACTTCTACAGATGCGCCACAGAAAGCATTTTATCGGGATGCGTCGCGGCTTGGTTTGGGAACAGCTCCGTCCAAGACGGCAAGAAATTGCAGAGAGTTGTGCACGCAGCCCAGACCATCACACAAAACCGGCCTCCCTTCGTTAACTCCATCTATACTTTACGTTGCCTCGGCAACACCGCCAGCATAATCAAGGACGAGTCTCACCCGAGACATTCCATCTTCTCCCCTCTCCTATCAGGCAAGAGGTGCAGAAGTGTGAAAATGCATGCCTCCAGATTCAGGGACAGTTTCTTCCCAGCTGTTATCAGGCAACTGAACCATCCCCTCACTGGCAAGAGAGCGGTCCTAAGCTATCATCTACCTCATCGGAGACCCTCGGACTATCTTTAATTGGACCTTGCTAGATATTATGTTGCACTAAACATTATTCCCTTTATCCAGCATCTGTAACACCGTGCATGGCTTGAATGTAATCATGTATAGTCCTTCCCCCGATTGGTTAGCATGCAACAAACAAGCTTTTCAACGCTGTGACATTTGTGACATTAAACTGAACTGAACTATTCAGAAAAGCATGGCAGTTGACCTAGATCAGAGAAGTTGGCTGTACACAGCGTAGTGTTTAAAATCAAATATCACCTTGGAAAGTGGTGTTGCTTGCAGAATAACATGGCAGGCAGCATCCTGATTCAACAATGTGGTTAGTGAAATTCCAAATTAAATAGTGAGTCACTACAGGATAACAAGGTGGTTAAAAAGGGATCTGGGATGCTCTATTGTATTAGTCAGTGAATGTAAGAGTGCAGATGCTGTGTCTGAACTGCATTAATTAAACCACAGCAATGGTCCACTGATTACAGGAGAGATTCGACTGCACAGGAGTGGATTCATATATTGGAGGAAATCAATACATTGCCAAAATGGAACATTTTGATTGAGCCTCAGTGTCTTTTTTTTAAATTTCAAAAATAAACTTTATTCGTGATTTGAAAAAAAGTATACACAATACAAAACAAAGACCATGAAAAAAACCAACGTAATACTTTCTTAGTATCGACACGTTCAACATTGTGAGTGTTGTTATACCCAGTTGTTTTAGCACCTCTCTTTTTCTTTACACATCACATCATTGCCATTCATGTAGCCCACTGGAGTGTTGTCCTGTCCCTTGTTTGTGGGGGGGAGTGTGTCCATCGTAATTAACCCTTCGATGTCCAGTAGCGGAAGGATCCTAGACCATGGTCCAACCCCAATATATCAATGCATAAGGCCATTTCATAGTCATATTCTAGAGCATTTTGTCCAGCCAGTTTGATCAGTAAGGGTGTTCTTGATTAATAAGGGTGTCAAAGGTTATGCGAAGAATAGGGCTGAGAGGGAAAAATAGATCACCCATGGTGGAATAGCGGAGTAGACTCGATAGGCCGAATGGCCTAATTCTGCTCCTATGTCTTATTACTGTCATTATTTTAGACTTTAGAGATAGATTTTAGACTTTACAAATACACCGTGCAAACAGGCCCTTTAGCCCACCGAGTCCGTGCCAACCAGCGATCATCCCATACACGAGTATTATCCTACACACGAGAGACAATGTACAATTTTTACCACAGCCAATTAACCTACAAACCTAGAAACATAGTAAATAGGTGTAGGAGGAGGCCATTCGGCCCTTCGAGCCAGCACCGCCATTCATTGTGATCATGGCTGATCGTCCTCAATCAATAACCCGTGCCTGCCTTCTCCCCATATCCCTTGATTCCACTAGCCCCAAGAGCTCTATCTAACTCTCTCTTAAATCCATCCAGTGATTTGGCCTCCACTGCCCTCTGTAGCAGGGAATTCCACAAATTCACAACTCTCTGGGTCAAAAAGTTTTTTCTCACCTCAGTCCCAAATGGCCTCCCCTTTATTCTAAGGGAGGAGGAAACCGGAGAACCCGGAGAGAACCCACGCAGTCAAAGGGAGAACGTACAAACTCCGAACAGACAGCACCCATAGTCAAGATCGAACCCAAGTCTCTGTTAGGCTGCAACTTTACCGCTGTGTCACTGTGCTCTTAGCTCTTTGGGCTAAAGGAATCAAGGGATATGGGGAAAAAGCAGGAACAGTGTACTGATTTTAAATGATCACCCATGATCATATTGAATGGCAGTGCTAGCTCGAAGGGCCGAATGGCCTACACCTGCACCTATTTTTCCATGTTTCTATGTGCCATCCGTTAAATAGGTTAAAGCCCAAAGATAATTCAATGGCATCTTATGGATCAATATTTTCTCTTTAAAATTTAAATTCATGGTGACTGGATTTTCTAACATGATTAGATGAGCAGAGCAATCGTTTTTCAAACAGCACCTCAGTCTGATTTCCCTGATATGAGTGTTTGAGGGGCCATTAAATATCTTATCTCTTGGAATTAACGGTGAGGCACTCGGAGAAACTCCCGACTGAAACACTTTCCCAGGGGCGGCACGATGGCGCAGCGGTACTGTTGCTGCCTCACAGCGCCAGAGACCCGACTACGGGCGCTGCCTGTACGGAGTTTGTACGTTCTCCCCGTGACCGCGTGAGTTTTCTCCGAGATCTTCGGTTTCCCCCCACACTCCAAAGACGTACAGGTTTGTTACTTGGCTTGGTATAAATGTAAATTGTCCCTAGTGTGTACCTAGTAGGACGGCGTTAATGTGTGGGGATCGCCGTTTGGTGCGGACCCGGTGGACCGAAGGGCCTGTTTCCGCGCTGTATCTCTAAAACTAAAAGACAGACCAACTTTGTAGAATTTTACATCAACAACATAAGGTTATGCTTATTTATAGGTTAACTCTAATAAATTCTTGAGAGTTGTTGATCCTTGAGTGATAATGAACTGTGGATGCTTATTGTTTTTTTTTTCTTCACTGAAGCTCATTATCATGTTCCTGATTTGCAGAATTATCACCAAGGCGCAATTAATTTTTTTATACTCTTACTTCCTATCTGTCAAGCTATTTATTCAATTGAGCCTCCTGTGAAACAGAAGTTTTAAACGTCACCCCCATCAAGAATAAACTCCAGCTTAAATGTTTTACATTTCTGTTCATTCAAACCAAAACCCTGTTAATTATATTTTCACACCATTGTCTGACAAAGAGTGAATGAGTGCGGATTAGGAAATAGTGAGTGCTTATATATCGAAGTGCTTAGATATAGTGAGACTTGTATTGAACTGTATACAAAAAGGGATTTGACTGTTCTTTTGGTATATGTGACAATAAAGTACCATTAAAGTAGAACAAAGTAGAGACCCAAATGTTTGACTTAATCCTCTTGCCTTCACAGATGCTGCTTGACGCTCAAATTCTTCCAGCGTTCCGTTGTTTTAGCACCAAGACTTGTCTTTCAGTCTTTCACGTGATGGATTTAGTTCTGAGTTCCAGCAATGGAGAAAACAGAAGCTGAAAGTCAAACCTATCACCACTCTAAATATAATGCTATGAATAGCGACGAGATGTTATCCTGGCATCTGAAGAGGGACAAGCTTTCCGGCTTGTGAGAGTTTAGCCAAGTGTAAAGGTCATCAACGTTACTCCACGGTAGATTAGTTCCTTGGTCCTCTCTCTAATATTTAGTCCAAGTACAATGTTACTGAAATGGTCATTTTGGGCACTTAAAGCATGGGTGAGACACAGTGGCGCAGCGGTAGAGTTGCTGCCTTACAGCTCCAGGGACTCTGGTTTGATCCTGACCACGCGTGTTGCCTGTACGAAGTTTGTACGTTCTCCATGTGACAGCGTGGGTTTTCTCCGGGTGCTCTGTCTCCTCCCAAAGTCGTGCAGGTTTATAGGTTAATTGGCTTCTGTAAAGTGCCCCTAGTATTTCGGATAGAACAAGCATTCGGGTGAGATTGGTTGGCATGGAGGCAGTGGGCCAAATGGCCCGTTTCCACACTGTGTCTGCAAACTGATCTGTGTCATGAGCAAATGAACAGGTTTGAAAATGAAGAATTTTACCCTGTTAATGTGGTCAAGATGTTTGCACAATAGTATTTATACTTACATAGATTATGGACTTAATATACACCAGTCTCATCTTTAGTTTATAGATACAGCCTGGAAACAGGCTCTTCTGCCCACCGAGTCCACACCAATCATTGATCACCCGTGTTCGATCCTGACTACGGGTTCTTTTTTTTTAATTTTTTTTTTTTTTAAGATTTTTATTATAGAAACAAAATAATAACAAAGTACATTCTTTTACAATGATGAAAATACATGATATTAATGATATATTCGTACTGTTAATATTATTTGTATTATTATTGATTATAAATTTTAAGATTATATATTTTATATAATTGAGAATACATGGTACTAGTAATACATTCATAATATTAGTAATATACTCATACTGTTGATAATATTTGTATTGTCTCTGATTTTGAAATGTAGGACCAAATTTTATGTAATTAAAAATACGTAATACTAGTAAAACTTTTATGATATTCATTATATTTTCATACTGTCAATAATATTTGTATTATCATTGATTTTAAATTTAAAATTATATATTTTATATAATTGAAAATACATGATACTAATAATACTTTCTGACTACGGGTTCTGTCTGTATGCAGTTTGTACGTTCTCCCTGTGACTGCGTGCGTTTTCTCCAGGTGCTCCGGTTTCCTCTCGCACCCCTTAGACATATACTGTAGGTTTGCAGGTTAATTGGTTTCTGTAAATTGTCCTCAATGTGTCGGATAGAAATAGTGTACGGGTGATCGCTGGTTGGCACAGACCTGGTGGGGTGAAGGGCCCTGTTTCCACGCTGTATCTCTAAAGTAAACTAAAGTAAAATGATGTTGGAAGCCCGGCACAATACAACGGCTCTGCAGACTTTATTTATAGAACTCTAACATCCTGCCTCCAAATTTCTTCAAATACTGAGTCCCTAGATGATATATTTCGTCAGTTGCTCAGACATGGGTTTCTGGGGGAACATATGACGCACAATCTCGTTACAATAGAAGTTCACATTATTTGGTGAGATTTTAACATCTTCCGGGCATTAAGGAATGTGCTAATTCCAACTGACAGCTTTAGCAGATGTTCTGGGATCCAGCAGAAGGATGTCCCAAGAGTTTCATCATTGCAGCGTCCAAATTAAATGTGCTTTTTACAAGTTATTCAGCTCTTGTGCGAGTCCTGTCTTATTCTCATCTAATTATACCCATTTTCGAATTTGCAACACCTGCTGTTTCCATTTGAGCTAATACTTTAAATTGGAGCAAATGAAAATATGTAAGTTCAGTAGTGATAGGTGCAACATAAGACCATTCGGCCTATCAAGTCTACTCCGCCATTCACTTAGGGCTGATCTATCTCTCCCTCCTAACCCCATCTCCTGCCTTCTCCCCATAAACCTTGGCACCTCTGAAACAGAACTTGATTTCATATTTTCTGTAATTATCATTTACACGTATATCACCAATTCTTATTTATCGATTTTCCCTTTCAAATAAATATTATTACCAGCTTATTTTACGTCTTTAAATTTTATTTTCATCAATGTTTACAAAATGTGGGAAAAAAAAAGGCAAAAAAAACACTAAGTGCCAGTGTAACTCAGCGGGCCAGGCAGCATCTTTGGGGGACATGGATAGGTGGTGTTTTGGGTTGGGGCCCTTCTTCAGACTGATTGGAGTACAGGGGGAGGGGGAGGGGGGTGGAGAGAGATGGAGGTGGGACAAAACCAACCAAGTGATAGGTGGACCCAGGTGGGGTGGGGAGGTTTGATTAACAGAGGCTAGAGATGGAAAGAAGACATCAGGATGTAAGATAAGGAGAGGAGGAGTAAAATGTGAAGTCAGAGGAAGGGATATGGGTGGAAGGGGGCAGGGGGAAGAGCAGCAGGACAGTGGGAGACAATGTGTGTCCCAATTGGTGGGGCACAGGGAGGAGAGGGAGAGGGATGTTACCGAAAATTGGAGAATTCAATGTTAATACCGTTGGGTTGAAAGCTACCCAAGCGGAATATGAGGTGTTGTTCCTCCATTGGTGCTGTCATTCTGGATGATGTAAATATAGATTAGTAATAGGAGATCAATGACCGATGTCAACAAATAGATTCACATGAGCATATAGAGAACTGAGAATGAGAAGAGAACTCAGACATTAGTTGCTGCTTTACAGTGCTTGCAGCGCTGGAGACCCGGGTTCCATCCCGTCCACGGATGCTGTCCATATGGAGTTTGTACGTTCTCCCCGTGACCGCGTGGGTTTTCTCCGAGATCTTCAGTTTCCTCCCACACTCCAAAGACGTACAGGTTGGCTTGGTATAAGCGTAAATTGTCCCTGGTGTGTGTAGGAGAGTGTTAATGTGCGGGGATCGCTGGTCGGTGTGGACTCGGTGGGCCGAAAGGGCCTGTTTCCGTGCTGTACCTTTGGGCTAAACTAACAGAGCTAATCAACCTCTGTCCAGGCAGTTACCTCACAGATCCAATCCTGACCTCCAGTGCTGCCTGCATGGAGTTTGCACGTCCTCCCTTTAACTGCGTGGCCCTCCTCCACTTTCCAATTCTTTGCTCCCCTCCCACATCCTAAAAAACAAGCGGGTTGGCAGGTTAATTGGCCGCTGCAAAGTTTGTAGGTGCGGCTAGAATCTGAGGGAGGGTGGGGTTGGTGGGAATGCTTGCAGATTATAATGGGCTAGGACAAAGTTAGCGTAAAAATGAGTCGTTGGTGGTTGGCGTGGACTTGATGGGACGAAGGACCTGTTTCCATGCTGTATTATGCCCCTGTCCCACTTAGGAAACCTGATCGGAAACCTCTGGAGACTTTGCGCCCCACCCAAGGTTTCCGTGCGGTTCCCGGAGGTTTTTGTCAGTCTCCCTAATGGTTGAAAGTGGTTTCCGCTTCTTCTATGTTCTATAGAAGAAGCGGAAACCACTTTCGACCATTAGGGAGACGGACAAAAACCTCCAGGAACCGCACGGAAACCACGCCGAAACCTTGGGTGGGGCGCAAAGTCTCCAGAGGTTTCCGTTCAGGTTTCCTAAGTGGGACAGGGGCATCACTCTGAAGTAATCACAAAAATATTAATATGAATATTTCTGAAATATTTAAAATAGTTCTTTGATTAAAGCCTGGTACGTCAGCAAATCGTTATATGTTGTTTCATAACTAAGTTCTTGTCTAAAAGAGCTTTAGAGTCATTAAATCGTACAGTATGGCGGGCGAATAAATGAGCCACGCGTGGTGAAGACAAAGAGAACTTTATTGCTCAGGTGAAGAGATCGACCCGCACGCGAATGGGGGAGGGCCGACCCAGCTCTCCATACTTACACTAGGGCGCACCCTTAAACCCCGTGACAACTGCTTCCCGCCGTTACCCAGTCACGTGACCCTACCCCCGACTTCCAAGGGTTCGAATACAGGTGGCCTAACCACCGGGTGGTGCCACAACAGCGTGGAAACATGCACTTGGGCCTAACGACCATTCCGACCAAAATGCCCAATCGAAGCTCGTCCTATTTGCCAACGTTTAACCCACTCCCTCTGAATCTTTCCTATCCATTTACTTGCTAAACTTTCTTTAAGAACTTCCACAACAATTGCTCGGGGCAATCAGATCAAACGAGAGAGACCAGGACTAGAGGTCACAGCCTCAGAATTAAAGGACGTTCCTTTAGAAAGGGGATGAGGAGGAATTTCTTTAGTCAGAGGGTGGTGAATCTGTGGAGGCCACAAGTCAATGGATATTTTTAAGGCAGAGATAGATAGATTTTTGATTAGTACAGGGGTTATGGGGAGAAGGCAGGAGAATGGGGTTAACAGGGAAAGATAGATCAGCCATGATTAAATGATGTTGACTTGATGGGCCGAATGGCCTAATTCTGCTCCTATCATCTATGAACATATGAATTGAACAGCTGATGAAGGTGGAGCACGACGCCAGTGCTATCTTGTGGTGAAAGGCTGTAAAAACATCCTGAAATCCAATCAATCATCACTGGAAATAATGAAACTTGCCAGATATTACTGCGCTATCTGATGCATGCCGTGGTTGGCTCCTTTAAACTCTTTCATGTTGCCGTTACATTTCTTGCACCATCACGACAAGCTTGAAAATGATTAAAGCATAAAAATCTGAAAAAGCCAACGATGCCTGGAGGTGCCAGAAATTACAACCCGTGTGAAATCAATGTCTCTACATTTGTCATGCCATATGCAAAAAGACAGGCATGCTTTTTCATAATTTCGAGTGTAAACTCTCAAACTCAGTAAAAAAAAGTCTGTGCATGTCAGTACGCAAGTTTAATTTGGGGCAGCACAGTGGTAGAGCTGCTGCTTCAGAGCTTTCAACACTCCGGTTCGATCCTGACCCTGGGTGCTTTCTGCGTAGAGTTTGCTTGCTCTCCCTGTGACCACGTGACTTTAGTCAAGTTTATTGTATAGTGAAAAGCTTTTTTGTTACGTGCTATCTAGTCAGGGAATAAGACTATACAAGATTACAATCGAGCTGTCCACAGTGTCCAGATACAGGATAAAAGGAACAACATTTGGTGCAAGATAAAGTCCAGTAAAGCCCGATTAAAGATAGCCCGAGGTTCTCCAATGAGGTAGATGGTTAGTCAGGACTGCTCTCTAGTTGGTGATAGGACGATTCAGTTGCCTGATAACAGCTGGGGAGAAACTATCCATGAATATCTGTACCTCTTTCAAACATCTGTACCTCTTGCCTGATGGGAGAGGGGAGAAGAGGGAATGTCCGGGGTGAGACTTGCCCTTGATTTTGCTGCTGCCTTTGCGGAGTCAGTGTGAAGTGTAGATGGAGTCAATGGAAGGGAGGTTGATTTTGCACGTTGGTTTGGGCTGCGTCCACAATTCTCTGCGAATTAATGCGGTCTTGGATGGAGTTTTTCCCAAACCCAAGCTGAGATACATCCCGATAAAATGTTTTCTCCCACATTTCTAAGACGTGGGGGTTTGTGGGATAATTGGCTTCGTACATTGTTCCTGGTGTGTAGGATGCGGATGAGAAAGTGGGATGGCAGAACTGGTATGAAATAGTGATCAATGGTCGGCATGGACTCGACGGGCCGAAGGGCCTGTTTCCATGCTGTATCTCAAAACAATTCAAGTGAGTTTATTGTCACAAGGACAGGTACAGTGAGCTATAGGTATGGTGCAAAAGCATGTTTGCAACAGCATCACACTCATTGACTCAGACAACACACTAAAAACAAGCATTGTGCAAGACAGTTAAACCAACAGGATGCATAATTCTGGAAAAAACTATTGTAAAATATTCCGTGCCACTGTGATAGAAAACTAAAGTGAGATTCGCACAATTCTATGATGGGATGAGAACAAGTAAAATATTTAATAAAAGGGATAATGTTAAAGGCATCGAGTTGTAGAGTCATACAGCGTGTAAACTGGCCCTTCATTAGTCCCACCCGCCTGCGTTTTGGCCCATATCCCTCTAAACCTGTCCTATCCCGTCCAGTGTGTTTTTTAAACATTGTGATCGTACCTGCCTCAACTACCTCTTCTGGCATCTCTTTCCATATAACTACCATCCATGAATAGCGGTGGAGGCCGGTTCTCTGGATACTTTCAAGAGAGAGCTAGATATGCCTCTTAAAGATCGCGGAATCAGGGGATATGGGGAGAAGGCAGGAACAGGGTACTGATTGGGGATGATCAGCCATGATCACATTGAATGGCAGTGCTAGCTTGAAGGGCCGAATGGCCTACTCCTCCACCTATTGTCTATTATCTATTATTGTCTATTGTGGATCTAAGATGGTTGATTTTGACATTTGAAGATATGATTGGCATTGATTCCCCGTTTTACCACTCGCATTCCGAATTATAATCACAAAGAGTGGAAACAGGCCCTTTGGCCCAACTTGCCCACACTGACCAACATATCTCATCTACATTAGTCCCACCTGCCTGTGTTTGGCCCATATCCTTAAACATTGCAATAATTCCTGCCTCAGCTACTTCTCCTGGTAGCTCATTCCATACACCTACCACCCTTTGTGTGATAACGGTACCCCTCAGATTCCTATGAAACCTATGTCCTCTGGTTCTCGATCCCCTTTCTCTGGGCAAGAGACTCTGTACGTCTACCCAATCTATTCCTTTCACGATTTCATATTCCTCTATGAGATCACCCCTCATCCTCCAAGGAGTATAGTCCCAGCCTGGTCAACCTCTCCCGACAGCTCAGACCCTCGAGTCCTGGCAACGCCCTCATAAAAACGAGCCCCCAGAAAACCCCAACAAGCTAAGGTGGTAGAAACATCAGAGACGATGCAAGGAATTTAGTTCCAGCATCCATCCTCCTAATATCCTAATCCTCCTAATTCTTGCTATTGAGGGAGTGCAGCGTAGGTTCACCAGGTTAATTCCCAGGATGGCAACTGTCATATGATGAAAGAATGGAACGACTGGGCTTGTATTCACTGGAATATAGAAGGACGAGAGGGGATCTTATAGAAACATATAAAATTATTGAGGGATTGGGCACGCTGGATGCAGGAAACATGTTCTCAATGTTGGGGGAGTCCAGAACCAGGAGGCACAGTTTAAGAATAAGCGGTGGGCCATTTAGAACTGAGATGAGGAAAAACTTTTTCACCCAGAGAGTTGTGAATCTGTGGAATTGTCTGCCTCAGAAGGCAGTTGAGTCCAATTTTTTGCATGTTTTCAAGGGAGAGTTAGATAGAGCTCTTAAAGATGACGGAGTCAGGGGATATGGGGAGAAGGCAGGAACGGGGTACTGATTGTGGAAGATCAGCCACGATCACATTGAATGGCGGTGCTGGCTCTAAGGGCTGAATGGCCTACTCCTGCACCTATTTTCTATGTATGTATCTAATATGGGATGAAGGAGTAATCTTTGAGGCATTTTAAATTAGGATTAACGGAAAGGTCAGTAGCAAACATACTCTGTTGAGCGATTTAACCATAGCAATACTGACGTGATTTATTCAGGGAGTAGGATGGATCTCCACATTATGGACAAACAAAAGAAGCAATGGTGAGTTCAAACATAAATTTCACACTAAATAGAAAACTAACATTCTTCAGAAAACAGCTCTCAATATTTCTCTCATCCAGCTTCTAAACAGATATACCAAGCGCCTAACCACATCCCCTCTGTTTCCTCTGCCATTTTCATCAATTAGACTTGGTGCACACATTTGCTATTTGAACTATGCGTGCAGACTCAGTCTTATTTAATAACTTTCCCCAGAAAAGTGTGATGAATCATCTTGCTGTCCCTGGTTTATTCCAGAAGGAGAATGAATGTAAGTGTAGGAAGGAACTGCAGATGCTGGATTTACACCGAAAATAGATTTTAAAAAAAGCTGGAGCAACTCAACGGGTCAGGCAGCATCTCTGGAGAAAAGGAATAGGGTGACGTTTCGGGTCGAGGCCCTTCGTCAGACTGAAAGTCATCAGTGGTCTGTTGGCATGATTATAGCATGCACGTGAAGCAGGACCTTCTCTCCTTATCATCTGTGGAGTTCTTGGAGCCCATGGAAGAAAAATCCAATCGGCTTAACATAGATAGGTTGGTGCCTCTAAAGAAATTGTGCTCACCTGTACCAAGAAACGTCACCCTATTCCTTTTCTCAAGAGATGCTGCCTGACCCGCTGAGTTACTCCAGCACTTTGTGTCTATCTTCTTTTAAAAGGGATGAAACTAACGCACTGAAGTTGCTGTTCCATGTTAGTGGCAACGTATGCTGCATCAGAGTTGAGCGCCCAGGATACTGTGACAGATGGTTAAAGGTTTCAACTCAACAGAGTTTATGCTGACATCTGATAGCAGGGCCAAGCTAAGGGCACCAGTCACTGAATTAACTACTGTTTCATTTGGCTGAGTGCGTCAATATATTGATTGGTCTGACCAGTAATTTATGAAGAAGATAGTGTTTATTTAGTTTAGTTTAAAGATACAGCGCGGAAACAGGCTCTTCGGACCACCGAGTCCTCGCCGACCAGCGATCAACGCACACTAACACGTTAGGGATAATTTACAATTTTAATAAATTAGCCGAAAAACCTGTATGTCTTTGGAGTGTGGGAGGAAACTGGAGCACGTAAAGCTTCTTGTTGCCTGCCCTCTGAGTGCCATTAGTTAACGATGACTGCAGGAGATCAATTTTGCAAGTGTCTGGTGTCGAGTGAACTTGTGCGACACGAAAATAGATCTACTATTGGCACGGCATAAGTAAGCATGGTCTTCACAGATTAATTTAATTTAGTTTAGTTTAGCTTGGTTTAGTTTAGTTTAATTTAGTTTTGAGATACAGCATGGAAACAGGCCCTACAGCCTACCAAGTCCACAGCCACCCATCAATCACCCGTTCACACTAGTTCTATGTTATTCCATTTTCTCATTCACCCCCGATGCACTAGAGGTAATTTACAGAGGGCCAATGAACTTACAAACCCGCTCATCTTTGGGACGTGGGAGGAAACCTACGCGGTCACAGGGAGAATGTGTAAACTCCATACAGGCAGTTTGCGTGTGGCCTCATTCTGGCAATGGAGGATGTAAATAAAACACTTTACAAGCTCTTAAAGTGTGCAACATCTTTTAATGATAGCACAGGGTATTACATACATTCTTCAAGCACTGGCTACATTCTTCTAGTGCTGCGCCCCAGGAAGGGGAAGGCGTTATGATTGATGTTAACTAGGCGGGGTTAATGGGAGTGGAGTTAACTATGTTATTGGTTGCATATAAAACCATCTACATCCTTCCCTTAGAAATCAAAAAACAGATTGTTGTCACGAACAACAGAATTAAACAGCAGAATTAAACAAAATCGCCGTAGCGAACAGGTGGCTTGCTGATCCGGCCCGAGCGCGTACGGATGTCTCCCCCTCCCCCCGAAGGAGCAGAAGAAACAGGAGGACGCGAGGCAGCCGGGGAACCAGGGAAGGGCATTGGGGTGGGAGAAAACAGGAGAGGGAGAACCGCGACCGGCAAACAGGGGACCGCGCAGAGGGGAACCAGGCGCCCGCGACGGGGACCGAGGCATGCAGGGAACACCAGCCGGGACGGGCAGCCGGCTGCTGGTAGGAGAGTGGCGGGGCATAGGGCCCTGGGGGCTGCGGCCTGCGGCTCATTAACCGCAAGCAGGTGTTGGTCGGCTTCTTCGGTAGATAGTTCCATCATAGTCGACCAGGTACGAACGAGGTGAGTCGGGCCACCCCAACCACGGTGGCCAGACGGTAGTGACCACTGGCGGTCTGCTGCAACGAAAAACCTGTCCGGGCAACAGAGGATCGGAGTGGTCTGCACGGACCGATCGTGGGAACGCCGCTGGCTGTCATGTTTCTCTTGAATTCGCCTCTGCACGGAGGCGGGCTCCAGCACCCGAGGTTTCAGCTGGCGCTGGGCAATCGGGATGGTAGATCTGGTAGTTCTGGACATCAGACGCTGAGCAGGTGACCCATGGCCGGATCCCTGGAAACAATTCCTGAGGTTTCAGGAGATCCAAATACAAATCAGAGTTGGATAGTCGCGCCTGTTCCATCAGAAGCTTGGCGCTGCGGACGGCCCGTTCTGCAATGGCCGTTGCTCTGTGGGTACTCTGGGCTGCTGGTGAAATGCACGAAAGTTCCACTTGTCGGCCAAAACTCTTGGAATTCTCGGCTTGTTAAACTGCCTGCCGTTGTTCAGTCTGCAGCCTGACAGGGGGTCCCAAAAGTGGAGAAGTGTTTCCGCAGCTTGCGGATCACCATCTCCGAGTGAGGGATGTCAGCAAATCCACTTCGAACCAGTTGGAGTACGAGTCGACCAGGACAAGGTAGTGGTTACCACGCCACTCGAATATGTCGGCAGCCAGCGAGGACCAGGCCAAGGCAGGGGCGGGCTGTTGCAGCAGGGGCTGTCGCTGCTGGTGTGGCGCAAGACTGTTGCACGTGGAGCAGGCAGAAACTCGGTCTCGGATATATTTGGCCATTCCAGGCCAATAGAATTGGCACTGAGCGTGGGCGAGTGTTGCATCGACCCCAGGGTGTCCGCTATGGGCTGCACAAAAGTAAAAGTCAAACAGGGAGGACGGGACTACGACTTTATGTCCCTTGACGATAACGCCATCCTGGAGCACAGTTCGTCGCAGACCAGGAAGAAAGGCTGTGTTTCAGACGGCGCGGCGGAGCGCTTTGTTGGCCACCTGCTTTAATCACAGAGGCAGCCGCTGCAAAACCGGATCGGCAGCGGTGTGCTCGGCCAAAACCTGGCAGCTGCTTGGTTGGAATAAAGTTAACGCCCAGTACGAGCAAGTCCTCTGTTTTGTAGGGGTGGCGAGCGCAGGAGGTCCGCGGGGCGCGCAATAGGGTGTCCGCAATGTGCATCTCGGTGCCCTTCTTGTAGATTATATCAAAGTCGAAACGCTGGAGCTGCAGCATCATACGCTGCAGCCTGGCAGGGGCAGCGTGAATCGGCTTGTTCAGGATTGTCACCAGTGGCTGGTGGTCGGTTTCGACCGTAAATCTGCTGCGAACAGGAGAGTCTCTGAACTTGGAGCAGGCGAACACCACCGCGAGAGCAGCTCTTTCTCGATCTGAGCGTACCGCTGCTCGGTGTCCGTCATGGTGCGGGGAGGCATAGGAGACAGGATGTAGCGATCCATCGACAGACTGAAGGCAAGCGCACCCAGGCCGAACTTGGAAGCGTCACAGGTGACGGTGATGGGGCGACCCACGTCGAAGAACCGCAACGTCGGAGTGCTAATCAGTTTCGACTTGAGGCGGTCAAAGGCCTGCTGGTGATATGGGAGCCAGGCCCAGGCGATATCCTTTTTTGTCAGCTGCCGCAGGGGAGCACTCAGCTCACTGAGGTTTGGTACAAAACTTGCCAAGGTAGTTCACCATGCCCAAGAATCGTTGCAGACCTGGCACGTCAGTGGGGGCTGCCATCTCGGAGATGGCAGCTGCCTTCAAGGGGTCGGGTTTTAGTCCGTTAGAGGTGAAAACATGTCCAACATACGTGACCTCTGAGACACGAAACGGCACTTTCTTGGGATTCAGCTTCAGGTTCGCCTCTCGCGCCCGATCCAGGACGCGGTGGAGGTTCAGGTCGTGCTCGGCAATGTCCTTTCCCATAAACCAGGATATCATCCACGATGATGGCACATGGCAGGTCGAGAATATTGCTCCATCGTTCGCTGGAACACCTCGCTAGCAGAATTGATGCCGAATGGCATTCGCAGGAACTTGAATCTGCCGAACGGTGTGGCGAAGGTCGTCAGGTCAGAAGACGCTTTGTCCAACGGGATCTGCCAAAACGAGTTCTTAGCGTCTAGGACCGAAAAGATGGTGGCTTGCCCGACCTTTGCCGCCACATCCTCAACAGACCGCATGGGGTAGTGTGGTCGCCTGATGGCAAGGTTTAAGTCCTTCGGGTTGATACACACACATATTTCGTTCTTGTCTTTCTTAATCGTGGCAACCATGGTGGAGACCCAATCGGTGGGCTCGCTAACTGCTTCTAGCACCCCCTTTTCGACCATCTTGTTGAGCATCGCCTCGACCCTGTCTTTCATGGCGTGAGACACCCTGTGAGGTGCGCGGACCACGGGTTGTATATTTGGGTCAATGGAAATATGGTATGTCAGTGGTAACTTCCCCAGGTCATCGTCGAACAGGTCTGGTATTCTGCAACCGGGTCAAACGACAGTTGCACTTTGTGGGACCGTGCGGTCGAAGGGACACCAGGCCAAGATCCTGGCACGCACGGTTGCCCAACAGGGTTACGCAGTCAGAGTTCAAAACATAGAAAACCAGGTTTCTTGTGGCCTTTTGCAGCACGCAAGTTAAAGTGGCCCTCCCGCAGGCCTTAGAATCTCTCCACCATAGGCGTGCAGGGTAGCATCGTCAGCAACCAGAGGCTCATTATTCCTTATCTTGTGAAAAAGATTCATGGACAAAACATTGACCTTCGCACCTGTGTCTAATTTAGCAAGGAAGGTTACATCATTGACAGTCACAGATACGGAGGGATCAGTGCGGTGGGCGGGTGTCTGTAGGAGGGTAAACACATGCGAGTCCTCGGGAGGATTAATTGGATATCTGCATCATAGGATCCAGCTAAGTTGGGCTGTGAGTCGTAACGGATATCAGATTGCCTCAGCATGTTTAGACTGGGTCTGGAGGCTTGTGCCTGTCTCCCACGGGAACGGAATAAGCGACAGGAGGCAGAGAAATGATTCAGCTTTTTACAGAAGTTACAGGCCTTACCAAAGGCGGGACACGTCGACAGTCTATGGTGCATGTAGTTACAGTTTGGGCACCTTTTTCGGGGCACTTCACCAGGACCAGGGTTGGCACGCGGCAGAAAAAATTGTTTCCATCCGAGGCTGTGGGCTCCTAAACCCAGCCAGGTTGACAGATTTATTGCCGAGTCCGGTGGTCATCTGGCAAAACAACGACCTCAGACAATCTGCAGGCATGCATGGCTTTTTCCAACGTTAGATCAGGAGTCCTCAAAAGCTCACATCGCAGCTCCTGGTCACGTATGCCAGTTACTAAATGTCTCCAGTGAGCTGGTCTGTCATGTCACCAAAACGGCACCGCTGGGCGAGATGACGCAAATCAGCAATAAAACATTCAACAGGTTCATCCGGCAACTGTCTCCTTGTAAAGAACCGTGCCCTCTCTAGAATGCGGTTCGAGGGCAGGTCACAAATCTCCCTGAACTACGAAGCAGGCAAGCGGGGTCGTCAGCAGACTCTGCAGGAGTAATCACCTCGTCGTCGTCGCCAGGACCGCTGGAGCGTAGGTGAAAGTTCTGGCTCTCTTCATGGCATCAGGTCCGACAAGGTTGAGTAGGAGGGAAGCTTTAAGGGAGTGCAAGAGGACGCCATGGCCAGAGAGATTAAGCACAAAAAAACACAATCAAAAAAAAGAAATAAAACCGATAGACAGGAGGGACGCAAGTGTCTTCCAGCTTCGACACCATGTAAATAAACACTTTACAAGCTCTTAAAGTGTGCAACATCTTTTAATGATAGCACAGGGTATTACATACATCTTCAAGCACTGGCTACATTCTTCTAGTGCTGCGCCCCAGGAAGGGGAAGGCGTTATGATTGATGTTAACTAGGGCGGGGGGTCAATGGGAGTGAGGTAACTATGTTATTGGTTGCATATAAACCATCTACAGAGGAGGTCCAGGACAGAAAGGTCAGTATCGAGACTAGGAAGAACCCAGGCCTTGCGGGTCAGAGGTGGAGCCTCACGGGTCGACGAAGCCCGCGGCCAACGGCCCTGGCAGCGTTAGTGGAGAGGTCGGTGCGGCGGTCGATGATGGCGCCGACCGATGGACGAGGACAGACATGTCAAAGTGAGGACGCCCCTGCTGAAGGAAGGAACAATGGAGGACCCGGCGTGGGAGGACCGCCGTGAGGGTGGAGGAGGGGAGGAATTACAAAAGCGAGCCTGGCACAAGAGATACTTTGTAACTTTGTCGGCGCCCTTTATGTGGCGACTATTTGCATACCTTGAGTATGCAAGCAAAGAATTTCACTGTGACTTGTCACATGTGACAATAAAGCATTCATACAAGGGGACATAAAATGTTTAGCAACCAAGAGATCCAGTAGACCTTGGCGGAACAAACGCAAGTGTTCGGCGAAACGGGCTGTTGAGTCTACGTTTGGTCTCACGATGTGAAGGAGGCCTGATCAGGAACACCAGATGCAGTGGCAGAGATTAGGGGAGGTGTATGTGAACCTCTATCTCACCTGGAAAGACAACTTGGGGCCCCTGGATGGATGTGATAGGAATGAGATATAGGGACAGGTATTGCATCTCGTGTGGATGCAGGGAAAGTATCTGGAAAAGAGGTGGCTTGGGTGGGCAGAGATGAATGAACCAAGGAGTTGCGGAGGAAACGTTCCCGTGGAAGTTGGAAACGGGTTGGGGCTGGGAAGACATGCCTGGTGGTGGCTTCACGTTGAACCTAAACCGTATGAACTATGTGAAGCAACGTGACATGTGCACCCACTTCCCTGCATTACAATGAAGGCAGAACTTCAAAACATTTCACCGCCTATGAAAACATCAGACAACTTGAGTTCCACATAAACATGAGTTACTTTTATGGTCATGATGCAAGTGGAATGTGCCGTAACAACTTTGTCCAACAGTAGGTGTCACTGCAGGCTAGCAACAAGGGACCAGGCTGTTGACAATAGTTATGAAGGAACTGACAGCATTCAAGAGAGTCAAGAGTCAGAGTGGTACATGGTTGGTGCAACTAGTCGATAGTCATTGAGTTACATTCACTCAGACATCTGTATACTCACTCTCAAACATGGAAACCCAGGGGTTACTGCTGGGGCTGAATGCTGAACTTCGCTCTGCTGTGGTATGGACCAGTCTTCCCAGAAATACACCACTAGAGATCCAGCATGGGAACAGGCCCTGCGACCCACCGAATTTGAAGAAGGGTCGCGACCCGAAACGTCACCTATTTTTCTCCAGAGATGCCGTCACACCCGCTGGGTCACTCCAGCTTTTAGTGTCTATCTTGTGAGTCCACGCCGACCATTGATCACCCTGTCGGACTAGTTCTATGTTATTCCACTTTCTCATCCGCTCCCTGCACACTGGAGGCAATGTACAGCGGCCTATCAACCTACAAACCCGCACACCTTTAGAACGTGGCAAGGAGGAAACCCACATGGTCACAGGGAAAACATGCAAACTCCACACAGATAACACCCGAGGTCAGGCTCGAACCCGGTCTCTACCAGCTGCGCCACTGTGCCACCCTTTTGGATCTGCTTCAGGTTCGATCAGCTGCACGATCTAAGACCCCATTGATTTCAATGGAGAAAGAATTTAGGAGGTTTCAATGAAGACACGTTAGTGCTGTTAAATTATTTCATATTGATCTCATAATTATTAATTAGCATTTTAGTTGGTTACAGTTAACTCCATCTTTTATTATTTACTTTTAATTAATTTAATATCTGCAATAGAACAATGACAGCTATAACAGCATGGGCTGGACTGGACTCAAGATTGCTTCAGGCTGACAAGTTTAGTCTCTGTTAACACACCGGGTTAATATGCCATGGAAAGGCAATTCCCGGCAAGGGACTAGAGTCGTAGTCATGCAGCACGGAAACAGGCTGTTCGGCCCAGCTCGTCCATGACCCATCTGGACTAGTCCCTTTTACCCGCGTTTGGCCCATATCTCTCTAACCCATCCAAACCAACAAGATCTGCCACAGTCATCCAACAGCAGCAGCAGCGGTGAAAATAAAAAGAATGAAACTAAGATCCTGCTTGCTTCAAAGGAAGCGGGATTCTAATTCTTGGCATCGTTCCATCAGAGGAATGGATCGAGTAGCTGCACAGAATGTCTTTCCCAGTGTAAGGGAATCGAGAGCCAGAGGACATAGGTTTAAGGTGAGGGGTGAAAGATTTAATAGGAACCTGAGGGGTAACTTTTTCACACACAGAGCGGAAGGTGAACGGAACAAGCTGCCGGGGGAGATAATGGAGGTGGGTACTGTCACAATCCTTTAAGAAACTCTTTGGACAGGTACATGGATAGGACAGGTTTAGTGGGATATGGGGCAAACACAGGCCGGTGGGACGAGTGTAGATGGGACCTGTTTAGTAGGTTTGGGCAAGTTGGGCCGAAGGGCCTGTTTCTACACTGTACACTAATCAGAACATCATCATCATCGGCGATCACTCGAAACGAGTATGACTGTCCTCTCGTCTCCGTAGGGTCGTCTACTTGTGGGTCTGCAGATGTCTGTGGAGGCTGATCCGCGATCCACACACCATTTGAATGCTCAAGCTTGGAGCTGCAATATCTGATTGGAATCCTTCCCATCCAGCTCAGAGGTAATGTCACATTGAAACAAAAACTGGCAGCCCTGTTGCAGACAGCAATTATGTCTGAGAAGCCCAGGACATTTGTTGGTTACAGTAGATGTTTGTGTGCTGACGAGCTGGCCAAATATCCCAGCACCTTTCCCAGCATTGTTGCAGGCCTGGGTGGGTTTCGAACCTTTGAAGGCATCTCATTAGTATCGGGCTGGCACAACAACAGTTTGTGTATCTCAAGAGATGTGTAGGCGGGGTGGCAAAATGCCCAAAGTGCTGGAGTAATTCAACGGGTCAGGCGGTATTTCTGGAGAACATGATCTGCCCAGACATCGTCCACCTCCCAGCTGTGCCAGATGTCCATCGGGGAATATTGCGGACTGCAGGAGTACGTGCAGAGGGACGCACTGAAGCTCGATGCAGCCAACACCCAGGCTCTGTGGGGGAGGACCACCACAGTCTAGGGTCCTTCCGCTGCTGGACATTGGGGGGGGGGGCAGGGTGTGGTGGAGACGCCCCTCAAACAAGGGAAGGGACATCACCCCAGGGAGCCATATGAGTGGCAAGGGTGGGGGTACAATGATATTTCTGTGAACTCTACTAACTACAATGCTAATGAATGTATGTATAGCCATTGAGAATGTCCGATGAATTATTGCACATTTTTTCTTTTCTATCTACATGTATTTTATATTCTGAATAAAGTTGATTTTTGGAAAACAAAATCTCTGGAGAACATGGACACCAACATTTCGGGTTGGGACCCTTCTTCAGACTGATCATAGTTGGGGGGGGAGAAAGCTGGAAGAGAGGTGAGGGAGAGGAGGGAGGAACAAAGGCTGGCAAGTGAGAGGTGGATACAGATGAAGTGGATCGACTTATGTACACAAATTCTGCCTCTCCAGAGACAGGATACTGATCCCCACTCAACCCCCTCGAGCTTTGGATCAGAAGTAAAATTGGAAAAATAACTCCTTGATCTACTGCAGGCTAAACTATTTTCCAACAGTGCTCCCCGGGAAAGCTCACTTGAGAGACACTGGGGACTACAGATGCTGGAAAAACAAAAACAAAGCATTGGAGGAACTCAGCGGGTCAGAAGATCATAAGATCATATGTGATTGGAGTAGAATTAGGCAATTCGGCCCATTCAATCATGGCTGACCTATCTCGCCCTCCTAACCCCATTCTCCTGCCTTCAAGGTCAAGGTCAATTTATTGTCACATGTACCATTTAAGGTTCAGTGAAATTTGAGTTACCATACAGCCATACTAAGTGAAAAGCAACAAGGCACACAACTACATAACAGTTAACATAAACATCCCACACAGTGGATTCCACATTCCTCACTGTGATGGAAGGCATTAAAGTCCAATCTTGTTCCTCTTTGTTCTCCCACGGTCGGGGCAGTCAAGCCATCCGCAGTCTGGGCGATCAAAGCCCCCGCAGCCGACGATCCGGACTCCCATCGGGGTGATCGAAACTCCCGCGTCGGAGCGGTTGAAACTCTCTCCACGGCATGGAGCTCCCAAATCGGCCTCTTCTTACCAGAGACCGCGGGCTTCACGATGTTCAAGTTCACAGGCCCCGTGGTTGGAGCTTCGATCCCCGGCAAAGGGTTCGCAAGCTCCGCGATGTTAAAGTCCCGCAGGACTCCAGCGGCTTGGAGCGCCGGGGATCGGCCTCCAGGAAAGGCCGCCAACTCCACGATGTTAGGTCGCAGTGGGGAAGGAGATCGCATCTCCATCAAGGTAAGAGATTGGAAAAAAAGTTTCCTTCACCCCCCCCCCCAACATAAAACAAACCAAGAAACACTAAAACATACTTTTTAACACATGCTAAAACTAACAAAAAGCTGAAAGGACAGACAGACTGTTAGCGCCACCCGGTTTTTTCTTCCCATAACCTCTGAAGAAGGGTCTCGACCCGAAACGTCACCCTTTCGTTCACTCCAGAGATACTGCCTGTCCCGCTGAGTTACTTCAGCTTTTTGTGTCTATCTTTGGTTTAAACAGCATTTGCAGTTCCTTTCTACTCAAGAATCTATCTATCTCTGCCTTAAATATATCGACTGACTTTGCCTCCACAGCCTTTTGTGGCAAAGAATTCCACCTACTAACCACCTGACTAAAGAAATTCCTCCTCATCTCCTTTCTAAAAGTTTGACCTTTATTTCTGAGGCTATGACCTCTAGTCTTAGACTCGCCCACTAGTGGAAACATCCTCTCCACATCCACTCTACCCAAGCCTTTCACGATTCTGTGCATTTCAATGAGGCTCCCCCTCATTCTTCTAAACTCCAGCAAATATAGACCCAGTGCCGTCAAACGCTCATCATATGATAGGCATGCAGCATCTGTGGAGGGAAAGGGCCAAACAAGGTTTAGGGTCAGGACGCTGCTTCAGACTGACCTGACATGAAGTCCAGCACTTTCTCCATGCCTGTTTCTTAGACAAGGAGTCCTTGTCCCCTATTGATGACACTCTCTCCAGCCTCCAACACTCTTCTTCCGATTGGGTGGTGAATCTGTTGAAGTAGTTGCCCCAGGAAGCTGTGGAGGCCAAGACATTGGGTATTTAAAAAAAAAAAAATTTAAATATATTTTTATTAGAAGCACGTATACAGCACTTCCGGTAGGCGGCAGAGCATGGTGGCTGATTAGACAGAGAGCTCCGTACAGTCGGATAAATACACCTCCCCTAAATTCAAAGTAAGCGAGTATTTAAGTTTTAATGAGTACAGTATGAGTGGGGGGGGGGGGGGGGTCAAAACAAAGAGCAGAAAGTTGCAAGAAAAGATGCTAGAAAAGCAAGAAGCAGAAGGTCAGGCCCGAAGCGACACAGACGAAGCCAAAAACAAACAGGCTGGTGGAGACGATGCAACAGAGGCCCTCCGTGAGGGATTAACAAGCGTAAGTACACAACTCAGCAACTTGAGAAGAGAATTAAAAGCGGACTTCACATCATTCAAAGACGATTTCAAGCGGGATATGAGGGAAGAGCTGGCCGAATTTAAACATGAAATGAATCTTCAGACGGCAGCGAATGCACAAGCAATACAGGACCAAAAAAAAACCGGAAGAAGCCGCCACCCGAATAGTGTCGCTGCAGACACCAAACTCCAAGAAACACTGAAAGACCAGAAGCTACTTGTCGACAAATTGAACGATCTGGAGTCCAGATCTCCAAGAAATAATCTGCGGATATACGGTGTGCCAGAGGGTGCGGAAGGCAGCTCGGTACCTCAGTTTGTAGAGAAACTGCTCAGAAGTGAAATGTCAATCCCTGAAATGACAGATTTACAGATTCAACAAGCACACAGATCCCTGGCACAGAAACCAAGCCCCAGCTCCCCTCCAAGATCCATAATTGTCCACTTTCTCCAGTTTAAAGTTAAAGAGATGGTTCGCAAACAGGCATGGCTAAAGAAGATCCAACTTGGAGAACGACTTTTGACCATGACTACACTACCGCTGTAGTACAACAACGCAAGGCATACAAACATATCAAACGCTTCTTAAAAGAGGAAGGAATCCGCTTTCAGACACCATTTACCAAGATATGTATTCACCGGAAGAGCGGACACCAAACCTACAACAACGCAAGGGAAGCCGTGCGAGAGGTACAACGGAGAGGCTATAAAGTGGAAGAGCTGCGGGGAGACACGGACATGCCGCCACGGCGTGAACAACTCCACCAAACGGCGCGGAGACACGGAGAATCAGAGACAGTCAGACGGGCATGGGAGCACCTTCAAGTATTCCAACAAAAGACTCATGCTGGAAATGAGATATGAAGGTACGCACAGACATGGATAACACAATGGCTTCTGCCACACTATGTTAGAATACTGAGTTCTTATGGAATCCTAAGTTTATAAATATGTGTATAGATATGTATATTCATTGAGAAATCTGTTTATAAGCCTGGTTCTAAAAATATAACCAAGCATCACAGACCTCATGTGAGTGTAATTAATGTTGATTTAATACAACTTTCTGTATTAGATAAATCCGACTGTTAAGGAGATTAGCGAAATATTAGATCTAGAATGAATGGAGGGACCCATAGAGGGTTACCCCCCTTATCAAGGAGAGGGCCCTTTCTTAGTGTTAGGCTTCGCCCCTCAATTTACAAAGGGATTCTGGATCTATGGAGGAGAAAGAATACCCTTTTTTGGGAGTCCATATATGTTTTGATGTTTTGTTTTGTTTTGTCAGGTAAAACATCTTTGTTTGTTCATATGTTTTTGGTTTGTCGTTCAGAATGGTTCTGGTGTTGAGTTGAGGGGATACAGTGAAATCAATCACATTAAGTGTAATGATGCAATGTCAAGGACTTAAGCTGATGTCTCTAAATGTTAATGGTTTGGGTAATCCAATTAAGAGAGCTAAAGTCATGACTAAATTGAAAAAAGTGAAGATGCATATTATTTTCTTACAATAAACCCATTTATTGCGACAAGAGCATGACAAGCTGAAAAGATTTGGATATAAACACACATATTATAGCTCACATACTTGTAGTCATAAAAGAGGAGTGGCAACCTTGATATCAAACTCAGTTAAATTCGAAATGTTTAAAGAAATAAAAGACAAAGAAGGGAGGTATATCATAGTAAAGGGCAAAGTTGATAATACTATCCTGACACTGGTGAATATCTATGCTCGCCCAGATAGTGATAAACATTTTTTCAAATCCCTATTTGATATTATTGCAATGGAAGCAGAAGGAATTTGTATATGTGGGGGGGATCTGAATGTTGTACTGAATCATAGGCTTGATACGACAAGTAAAAAGAAGAATAAGAACCAGTTAACAAAACTACTAAACACTACCTGTGAAGAATTTGGTTTTCTTGATGTCTGGCAGAATTTCCACCCTCTAGAAAGAGACTATACACATTACTCAATACCGCACTCAGTTTACTCCAGAATAGACTATTTCTTAATGCAGAAAGAAGACTGTTATAGGGTAACGGATTGCAGAATTGGTGTGGCAGATGTATCAGACCATAATGCCATATACTTAACAATTCAAATGGACAGTAGAATGAAAAACACAGTGTGGTGATTAAATGTTGGAATATTGAATGATAAAACAACTGTTAATGATATTAAATAGTAAGATTAAACGAGAACTTACCAGTTTGGAGTTTGATCTTTATTTTATGAGGAGTAACGATGAGGGATTTACGTGAAGAACCCCGCCTGGCCCTGGAATGGCATACTTCAAAGCAGTGGCATGAAAAACACAGAACACAATAGCCGGAGTAAGATAGTAAGGCTTCTCATAGATTTAGAACTACCAGATGATCATTTATTTTATGAGGGTGGGGAGTGGAGGGCACGTAATCCCTCATCGTTACATAAAATAAAGATCAAACTTCAAACTGGTAAGTTCTCGTTTAATCTTACTATTTTACTTCGGAGTCACGTGAGTGACTACGTGAAGATTTTGAAGCTTTCTGTGTTTTTCATGTCGTAGAATTTATTCCATACGACAGTCCGGCTCATTCAACACAGTAACGAGCGAATACCACATTTTTCCCCAAACATTGCCACAAGTTATGTGATAAATTATTTCACATTATAAAGAATAAAAGTAATGCCTTTCCATTGAAAGGCCAAGTTTATCACAAAATATCAATTGATATATATATTTTGATGGTATGACAAGGCAACAATTATAGAGAACCCAACACTCCGTGTCCAAAACCTGACACCATGACTGGTTCCTTTTTACTTTAACATTAATTTACACCCTCCTGCGGCCTTGCATCTTTGCTCGAGCAGCTCATCCCGTGCCATTCCTGTGAATGTATCTACCTCATTAACAGAGTGATTTTCCACCTTTCAGTGTCTAGTTCCACTGAGTGTATCCAATTTCTAACCATCTAGAATACATTCCTCTAGAACCATCAGTTTTTACTGAACCTAATGTGGTTTTTTGTGTGTAATAAGTAGTGCTGTCTCATTACCACAGAGACTCTTACCTACTTCAACATATTTCATCAATGTTCACACACACACACACACACACACACACACACACACACACACACACACACACACACACACACACACACACACACACACACACACACACACACACACACAACTTAAGGCCGACAGGATATGCTTATAGGTTTACCTTGGTTTCAGCTCCTCTTGGTGTGCTTTGTTTGGTAAATTCATAAACATATATGATAATGCAATCTGTATCCACATGCAATTATAACGTAACATTTGCAATGTTTGCCCTCTTATATTGATACTAAAGTCATCAGCATTATTATTTTCAATGTTAACTTTTTTGAATCATTGATAGAGTTAGAGTCCATTGCCTAAGGCAATTCAGGATTATTTATCTCCGACTTATATATTACAATTTTGAACAGATTATTATATATATATATATATATATATTTATTATTAATATCCACATATATATCCCTTTCCATATCGGGATATTATGAATGCACCTGATAACTTCTTGGTTAGTATATTGTCCGTTAATAGGACGGTAACATTCTGAGCCCTATTATTGGCTCCGTCAATTAGATGCTCAGAAAAATGCAATCCACAAGGAACTCACATATATAGGCAACGCCTCGGGTCGAGACCCTTCCTCAGACTTCAATATATTACTGCAACTATGAATCATCACAAGTGGTTCAACATCACTCAATATTTATGAAACCATGAAGGATCCGTATTGGGCCACCAAAATGCCTCTGGCAGTGTCCTGCTACATTTTCATCAGACACTGCCCTATCAAACAAAATGAGGAACACAAAAGAACATCTTTTCCTCATGTAATTGAGAGAAAAGCATCCACCTTTCCTGTTCTTGGTTTACCCACAAGAAACATTTGAAAGATCGGTGATTTAATCTGTATGCAACCAGATTAATCGTTAAGTAATCCATATTAATGACAATGTGTTTTTCCTCCCAAATTTGTTGTCTCCGATAGCATTGTCTCTTCCTTATAGATAAACAGGTGGACTAAATTTTTTAGAATATGCCACATCTGTTTACTCAGATAATCCCATGATTGTTATTTGACTTATCTTGTGTGTTTTAACATATGCCACAGCCGTGGTATTGTTCACCTTGATACGACATGGACACTTCCATAATAAAACAATCGATTATTTAATCCATAACTCCTTTATACTTCAATAATTAATACAAATGTTTGGAAAATTTCTTAGAACAATCCATTTATGCTCACCTGGTATTATTGTCCGTAGTCCAACAAGAGACGTATCAATTATTCTTATAAGAATAGATAATATTCTTATCTTTACCCAAACATTCACAGAAGCTGTACATCATCTGTAACACTTGCTTCCGTTTGCAACAGCTGTTAATCTTATAGTTGAAGCAGCTTGTGAACCTTTTTTACATTACTTTAATAATGATAACGTATCATTTGATATTTGCATAAGCCTCTCACAAAGGCATACATATTCTTATAAGCTTCTGTTATTCCTTCTTTTGGAACTTTATTTATTCTTTACGTAACCTAATGGAGGGACAAAGTATGTCAACAACAATGAGACATATTTGTATCATGGAACAATTTTCCCCCTCTTATGGTGCTGAATTACTTCTAAATTCAGAATAGTAATTTATGAATATTTTATTAATGCCTAAGCATACGCTTTATATAATGGGTCAGGTCCTTACCGTCCACCAGGTTTGTAATTGCAGCACTAATTTGCAGCTAATTCTTATAACCTTCAAATTTAAATGTAATCAAGATAACCCATGACCATGACCCCATTAGTGCAAGTGCTGATCTTTTATCAGCATAATTGTTCCTCCAGTATTCTCTTTAACAGCCTTGAACTGGTTTAATCCTTTGGACAATGTTTTAACTTGCACAGCTTGACCCATTTTAATTAATTTCAAGCACCTGTAATATTGATTAACAATTTGTTAATAGCAACTGTATTTCCATGTTCTAGATGTGTCCATTTTAATAAATGTTCTTACACTGTGAAAGTGTATATAAAATGATGTTTTGTATGGTTTTATACATCAAATCTTTACACTGAGGTAATTTTATAATATATATGTACGTACCCCTTCTTTATTGGAGTTACTTTTGAATGCAAACCTAAAATCAATTTTTAAGGTTTTCTTATACAGGTGAACCAATCCTTCCTTAGTTATATTAAATTAATGATCATAATACATCTGTAATCCCCCACAATCGGAGATTTCATGAACCTATTTTGTAACAAGATGTTTGCACCTCTTCAACGTACTTCAAGCCTTCTTTTCCCAATTATATGGGTTTGGATAAGGCTATGTTTGATTATGCCACTTCTGCCTTTGTTTTGATCCATTATCAAATCTTTCATTGGATCATAGTTTTTCCCCCAAGTTTAAAGATCTTTGCCTTTGTTTTGATCCATTATCAAATCTTTCATTGGATCATAGTTTATCCCCCCAAAGTTTAAAGATCAGTAGTCTGTTCTTTTGTAATCAATATCTTTGATTTATCATAAGGCAGGTTTATTCCATAATAATCAGGAGTTTAGCATAACCTGATGTGTATTGTTCTGCGAATCTAGAGTGCAGATTTGGTAAATTATATATATTTCTTCCCATTGAGCTCCACAAACTGATGGCTATTTAATTTTATTTTAAAGTATTAGTTATTTGTACAATGTTTTATTTTATTTTATTTTTTATTTTTGAATAGTAATGCCATGCACCAGTTTGAAATACTTTGAAATTGTATTTCTTTATATCTCATATAATTTGAGACATGGATATCATAAACGGATTCACCGTTGATATCTTTATAAAACATAAAGGTTTTATCATATTCTGCTGTTTCAATCATTACAGCTTTGGTGAGGTTTTAGTGTCCATGTTTACTTTTAATGGCCTCACTCATTATTAGTTCTGCTGTTTTAACCATAACAGCTTTTAGTGAGAGACCAACTAATTTTGGTTTCCATGGTAATTTTCCATGGCCTCACTTCTTATTCAGGTGTTGTGCATACACCTGTGTGTATATATATATATATATATATATATATATATATATATATTGGTGCTGTGGTGGGTACTTCATGACCAGCCACCACTATCAGTGCATTTTTAGGGTCAGTTTTCCATTTTATTTTTCACTGCCCTTATTTCTCCTGAGTTTTTTCCCCTCAAGGAGACTACCTTCAGAAATATCTGAGGTAGATATTCCCACCATATTTCATCTTATTTTTTCCTTTTTATATGTGAAACCCCCTTAAGGTAGGTTAGGGAATATTTCCATTATTTTCCGTCTGAAGGCCTTTATTAACTTTTTAAATTATGGCCTTTCTGACTTATTTAAATTTCCCCCCCCCCTGCCAAAAGTTTGTGGAGCATCTTAAACTCCCTAACGTATTTTTAACGGTTACCAGTATCGGAACCGGCTCCGTAATTAATCTCCCGTCCCGATCGCTGGGTATTCCCCTGGGACGTTCTTTTTTAAAACTCCGTTATATTATACAGAGTATTTTGTTCTATTTTACTCTTTTATTTTATTTTTGTTTTTAAATTCATTTCAAATCCTGGTTCAATACACCAGGCACGGAGTTTTCCAGACCCTAAAAGTTTTTCAACTGCACTTACCTGCCGGTTCCATACCTACCGCTGTCGAGGAGCTAGCCTCTGCAGCTCTTCCTTCTGCCATCAGCGTCGACGTAATGCCGTTCCAGCGCCAGGCGGGGTTCTTCACGTAGTCACTCACGTGACTCCGAAGTAAAATTGGAAATCAAAACTTATCTAGAGGAGAATGACAATGGGGAGGTGGACCCATCCATACTATGGGACTCATTGAAGGCTGTAATACGAGGTAGGTTAATAGCGAGTGCATCACATATTAAAAAGGCCAGAATGAAAACATTATATGTTGATAACAGACCTGAAGGATTTAGAACAGAAGTACAAAAATTATAAGGACCAGAGAAGTTATAAGCAAATAGAAGATTTGAGGGGACAAATGGATGGAATATTGGGTCAAGAGGTGGAGAAAAAAGCAAGATTTGTAAAACAGGCACATTATGAGCTTGACCCTAAATCCACTAAAATACTTGCCGGAAGACTACGCAAACAACAGGCTGACAACACCAGACTCAAAATTAAGGACCCCTGCACACAGAATTTGAAGAGTGATCCAAAAGAAATAGAATATATCTTCCAGGAATATTATAAAGAATTATTTACACAAACATCTACAGTAGATGGGGAATCAATGAGGACTTTTTTAAGTACAATAGATCTGCCCTGTTTTGGAGAGACACAAAATAAAATAATCACAGCAGAAATATCACTGGAGGAGATAGAGAAGACAATTGGTAGGATGAAGGCCCCAGGCAGCGACGGTTTCCCTATAGAATGGTATAAAATATTTCGGAATGAGCTGAACCCACTTCTTCTGAGAACCTTTAACTGTATTATCATAGAAGGCAAGACACCCCCGTCATGGAAAGGGGCAATTATAACATTAATCCCCAAAGGGAACAAAGACAAGGAAAATTGTACCAACTACAGACCGATATCAATTCTAAATAAATTTAGAATTGACTATAAAATATATTCTTCAATTATCTCCAAACGATTTGAAAAGTTCATGCCAGATTTAATTGATGAATACCAGACTGGTTTTATAATAGGCAGACAAACACTGGACAGCATTAGAAGAACCTTACATATAATACACAAGATTCAAAAGGAAAGTACGCGTGCTATCCTGATAAGTCTAGACGCGGAAAAGGCTTTTGATAGGGTTAATTGGGAATTCTTATATCAAACACTAGAAAGATTTGGCTTAACCGAAGAGTCAATTCAAGTTTTTAAAGCAATGTACCAGCAGCCTACTGCAAGAGTAAAGGTGAATGGGTCCTTAACTGAGAGATTTGTGTTAGGAAGAGGAACGAGACAGGGATGTTGTCTTAGCCCTACCCTGTTTGCTATATATATTGAACCATTGGCTCAAGCGATTCGTCAAGATAGGGAACTGAGGGGAGTAACTATAAGAGACAGAGAACATAAAATTCGCCTTTTCGCAGATGATGTAATGATGTATCTCACGGAAGTAAACACCCCCTTTCCAAGGATGATGGGGATCATAGATAAATTTAATTTTTATGCAGGATATAAAGTGAATATTTCAAAAACTCAAATCCTCCTATTTTAATTGTCCTCCCAGAAGAAATCAAACAAAATTATAATATTAAATGGGATTCAAAATCAATCAATACCTAGGGGTACATATAAACAAAAATATATCAATGTTGTATGGGGCCAATTATAATCACATCAACCAAAACATGAGAAAGGATATAGAAAGATGGTCCACCTACCCAATGGATTTTAGTAGTAAGATAAATGTGGTGAAAATGAATATTTTGCCAAGGCTATTGTACTTGTTTCAATCTCTGCCAATAGAGGTACCATTAAAACAATTCACGGAATGGGATAAATTAATATCTAGATTTATTTGGGGAGGAAAGAAGGCCAGAATTCGATACACAACACTACAGTTGCCAAAGGACAAAGGTGGAATGGCACTTCCACATTTTAGGATATATTTCTATGCAGCCCAACTTCGACCACTAATTAATTGGTGTGAGGACAGCTATATAGCTAGGTGGAAAGAGATTGAGACAGATATCCCTGACTTCCACATCCAAACACTTTTGGGAGAAAAAGTGCTTCCTGGACATATCAGGATCATTATCGATCCAATAACAATATTTACTTTAGAAACCTGGTTTAGCTCACTCTTACCAGACAACTTAAACTGAATAAACGACAAAAAGTTTTAAGATGGATAGCTTTGGATAATGAATTTAAACCAGGGATGTATGACTCAACATTTAAAGAGTGGATGAAGAAAGGAATGACTGCATTTTGTACTGTTATTGAAAATGGAGACCTAAGAGGTTTTCAAGATTTGAAGGATAGATTTGCACTTCGGAACCAAGACTTGTTTAGATACCTCCAACTGAGAGATTATTACAATAAAAAGGTAAAAAGGGAGGCACTAGAAGAAAAGGATCCAGTGATAGAAGTGATAGTTAGTGCGTATCATCAAAAAACATTAAGGATTATTTCTAAACTTTATCGTAGTTTAATGGAATGTCAAGCTAAAACTACATTTTATGTAAAATTTAAGTGCGAAAGGAATTGAACATTACAATCTCAGAAGAAGAATGGCATCATATGTGTGTAACACTACAGACATCCACCATTTCACAAAATTGGAGAGAATTTAATTGGAAACATTTGATTTGTTTCTTTATTACGCCTAACATAAAAAGCAAGCAAATTCTAAGGCAGCAAACATGCTGGAGGCAATGTGGTCAAACAGACGCAAACCGTGCACATATCTTCTGGAGTTGCCCAAAAATAGAACCATTTTGGGACAGAGTGAATTCAGAATTAACGGAGGTATTAGGATATATAGTCTGCAAGAAGTGTTCCATTTTATACCTGGGTAATATAACTACAGTGGTGCTGAAGGAAGACCATTACTTGGTCAAAATCCTACTCACAGCTGGCAGAAAGGCCATTACAAGAAACTGGCTCGCAGCGGACACACCCAGACTTAGACAATGGTTAGACATAGTACAGGAAATATCTGTCATGGAGAAAATGACATATTCTCTAAGAGTGAAAGAAGACGAGTTTAACAGAAATGGGAAAAATGGATTAGATATAGAAATAAAGACATCAACACCGTATAATTTTATAGACAATAATGTAAGTTATTGGAAAATGTTTTAATATGAAAATAGTTCTGTATACTGCATCATTAATTGTAAACTGAACCCCCCGCTACATTGTTGTATGTTTCATTGTAATGTTGTATGTTTCGTTGTTATATTTGTGTTTTATTTGTGTATACATAAAAGCAACAAAAACTAGTGGGAAAAAAAGAAGCACGTATACAAATAATAGTAAGCGACAATTTAATTACAGAGTTCTTACATACTTCAATTTTCTGATTTTTCTTTAAAGAATAAAGATAAAGAGAGAAAAAGATAAGAGAAACTATAATCTAATAAAGAGAAAAATAAGACGGTAAAATAAATTACAAATAACAAAATTGTGGAGATAGATCCAGGAGATGTTGAGTATAACTATTCATCCAATCCCAAACTCAGGCTTCAACCCTGATCTTGTGTTAAACCAATTCACTCTTTGAAAAATTCAATAAATGGTGACCATATTCTAACAAATAATTCTGGTTTGTCAATTAAGACAAACCTTATTTTTTCCAAATGTAAGGTGTCCAACATTTCCATAATCCACATTTTAATTGTGGGGGCTGCTGTTTTTTTTCCAAAATTTAAGTACTAATTTTTTCGCAGTTATTAGGCTGTAATGAAGAAAGTGTCTGTGAGTTATCGTAACGTTTGTACTATGTTTTGATAATCCTAATATTATTAATTTTGGATCTGGGTCAAGTTGGTTATTGATAACCTCAGAAATAATTTTAAATCTGTCTGCCGAAAAAATTTGAATTTTTATACGTTACAATGGTATCACAAAGAGGGGAAATATTTGGAAAAATCCTATTTAAGTTTGTCTTCGAATAATGTAATCTATATAGTATTTTAAATTGTATCAAGGAGTGTCTAGTATTTAACGAACAGTGGTTTATATATTGTAAACTTTCATCTCATGTGTCTTTTATTATGGGTTGAGCCAACAAGTCCTCCCATGCTCGTCTGTATAATTCTGAAGACGGAACCTCAGTATCTAAGAGGATATTATAGATATAAGATATTAATTTATTTTGTATTGGGATGTCTATTCAAACATTCATCAAGGGTTTCTGGACCCCTAAATCTATAGTCTTGCGTGTGTAGTTTTACATTCGGTGTTTTTAAAGCAGCAATTGAAGATTAGTAAGGGCGTCAAAGGTTACAGACTCTGTACAGGCAGCACCCGTAGTCAGGATCGAACCCTGTAAGGGTTCTCTGTCGCTGTAAGGCAGCAACTCTGCCGCTGCGCCACCGTGCATTGTAAATTGTTGTGGGATGGTTGAGGTAATGTAACCTGTTACATTGATTCAAATCTTACTTATAGCAGCGTGAATGCAAATAGGCAAAAGGGTGGAAATTAGAAATTCTAATCAATGTTGTTCAGGCTAGGCGGGGAGGATTGAGTGGATTTTCACAGAGTTTGGTTTATTTTGATTTTACTGACTTTGATATACATGTTGAATGGTGGAGCACCAGTGTCTCCCTCCGCCCTCCACTAATGTCGCCATCAGTAGATGTGTCAGAATACATACCAGTCTCCCTGAGAGGAGCAGCTGGCAGCTCTTTGAAGCATTGAATCTAATACCCATGTGCAACTTTGGAGTCTTGAGACGCCGAGGTATGAGGTAATCCCACCTCAGTCTAACGCCCTTCCGCTGCTGGACATGGGGGGTACGGTATGGTGGAGATGCCCCTCAATATAAGCGAAGGTATCCCACGCCACTGTGGCACGAGTGGGGGACTGATTTGTGGAAATTTGGGGGAAAGAAATGTCTAAACTGTATTGATCTATTGTACAGCCTCCGAAAATGTCGGATGGATTTTCCGCAAGGTTAATGTATTGTATATATTTATCATTCGAATAAAATATATTTTGAAATTTAAAAAAAAATCCCACCTCTACACACTCCCATTTTCCACCCTCCTTGCTGGAAGGTCAATATCGTCCTCGGGCTTTGTTGACCTTTGATGCTCGAGCGTTGGTGACCTCCCTGCGGAGCGAGATGTGCGTCGGGGAATGTTGCCGACTGGCCCGCTCCAGACTGCAGGAGTACGTGCTGAGGGACGCACTGAAGCTCGGTGCAGCCAACGCCAAGGCTCGGTGGGGGAGGGCCACAGTCTAGGGTCCTTCCACTGATGGACATTGGGGGGCAGGGTGTGGTGGAGACGCCCCTCAAACAAGGGAAGGGATGTCACCCCAGGGGGACCACATGAGGTGCAAGGGTATAATGATAATTTTTGGGAACACTAACAAATAGAACGCTAACAAATGTGTGTATAGCCGTGGAGAATGTAAGAGGAATTTTGCACAATTCTTGATTTGTCCATATATTTAATCCTGAGCAAAGTTTATTTTGATTAAAATAAAATGCTCTCCTCTCTCGTTTTATAAACACAGGTATTGGGGCCATTGCTTAATCCCCACCAGCAGCTCCAACACTCTGTTTTCTAGTTTTACTTTTAGAGATGCAGTGTGGAAACAGACCCTTCAGCCCAACCAGTCCATGCTGACCATCGATCACCTGTTCACACTTCTTCTATGTTATACCACTCCCTACATATTAGGGACAATTTTACAGAGGCCAATAAACCTTCAAACCCGCATGTCTTTTGGGATGTGGGAAGAAACCGGAGCACCCGGAGGAATCCCACTTGGGTCACAGGGAGAACATGCAAACTCTGCACAGACAGCACTCGTAGTCAGGATTGAACCCGAGTCTCTGGCGCTGTAAGGCAGCAACTCTAGCAGGTGCGCTGCTGTGCCATAGTTTTGGGATTGTGCATTTTATGCTGCAGATGGACACAAAATGATGGAATAACTCAGCGGGACAGGCAGCATCTCCAGAGAGAAGGAACGGGTGACGGTTCGGGTCGAGACCCTTCTTCAGACTGATCTGTCCAGTCTGAAGAAGCACCGCAAATGCGAAACGTCACCCATTCCTTCTCTCCAGAGATGCTGCCTGTCCTGCTGAGTTACTCCACCATTTTGTGTCCATCTTCGATAAAAATCCAGAAAAGCAAGTAGAACGACAAACATAGAGACACGAGGAACGGCAGGCGCTGCAATCCTGAGCAAAACACAAAGTGCTGGAGCAACTCAATGGGTCAGGCAGCATCTGTGGAGGGAAATGGATAGGCGACGTTTCAGGTTTGGACCCTTCTTCAGACTGAGCAAACATGGTGAGCAAGATCATGGTTACATATTAGAGGCAATAAAATACACACATTCATGGTGGGGAAGACAAGGTTTGATACAACACAATCCTCCAGTCGCAAAAGAACCAATTTAGATGTGCCAGTTTTCAATATGTATTAATTATCAATATCGCAAAGTGCCCCTTCTCCTAATAAATGTGAATCTAATCATAACCATAATCATACTTTATTAGCCAAGTATGTTTTGCAACATACGAGGAATTTCATTTGCCGTACAGTCATATCAATAAAAAGCAACAGAACACACAAAACACATTTTAACATAAACATCCACCACAGTGACTCCTCCACATTCCTCACTGTGATGGAAGGCGAAACAAAGTTCAATCTCTTCCCTTCTTTGTTCTCCCGCGGTCGTGGGCCTCGAGCCTTGCGTTGACGGGACGATCTTGGCTCCCGTAGCCGGCGGCAGTTGGGCCCTCGTGTTGGGCGATTAAGCTCCTGCATCGGGGGGGGGAATCACAGCTCACCCTGCGCCGGAAAATTGGATCCCAGGTCGGGGCAGGTCGAACCTTCTCAGAACTGGAATGGAAGGTCTTCACGTAATTCACCAGATTATCCCAATTGTGCAAAAAAGTAACAATGATAAAAGAAACGGGCTATTGTTAGCTGTGGGCTAGGTGAAAACGGGTTGCGGACACTGAAACTCAACAAGACGGCAAGTAAACTGGTGTCCCTGCAACCAAATATTGGCCAGTGAATGTTGTAATTTGCAGTGAACATCCAGTGATTGAAGAGGCGTTACCACTCCGTAGAAGGAGGGAAACCGTTTGGAAAAAAGGCCGTGATCTCCTGGGGCTGTTACCATGGAGATGAAGTTCCCACCATTAACAATGCCACTTTCACAGTCGAGGGCATCCAACTTCATGTCTCCAAACAAAGGGGCCAAACAGAAAGCAGCATTTCCTCCACTCAATCCATTTTGTGTGCGGCACACAATTTGTCATGTCCAGTCAGCTTAACAAAGTTATTTTGAGAATTTAGTTTCACCTACAATATCATTACACTGAGTCTATGACCCAATCCTGTTGTGTAAAGCTCCAATCTTCATTAAATGTGTGAAGTTCTCATTTATAAATTCACCATCCACGCTGCAAAAGAGTAACGCAGTCAGATCTCGTCAGATTTTTTGTAGGTGATTACAGGCTCCAAAATGACGTAGTGACATCAATTTGGCACAGTCTTAAAGTAGGACTGGTTTCCTTTCACACTTAGTTCTCAGACTCATTAAGCTGCCCTGGAGTATTGCATGAGGAAGCTGATGTCAATTTGTGCAATTGATATCAATTCTTTCCCTTTTCATTCATGAGTATTCTGATTCACCACTTGTCCAGTGAAGTCCCATTATTCCTTTCCACCATCTATCACCAGCACCGCAGAGACGAGAAAGTGAAACGGGCCACCGCATGAATATCATAGTCCGCCTAAACCTACCTGATCTCCCGGTTGCTAAACACTTTAACTCCCCCTCCCATTCCTATACTCACCTTTCTGCCCTGGTTCTCCTCCACTGTCAGAGTGAGGCCCAACACAAATTGGAGGTACAGCACCTCATAATCCACTTACAACCCAGCGGTATGAATACTGACTTCTCTAACCAAGTAACCCATGCTTTCCCTCTCTCTCCATCCCTCCCCCACCCTAGTTCTCCGACCAGTCTGCTGTCCTCCTGATTAAATTTTATCTCTGTATTCTTCGTCGTCACCTTCCCCTAGCTAACAGTGATATATTCTACATTTTCTTTGAACTTTGTTCCATTTGATGACTCCTTTTCACACCTTACCCTTCCTTTTGTCTGTGTCTCCTTCTCCCCTGATTCTCAGTCTGAACAAGGGTCTCGACCCGAAACATCGCCCATTCCCTCTATCCAGAGATGCTGCCTGTCCCGTTGAGTTACTCCAGCTTTTTTGTGTCTATCTCCAGAGCAGAGCAGACATTGGGTATCTTGCAGCAAGTGGCTCATCTCCTCTCACCCCAAAACCCTTATAGCATCAACAAATCATAAACGTCATGGATTGTTATAGATTCATGAAGGTGGGCAGCACGGTGGCGCAGCGGAAGAGTTGCTGCCTTTCAGCGCCAGAATTCCGAGTTGGATCCTGACTACGGGTAATGTCTGTGCGGAGTTTCCACATTCTTCATGTGACCGCGTGGGTTTTTCCTGGCTCTCCAGTTTCCCTCCCACACTACAAAGACATACAGGTTTGCAGGTTAATTGGCTTTGGTAAAATTGTACATTGTCCCAAAAGTGTAGGATGGCGTGAGTGTTAAGGGGTTCGCTGGTCGGCACGGACTCGGCGGGCCAAAGGGGCTGTTTCACGTTGTATTCTGTGCCGCCCCTGGGTGTCTGGATGTCAAGAGAATCAACGAAAGTTGGAATAATGCAGGAAAAGAGAAATGAAGTGGAAGATGGGCCATATATATGCCTAGATAGGTTGACAAAAAATCTTACATTCCGATGTTCTATCAAAGGCCACTGTAATAGTGGATTTTCAGGTAGCACTTTCAAAGTGCAGAAGAAGGGAAGGAGTTTGTGAAACGGATTCCACAGAACTTCCAGAGAGGGACATCCTAAAAGAGGACGTGAGAAAACATCCTAAACAAGGTCAACATGAATGGCAGAATTCAGAAAATCTAGAAAATAAAACTAAATATTGGAGCTCAGCTGCGAAATGAAAAATAGACTGGCCACTGTCATGATGAACAAGCTCCTTGTTGCTCATTAGCTCATAAGTTATAGGAGCATAATTAGGCCATTCGGCCCATCAGGTCTACTCCGCCATTCAATCATGGCTGATCTATCTTCCCCTCTTAACCCCATTCTCCTGCCTTCTCTGTACAACCTGTACTAATGTGTGACCTTGTGTGTGACCTTGCTTGTGACCTTGTGTGTGACCTTGTGCGTGAGCATGGGTCTTTCCTCAGATCATGGTCCAAAGATGCTGTTGCTTTCTCCAGATACTAACTGATCCACCATATATTTCCACATTTGCATCTTTTTAATACAGTTTTTTTTTACATTTGCATTTCAAAAACATGTGTTTGAGTTAATGTTCCATGAATTCATTCATAAATGAATAGACATGAATACTTCCACACCAGGAGACTTTAGCCCCAGATATATTCTCATCTCTTTCCATGATGATTAGTGCCACACAGCATGTCTCGCTGGGAACATATTTATTCATTAGTGGTGGACTCAAAATGCTGGAGTAACTCAGCGTGCGAGGCAGCATCTCTGGGGAGAAGGAATTGGCGACGTTTCGGGTCGAGACCATTCTGCAGACTGGTTCAGACATGATTACAGCCTCCACGAGAAGCAGAGCCTTCTCTTTGCATCATCAGAAGGGTTTTTGGAACCCATGGAAGAAAAATCCATATCGGCTTAATATGTATGGGTTGGAACCCATAAATAAATTGTGCACACCTATACTGAGGCTAGTATGCTACAATGCTGAGCACTATATTTTTGCACTCTGCATCTTCACCTTTGCCGTACCTGAGTTTGACAAGGTTACTGTTCAATTCACCTCTACCGATCGAGGATGTTGGACATTGTCTCTGGAACTGATGCGCTACAATGCTGAGAACTATATTCTGCTTGTGTTTGAACTGATTGTATATCTGATCTGTTTGGATTGCATGCAAAATAAAGCTTTTCACTGTAGCTCAGTGTATACAACAATAATAAAGCTAAACCTAACCTGATTGTATTTACGTGTAGTATTATCTGATCTTATTGGATAGCATGAAAAACAAAGCTATTCACTGTACCTCGGTACACGTGACAATAATTAAACTAAACCTAAAATCTAAAGAGCAATCACGCATGTAGTCTGACTCCTGCTTTGTTGGTTGATTGGATTTGATTAATACAAGGTTGACCTGATAGTTTGATAATGTCATCGTGTATCCCGAACAGTTCCGTAACAGAACAAGTGACAGACACAAAAAGCTGGAGTGACACAGGCAGCATCTCTGGAAAGGAGGAGTGGGTGACGTTTCGGGTCGAGACCCTTCTTCAGACGCGAAATCTCCTTAACACAACACTCTGTGATCAACAGACTGTTCCCAGGGACACATTCAGAGACGGACATCGGGTGCTGCTGGAAGGTCATCAACTCGGTGAAAGTCTCTCTTTGGTCTGCCCCAAACTTTGTCAACCTCCCAGCGGAGCGAGATGTCCGTCGGGAAATGTTGCCGACTGGCCCGCTCCAGACTGCAGGAGTACGTGCTGAGGGACGCACTGAAGCTCGGTGCAGCCAACGCCAATGCTCGGTGGGGGAGGGCCACAGTCTAGAGTCCTTCCGCAGCTGGACATTGGCGGGCAGGGTGTGGTGGAGATGCCCCTCAAACAAGGGAAGGGATATCACCCCAGGGGGGCCACATGAGTGGCAAGGGTGCCGGGTATAACGATAGTTCTGTGAACACAACCAACTACAATGCTAATGAATGTATGTATAGCCGCAGAGAATGTCTCAAGAGTTTTGGCACTGTGCTTGTTTTGTACATATTTCTTATTCTGAATAAAGTTTATGTTTGGAAAGAAGTATCATCACGCGGTGCTCGGGCATTTGTCCCAAACCTGAGTTCGGTGCTTGAAGATAGACACAAAAGGCTGGAGTAACTCAACTGGTCAGGCAGCATCTCAGGAGAAAAGGAATAGGTGACGTTTCGGGTCGAGACCCTTCATCGGACTGAGAGTTGGGGGAAAGGGAAGCAAGCGATATAGACGCTGATATAGAGAGATATAGAACAAATGAAGGACAGATTTGCAAAGAGGTAACGATGATAAAGGAAGCAGCCCATTGTTAGCTGTGGGCTAGGCGAAAATGATTTACAGACGATGAATCTCACTAAAACGCCTTTGAAGCCTGATTACGGTTCTACTGGGAGGACATTTGTCATGGTTTTTCACTGGTAAACATAAAGTCCTAAGGCTGACTTACATGACCAAGCCACAGGACAGGTGACACGGATGTTCCAGTGGGATGTGCAATGTGACTTAAAACAAGGCGTATAATATATAATCACCTGTATGCTGAACAACTCTGCAGCTTGTCACATTTACAAGTGGAGATCAAACAGACGCTGAATTGCATCTGCGATACTGGCATCAAACCACGGGCAAAATAGAGAACAAAACTGCAGTCTTTAGCCGAGAGATGATCTGGTGAAAACGGAGGGATCAATAATCTGATAAAAGAGAAAGCTGGGTTGATAGAATCCATAAGAAAATGGAGCTTGATGGTGCAGCGGTAGAGTTTTTTTTTTTCGTTTTTTTTTAAATATTTATTTTTATTAGCAGCAATTATACAAAGAGAGAATGATCGACAAAACAGTTACACGATTTTCGTACTGCTTCAGTTTTAACATTTTATGAACTAATAACTAGATAGGAAAAAAGGAAAAGGAAAAAAAGGGAAAGAAAGAAGAAAAGAGAAAGAAAGGAAAGAATCTCAAGAAAAAACACGAAAAAGAAAAAAGGAAAACCCCAGAACTAACGAAGGAGCGAAAGAAGCGGAGATATATCGCACTGCTAGGGGGCGCCGTCCAGTTGGTATGGCTGCCCAGCCTGCAGCTGTGTGTCTTTTAACTTCTTTCTCTTATTTTAGTGAGTTTTAGTGTTTTGTTTTGGAGGGTATTCTTTTTTATGTGGGGGGTGGTGGGGGGCGGGGAGGGGGAAACTGCTTTTCCTGGTCCCTACCTGGTCGGAGAGGCAGCTTTTCTCCGGGCTGCAACTTCGACCTGTCCTCGCGGCCCACCAGCGGGCCTGGAGCGGCGTTTCCTGGGGGGACCGCCCAGAACCTCGGCTTCGGAGGCGGCGCAGCGCTGGAGCGCCAACGTGGGGCGATGACTTGCCTGGGTCGCCGCGCTGGAGCTCCAGAATGCTGAGACCGCAGGAGAACATCGCGGAGCTGCGGGACTGCGGGGGCGGCCAGCTGCGGGCGGCAGCGCTGAACTTTAACATCGGGAGCCTGGGATCTCTCAGCGAGATCGCCAGGGGTGGAGCTCCATCCGGCACGGCCTTGTCAGCTTCGGAAGCCACGGACTCCGGTAAGGAAGCGGCCGTTCCAGGTGTCCCAAGCCGCTGAGAGGGTCACCGACGCCGGAGCACCATCACCCGGCGTGAAGGCCTAAAACATCGGGCCGCCGTAGCGTTGACTGCGGAGGCTTCAATAGGCCCGACTATGGGTGGACAAGGGGACGGGACTGGACTTTGTGCCTTCCCTCACAGTGGGAACCATTGTGGGGGGATGTTTTTACGTTTATTGTTAATTCCTTAGTGTTGTGTCTTATCTTTATCTGTGTGCTGCATGGAAAGTCAAATTTCACTGCACCAACTGGTGTATGTGGCAATAAATGTCCTTTGGCCTCTGTCCTTTGCTCTTCCATATGCCCGCTCACCCGACCCTAGCGTCGGTTTTGAGTTTGTGTTCAACCATTATGTTGTTGAAGAAATTCAATAAAAGGACACCATATTTTTGAAAATTGATCTGGTTTGTCAGTCAAGTCAAGCCTTATTTTTTCTAGATGTAGTGTCTCGGTCATTTCTGTCATCCACATCTTCACTGTGGGGACTGTTATCTTTTTCCAGAATTTAAGTATAAGTTTTTTCGCAGTTATTAAACCATAGCCAAGGAAGCATCTTTGAAATATCGTTGGATTAGGGCAGCCCTCTGACATTCCTAATATTATTAGTTTTGGGTCTGGCTCCAATTGACCTTTAAGTGTTTTAGAAATAATATTGAATATTTCCGTCCAGAAGTTTTGTATTTTTATACAAGATACAAAAGAATGAGTTAGGGTGGCTGCTTGGAAGTTACATTTATCACAAAGAGGAGACACAATTGGGAAGATCTTGTTCAATTTGGTCTTTGAGTCGTACAACCTGTGCAATTCTTTAAATTGTATCAGGCAATGCCTGGCATTTAAAGAACAGCAGTGTATGTATTGTAGGCTTTCCTCCCACATATCTTTCGAAATGGGTAAACCCAGCTCGTCCTCCCATGTGCGCCTATAAATCTCTGAGGGTGGGATGTCAATATTTAGAAGGGTCTTATAAATGTAAGATATCAACTTACTTGTATCGGCATGTCTACTCAAACAGTCGTCTAATATAGCACAGCAGTAGAGTTGCCGCCTTCCAACACCAGAGACCCAGGTTTGATGCTGACTACGGGTGCTGTCAGTAGGGACATTCTCCCTGTTTCCACCCACACTACAAAGACCCACAGATTTGTAGGGTAATTGGCTTGGTATAATTATAAATTGTCCCTAGTGTGTGTAGGATAGTGTAAGTGCACGAGGATCGCTGGTCAGCGAGGACTCAGTGAGCCAATGTGTTTCCGCGCTGCATCTCTAAACTCAAAACTAAACTTAACTAAAAAGCGATCGGTGACTTTTCGGGTCAAGGCATTTCTTCATGTGTAGATCACCACCCATCCCTTTTCTCTTGAGATTCTGCCTGACCTGCTGAGTTACTCCATCATTTTGAGTCTATCTCCAAGCATTGCTTTGGGGGGGGGAGGGGGGGACCTGATCAGCACGGGTGTCAGGGTCATGGGGCGAAGCCAGGAGAATGGGGTTGTGAGGGAAAGATGGATCAGCAATGATTGAATGGCGGAATAGACCTGATGGGCCGAATGGCCCAATAAGTGCCTATCACTTATGAACTTATAAAGATAGCAACATGCACTGAGGTGCATGAATGATACTTTATTGTGACATGTGACAAGTCACGGTGATATCCGTGAGTCGCTAAATAAAGGGAGCTGACAAACGTTACAAACTTTTCCATTTTACACAAACCATTTTGAACACATTCCATTTGTGGTCCTCCTGAGTTCTCGGCGCCCCCCTTCCCTCCCCCACACCGGGTCCTCCCTTGTTCTCGGCAGCACGTTCGTCCTCCGGCTCACAAGTGGGCCGTCCTCGTCGCCCGTCGAGGGAGTCAGTCGCGAAGCTCGTGAATCTGGTTTGGAGTCCAATTAATCACATTTCCAACTCGAGTAAATAATTGGCTCGGGGATTGCGTCTGAGAGCAGCACGCTCTGTGCTAATGTATTGCGGGACATATATCTGGCCTGCAGCAATGGGAGCGGGGCTTTGCGGCTCGTCGAGGTGCCCCCAGCTGACTCTGACACCAACCTGTGTAGTCGGGTGAAGTGAAGAACATTTTCCTGACACATCTCCACAGAGGCAGGGGCGAGACCAGAGGCTTCCTCAGCCAAGCTGAGCCCAGGCACGTTACTGAGAAACCTGACTCATCTGTCAAAGTACCACGCCAACTGCATCAGAAAGCAGATTGACCTGTCACTAATGATGCAAAAGCAAAATATAGTATATCTGTGCAAGTCATAACAAGCTCAGGCACCAAGCCACGCGATGCTAATATGTCCCGAATACACACACAATTAGATATGGCTTGTCTGTGAACACAATTAATTTTAATGTCATATGTAACTAACCTCCCCACATCCTGAGAAAACATCCTGACTTTCCACGCTTGCCATCGCTTCACCATGGTCAAAGGATCTTGGAACTCTTTTATGAAATGATTGTTTTATAATGAAACCCATTTTCCAGATGCATGGGCTCATAATACAGACTCACACTAACCTGGCAAACCCTGGTCCACAAACAAAAAAAGACACTAAGTGCTGGAGTCACTCAGCGGATGAGGCAGCATCCCTGGAGAGAAGGAATTGGTGACGTTTTGGGTCGAGACCCTTCTTCAGACTAATTGTGGTCGAGAGGAGAAAGTTGGAAGAGAGGTGGGGGTAGGACAAAGGGGGGGAGAGAGAGAGAGAGAGAGAGAGAGAGAGAGAGAGAGAGAGAGGATTTTTGATAGGCAGATGTTTGGACAAAGACGAGAGATAAAAAGACAAAAGGTGTGAGATAAGGAAAAGAAGAGGTGAGAATCATGAAGCCAGAGGATGGAGGGTAAGTGATAGGTGGATACTGTGGTCCCTCGCATTGTAAAGTTCCTTGCCCATAAACTATATTTAAAAATAACATTTAAATTCTTTCAGAAAAACTCAAGTGGTATTGATGTGGCAAATGTGTCGAGTGTTTCAACGGGAGCCTTGTTTAGCTGTAACCAGATGTGGCATTTACCAGTGTACATCTTTGCTCAAACAATTTGATCTGTAGGTTTACAGGACTGGATGTGTCCAGTACCTTCCGCAGAACTATCAACGAACTCAGCTGGGTAAAATAGCTGGATTGCTCTTTTAGTGATTTTTTTACCATTGTTAAGACACAATTGGTTTCCACATGATCCAACAAAACAAAAATCCTCGATGTCATTTTCTGGTATGGTATTGTGTGCGACATACAGCCTTTGTCTAGATAATTGACGAGTTTACAAAACTCTATGTGGCCATTTCTTTTACCAATTTGATATATTTAAACATTATACACAAAAATAATTGAAAATATATGTAGCAATAGGAGTCCAGGACTACTCCAGAGAAATGGGAGTCCAGAACCACAGTTTAAGAATAAGGGGTAAGCCATTTAGAATGGAGATGAGGAAAAACTTTTTTACACAGAGAGTTGTGAGCCTGTGGAATTCTCAGCCTCAGAAGGCAGTGGAGGCCAATTCTCTGGATACTTTCAAGAGAGAGTTAGGTAGAGCTCTTCAAGATAGCGAAGTCAGGGGAGAAGGCAGGAACGGGGTACTGATTGTGGATGATCAGTCATGATCAGATTGCATGGCGATGCTGGCTCGAAGGGCCGAATGGCCTACTCCTGCACCTATTGTGTATTGTCTATTGTCTATAAAATACACCTGATCAACCCATTGTTTGTTGGTGAGACTCTCAATGGTACAGTGACTCTCAATTAAACAATCAGTTGGTGGTTTCCCCAATTATTTGCCAAACCATTACATGGTGCGTTCAACTGAGGTGGAGATTTTATTCATGTGCAGTTTAGTTTAGTTTAGTTTAGTTTAGCTTACAGATACAGCATGGGAAACAGGCCCTTTGGCCCACTGAGTCTGTACCCACCAGCGATCCTAGCACATTAATATTATCCTACACACACTAGGGACAATTTACAAGCTAATTAACCAACAAACCTGTAAGTTTTTGGCAAGTGGAAGGAAACCGAAGATCGCGGAGAAAACCCACGTGGTCACGGGGAGAACGTACAAACTCCGTACAGACAGCACCCGTAGTCGGGATCGAACCCGGGTCTCTGGCGCTGCGAGCGCTGTAAGGCAGCAACTCTACCGCTGCGCCACCGTGCCGTTCCTTGAAGGGGGAAAGATTTTATAGGAATCTGAGGGAAAACATTTTTCACACAAAGGGTGGTGGGTGTATGGAATAAGCTGCTGGAGGAGATGGTTGAGGCAGGGAATATCAGGGATCAAGGGAAAAGGCCAGGCATCAAAATGGAAAAGATTCAAGGACATGCTCAAATCCTCCTTGACTAAATGACATTTCCACTAACTCCTATCCTCTTTAAGTTTAAGGTTAGAGGCAATTTTTTTATACAAAAGGTGGTAGGTATATGCAACAGGCTGCCAGAGGAGGTAGTTGAGGCAGGTACTCCCACAATGTTTCAAAAACATCTGGATAGGTACATGGGTAGGACAGGTTTAGAGCAATATGTGCCAATCACGGGCAGGTGGGAGTAGGTGAGGCGTGGGGCATGTTGGTCAGCGTGGGCTAGTTGGGCAGAAGGGCCTGTTTGCGCGCTGTATGTCTCTATGTCTCAATGAAGGTTTTGTTCTGTGTTGATGCAGGTGCCCCTCCCTCAATAACATTGAGCACATCCTGAAATGGCCCCACGTTTAGACACAAAATGCTGGAGTAACTCAGCAGGAGAGGCAGCATCGCTGGACAAAGGAATGGGTGTCGTCTCGGGACCTCACCACCCCCCCCCCCCCCCCCCCCCCCCACCCAGAAACGTCATCCCCTTCTTTCTCCCCACAGACGCTGCCTGTCCCGCTGATTTACTCCAGCATTTTGTGTCTGTCTTCAGTATAAACAAGTGCTAACCCTGGAAGTTTCAAAAAATGCCATGGGGGACCTACTCTGACCTTGGAAAAATCCTGGTCTGCATCCCAAAGGAAGACAAACTAATTGTCTGGAGTTTTAGAAGGATGAGGAGTGACCTCATTGAAACTTACCGGACGGTGAAAGGTCTGGATAGAGTAGATGTGGAGAAGATGTTTCCAGCTGTAGGATTGTCTAAGACCAGTGGCCATAGCCTCAGAATAAAAGGATGTACCGTTAGAAAGGAGATGAGGTGGACCTTACAGCGCCAGAGACCCGAGTTTGATCCTGACCCCGGTTGCTGTCTGTGTGGAGTTTGCACGTTCTCCCTGTGTCCTGGTGGGTTTCCACCAGTGGCTCCAGTTTCCTCCCACATTCCAAACACAGGCAGCTTTGGCATCTGTAAATTACCCTTAGTGTGCAGGGAGTGGATGAGAGAGTGGGAGAGCATAGAACCAGTTCACAGGTGATTGCTCATCGACTCAGACTTGGTAGACTGAAGGGCCCGTTCCCGCACTGTATCTCTTAAACTAAACTAAATTTGCATTCATGAAACTTCTCCAACAAGAAGAACTTGTTCTTTCCCCCGTCATTCAATCACTGAATGCATTTCGCAATATTTCAATGGGTTGGATGTCAACAAAAGTAGGTCCAACCTTTCCTTTTTTAGATCAGTTTAGTTTAGTTTAGAGATACAGCGTGGAAACAGGTCGTTCGGCCCACCGAGTCCGCACCGACCAGCGATCCCCACACATTAACACTATCCTACACACACTGGGGACAATTTTACATTTATATCAAGCCAATTATTCCACAAACCTATAACACTTTGGAGTGTGGGAGGAAACCGAAGATCTCGGAGAAAAACCCTTTAAGGATAAGGGAGAAGTCTTTTAGGACCGAGATGAGAAAATCATTTTTCACACAGAGAGTGGTGAATCTGTGGAATTCTCTGCCACAGAAGGTAGTTGAGGCCAGTTCATTGGCCATATTTAAGAGGGAGTTGGATGTGGCCCTTGTGGCTAAAGGGATCAGGGGGTATGGAGAAAAGGCAGGTACAGGATACTGAGTTGGATGATCAGCCTTGATCATATTGAATGGCGGTGCAGGCTCGAAGGGCCTAATGGCCTGCTCCTGCACCTATTTTCTATGTTTCTATGTTTCTAAAACCTACACGGTCACGGGGAGAACATACAACAACACCCGTAGTCAGGATCGAACCCGGGTCTCTGGTGTTGCAAGCACTGTAAGGCATCAACTCTACCGCCGAACCAATTGTAACTCGAGTCTCAGCGAAGAAATTGTCTAAAACAGATTCAAGAAACTTCAGTACAGCAAATAAATGCAAAAAATCAATGATGCCTTCCAGATTGAAAAGATTCTATTACCAGCCTCCAATGACTTTTCAATTAGATTTCAAATTCACAGTCTCTGCCATGCGGCATAATGGCTACAGTGCTTATGAAGCTAAAAGGAAAGATTCTTGCACAAACCCATTTGATTCAAATACTGCTTTCTAGTTAAGGGTAAATCAATGGGCTTCAGACTGGAATGTCTTTGGATACCCTTGTGGAATGTCAAGTAGGGTGCACCTATTAGACCTCAAACTGGCTCCTAAACTTGCATGCGAGTTTCACACACTTTATTCAACCTTCCACAGCCTACCATAAAGAATCTCAGAGGCACATTCAGCCATTTTCAATCACCTTATTTGCGAGTCCAATACATCTCCCTGTAGTTTATGAATGTCGGTATCTGTAGTCTGTACTCACTTGTTGCTCAACTTGAAGCAATTCAAAATGTCCACTCTTTGTACTTTTCTGCACATTATCATGCAGCTCTGATGTAGAATCATAGAATCACACAGCTACACAGCACGGAAACAGGCCCTTCGGCCCACCTTGCCCATGCCGACCTAAGCTGGCATATCTGGCTAGTCCAACTTTCCAGTATTTGGCCTGTAGCCCACTAAACTCTTTCTATCCAAATGTCTTTTAAAAAGTCATAATTGTATCCCCATCTATAGATTCTAACAGCTCGCTCCCCATACAGACTGAGTGAACAGATTGCCCATGAGATTCCTCTGAAATCTTCCCTTCTTCCCGTGTGCCTATGCTCTCTAGTTTTAGAATCCTCTACCCTGGGGAAAAGAATGTTCACTTCATCTATGCCCATAAATATGAGGTTCTTTCGCTTGGGATGTGCAAGACTATTGGACCTCCAACAATATCTTTTGAAATGACAGTGATTCCTGGCATTGACACAATGTGAATGAACAAGCTTGTCATTGTGGCTCTTGCCAACAGCCGCTGACCATACGGCCATTCAATCATGACTGATCTATCTCTCCCTCCTAACCCCATTCTCCTGCCTTCTTCCAAAAACCTCTGAGACAGAGATTCTACAATGCATTCAAATGAGAGAGTTAGATTTAGCTCTTAGGTGCAAAGAAATCCAGGGATATGGGGAAAAAGCAGAAACGGGGTACTAATTTTAGATGATCAGCCATTCTCATATTGAATGTCGGTGCTGGCTCAAAGGGCTGAATGGCCTACTCCTGCACCTATTTTTCTATGTTTTCCTATGTTTCAAATGGGATTAGTTTGGATGGACCAATAAAAAGCATTGACCTCGTGGCCAAAGAGCCTGTTTCTGTGCTGTCGACTCTATGACTATTAACATGAAGCTCATTTTTCTTGAGTGGTGCCAGGTATTTTTGTAAAATTACCTAAACTCCGCATGGACTGCCGTGCCTGGTGCCGAGTTTATGTTCTCAAGTTGCATCTTTGGATCTATCTATTTCCAGCCAGAGTTGCTGCCTTAGCAGTTGGCTCTTACGTCCTCAGCTGGAGCAGGGGTAGAGTTGCTGCCTTACAGCGGCAGAGACCCAGATTCGATTCTGACTCTGGGTGCTATCTGGGTGCTATCTGGGTGCTGAGTTTGTACGTTCTCCCTGTGACCTGGGTAGGTTTTCTCTGGGATCTCCGGTTTCCTCCCACACTCCAAAGATGCATTCAAATGAGAGAGTTAGATTTAGCTCTTAGGTCCAAAGAAATCCAAATCATATACATTAATGATTTGGACGAGGGAATTAAATGCAACATCTCGAAGTTTGCGGATGACACGAAGCTGGGGGGCAGTGTTAGCTGTGAGGAGGATGCTAGGAGGCTGCAAGATGACTTGGATAGACTGGGTGAGTGGGCAAATGCATGGCAGATGCAGTATAATGTGGATAAATGTGAGGTTATCCACTTTGGTGGCAAAAACAGGAAGGTAAACTATTATTTGAATGGTGTCCGATTAGGAAAAGGGGAGATGCAGCGAGACCTGGGTGTCATGGTACACCAGTCATTGAAAGTAGGCATGCAGGTGCAGCAGGCTGTGAAGAAAGCGAATGGTATGTTGGCATTCATAGCAAAAGGATTCGAGTACAAGAGTAGGGAGGTTCTACTGCAGTTGTATAGGGTCTTGGTGAGGCCACACCTTGAGTATTGCGTACAGTTTTGGTCTCCTAATCTGAGGAAAGACATTCTTGCCATAGAGGGAGTACAGAGAAAGTTCACCAGACTGATTCCTGGGATGGCACGACTTCCATATGAAGAAAGACTGAATAGACTTGGCTTGTACTCGCTGGAATTTAGAAGATTGAGGGGTGATCTCATAGAGACTTACAAAATTCTTAAGGGGTTGGACAGGCTAGATGCAGGAAGATTGTTCCCGATGTTGGGGAAGTCCAGGCCAAGGGGTCACAGTTTAAGGATAAGGGGGAAGTCTTTTAGGACCGAGATGAGAAAATCGTTTTTCACACAGAGAGTGGTGAATCTGTGGAATTCTCTGCCACAGAAGGTGGTTGAGGCCAGTTCGTTGGCCATATTTAAGAGGGAGTTGGATGTGGCCCTTGTGGCTGAAGGGATCAGAGGGTATGGAGAGAAGGCAGGTACAGGATACTGAGTTGGATGATCAGCCATGATCATATTGAATGGCGGTGCAAGCTTGAAGGGCCGAATGACCTGCTCCTGCACCTAATTTCTATGTTTCTATGTTTCTATGTACACGTTTGTAGGTTATTTGGCTCAGTATAATTGTAAATTGTCCCTAATGTGTGTGTGGATCGCTGGTTGGCATGGACTCGGTGATCTAAAGGGTTGCTGAGCTGATTACACTGCCGCAAAAGGAAGGAGGAAGAGGGAGAGGCGGTGGTCTGACCAAGATAGCCCGTCAAGACTGACAATCACCCTTTATCACTGTCATGGCTGCCATTAAATGTTTGCAATGACTTCCATCACTAAGTAAAGACCAGAAACATTTCCTTTTAAGCGTGGCAATGTTCACTAGTGTCGGCCAAATGATACACGGTGCAGTAATGCAATATAAAGTGTTGCTAATACTGATTGCACATTTAAATCACAAACAAGGAGAGATTGGGGACTTTGTGCGCATTCACGAAGCAGATCAAAGAAGCTTGGATTAATTAAGCATCATGATCCCTGATAGTTCGATTTTCCAGACTTGTCCAATATCTGGGTGAGAAGATGCCAAATGAGCACTGAATTATGTTTAAACTTATGAGGTACAACATTATAATTTGCACTGCAGATATGAATGAATTAATACTTTATTGTCACATGTGACAAATCACAGTAAAATTCTTTGATGCATACCTAAGGTATGCAAATAGTCACCCATCAAGGGCGTTTACAAAGTTACAAGTATCTGTGCCAGGTCCCCCTTGGTTCTCCCCCCCCCCCCCCTCACACACGGTGGTCCCCCTCACACGGTGGTCCCCCCCACACCGGGTCCTCCTTTGTTCCTTCCCCCGGTGGTGGCCTCCTCATTCCATGTGGTCTGTCCCCGTCTGTCGGTCGGTCGGTGCCATCATAACGATACCGGTCGATACCGAGATAACGATAGACACAAGGTGCTGGAGGAACTCAGCAGGTCAGGCAGCATCTGATAAAGGATCCCATCCTCTTTCTCCAGAGATGCTGCCTGATCCGCTGAGTTACTCCAGCACGATGTGTCTCTCTTTGGTAAAAACCAGCACTTGCAGTTCTTTGCGTCTACCTTAATAATTGGGCATGTTAATACAGGAAGCTCCATTGTCAAATCAAACGTAGGTAGACCTGAACACATGGGTCCCAAGCCGAAACGTCATCTATCCATGTCCTCCAGAGATGCTGCTGGCGTGTTTGAGTTACTGCAGCATTTGGTGTTATTTTTAGCAGCCACAATGTTTCACGTTTAATGTGGGACGTGAACGCATTTCTGACCCAAAACCCTTGATATAAAATGGAATACAATTCCACTGAATTCCATCTGAAGGCAATCACCAAAGGCAGTTAATAGGTGGATACAGCTGGATTTTAGTTGAGTGCAGGAATACAATATGTAAGCAATCTTTCAATTACATTATTTTCTTTCCAGTCAAGTGTGTAGATGAGATTTGGCCACAATTACGATGAGTGCATTTTCTCTGATTTCTCTGAACTAGAACTTCGCTGAAGTTTTGGCACAGCGGAAGAGTTGCTGGATTACGGCACCAGAAACTCGTGTTCGATCCTGACTACGGGTGCTGTCTGTATGGAGTTTGCACCTTCTCCCTGTGACCACATGGTTTTTCTCCCGGTTCTCCAGTTTCTTCCCACAATCCAAAGACGTACAGGTTTATAGGTTAATGGGCTTTGGTAAAAATTGTCCCTCTAGTGTAGGATAGTGCGAGTGTAGGGGAGCACAGACTCGGCGGGCCGAAGGGCCTGCTTCTGCGTGTTATCTCTGAACTAAACTGAACAAAGATTGGCAGCAGACACATATGAAATATAATCCAATGGTTTGTTGTTTTTTAGTATGTGTTAAATGTATGTTTGTAGTGTTATTTAGCTTGTTTTATGTGGGGGGTGGGTGAGGGGATTGGGGGAAACTTTTTAGACGAAGACGCGATTTTTTTCCGTATCGTATCTCCATCCCGCACTTCGGCCTAACATCGAGGAGTTGGCGGCCTTTGCTAGACGCCGACTTCGAGAGCTCCACCGCGGGGAGCCTACGGGACTTTAACATCACGTAGCCTGCGATCCCTTTACCAGGAATCCACCTCTGAGCTCTACCGCGGGGGCCTGCGGACTTCAACATCGTGGAGCTTGCGGTCTCTGCTCACGGTGTCTGACCGACTTTGGGAGCTCCAAGCCACAGGAGCTTCGACTGCCCCAACGCGGGGACTTTGATCGCCCCAACGCGGCGACTTTGATCGCCCCAACGCGGGGTCTTTGACCGCCCCAACGCGGGAGCGTCGATCGCCCTGACGCGGGAGCTTCAACAGCCCCGACGGCGGGAGAAAAATGAGGGAAGAAGATTAGACTTTATTGCCTTCCATCACAGTGAGGAACGTGGGGAATCTGCTGTGGTGGATGTTTATGTTAACTTTTATGTAGTTGCGTGTCTTGTTGCTTTTTTAGCATGGCTGCATGGTAATTCGCATATCACTATACCTTAATTGGTACACGTGACAATAAGAGACCCTTGAAACCTTTGAAACCTTTGAAGGTGCAAACTTTCCCGGCCAATTAACCGACAAACCTGTGCTTCTTTGGAGTGTGTGAGGAAGCTGGAGCTCCCGGAGTAAACACATGCAGGTCACGGGGAGAACGCACAAACTCTAAACAGACAGCAGCCGGGTTCCTGGCGCTGTGAGGCAGCAACTCTACCGCTCCGCCACCGTGCCTCCCAGTGTAAGAACTCATTCTCCACAGTAATATTTTGACAGCCAAAGAAGTAAACACTCTTGTGATTGAAATCATCTCATGGCATGTTAATAACAGCAGATTCATTCTTTTGTTAACATAGTGCTCCAGGGTATTTCCTCCTGTTATTATTGCAGACATCTCCCCACACAATTCTTGATGCTAAGTGCTTTATCTTTTCTCCAGCAAGGTTTCCTGTTCAACTCTAACTGATGGGCTTTATCTACATTTGTTGATAGTAGCAAGAAATGGAATGAGTTCTCTTCTTTGTTATGTGATCATGAGCGAAGCGATGCAATAATGCTTTGGATTATAGATTTGGATTCACACAATAATGCGAACCTGCTGGTATAAGGTGTGACAACAGACAGCAGCATCAGTTTATAATCAGCTCATTCATTAGGTCGAAAAGTCGTGTGATGTGAGTAGAATTAGGCCCTTCGGCCCATCAAGTCTACTCTGCCATTCAATCATGGCTGACCTATCTCTCCCTCCTAACCCCATTCCACATAACCTCTGTCACCTGTACTAATCAAGAATCTATCCATCTCTGCCTTCAAAATGTCCGCTGACGGCCTCCACAGCCTTCTGTGGCAAAGAATTCCACAGATTCACCACTTATTTTTGGTAGAGCTGGACACGCTGGTTAATGAACAATTGAACACAAAGTACTGGGGTAACACAGCAGGTCAGGCAACATCTCTGGATAACATTGTTAGGTGATGTTTTGGGTCGAGACTCTCCTTTTTGTAATGGGGATAAGGGCTGGAAAAGAGGAGACCAGGACAGAGCGTGGCTGATAAAAGAGGTGGGACACATAGGAGGAAGATGGACCAGAGGGAGAGAGGTGTAAGGGAGAAAAAGGGGTAGGGGGTTAGTTAGAGGTTAACTAAAATTGGCAAATTCAACATCCATACCGTTTGCAGAGAGACACAAAATGCTGGAGTAACTCAGTGGGAAAGGCAGCATATCTGGATAGAGGAATGGATAACGTTTCGGGTTGAGACCTTTCTTCAGACAGTCAGGGGCGGGGGAGACACAGAGATAGGTAAGGGAAAGGTGTGAAAACGAGATCAAAAGTGATGCGGATCAAGGAAGATGTAGTTACCCAAGCGGAACAATTTTTGGTTGCTGGTGTTCTCGATTTCCTTCCTTTTGTGCAGGGTGGGGGAGACAATTTTTTAAAACTTGTTGCAATTTGAGAAACATTTATAATTTTACTTCGGAGTCACGTGAGTGACTACGTGAAGAACCCCGTCCAGCCGCAGGTGCGTCATTACGTCAGCAGAGCTCCTCCAAGCAGTAAGTTTAAAACGCAAGGTAAGTTTCAAACTTTTTCTTGTTCTCACTTTCTGTTTTAGCGGTGGGGTTTAGACCGTTAAAATGATGCAGAAAGTAAAGAAGGTGTCGGCGAGGCGATCCGCAGGAAAAAGGTTCGAGGACCGTGATAGTGTGGTTAGCGGATGCCCGCCTCGGTCACCAAGTCCGTCGCCAGCAATGGAGCTAGCGACACCGGACCCGCTGCCTGCGAGCAGCGTAGCCACGCCGGTAGGGCGCAAGGCAACTTCAAAATTAAATAGGCCCGTTGACCCAGAGTCGGGCCTGGAGGTTTTACCTTCACAAGGAGAGACCGTTTGCTCACGGCTCTCCCAGGTCGAGGTCTTATTACAGAAGATGCTCGACAGGGACGCACTCCGTGGAGAGCCTGTGCTAGCAGCGCCTGCAATAGGGCTGCAAGGCTACCCAACTTTTGAAGAGGAGGGTATACCGGCTCAGCAATACACTGACGCCGAATCAGTGGCTGGGGAGAGCCACAAGGAGGTGGAACTAGAAATCATTCCGAATATAGCGGAGAAATTTGCAGTCCGCAGAGAGGCAGGGGAGCCGTTAGGGGAAGAATTGGCAGCAGCCATTCAATATATGCTCTCACATCAGCTTCAAGAATTGGCTATGGGCGAGGCGGCTAAAAAATATGAAGCCCCAATTAATTGTGGTTTACTAAAAGTACCGATGGTGAACCATCTCATATGGACACAGTTGGGGGGTTCAGCAAGATCCCAAGAATTGAAGTTTCAAAAAGTACTGAAATTGCTTTCTGCAGGGCTTACGGCATTTGCAACTACTGTTGATAAGGGGCACGTGACAGAAGCCCACCAGGATGCGCTGGGACTCCTGTGTAGTGCATATTTTGAGATTAATAACATAAGGAGAAGTGCTATACGCCCAGTCATAAACCCAAAACTGGCATCGTTATGTAAGCCGGCCAGCGCACAACCACCTAACCTTTTGTTTGGCGACGATCTTGCCAAGCGAGTTAAAGAACTACATGAGGACGCAAGAACTATGGGCCTCATCAAGCTGAGTGGCAAACCAGGAAAAAGGGTTTTTCCTTACTGGCGGGGTACCATCACTGACGCCGGGGAAGGGACGAGCCACTCAACTTCGCAAACTTGGAGCTGGCAGCCTGCCAGAGGCATGAGGTGAAGGATGACTTTCCCTACAAAGGGCCGGGGGCAATAAGGGCAGCCAGGACATATGCAGGTGAGAAATTTTGCTCCTGAGGAATATAAATCAAGTGAAATAGATGTTCAAATTGGGGGCAGATTACACTTGTTTCTCAAACAATGGCAGGAGATAACATCAGATTCATTTATATTGAGCAGTATAGAGGGGGTTAAAATTGAATTTTACTCTACTGTGTGTCCACCCAATCAGCATGTTCCAAGTCGGAAACTTATATTTTAACAAGAGAATATGCACATACAAGCAGAACTTAACACATTATACAAAAAAGGAGTTATTGAGAAGTCAGTTAGTCAAAACCGTCAGTTTGTGTCAAGTATTTTTCCTAGGTCTAAAAAGACTGGGGGATGTAGAATCATTCTGGACCTGACGAGCTTGAACTCCATTGTACGCTATAGGCATTTCAAAAAGGAAACTATTTCTACTGCTAAACACCTGGTTTCCAAAGGGTGTTATATGGCCAGCATTGATTTGAAGGATGCATATTACTCAGTGCCTATTCATTGTGATGATAGGAGGTATTTGAAATTTACCTGGATGAGTCAGTTGTGGCAATTCAAAGCATTGTCTAATGAGATGACTTCAGCTCCTAGATTATTTACCAAATTGTTGAAACCTGTTCTAGAACTACTCCGAGCTCAGGGGAATGTTGTAATGGCCTACTTAGCCAATATTTTAATCATCAGGAAGACTCGGACTGCAGCTGAATCATCTGTTTCAATTGTTAAACTCGCTTTTGAAAATTTGGGGTTCATCATTCATCCAGATAAATCCAAATTATCACCAGTTCAAATTATTGATTATTTGGATCACATGTTAGTGACTTTGCCCAGGGACAAAAGGCAGCAGTTAATTGAGGATTGTGTTAACCTCCTTAGTGAGCAACAACCTTCAATTAGACAGGTAGCCAGTTTAATTGGTAAATTGGTGGCTGCTTTTCCAGCTGTGCAGTTTGGACCTCTGCATTATCAACACTTACAACGAGCAAAAGAACAGGCACTGAGGACACATGCGGGTCATTTTGATAGGCCTATGCAATTGTCAGCAGAGGCAATTTCAGAAATTCAATGGTGGATCATAAATGTCTCAAAAAGTTGCAGGGCAGTTTTGGTTGAACCACCTTCCATAATATTACAGACGGATGTCAGTGCACTGGGTTGGGGTGCTATGGATATGTCTTCCAGTTGTGGAGGCAGATGGAATACTGATGAGACATCCCTCCTCCAATTAAGAGGGATCAATTATTTAGAGCTTTTGGGAACCTGGTATGGGCTTAATGCTAATTGCTCTGCCAGGAGTGACTTGCATGTGCAAGTTCAGGTTGACAACACTACAGCAGTGGCATATGTAAACCACATGGGTGGAGTCAAGTCACAGTCTTGTGACAGACTGGCTAATCAGATCTGGGTCTGGTGCATTGACAACAACTTCTGGCTTTCAGCAATATATTTACCAGGTAGATTCAACACAATAGCAGACACTAGGTCACGCCGATTCAATGATAACATGGAGTGGATGTTAAATCAGGACATATTTAATCAAGTGGTTGCTCAGTACGGAATGCCAGATATTGACTTGTTTGCATCTAGACTAAACAGTTGCCCAGATATTATTCATGGGAACCAGATCCTGGTGCAGCAGCAGTGGATGCATTCTCGCTGCATTGGGGTGGAATGTTTGTATATGCATTTCCCCCATTCTGTCTCATCAGTCGATGCCTGCAAAAAATCAAGCAGGACTCCGCTTCAGGAGTATTGGTAGTACCAGATTGGCCTACACAGCCATGGCTATTCAGCCTCATATGATTATTCCCAAACATAAACACCTACTGGTGAACCCGGTAACTGCCGATCAACATCCTTTACATGATCGCATTGATCTGTTAATTTGCAGATTTTAAGGAGGCCATACCTGGGGAGAGGACTGTCTGATCGTACTGTGGATGTTCTCACGTCGGCCTGCAGGGATAGTACTCAGAAGCAGCGCATCACCTCGATAAGGAAGTGGGAGATATTCTGCCTACAGCAGAATATCTCATATCAGACTGCAGGCATCCCAGATGTACTGGAGTTTTGTCCACTCTTTACTTCGATCAAAAATTAAACTATAGTGCGATTAATACAGCCAGAAGTGCTCTTTCTTCTTATTTCCCCATGAGCTCAGAGTTGCATTCAGTAGGGACACATCCGTTAGTCTCTAGATTTATGAAGGGAGTTTTTAATTCTAATCCTCCTAAACCCAGGTATCCCGGTATTTGGAATGTGAGCAAAGCCCAACGTGTGCAGACATTGCAGAAGCTACGGCTAGACAGAATGCAGGTATCGGCAGATGCCATTACTTTTTATGTTTATGATCTGCTCAAACAGAGTAGAATAGGTATGACAGGATGTAAGATTGTTTTTTCAGCATACCCAACAGATGCTCGCCTGTGTGTAGTGTCATATTTGTCTCATTACATTGAGGCTACCAGAGTCCTACGAGGAACAGAGTCTGCATTATTTATTAGCTACAAAAAAACCACACAATAAGGTGTCGGTGCAAACAATTTCAAGGTGGCTAAAGCAGGTTCTGGGAAGTGCTGGGATTGATACTGATAAATTCAAATCTCATTCCACCAGGGCGGCATCAACTTCCGCAGCCAGGACGATGGAAGTGCCTATAGACCATATCCTCATGGCTGCACGGTGGTCCAGTGAGCTGACCTTCCAGAAATTCTATCATAAGCCGATTGCAAGGCTGGGGGTGTTTGCTGAATCTGTTTTGAGTTCTGTTATAGTTTCCCCCTGAGATAGAGGGGTTGCTATTGCTTTATTTTGTAAATAAACCGTTAATTCATTTAAACAATGTTATGATTGATGCATTATTGATTATTTAATAATTTGAATCAATCAATGCAGTCTGAACGCCAGATTTGGGCCTGCGGCATGAAATCGCAGAGCTTTGAAATCTTCACGTAGTCACTCACGTGACTCCAAAGTAAAATAGTAAGATTAAATGAGAACTTACCAGTTTGAAGTTTGATCTTTATTTTATGAGGGATTACGTGCTCTCCGCTCCCAACCCTCATAAATATCATCTGGTAGTTCTAGTCTCTGTTATCTTACTATTATACTACAGTCACTATTTCCTGTGATTCCACTCCGCTGCTTTGAAGATCCCGACCACAGGTGTTGTTTGTGTGGAGTTTGTACGTTCTCCCCACGGGTTTTCTCCGGGTGCTGTGGCAACTCTTCCACTGTGCCACCATGCCATACAAATTGATTAATTTTTCATAAAGGGCTTGTAGGAGTTGTGATTTTCTTTTACCGGACCAGCTTCCAAGCCTTATCGTTTGAACATTCTGGCAAGAAAATTAAAAGCTGCAAAAGATTGAACTGTCTGCATGGATGGTGAAATGACTGAAATTTAAATGAAGCAGTCTGGCGAGTTAGGCATCTTGCATTCTGTCTACAGGCCTTCCAAATGCGTACATAACTTGACAGAAAAATGAAGCTCAGTAATATAATCCATCTGCATAGAGAGCTGCTCTGTTGATGGGATCAGTTGATGGCATTGCTTGCAAAGTGGTTGTATGAGCTGCACACCCTGCATTCTCCCATCTTTCAGCGAGAATTTAGAGCTGCACTAAGTATAATGGTAGATGACTGGGGTGGCACGATGGCGCAGCGGTAGAGCTACTGCCTCACAGCGCCAGAGAACTGGGTTCGATCCTGACTGCGGGTGCTGTCTGCACGGAGTTTGTACTTCCTCCCCGTGACCTGTGTGGGTTTTCTTCAAGTTCTTCGGTTTAGTCCCATACTCCAAAGATGTACAGGTTTGTAAGCAAATTGGCTTGGTATAAATGTAAAATTGTCCCTCATGTGTGTTGGGTAGTGTTAATGTGTGCGGGGATCGCTGGTCGGTGCGGACTCGGTGGACTTCCGGGCCTGTTTCCGCGCTGTATCTCTAAACTAAATGACTTACTCCACTGCATGGTCTATTCTTCCCATCCTTCAAAGAATAATAGCTTTGTCTATTGATTAGTACGGGTGTCAGGGTTTATGGGGAGAAGGCAGGAGAATGGGGTTGAGTGGAAAAGCCTCAGAGTAAAAGAAAGTCCTTTACGATGGACATGAGGAGGAATTTCTTTAGTCGGTGTGAAACTCATTGCCACAGAAGGCTGTGGAGGCCAAGTCATGGATATTTTTAAGGCATAGATAGATTCTTGATTAGCACAGTTGTCAGGGGTTATGGGAAGAAGGCAGGAGAATGGGGTTAAGAGGGAAAGATAGATCAGCCATGATTGAATGGCGGAGTAGACTTGATGGGCCAAGTGGCCTAATCCTGCTCCTATCATAGAAACAGAAACATAGAAAATAGGAGTTGGCCATTCGGCCCTTCAAGCCAGCACCGCCATTCAATACGATCATGGCCGATCGTCCAGAATCAGTACCCGTTCCTGCTTTTTCTGCATATCCCTTGTTATCCCATTCCGTTATCCCTCAGAGCTATATCTAACTCTCTCTTGAAACCATCCAGTGAATGGCTTAATTAAGCTCCTAGAATTATGAACTGATAACCTTAATAAAGATGATTTTTTCAAACAGGAGTATCTGATTATTATACTCCTGGATTCTTCCTGACAGATGATTATATTCTTCCTGTCTTCAGGTTCACATTGAACTAAGAAGTGGAAACCGTGATTTGCAATTAATTGGAGGGATTGACAAAGGATTAGTGTTAAAGAAGGAACTGCAGATGCTGGAGAATCGAGGGTACACAAAAGGCTGGAGAAACTCAGCGGGTGCAGCAGCATCTAAGGAGCAAAGGAGATAGGCGACGTTTCGGGTCGAGACCCTTCTTCAGACTGGTCAGGGATCAGGGAAACGAGAGATATAGACGGTGATGTGGAGAGATAAAGAACAATGAAAGGAGAGATAAAGAACAATCATTGTTCTTGATCGCTCCACATCACCGTCTATATCTCTCGTTTCCCTGATCCCTGACCAGTCTGAAGAAGGGTCTCGACCCGAAACGTCGCCTATCTCCTTCGCTCCTTAGATGCTGCTGCACCCGCTGAGTTTCTCCAGCCTTTTGTGCACCGACAAAGGATTAGTCATTTCTTCTAGTATTATTTTTCTCATTTTTATTCCTCCTTTGCTGAGAGGTATTTGGCACTCGTCCACTTTCCCACACTTGGTGCTTGCCTTGCCCTCCCTTTCAACAGCGTGCCGCAGACCCGTGAATGAGTGACGTAGAGAGTCGGCCTGCAGCCCGTTCTAACAATAGACCTCACGTCGTGCGTAACCATTGAGGTTCAACGGGACAACACAATGCCCAGTTCTTAGGAGTTGTAGAACAATGCAGCACCAGAAATTGTTCCAAGATGATATCTAATGACTGCTGCGGGACATGGAGGGAACGGATTATCAAACCAATCGGTATTATGGTAGCACTGCCATTATTAACGCCACTCCAAGTTCACTCAGCTGAAGATGACATTGCACAGAATGAAAATCCTTTCACCACACTCATAACAGGAATCATGGACTACTTACAGATAAAATACTAGAACAATTATTTAAGTTACTGATGCCATTTTACATCTATTTAGTCTTCTGGATGTACTCAATCCAGACAGACTGTTCTGGCTGTGTTGAAGTTTTTTTTTTCTGTTAGCTGTTGAAATAAAAGTTCGGGTTTAATCAAGCTGGTTTCTGACAGGGACAACTTGGTAATTTGCCGGGAAATTGAACATGTTCGACAGAGTGGTACAAAGGGCAAACTGTCACCAACTAATAACAGGAAGGGACGGATTCACTCTGAAGTCTATAAAGAAAATGGTCTTCAGACTATCAGCTCTAATGTACGTTAGAATAGGATATTCTGATGGCAGGTCCTTGTTTTATGTCTGCTATCTATCCACATGCATTTATAGCCCCAGAACAATACTGAACTGAGTTAGGAAATAATTTGACTTAAGTGAAGAAGGGAGATATTTTCATTTCAATTAAGATATCTTGACCGAAATCCAAAGACAGACACAAAAAGCTGGAGTAACTCAGCGGGTCAGGCTGCATCCCTGGAGAAAAGGAATAGGAGACGTTTCAGGTCGAGACCCTTCTTCAGACTTCAGACGTTTCAGGATCTGAAACGTCTCCTATTCCTTTTCTCCAGAGATATAGCCTGACCCGCTGAGTTCCTCCAGCCTTTTGTGTCTGTCTTTGGTTGAAACCTGCATCTGCAGTTCCCTCCTTCACATTTTGACTGAAACACATCTAGTTTTTGCCATGAAGAGCCTGCTCATTGACACCAAATTCCCATTTACATTAATCCTGGTGAATCCTTTAAAATAAAATGTCATCACATTCTCATTGTCTCTCTCCAGTTTCGGCCAACACATGCACCCTGGGAACAATTCGCAGTGGCCATTCAACGCCTTTGGAACATGGAAGGAAGTCAGAACATTAACAGCATTGGAGGTCAGGATTGAAATTTGGTCTCTGGTTCTCTGCAAATGGATTCAAATTTTATTCCAAGAATACTAATTGAATAATTAAATAATTAAAATAGAACAGTCGGAAAACTGCTTATATGTAAATCTTCAGTGTCCTGTTTAAAATTGTTAATGCTGACTTGACCCAACATGCTAAATTGTGAAATTTGTGCATGCATCGGAACTTAAATGTCATGACGTTATAATATCATTGGATAAAAGTATTTCTCGGATTCTGTTTAATTAGATTTCAACATGCCATAATTAAAATGGTGAACATTTCCAGTTGATGGTAGGATGTTATTGTCAAAGCACTGGAGCGCTGTAATTACCAGTGTCCTAAAACCCTGGTGATCAGTCTTGCTTTTTAGTCATGATTGTATCTCATTGCACTTTTTGTTCCTGCTTCTAGCTGCTGGGGGGGGGGGGGGGAGGAAGGGGAATGGGGGGGGAGGGGGGGGGGAGAGAGGAAGGGGGGGAGAGAGAGGAGGGGGGGGGGGGGGAGAGGGGGGGGGGCGGGGAGGGGGGGCTGCTGCCACGTGTGGTGACAGTAGATTTAACTGTTTGGTGGACCTTCGTAACCTTGTCGACGCCAAAACACAGCGACACATGTTCTGCCTCGGTGATAGACACAAAATGCTGGAGTAAATCAGCGGGTGAGGCAGCATCTATGGAGAGAAGGAATGGGTGACGTTTCGGGTCGAGACCCTTCTTCAGACTGATGTCAGGGGCAGAACAAAGAAAGAACGTGGCCGGAGACAGCAAGGCTAGTGGGAGAACTGGGAAGGGGGAGGGGATTTGAGAGAGAAAAGCAAGGGCTACCTGAAGTTAGAGAAGTCAATGTTCATACCGTTGCCAAGCGAAATATGAGGTGCTGTTCCTCAAATTTGCACTGGGCCTCACTCTGACAATGGAGGAGGCTCAGGACAGAAAGGTCGGATTGGGAATGGGAGGGGGAGTTGAAGTGCTGAGCCACCGGGAGATCAGGGAGGTTAAGACGGACTGGACGGAGGTGTTCAGCGAAACAATCGCCGAGCCTGCGCTTGGTCTCACCGACGTAGAGAAATTGACACCTGGAACAGCGGATGCAGTAGATGAGGTTGGAGGAGGTGCAAGTGAACCTCTGCCTCACCTGGAAAGACTGTTTGGGCCCTTGGATGGAGTCGAGCGGGGAGGTAAAGGAACAGGTGAGGTCTGCTATATGATTTCTCCATGTTGTCTGCAAAACAAAGCATTTCATTACACCTAAGGGCGGACATGTGACAATAAGGTATCATTGAATCATTGAATCAATTGTCACAAATTGAAAAAAGTAGTTAATCCTGCCTCATGGTTTGGGCAATCTATTTTTTTAATCAACTGGCACGTTAGGTGTTGAAAAATGTGCAATCGGTCAATATTATTCTATTTTGACATTCCCAGTTGAGAAATATTTGACTCAAGCTGATCATGTAAACATACTCACCATACCGTATTGTTTAAGAAAGAACTGCAGATGCTGGAAAAATCAAAGGTAGATAAAAATGCTGGAGAAACTCAGCGGGTGAGGCAGCCAGCGGTATGAACATTGACTTCTCCAATTTCAGGTAGTCCTTGCTTCCTCCCTCCTTCCCCTCCCCTTCCCAGCTCTCCCACAGTCCACTGCCTCCGCCTCTTCCTTTCTTCTTCCCGCCCTCACCACCCCCCACATCAGTCTGAAGAAGGGTCTCAACCCGAAACGTCACCTATTGCTTTGCTCCATAGATGCTGCCTCACCCGCTGAGTTTCTCCAGCATTTCTATCTATCTTTGCCATACCGTATTAATGAGTTACCTCGAGGGAGCGGTCTAGCTGTACATTACCATTGGGAAGATCATCACTGCTGTTGCTCCTGATTTCTATGTTGTGATTTCTGTTAGAAACTAAGTCCACTAGCACAGGTATTTCACGTACATAAGTTCATAAGTGATCGGAGCAGAATTAGACCATTCGGCCCATCGAGTCTACTCCACCATTCAATCATGGCTGATCTATCTCTCCCTCCGAACCCCATTCTCCTGCCTTCTCCCCATAACCCCTGACACCCGTACAAATCTATCTATCTCTGCTTTAAAATATCCATTGACTTGGCCTCCACAGCCTTCTGTGGCAAAGAATTCAACAGATTCACCACCCTCTGACTATTGTGTAAGGCCTGTACTGGACTTTGACAAGTAGTACACCCCATGGCCATAATGGTTCCTATTAAGAAGCGCGCATGAAAAATAATAACATCGGATACTAAATGGCAACTTGTGCCCACAGTCCATTCACTAACAAAGAAGCAGCGGGCAAGGGATTTGATGGATCAGAACACTTACCCACTCTGTCACTGAGTTGCACAGACTAGTAAAGTGTCAAGTTCACCTCTGCTTATAAACCAACCCAGGGTTCTTGGTCACCATGGTGATGCTGTAGCAGAGTGTCTGACTGAGAAGATCCACATTTAGATATCGAACTGTGAAGGTGCTGAAGTTGTCACAATGCACCCAGTGGCCAAATCCCCGGCTCTTGTCCTGGCTTGCCCACGACTGTCTGATGAACAGTGGCACAGCGCTGGAGTTGCTGCCTTACAGCGGTGGAGATCCAGGTTCGATCCTGACCACGGGTGCTGTCTGTACGTTCTTCCCGTGACCTGAGTGGGTTTTCTCCGGGGTCTTTAGTGTCCTCCCACACTCCAAAGACGTACAGGTTTGTAGGTTAATTGGCTTGGTAAATGTAAAAACTATCCCTGGTGGATGTAGTATAGTGTTAATGTGCGGGGATCGCTGGTCGGCGCGGATCCGGTGGGCCGAAGAGCCTGTTTCCGTGCTGTATCTCTAAACGAACTAAACTAAGCTCCAAGATTAGATTAGATTAGATTAGATTAGATTACCTTTATTGTCATTCAGACCTTTCGGTCTGAACGAAATTTCGTGCCTGCAGTCATACATATAATAAAAGTAACAAAAACACACAATAAACACAAATTTAACATCCACCACAGTGAGTTCACCAAACACCTCCTCACTGTGATGGAAGGCAAAAGTCTTAGTCTTTGTCTCTTCCCTCCTTGTTCTCCCTCTGCGCTGAGGCGATCCAGGCCTCCGACGCCGCCGGCAACGCCGAAACGCCAGAACACCGCCACAGCACCAAAGTCAGGCCACAGCTCCAAGTCGGGCCGCTGCCGCCGCCGGAACGCCGGAGCGCCGCCACAGCTCCAAGTCGGGCCGCCGCCGCTGCTAGGCCGGGCCGCAGCTCCAAGTCGGGCCGCTGCTGCTGCCGAAACGCCGGAGCGCCGCCACAGCTCCAAGTCGGGCCGCCGCCGCTGCTAGGCCGGGCCAGTCGGGCCACTGCCGCTGCTGGAACTGCCGCCACAGCCCCGAGGCCGTCAGCTCCGCCATTAGGCCTCAGCGCAGATGGAGACAGGGGACACGACTAGAAAAGGTCGTATCCCCCAGAAGGAAGAGACTAAATCATGTTTCTCCCAACCCCTCCCCCCCCCCCCCACACTTACACAACCTAATAAAACTAACTAAACTAAAACAGACATAAGAAAAACAACAACAAAAAGAAAAAACAAACGGACTGCAGGCGAGCCGCAGCTGCCAGGCAGCGCCGCCACTTCCGGTGATGTACATGTTTGTAGGTTAATTGGCTTGGTATAATTATAAATTGTCCCTAGTGTGTGTAGGATAGTGTAAGTGTGCGGGGATCGCTGGTCGGCGCGGGTTCAGTGGGCTGAAGGGCCTGTTTCCCTGCTGTATCTTTAAAACTAAAAAACTAAAAGCTAAAAAGATGCATGTGTGTGGTGAAGGTCTATGGTGGAAGATGGTTGATGTTGGTGGAACTGTACTCCCGTGCAAAGACTGTGAATTGAGCAGCCAGATAATCAGTGGTGAAACAATGGAACAGGGCGGCACGAAGGCGTAGCGGTAGAGCTACAGTCTTACAGCGCCAGAGACCCAGGTTCGATCCTGACTACGGGTGCTCTCCGAACAGTTTGTACGTTCTCCCCGTGACCTGCATCGGTTTTCTCCGAGATCTCTTTTTCACCCAGAGAGTTGTGAATCTGTGGAATTCTCTGCCTCAGAAGGCAGTGGAGACCAATTCTCTGGGTGTTTTCAAGAGAGCTCTTAAAGATAGCGGCGTCAGGGGATATGGCGAGAAGGCAGGAACGGGGTACTGATTGGGGATGATCAGCAATGATCATATTGAATGGCGGTGCTGGCTCGAAGGGCCGAATGGCCTACTCCTGCACCTATTGTCTATTGTCTATATTGTCCACTGTTATCTTCGGTTTCCTCCCTCACTCCAAAGACATGCAGGTTTATAGATTAATTGGCTTGGTATAAATGTAACATTGTCCCTAGTGTGTGTAGGGGCAGTGTTAATGTGCGGGGATCGCTGGTCTCTGCTGATTTGGTGGGCCAAATGGCCTGTTTCAGTGCTGTATCTAAACTAGACTAAACAATGGAATGTGTAGTATCTATTGGAATAAAGGGATCTACATTCAGCCAAAGCTGAACTAAATTTAGATTACCCTGAGATTTGATGCGCACTGTTCCAGTTTACACCTATGCAATCTGCACTACTCTCTTCAGCAAGTTAATCTGATAAAATAATAAAAAACTGAAAACAATAACCGAGGAATGTAGAGACAAGAGGAACTTGGACCCTCTAGAGGCAGGAAACATGTTTCCGATGTTGGGGGAGTCCAGAACCAGGGGCCACAGTTTAAGAATAAGGGGTAAGCCATTTAGAACGGAGACAAGGAAACACTTTTTCTCACAGAGAGTTGTGAGTCTGTGGAATTCTCTGCCTCAGAGGGCGGTGGAGGCTGGTTCTCTGGATGCTTTCAAGAGAGAGTTAGATAGGGCTCTTAAAGATAGTGGAGTCAGTGGATATTGGGAGAAGGCAGGAACGGGGTACTGATTGTGGATGATCAGCCATGATCACATTGAATGGCGGTGCTGGCTCGAAGGGCCGAATGGCCTACTCCTGCACCTATTGTCTATTGTCTATTGTCTATAACTGCAGATGCTGGAATCTTGAGTGAAACACAAAGTGCTGGAGGAACTCAGCGGGTCAGGGAGCATCTGTGGAAGCATTGGACGGGCGACGATTTGGGAAATGGCCCTTCTTCAGACTTCAGGTTCATCAGACAAAGATCAGGGACAGAGTCCTTTAGAGTCCTGGCGTGGAGAGGGACATCGGATCGTGGGATGAGTGAAATGGAGGCGACGGTTGCAACGGTTTAGAGATACAGATACAGCGTGGAAACAGGCCCTTCGGTTCACCGGGTCCGCGCCGACCAGCGATCCCCGCACATTAACATCCACTAAGGACGTTTTTTACATTTACCAAGCCAATTAACTTACAATCCTTTACGTCTTTGGAATGTGAGAGGAAACCGAAGATCTCGGAGAAAACCTACGCGGGTCACGGGGAGAACGGACAAACTCCGTACAGACAGCAGCCGTAATCGGGCTCGAACCCGAGTCTCCGGCGCTGCATTCGCTGTATGGCAGCAACTCTACCGCTGCGCCACCATGACTTAGTGGCCAGCTGTAACCGGTGGATGTAATATGGTGCTAAAACGGTGCCTTTTGCACATGGATTCAGTCAGCTGTTCTGCGCATACGGTACTGACCGGGTCGACTGTGCTGATGTACAGAGACAGTCTTGCTGAGCTGTATCTAAAAAATATATATTTCACTGTACCTGGCACATGCGACAATAAAGAAGCCATTGGCCATTCTGAAGTGAACTAATCCAAAACGTTCTTTTCGAAGGACTCCCGCTATTTCTTGTTACATTTAAGTGATGCAAGGCACTCACTACATATTCAGTATGCAATATCTAAATAGTGAAGAGTGCATCTTCTTCCTTGCCTCCAATCACAGTTCCACCACCGAATTTCCGACACGCTTGGTTCCAGAGCCTTTCTGGATTATCGGTTGTGCCAGCTTAAAGGAGGTGCCGGATGACCAGTTGGCAGAAAATTGGTGGTGGACCTACATCCAAAATAGCAAGCAATCTATTCTGGTGATGCATTGCAACAAATAGATTGGTCACTGATTGCAATTACAATGCCCATCTTCAGATTTTATACAGTTTAATATCTGTCAACTGTAAACATTACTGTAGCTATGTCAACTCATTCAACTTATCCAGTCTGAAGAAGGGTCTCCACCCAAATCGTCACTCCATTCCTTCTCTCCAGGGATGCTGTCTGTCCCGATGAGTTACTCCAGTTACTTTTGCGTATATGAATGAATGAATGAATGAATAAGTTTATTGGCCAAGTATTCACATACAAGGAATCTGCCTTGGTGCTCCGCACGCAAGTGACAGCATGACATAGAGTGACAGTTAGGAATGACACGTAAAACATTAAACATTAATAATAAAACAATATCGATTAAACATGTGAATTAAAGTTTACAATATATAAATCACTGTTCGCTAAATGCTAGACACTCCTTGATACAATTCAAAATATTACACAAACTACATTATTCGAAGGCAAAATTAAATAGGATTTTTCCAAATATTTCCCCTCTCTGTGATAGATGTCAATTTCAAGAAGCCAACTTAACACATACCTTTGTAACTTGTATAAAAATTTAAAATTTCAGGGTGGACATTTTTTTAATTATTTCTGAAGTTATCAATATCCAACTGGACCCAGAGCCAAAATTAACAATATTAGGATCATCTGAGCATAATACAAACTTTACCGCAAGTCAAAGACAATTTCTTGATTACAGTCTAATAACTGTGAAAAAATTAATAATAAAATTTTGGAAAAAAACAGCAGCCCCCACAATTAAAATGTGGATTACGGAAATGACTGAGACCTTGCACTTGGAAAAAATAAGACTTGTCTTAATTGACAAACCAGCATAAATAAATAAACATGTGAATTAAATAAAATACCAGAGCAAAAGGAGGCTACAGATTTTTGGTTATTGAGAAGAGCTACTACTCATGGAAAAAAGCTGTTTTTATGTCTGGCTGTGGCAGCTTTGACAGTCCGGAGTCGCCTTCTAGAGGGAAGTGATTCAAGGAGTTTGTGGCCAGGGTGAGAGGGGTCACCTTACCCCTTTACCACTTTACATCTTATCCACTCGCATCCTGGCCCTTGCATTGTGCAGTTCTTCAATGGAGGGAAGGTTGCAGCCAATAACCTTCTCAGCTGATCGGACGATTCGCTGCAGCCTCCAGATGTCGTGCTTGGTGGCTGAGCCAAACCAGACCATGATGGAGAAGGTGAGGACAGACTTTACGATGGCTGTATAGAATTGGCTGTGGCAGATTGTGTTTCCTCAGCTGCCACAGGAAGTATCTTCAACCTATCCCTTGGTTCTTCCTAAAACACTTAAGGAATAAGAACGTCATATATTTCCCTTTCCTGTGCATTTAATTTGCATGTATTACAATTAAAATTCATATGCCACCTTTCGGCCAATGTCCATGTGTTTTGAGCCCAATGTCATGTTGTTACTTGTAGGCAGAGCACCAAGGCAAATTCCTTGTATGTGAATACTAGGCCAATAAACTTACTTACTTACTTACTTATTTATAACATAGAGCAAAAAACAATACATAACAGGAATAGAAAATTAGTGTCTTTATCCATGTTTATCTAAATATGTGAATTCAGCTTAAAAGTTCAAGAGGATGATTTAATTCACACTCAATAGGGAAAATTCATTTTAGGGCAACACTGTGGCGCAGCGGTAGAGTTGCTGCTCTTACAGCGCCAGAGACCCAGATTCAATCCCGACTTCGGCTGCTGTCTGTATAGAGTTTGTACGTTCTCCCCGTGACCGCGTGGGTTTTCCCCAGTTGCTCCAGTTTCCTCCCACATTCCAAAGGCTTACACGTTTGTAGGTTAATTGGCTTCGGTAAATTGTCCCTAGTATGTAGGATACGTGCTGGCGCACAGGGGTCGCTGGTCAGTGCAGACTCACGCCTGTTGCCGTGCTGCATCTCTAAACTAAAAACTAAACTGAACAGGCTGTTCAGCCCACGATGTCCATGCCGAACATGATGCCGTTAAATGCTAACCTGCCTTCACGTGATCCATATCCCTCTATTACGTACAGTTTTGGTCTCCTAATCTGAGGAAGGACATCCTTGTGATTGAGGCAGCGCAGCGGAGGTTCACGAGATTGATCCCTGGGATGGCGGGACTGTCATATGAGGAAAGATTGAAAAGACTAGGCTTGTATTCACTAGTGTTTAGAAGGATGAAGGGGAATCTTATCGAAACATAAAAAATTATATGACTGGACAAGCTAGATGCAGGAAAAATGGTCCCAATGTTTAGCGAGTCCAGAACCAGGGGCCACAGTCTTAGAATAAAGGGGAGGTCATTTAAGACTGAGGTGAAAAAAAACTTTTTCACCCAGAGAGTTGTGAATTTATGGAATTCCCTGCCACAGAGGGCAGTGGAGGCCAAGTCACTGGATGGATTTAAGAGAGAGTTGGATGGAGCTCTAGGGGCTAGTGGAGTCAAGGGATGTGGGGAGAATGCAGGCACGGGTTATTGATAGCAGACGATCAGCCATGATCACAATGAATGGCAGTGCTGGCTCGAAGGGCCAAATGGCCTCCTCCTGCACCTATTTTCTATGTTTCTATGTTTCTATTCCATGCATATCCATGTGCCAATCTAATTTAGTTTTGTTTTGAGATACAACGTGGAAACACGCCCTTCAGCCCACAGAGTCCGCGCCGACCAGCGATCACCGTGTACACTAGATCTCTCCTACGCACCAGGGACAATTTACAGAAGCCAATTAACCTACATACCTGTGCGTCTTTGGTGTGAGGGAAGAAACCGGAGCACTTGGAGAACGCCCACATGGTCACAGGGAGAACGTACAAACTCCGTACAGTCCGGATCGAATCCGGGTCCCTGCCGCTGTAAGGCAGCAACAGATGCGTCACTATGCTGCCCTTTCACATCTTTCTTTCTTTTCAAATCTTTTTATTGTTTTTTTTTCCAAAGAAAACAAAAATAAAACATTTTTTTAAAAAACAACAACAACAAAAAACAGTGCAAGAAAACAAAAATAATGATAAACATAACAATGATATTGATACATAGGGATCAGGATTACATTAATAACAGGTATAACCTAATATGAGACCAATGTCAAAATACACATTGAGTATAGACTTCCCGGTCTCTATGTAAATATAGTTAAATCTTCAAAAGAAAACTTATAAATGTAGAAAAAAACCCACAAAAATAAAAAGACAAAAATAAAAAAGATAAAAGGAAAAAGCAAAACCCCCCCTAAACTAAAAAAGATAAAATTAAATTAAATTCAATTAAAAAAAATAATAATAATAAAATAAAACAAAAAATAAAATAATTAAATAAAAACTAAACAAAGCAAAACAAAATCTGAACTAAAAGTTTCAACAATTTAAGTCTGCATGACGTCAAGTCCGTTCCACCATATAGAAGCGAAATAGTTTTTATAACAGATAAAGAGGAAGCAATTTATATTATATGAAAGTGTTCAATAAATTTTCCCCAAGTCTTATCAAATTTAACCAAGGGTTCAACAATGTCATTCCTAATTTTTTTCTAAATTTAAACATTATATCGTTTCAGAATACCACTGGAGTGTGGTCGGAGGGTTGGAGTCTTTCCATTTAAATAAGATAGATCTTCTGGCGATTAATGTGGTAAAAGCAATCAACCGATGGGGTGGAGCGGGACAAATGAATAGAATCTAACATCGGCAACCCAAAGATTGCAGTAATAGGATGAGGTTGTAAATCAATACCTAAGACTACAGAAATAGTATCAAAAATGCCTTTCCAATATTTTTCCAAAAGTGGGCAGGACCAAAAGATATGGGTCAGTGAGGCCACTTCAGAGTTACATCCTTCACAGGTAGGGTTTATATGACCATAAAAACAAGCCAACTTATCCTTTGACATATGAGCTCTGTGAACCACCTTGAATTGCATCAAAGCGTGTCTTGCATACATTGAAGAGGTATTGACTAATTGAAGAATCCTCTCCCATTTCTCTATGGATAAAGAAGTTTGGAGTTCTCTTTCCCAGTCATTCTTAATTTTATCAAATGTATCTATTTGTAATTTCAAAATCAACTCATAAATAATCGTTATTAATCCTTTCTGATACGGGTTCAACTGTAAAACATTTTCCAAAATTTCGCATCTTAAAGCCTCCAAAATGCCCTCTGGTAGACTTGTGTAGTTTTTCAAATTTCGTAACCTAGCATAATTTTCTGAATTTACATTCAGCTTCTGAATCTATCAGTAATGAAAATTCAAAACAGTACTGTTGCCAACACTGATCCCTAAAGAATGCTCATTTAGTACATCCTGCACTCTAATATAACTTGACTACAAGTACCCACTGTCTGCCAGCTCTCATCCAATTATTCCTAGAATTTATCCTGAATCCCCATAGATTCAGTGACTGACTATTAGATGTGTGTGTGTGTGTGTGTGAAATTTTAGCAAATGCTTTATAGACAGTTAGATCAGGCAGGATAAACAAGCTCTATTTGTTCAGTTTGATTGATTTAAATTGATAACCAAGTGGAGAAATAATAGGTAGACAAAAATGCTGGAGAAACTTCAGCGGGTGAGGCAGCATCTATCAAGCGTAGGGAAAAAGCGAACATTTTGGGGTCGAGACCCTTTTTCAGACTGATGTGGGGGTGGGGGGAGCGGGAAGAAGAAAGGAAGAGGCGGAGACAGTGGGCTGTGGGAGAGCTGGGAAGGGTAGGGGAAAGAGGGAGAAAACAGGGACTACCTGAAATTGGAGAAGTCAATGTTCATACCGTTGGGGAAATAATAGAATTCCTTGTTGACTTCTTCATGGATGATTATGAAAAGCACATTTTTCTCCAATTGGTTCCTTGAAAAATACAGATTTGAAAATGTCATGTTTTTAATTCATTATTTGGTACAATAGGATAGTGTTGGAGTGCGGTGATCACTGGTCGGCGAGGACTTGGTGGGCTGACGGACCTGTTTTCCGCACAAACTAAACTAAACTAAAAGACCAAAGGCATTGAAGAGAGTTTCCCGACATGCATCCGGGGATGTCAAAAGATGGGCAGGAGAGAACTGCAGATGCTGCTTTAAATCGAAGATAGACACAAAATGCTGGAGCAACCTAGCAGGACCGGCAACATCTCTGGAGAGAAGGACGTTCCGGGTCGAGATCCTTCTTCAGACTTCTGCAGTTGAAAGATGGGCTGCCTTGATAGAGTGTGAAAGAAGATGCAAAGTGCGGGAGTAACAATCCTCTGTGGGGTTTCTAGGAACAACTGCTTGTTCCTCCGATACGTTAATCAAATATGTGAAGATCGCCAGGGGAAATTCCAAATCCTTATTTTAGCTTTGTTTTGTTTAGAGATACAGCGCGGAAACAGGCCCGTCAGTCCACCGGGTCCGCGCTGACCGGCGATTCCCGCAAACTATCGCTATCCTACACACACCAGGGACAATTTACAATCAATTAACCGACAAACCTGGACCTCTTTGGAGTGTGGAAGGAAACCGGAGATCCCGGAGAAAACCCATGTGGGGAGAACGGACATACTCCATACAGACAAGAAGCTTCGATAAAAGCTTTCTCACTTCAGTATTCCCATTGCATTGATTGCAATTTAAATTACATTCATGCAGTATAGGTTTGATGTGGATGTCATTGGCATGACCTGCACTTTTTATGTTCCCAAGTATTGGTTTCCGTAGAGAGGCCATGGTAAATTTCTTTTCAGCCACAGTTCTCTAACATCAGCAATCATTTGAGTTTCTAAATAGGAGATTAATGCACTGTTTCACATTCACAAGTCAGTGTGCACAAATTCTGACTATCTCGCTACTGTATGAAGAATATATTGTCAACTTTCTTGCACAGAGTAGGGGAATCGAGGAGCAGAGGAAAGAGATTTAAGGTGAAGGGGAAAACATTTAATAGGAATCAGAAGGGTAACGTTTTCATGCAAAGGGTGGTGGATGTATGGAATGCGCTGCCAGGGAGGTAGTTGAGGCAGGGACTATCCCGATGTTTAAGAAACAGTCAGACAGGTACATGGATAGGACAGGTTAGAGAGATATGGGCCAAACACAGGCATGTGGTACTAGTGTAGCTGGGACATGTTGGCTAGTGTGAGCAAGTTGGGCCGAAGGGCCTGTTTCCACACTGTATAACTATGACTGTCCATCAACCACTACTTTCTCTATTCATTTATTTTAGTGACATCAACATCTATCTTCTGCTTTCAATTACAGGTTTATTGTGACATTTATTATTAAATAGGACGTGGAAACGTTCAACTTGCTCTCCTAGTTTTAGTCTGCTGAAGGCTAATTGAAAATCATTTCTCAAAACCAACAGGCAGTGAAGTGTTTGATAGCCCATATATTTCTATTCTTAATAATACCGAGACAAACCACATTGGAATTGGCCCATGCCTCGTCTCCTCCCACTGGATTCCTCCAGCCTTTGCTAATCATCTGCAAATGCCAGTGTCCTGGAGGTGTTGCGGTTGTAACCCTTGAGTTGGCGTCAAATATCAGATGCAAGGTTGAACCACAGACAACACTGATGGTCTAAGGACAATTGAGCCTCTCAGAAGCTGTTTCTCGACGTCTCTGGTCCTTACAATTGAAACACATTGTATGAAACACAGTGTATAAAGGCATGAGAGGACTAGATTGGGTAAATGCACAGAGTCTCTTGCCCAGAGTAAAGGAATCAAAAACCAGAGGACATAGGTTTAAGGCAAGGGAGAAAGATTTAATAGGAACCTGTGGGGCAACGTTTTTACACAGGGCGTGGTGGGAGTATGGAATGAGCTGCTGGAAGGGATGGTTGAGCAGGTACTTTCGCAATGTTTGGGAAACATTTGGATGGGTGCATGAATGGGATAGGTTTCGAGGATATGGCCCGAACGCAGGAAGGTGGGACTGGCGTAGATGGGACATCTTGGTTGGTGTGGGCAAGTTGGGCCGAAGGGCCTGTTTCCATGCTGTGTGAATCAATGGCTCTATGAACTGATGTAATTAAAATTCATATTATTAGAAAAAAAGTTTGTGAAATGTTATTTTAAAAACTTTCACTTTATTCCGACACATTTGAAAAACATTAATTAAAATTAAAAATATGCAATAGAAGTATGGACAATTTTAATTTTAATACTATTCCGAATTTAGAAATCATTTAAATACATTTAAATAATTTGCAGAAAAAAATTATTACATTGATCTAATTCAAAACCATTTGAAAATCATTTAAGTAATTAAAATTTAAATCAATGAAAGAATTAACTTTGTAAAACAAATGACTTGTAAAATCTTTTGGAACATTTGGAAAACATTTATGTAATTAAAATGTAAATTATGAGGAAAAATACTTTGTGCAATTGATGTTTTTAATAAACTTTTACCTAATTCAGTAAACATTTGGAAAAGATTCAAGTAATTAAAATAAAAATTATGAGAAAAAGGAGTTTGTAAAATCTATTTTATAAGCTTTTCCCTGATGTTTGTTAACTGTAAACGTTTCAAGTGATTATAAAAAAAAATGATGGTAATTCTCATCAGGTCAGGTAGCATCTGTGGAGAGAGAAACAGAGTTCATGTTCCAGGCCTCTCTCTGTCACACTGCAGCTACCAGGGTGAGTCGAATCTGTCACAAGATGGTGTTCAGTGAAATAAATCTGAAGTGTATGTGGGCACATGAGACAAAGAGATGGAGTAAATGAAAATTAAACAGCCTGTTAAGCTGCCAGAGACGCACATTCTTGATCTTACCTTAGGGGTTTGAATATCCAAGATGTTCAATTTTGATCTGGTAATTCATTGAAACCAAAATGGATGCTTCAGTAAAATCAGTCCCAAAACAAGTATGCATCCAAGTTTTGCAAATGTTTTTTCAGATTTAAAAATAAGTTTAATAGAACAGAAAAATAGAAAAGTAATGGGGTTTTCTTTCAGTCCAAATGAGAGAAAACCCCCAGGAGTTTCATCTGATTGGAATTATTTTTGTAAAAGAGCTGCATTGTTGGCACGTGTGAAAGTGTTGAAGGAAACATTTTCCCTAGGTGTTGGATGTTCTTGATTACCATCTGTTTGCTAGCTTTGTGTGCCTGTGGAGCATAAAGAACTTGTACAAGGAGACCGACTCACCATTGTAATCATCCTCAAACAATTAAGGAATCAATGGACCTGCATTTGATGGGCAGTAGTTCTTGGCACTGCTTCCAAAATAATAGTGAATTTAATGCTGATATTAATGTGGAAATTATCCAGCAAGTCAGAAGTGATCACAATCTGCGTTCCCAAAGTTCCCGATGTTAGGGGAATCGAGAACCTGGGTCACAGTTTAAGAATAAGGGTCGACCATTTAGGACTGAGATGAGGAAAAACCTTTTCACCTAGAGAGGTGTGAATCTGTGGATTTCTCTGCCTTGGAAGGCAGTGGAGGCCAATTCACTGGATGGATTCAAGAGAGAGAGAGTTCGATATAGCTCGGGGCTAACGGAATCAAGGGATAAAAGCAGGATGATCGGCCGTGATCATATTGAATGGCGGTGCTGACTCGAAGGGCCGAATGACCTACTTCTGCACCTACTTTCTATGTTTCTATGATAGGAGCAGAATTAGGCCATTTGGCCCATCAAGTCTACACCGCCATTCAATCATGGCTGATCTATCTTTCCCTCTTAACCCCATTCTCCTGCCTCCATCCCATAACCCTTGACACCTGTACCAATCAAGAATTCGTGTGTTGGATGCGGTGCCGACTTTGCGTGTGACATCGTGCGCAAATCTGGCGCCCGGGCCAAACCTCCTCAGTTGGCCCAACGGCTGGGCTTTGTGTGCAGTCCAGCACCCAGGCCAACTCATCATTCACCCAGCCACGGCCAAGTCGGTCAACAAATTGCAGTCGGGAATTTGTCCCTTATTTTGACCTTATGTCCCTTATTTGGGGGTGAGAAAGTTGGCAACCCTCGGCAGCAGAGGGGGACATTTTATGCAAAGACCTTTGTCTAGCCAGATGACTGAGACTAAATATATAATCTTAGAAGTTATTGCGGTGCTTCCTAGCTGTGGCTTCTGCTGTTAACAATAAGCATCTATTTCCTATCCTCCAAACATGGGGGATCCCAGTGCTTTCTTCCTGTGTTTCCAGAGTGGAGCTCAGTGAGAAAGTCATATCAATAGTCACTCATTTCCTGCGGATGTGACTCTAGGTGTTCCTGTGACTCTGAGGCAACGACGTAAAAGGAACAAGTGGAAGGAGTTGTTCCAGCTGCTGTAAAACAAAGTTTCAGCTCATGTGCAAACCTGAAACAGCTGCAGCCTTGCAGAGAACTGTGAACGCAGCCCAGACCATCGCACAAGCCAACCTCTCTTCCACTGATTCCGCTTAATAACCTCATGCTGCCTCAGCAAGACCAGCAGCATAACCCCCGAGGACGAGTCCCACACTGGCCACTCGCTCTCCCATCGGGCAAAAGGTTTAGAACTGTCCCTGAACTCCTCCAGATTCAGGGACAGTTTCTTCCCAGCTGTTATCGGGCGACTGAACCATCCAACCACAACTAGAGACCAGTCCTGACTGAACTACTATCCACCTGATTTGGAGACCCTCAGACACTCTTTGATCGGACTTTACTGGCTTTATCCTGCACTAAACATTACCTTATACCTTATCATGGGCTTGAACATTGAATTTTCTCATTCTGTTAACATCATGTCGCACTAGCTTCTCATTTTCACACCACAACAGCTTACAATGGCTAGTTCCCTTTATCATCGATACCTTTTTGCATATCTTTCATTCATTTTGTTCTTTATCGTTTCCTGAATCTGAAGAAGGGTACCCGATCATCTCCTTCGCTCCTTAGATACCCGCTGAGTAACCTCGATTCTCCAGCATCTGCAGTTCCTGTATCCACTGGATAGCACACTGCAGAAGCTTGTCAGAGTACCTCAGTACATGTTACAATAAACTAAACTAAACTAAATCAACCTTACCAGAGGAGACGAAAGGCTTTTGAAAGCTCCAATTCATGATCTACACAAGGGACGGTGGAAGTTACATTGATGGATCAGATTGTAATATACTTTTTTACACTGCATTTGGCCCACATCGCTCTAAACCCCTGTTCCCAGAGCTGTCCAGGAACCGGATATCACAGTTTGCAGACTCCTATACCATCTGCCTTGCGGGGAAGAAGGCATTTGAAGTAGCGTTTAATATTTGCGGAAACGTTTCCTTCTGACGGTCCAGTGAGGGACGTGTACGTACAGAATGTTTCCGTGTTCACAGACAAACCTGCTCTGAGTTAGGAGTACTCCACCAATTTGGCATCAATGTTCCAAGCAAGGGAGGGGGAAACCAACTGGGATTTCTGGTCCTGGTCTCAATCCAACTATCCTTTTCCTGTAAAGTCTGCACATGGGAGTCAGCTGAAGGCAAAGTGAAGCTTGGCTGCGATATTCCCTGCCCCCATCACGACTCACTGTCCAAGTTCATCACATAGAGAGGTCAAAAATAGCAGCATCATGCAAATCCAAGAGGACAATCTGAGCTCAATGTCACCAACATGAAGGGCTCTGACAACTTTGCAACGGTTCAATGTGCTCATGCTTCTTTAAGACCACCACGCTGATGCGTACGCACAGTGCGAACGCTCGCAACATAAATCGATGACCGCTGCCAAGAATGTCCTCAAAACAAAAAGAACAACCTAAGCTGGACACAAAGTGCTGGAGGAACTCAGCGGGTCAGGCAGCATCTCTGGAGAACATGCATAGATGGGGGTTACCCGCCAACATGGATAATGATGCAAAGCAAGACTGGATCTGAAAACTCACTACCTTTGGTATTTTCTTTTCAGGCATGCTTTAGGAAGTGATCAATCTGCCCTGCCAACTGGGTTAAGGGTCGATAGCAATTTGTTTAACATCAGAATCATTCATAACAAAAGAGGTGGCACTTTACAGATGATGTTAACTCAGCTGCTGAACGAGGGAACCAGTTGCACAAGTTCTCTGATAGATGCACTGAGCCAAGGATGATGTTTGGCATCAAGGAAACACTTGTCACATCACAGGACCCGAGCCTCCGACCGTAGATCCTTGTCGAAAACAAGACTCGCAAACACGTGGAGCACCGCGGCAACTCTTACCAACTTACCAATGATTATCAGCGAAGATCCTAGTACCTCTAAAGAAACTAAACGCATGCGTTTCGTATCAACCGACTTCTAACCCCGCACGCAGAACTGTCAGTCTACTGCCGTCAAAACTATCCTTTATAGCTGTGAAATCTGGGACGTGGACATTAAGCAGTGCGGAGATGAAGCATTTCCCACCTTTGCAGTCTCAAAAATATCTTGAGACCTATGGAAGAGGAAGAAAATTATCCTTGAAGGAACTAGACCCCACACACTTTGCATGCAATCCTTGATAGACACAAAAATCTGGAATAACTCAGCGGGACAGGCAGCATCTCTGGAGAGAAGGAACGGGTGACGTTTCAATGTATCCAGTCTGAAGAAGGGTCTTGACCCGAAACATCACCCATTCCTTCTCTCCAGAGATGCTGGCTGTCCCGCTGAGTTACTGCAGCATTTTGTATCTATCTTCATATCACCATTTGCAGTTCCTTCCTGCACATTTTGCAGACAATCATTGATTGATTGAATGATTGATTCCTTCATCCAATTATTGTTTCATTCATCCGATCATTCATTTATTAATACATTCATTCAGCCATTGATTGCTTGGTCGATTGATTGAAACATCATGGAAAAACAGGCCCTTCGACCCTCGCGAGTCCACCCATCCATCACCCATTCACACTTGTTCCATATTATCCTCCCTTACAATACCCTCCCATACAGACGCAGCAGATTCTTTTGCAGTATCGCTCTCAAGCACCACTGACTGACTGGGCTTTCTGTGTTTTCTTTAACGGGTCAGGAATTTGTCGGCTAATCCGTTGTGATGGTGTGCCGTGCATAATGTGAGAGTCAGCTGTAAATTGAATGATGGCTGGCTTTGGCAGACTGGATTTCCCAAGCTGCTTATTGACAGAGTCTCTTAGCCAGCCTAAGGGAATCAAGAACCATGGGCTTATAAGATTTAATAGGAACCTGCAAGGCATTGTTCCCACGCAGAGGGTGGTGGGCATATGGAACGAGCTGCCAGAGGAGGTAGTTGAAACAGGTACCATCACAATATTTAGAAGATATTTGGACATGGTTCGGAAAGGTTTAGAGTGAAATGAGACAAACATGGGCAGATGGGGCATCTTGGTTGATGTGAACAAGTTGGGCCAAAGGGCCTGTTTCTGTGTTATAGTCAATAGACATCAGACAATAGGTGCAGGAGTAGGCCATTCGGCACTTCAAGCCTGCACCGCCATTCAATGTGATCATGGCTGATCATCCCAATCAGTACCCCGTTCCTGCCTTCTCCCCATATCCCTTGAGTCCGCTATCTTTAAGAGCTCTGTCTAGCTCTCTCTTGAAAGCATACAGAGAAATCGCCTCTACTGCCCTCTGAGGAAGAGAATACCACAGACTCACAACTCTCTGTGTGAAAAAGTGTTTCCTCATCTCCGTTCTAAATGGCCTACCCCTTATTCTTAAACAGTGGCCCCTGGTTCTGGACTCCCCCAACATCGGGAATATGTTTTCTGCCTCTAACGTGTCCAACCCCTTAATAATCTAATATGTTTCAATAAGATCCCCTCTCATCCTTCTAAATTCCAGATGTATACAAGCCTAACCGCTCCATTCTATCAACATATGACAGTCCCGCCATCCCACGATTTAACCTGTGAACCTACGCTGCACTCCCTCAATAACAAGAATGTCCTTCCTGAAATTGGGAGACCAAAGCTGCACACAATATTCCAGGTGTGGTCTCACTAGGGCCCTGTACAACTGCAGAATGATCTCTTTGCTCCAATACCCAACTCCTCTTGTTATGAAGGCCAACATGCCATTCGCTTTCTTCACTGCCTGCTGTATCTGCATGCTTACTTTCATTGACTGATGAACGAGGACCCCCAGATCCCGTTGTACTTTCCCTTTACCCAACTACTTCGATTATTTCGAAAATAATCAACTGTCCTGTTTTGGCCACCAAAGTGGATAACCTCACATTTATCCACATTAACTTAATCTGCCCACTCACCCAACCTGTCCAAGTCACCCTGCATCCTCATAGCATCCTCTTCACAGTTCACACTGCCACCCAGCTTTGTGTCATCTGCAAATTTGCTAATGTTACTTTTAATACCTTCATCTAAATAGCCTGAGTACGTGCTATCTGATTCCATGTGCCTCCTGGTATTGGTTTAGAGCAATAAGGCTAGAACTGCAAGTAATGTTCCTTCATGAAGGTAGTCAACATTTAATTAACAGTACTTGCTAAAACAACATTGTACTGAAAATTGGATTGCATGTTATCCATGCTTATTAAAAGCGATATTGTATCCAAATTTACCAGCGAATCACAAAGTGCTGGAGGAACTCATCGGGTCAGGCAGCATCTGTGGAAGCAGTTCTTCTACAGTTCCTCCTATCTCTATTTTACTCCTCCACTGTGAAATTTCCTTTGTGTATGACTTCCTTGAAGAAATCCATCTACAGTCCTTTTGTGTCATTATTTACTAGATTGTTTATCTTTCTATAATGTCACAAACCTATAACAAGAACATCTGTCTATGTATATTAAATCATATAATCAACTCACTATGTAAATATATGCAGGTATATATTAGGTCATAAATTTGCCTATAAAAATACAGTCTTCAACCTTAAAGCTTTCCTCAGCTTCTGTGATCTCTTCAGCTTCCAAGGCATCTTTGTCACTTCCATAGTGTTCGCTGCCGTGGGTTTCCCTGCGCAGCTCTGGTTTCCACCCACGTCCCAAAGACGTGTGGGTTTGTGGGTTAATTTGCCTCGGCAAATTGCCACTAATATGTCGGGAGGTGGATGAGAAAATGGGATAGTATAGAACGAGCGTGAACAGGTGATCGACGGAGGGTGTGGACTCGATGGGCTGAAGGGCTTGTTCCCATGTTGTGTCTCCAAACTATACTAAAGACCATCGTTCCCAGAATGAACTCACTTACCAGCACAAAACCAGTGAAAATAAGTCAACTGCAGTCCCGCAGGAAGAAGACAATGAAGAACAAGAAGGTGGAGAATTGGCCATGTTGGTGTTAAATGCAGGAGCTGGTTTCAAGAAATGAATGGACTTCCTGCCTCTATTTTTCTCCGCTCATTTGTTTCCTGTGCAAGAAACTTTGGGTAAAGTGGAAAAATGGCCAGCTATCCCAACTCTAGCAGGAGCAATGGGTTGCAATGACTTCCTTCATCTGGTGCCCCTCGGGCAATGCAATCTCCCACTTGCTAAACATTTTAACACCCCCTCCCATTCCCACACTGACCTTTCTGCCTTGGGCCTCCTCCGCTGTCAGTGAGACCCAACGCAAATCGGAGGAACAACACTTCATATTTTGCTTGGGCAGTTTACAACCGATCCCTATGATGTTTTGATTTCACTAACTTCAAATAACCCGTGCAAATAACCCTCTCTCTCCATCCCTTCCCTGCTCTAGTTCTCCAACTGGTTTCACTGTCCTGATTAATTTTACTGTTTGTGCGCCTCGTTGTCACCTTCCCCTCAGCCAACAGTGAACCTTTCTACATTGCCCTGATCACCGTCTGCTTTCACACCTGATCCTCTGTTGTTTTCACACCTTACCCTTCCACATCTCTCGTCTCCCTCTCCCCTGACCACTGACCCTGAAGAAGGGTCTCGACCCATTCCTTCTCTCCAGAGATGCTGCCTGCCCCGCTGAGTTACTCCAGCTTTTTGTGCCTGCCTTCTAACATCTGTTGTTGTTTGAGCTTGTTCAACCCCATGTGTAGTTGCTCACATGGTGACTGATAAGGCTTGCTAGGTTACTTCTTTTCCAAAAGGCGTGTTATTATACTCAGGCTATTGATTGCATTTTGATTCAGCAGCGCAGGGGAAGATTGAAGGAACAGAATTAGAAATATACTACTGAACCATTTCAATCCGCAGCAATTGGAAAAATTATAAAATGACAAGGCATTTCAATTTTTTTTTGAGCTGTGAAGAGAGCTGACATTAGTAGTAGGCCCCCCTCGGTCATGACTGACCATGGGTGATGCATCCTGGTTTGTCGGATGCGAGCCTGGGTGATGTCATATGGAGGACAGGCTGTTGCCCATGCAGCACGTCCCCCCTTTCCACGTCGCTGATCGATCCAAAGGAACAGCAGGGCCGTTTGGCACCAGTGCTGTCGCAGGAGCTGCCAGAGCGAGGTTGTAGACAACGACAAACTGCCTTAGGGGCTCCGCCTCCGGATTTTCTTGAGGTTTACTCCTGGAGCCTTTTCCATGACTGGATAATGGCCACAAGGCAGTGGAGGTTTCAAATCAGTTTTCCCTCTCCTAGATGGACTGCCTTCCCAGGCTGACGAGCCCCTTCTGCCCGAGACTCGTGGGGGCGAGAGCGTCTACCTTCCCGTGCAGGTCTATAGCACCTGCCCACTGCCCAGAGTTGACATAATGAGTAGAAAATAGTATATATATTTGAAATGAGTATAAATTACAGCCTTCCACTTGATAGCTGTACATGATCAACATCTTGAAGCCCCTCATAAATACACACGCATTTTTGGATTGATTGATTTTGCAAAATATACATGCCAGCTATAGTTGTTAAAGCAGCTTCAAAAATCAGGGACTGCCACTCATAAATTCTCACTGCAAATTCATCAAATGTAATTTATGGAACTTAACAAGCATTGGGGTTAATTTGGAATGGAACGGAATGGAATACTTTATTGTCACAGATGGACACAAACTGCTGGAGTAACTCAGCGGGACAGGCAGCATCTCCGAAGAGAAGGGATGGGTGACGTTTTGAGTCAAGACCCTTCTACAGACTTATACAGTCTGAAGAAGGGTCTCGACCCGAAACGTCACCCATTCCTTCTCTCCGGAGATAGACAATAGACAATAGGTGCAGGAGTAGGCCGTTCGGCCCATTGACCCAGCACCGCCATTCAATGTGATCAAGGTTGAACATCCACAATCAGTACCCCGTTCCTGCCTTCTCCCCATATCCCCTGACTCCTGTCCCGCTGAGTTCCTCCAGCATTTTGTGTCTATCTTCAATTTAAACCAGCATCTGCTGTTCTTTCCTGCACACTTTATTGTCAATATGTGTACAAGGAACAGTGAAATTATTTTGAGTGAATGATCAGCGAGGGACACAAAGAATGGCTTAATCTCCCATTTCATTTAGTTTTGTTTGGTTTAGTTTAGAGATACAGCGTGGAAACAGGCCCTTCAGCCCACCAAATCCATGCCGACCATTGATCACCCATTCACATTCGTTCAATGTCATCCCATTTTCGCACCTACTTCCTACACCAGGGGTCGGCGACCTACGACCTGCGGCCCACGGGCCAGATCCGGCCCGTAACCTGAAATCAGGCGTATGTTTTTCGATTCGTTTTCGCAACCTGGGAACTGTGGCCAGTCACGGGGAGGCGAGCTGATCTGGGAACTACAGCTAGTCCCGGGAACGCAGGCGACCTGGGCGCTACAGCCAGTCCCGGGACAGGCGAGCCGACCTGGGAAATGCAGCCAGTCCCGTGGCATGAGAGGGACCTGGGAACTGCAGAAAATTAATGGAAAAACACGTGAAAACGAATGCGGAAAAACAACACCAAGTGTCACACTATGGCGATAGATGTGGCCCGCCATCCGCTCACAGACGTGGGTCCTGGCCCCTATGCAGAACAAAGTTGCCAACCCCTACCTTACACAATAGGGGCAGTTTACAGCAACAAATCAACCTGCAAACCCGCACGTCTTTGGGATGTGGGAGAAAACCGGAACATCCTGGAGAAAACCCACGTGGTCACAGGGAGGATGTGCAAACTCCACACAGACAGCACCCGAGGTCAGGATCGAACCTGGGTCTCTGGCGCAGTGACGCAGCAACTCTACTGCTGTGCCGGCCCGACATAAATTCACAATTTATTTATAATTACTGAACTTCTGTAATTTTCTTTGAGCTGAACAAACAAACTGAGCAAACAGAAAGCAGACACAATAAGCTAACTATATTCAAACCATTGGTTATAATGTTTAGCATCACTTTGTTTTGCCTTTTTATTTAGAAGGCCTATTTCTAATACTTTCACCTCAAAGATGTTATTTTAATTCATCTATGAGTCCTGTCCATATAAAATGGGTGTATTTTTATAAAATCTTCCTTAACTGTCTGACAGTTAATATATTTATTAAATTATCTACAGTCTCTACACATAATATAGACGTAAGAAGATGCAAAATTCTGGAGTAATTCAGCAGGTCAAGTAGCATCTCTGGAGAACATGAATAGGTGACGTTTCAGGGACAATTTCTTCAGACACATCCATGTTCTCCAGAGATGCTGCCTGACCTCCCCACCATCGAAGGGATTTATCGGAGTCGCTACCTCAAAAAGGCTTCCAACATCATCAGAGACCCACACCATCCTGGCCACACACTCATCTCACCCCTGTCATTGGGAAGAAGGTACAGGAGCCTGAAAACTGTAACATCCAGGTTCAAGGACAGCTTCTTCCCTACAGCCATCAGGCCACAACCTCAAATAAGCTCTGAACTTCAATAGACTATTATTATTATTATTATTATTATTATTATTATTATTATTATTATTATTATTATTATTGCACTACTATTGTATTTTTTGAGTATGTATGTATGTATATGTATGTGTGTGTGTGGGTGTGTGTGTACTTGTGAGTATGTGTATATATACACACACTGCACTTTTTTCTCTCTCTCGTTTATCATATTGTTTTCAGCGTGCAATGTTTACATATTCTGTTGTGCTGCGGCAAGTAAGAATTCCATTGCTCTATCTGGGACACATAACAATAAAACACTCTTGACTCTTGACTGTCTGAGTTCCTCCAGCACTTTGTTTTTTTTTTGTAAACCAGCACCTGCAGTTCCTGATGTCTATGTGATATAGACATGCTCTCTCATAAGAATATTAGTGTGTGGACGATTCACAATGCATTACACAATTGACCACATCTTCAGTATTATGTCCTGCAATCAATTTCTATGCTGGCAGTCCAAAGCATAGGCTCTAGATTAACCGTGCAAACATGATAAGGCAGCAAAGAGACATTTTTAAAACGCTGTGGCTGTTTTTATTGATTTGTGGCTGCCTTTATCGATTCTGATGAGCATAAGATAATACAGGATTACAAGCCCCGAACTATGGACATCCCATATGTACAAACAAGCGTTTGGGAGCCTGATGGGATGGATGGGGATGGATGCTGCAGGGCTGCATGGCTGCATGGCTGCATGGCTGCATGGCTGCATGGCTGCATGGCTGCATGGCTGCAGGGCTGCATGGGCTGCACGGCTGTAGGGCTGCATGGGCTGCATGGCTGCATGGCTGCATGGCTGCAGGCATCTTCTGCAGCATGGAAATGGGGCATTTCTGTTGCCTTCTCCCAGAACTAATGAAAATAAATTATTTGATGAAAGTAAAAGAACTTAATGCCCAAGATCCAGTTGTCTGATCTGGTTTGGTTCCCAGATGATAATTCTTTGACTGAAAGACACAGCATGGGGATGTGTCCTTCGTTCCACCAGGTCAATGTCTTTACACTCATTCAAATTAGCTCTATGTTAGCCCACTACACAACGACATGGGAGGCAATTTCCAGAGTCCAATTAACCTACAAATTGTGTACGTTTTTGGAATGTGACAGAAAACTCATGTGGTCACGGGGGAAAACGTTCAAACTCCACACAGAAAGTACACAAGGTCAGAATCGAACCGGGTCTCTGGCGCTGTGAGGCAGCAGCTCTACCAGCTGCACCACTAGGGTGACACGGTGGCGCAGCGGTAGAGTTGCTGCCTTACAGCGCCAGAGACCTGGGTTTGATCCTGACCTACAGGTGCTGTCTGTATGGTGTTTGTACATTCTCCCTATGACCACGTGGTTTTTCCCATGTGCTCCGGTTTCCTCCCACACTCTAAAGACGTGCAGGGCTGTAAATTAATTGGCTTCCGTCAAGATTATGAATTGTCCCTAGTGTGGAGGATGGCGTTAGTGTACAGGGTGATCGCTGGTTGGCGCTGACTCCGTGCGGCGAGGGGCTTGTTTCTACGCTGTGTCTCAGTTCAATTCATTTCTGGTCAGTTTCAGTTCAGTTCAGTTTATAGTCACATGTACCAAGGCAGAGTGAAAAGCTTCTGTTGCGTGCTAACCAGTCAGCGGAAAGACATTAACTCCATCTAAACAAAACACTGTGCTGTCCCTCCACAGATGGAGGCTGATGGGGTGAGACGGGGTAAGAGGCGATCTGTGCCTTCCACCACGTTCACACGGGCTTGGGGGCAACCTCGTACATGACGTGGAGGCTCTCAATGCCATCCCAAACATTCCTTCTCCAATTTGACCCTTTGATCCACCTCTAGCAGCTGCGCCACCGTGCCACCTTGTGTCAACAAGCCAATTGTGAAGAATATATGGGGGAACTTGGAAAGCAGGTTGGGTTTTCCATGACAGGAGCCTTTTCTTCCATTCAACACAGCTGATCAGAGGCTCAAACCCATTCATTTGCCTTTCATTCCAGATGCCCTCCAAGTAATATCAGTCGGACTCAATATTGACCCAGAATCTACAGCCTAATGGAAGGGAGAAATTCAAAATGTCTTTACCTTTTTTTTGTGCAGAAGCACTTCCCGACTTCACTTAATTCTCTCTCTCCTTTCTTCGTGCTTGCTCCCCGTAAAACAAAATTACGTCCACTGGTGTTTGAAAGTGAACTTGCATCCCATTCAGTTATCAGAGCAGACTTTATCTTTGTGCGTTCGGATGTAATAGGCTGCTGGGGACACAGACAATCCTTTTTTTTTTGCCACAAAATGTTCATTTGAATCTCCCTCTGTCAGTCTCCATGGACTCATGTCTCGAACAATGACAAATGGCAGCGCTGTACATCACGAACAATTAATATCGCTCTGAAGCAAAACTGGAACCTTCTGTGGAATGTTTTGAGACAGCGTAATTAATTACAGGCTTAAGAATATAAATAAACCAAACACAGCGTGCCTCCCTTAAATACTACTGACATTTTATTGCAAGCTTTAGTGGTGGAGTTTTTGAAAATAATCTGTTCTTTGTGCATGAATATATTTAGTTGCCCTCATATTTCCTTTAGATACTAAGTTAGCCTAATAATATAGATCAAGGGTAGTAAAAAAGAACAATAGATGCTGATTAATGCACAACTGGGACACGCTGTGCTGGAACGACTCAGCAGGTCTGGCAGCAACTCAGGAGAACACTTTGGCCCACCAACCCATTCACACTCGTCCTACATTATCTCACTTTCTCAACTGCTCCCTGCACACTAGGGGCAATTTGCAGAGGCCAATTAATATACAAACCCTGCACGTCTTTTTAGAATTGGGGAGGAAAACCACGCTGTCACAGGGGGGAACGTGCAAACTCCACACGGATTCTGTGGTAATTTATCCCATTCCTCTCTTCCCTCACACCACGTCTCATCAACATATTAAGACTCCATGACAACCCGATTAGCCTTGCAACTGCCAAGACAAAGGAGATGTGGCGCAGTGACACAGCGGTGGAGTTGCTGCCTTAAGGGAAAACATTTCCCTTAAGTAAGTAACATTTTCACCCAAAGGGTGGTGGGTGTATGGAACAAGCTGCCGGAGGAGGTAGTTAAGGCTGGGACTATCCCAATGCTTAAGAAACAGTTGGACATGTACATGGATAGGACCGGTTTGGAAAGGGATATGGACCAACCGCAGGCACGTGGGACTAGTGTAGCAGGGACATGTTGGCCAGTGTGGGCAAGTTGGGCCAAAGGGCCTGTTTCCACACTGTATCTCTCTAGGACTCTATGACTCTATATTGGTGAGCAAAACTAGGGGTAGATGAAGATTTCTGGTCTGTGGTTACTCCCGGGATCTCGAGAGTGGGGGATTCAGTGATGGCAAGGGTTTTGAATGGTTGGTTAGGTTTCATTTATTATCGTCACGTGTACGGAGACACAAAGGAAATCGTTCATTGTCCATGTTGGATTTGTCTTGCCTCTTGTGGACAAAGACCCCCTATTGCTGTCATCTCCAAACTTATAGACAGATAAAACTTCACAAAGCAGCAGGTCAGGCAGCATCTCTGGAGAACGTGGATAGGTGACGTTTTGGATTGAGATTCTTCTTCAGACCCTTCTGAGTCTGAGTCGAGACCCTTGTTCAGACATGGAAGGGTCTGAAGAAGGGTCTCGATCCAAAACTTCACCTATCCATGTGCTCCAGAGATGCTGCCTTGACCCGCTGAGTTGCTCCAACACTTCGTGTCTCCTGTTTTGTAAACCTGTATCAATAGTTCCTTGTATCTACTGGCTTTCTGTTTTTCATTGATGTGCCCCTCCCCGCATCATTGGGAATGGGGATATTACACTTCTCCTCCAGTCAGTTGGTTAAGTGTCCACCACCCTTCTCCACTGGAGGAGGCAGGACTCCAGACCTTAGATTTTTTAAACACTTTTTTCATCAAAATTAAGTTTAATTCATGATTTAAAAAATATGTAGAAAACATTTTTTTAATCATGAATTAAGTTTATTTTGATGAAAAAAATGTAAAAAAAATCCAGTGCAAAATTATAAGATCATAAGATGATACAAAATAGGCCCATTTGGCCCATCAAGTCTACTCCACCATTCAATCATGGCTGATCTACCTCTTCCTCCTAACCCCATTCTCCTGCCTTCTCCCCATAACCTCTGACACCCGTACAAATCGAGAATCTATCTATCTATCCACTGACTTTGCCTTCACAGCCTTTTGTGGCATAGAATTCCACAGATTCACCACCCTCTGACTAAAGAAATCCCTCCTCATCTCCTTCCTAAAAGAACAGCCTTTAATTCTGAGGCTATGACCTCTAGTCCTAGACTCTCCCACTAGTGGAAACATCCTCTCCGCATCCACTCTATCCAAGCCTTTCACTATTCGGTATGTTTCAATGAGGTCCCCCGTCATTCTTCTAAACTCCAGCGAGTACAGGCCCAGTGCCGACAAACACTCATCATAAAATGTCTCTGACATTCTCCGCAGCTACACAAACATGCGTTAGCATTCTATTTGGTTGTGCTCCCAAAAACCATCATTATACCCAGTACCCTTGCAACTCATGTGGCCCCCTCGCCTGATACCCCTTCCTTGGTGCGAGGGGGGTCTCCACCCCACCAGGCCCCTCAAAGCCCAGCAGCTTCGATCCGCTCCATCAATTGTAGGATTGCTTGGCTCAGTCGATGACATGCTCTCCGTCAATTGCAAGTCATAGAGTGATACAGCGTGGAAACAGGCCCTCCGTCCCAACTTGGCAACACAGGCCCCACCTGCCCGCGTTTGGCCTATATCCCTCCAAACCTGTCCGATCCATGTACCTGCTGCTGAAAGTTCGGCCAATTGTGTAGCTTCGCCTGATACATTCATGCTACATCTGAGGATTTCTACCCGGTGGTTTGTCATCAATTGCACATAAATTTACATACAAAGCCTTTAAACTGCTCGATCTCCCAAGTCAATGTCATTACCGCATCTCACTGAATAATTTAACAAAGACTTTCCCTCAGCCCAGAGATAATGCAGAAAGCTCAGTCAAGTATGGTTACATATGGGTGAAACAGCCACAGGATCAATACAGCAGTCAGCGAAATCCTTAGTAGGAACAGCCCAACCATAATTTAACATTTAAAATTCATACTTGCAATATTAGAATTAAAAATATTAAATATCAGAAACATTTTTGATTGTCACTACTTTAAAGAGGAAAGTGAAATGCGAAAGCGTCTAATTCCCTCAATTATCATATAATCCTATTCTTTCTCAGGGTTTTCAAAATCAAAAGGTCATAAGGTCGTAAGGGATAGTGTAGATCAAAGATCTTGTAGCTCCGCTGTGTAGAACAGTGTCGCTCATGTTATGAGTCACACTGCAGCTCCGCCCACTGGGTTAATCGAAAGCCTTCTTTCCCTTTCTTCTCCAGTCTTGAGCTGTGTGTTAAGGTGAGGTTACCAGTTAAGTCACTCGAACAACAGGTTCCAACAACAGATAGGAGTAGAATTAGGCCACTCGGTCCATCAAGTCTATTCTGCCGGTACACAAAAGGCTGGAGAAACTCAGCGGGTGCAACAGCATCTAAGGAGCGAAGGAGATAGGCGACGTTTCGGGTCGAGACCCTTCTTCAGACCTTCTATTCTGCCATTCAGTCCTAGCTGATATAGTTCAAGAGTTCAAGAGAGTTCATGAGAAAGTTTTATTGTCATGTGTCCCTGATAGGACAATGAAATTCTCGCTTTGCTTTAGCACACCAGAACATAGTAGGCACGAATACTGAACAGATCAGTGTGTCCATATACCATTGCATAAATATACACACACATGAATAATTAAACTGATAAAGTGAAAATAAACAGATTATTGGCTATTAATGTTCAGAGTTTTGTCCGAGCCGAGTTTAATAGCCTGATGGCTGTGGGGAAGTAGCTATTCCTGAACCTGGTCGTTGTCCTCCTAACCCCATTCTCCTGCCTTCTCCCCATAACCTCTGACACCTGTACTAATCTAGAGTCTATCCATCTCTGTCTTAAAAATATCCACTGACATGGCCTCCACAGCCTTCTGTGGCAACGAATTCCACAGAATCTCTACCCATGCGTGTCTAAATCAAGGTTCCTGTAACAGAGCCAGGGGGCCTTTGCACCAAGTGAAGGTGATGGTACAACATGTATCTGATGGTTCTGTGACTTGGAGCCTCCAGTTTAATTCAATATTGAACGTAGAGTACCACAAAGCCAGTTAATCACTGTCCATTTGCTGAATGTATGTGAGCAGGGAAGTAAAATCTCCAACACCACTGTCTGTGATAAAGCAGCGCATTCGGTTACAATTAGGAACAATCCAAAGAAATGGGGGACTGCTACTAACTATCTTTATACAGTGCGTTGTATTACTTAGCTAAAAGTTCTCATCATTATAGATCACAGATATCCTGGCCCTCTCCATTGTCAGAGCGAAGCCAAACGCAAATTGGAGGAACAGCACCTCATATTTTGCTTGGACAGCTTACAACCCAGCTTCAAGCAATCCTTACTTTCCCTCTCTCCCTGTCCCTCCCCCACCCTAGTTCTCCGACTAGTTTCAATCAAAGATCTTTGGTTTCAATGTCTATCTGATTCATTTTATTGATTCTGTGCCTCGTTGTCACCTTCCCCTCAGCCAACAATGAACCATTGTACATTTCCTTGATCATTTGATCTGTTGTTTTCACACCCTGCCCTTCTATATCTCCAGGTTCCCTTTCCCCTGACTCTCAGTCTGAAGAAGGGTCCCGACCCGAAACGTCACCCATTCCTTCTCAGTCTGCCCCACTTAGTCACTCCAGCGTTCTGTGTCTATCTTCGGTGTAAACCAGCATCTGCAGTTCCTTGTGTGAGAAAGAACTGCAGATGCTGGTTTAAACCAAAAACAGACACAAAATGCTGGAGTCACTCAACGGGACAGGCAGCATCTCTGGAGAGGAGGAATGGATGAGGCCCGTCTTCAGACCCGTCTGAAGAAAAGTCTCGACCTGAATCATCACCCAACCCATCTGAAGAAGGGTCTCGAGCAGAAACGTCACCCATTCCTTCTCTCCAGAGATGCTGCCTGGCCCGCTGAGTTACTCCAGCCTTTTGTGTCTATCTGCAGTTCCTTCTCGCACATCAAGCTACAAACCTGCAAGTCTTTGGAGTGTGGGAGGAAACCGGAGCAGCCGGAGAAAACCCACGCAGGTCACGGGTGGAACGTATAAACTCTGCGTAGACCGCACCCGTAGTCAGGATCGAACCTGGGTCTCCAGCGCTGTAAGGCAGCAACTCTACCGCTACGCAACAGCGCCATCACCTCTTTAGATGAACGTTTAAACATGTTATCCATACTGATTGAAGAGGAAGAGTCTCATTGCTCCCTTTGGGAAGAAACTAATGGCTGTATAGGATTCCATTTTTTTACTGTTTCCTTTGTTAAGATAACTGCACGAGCAAACATATAGGTCAAATCCTCATGAAAAAAATTGCTGAAGTAAAATCATCCACAGAATCATGGTTTATGGCGATAGATAACATGTCCAACATTAATATTTCTAACGCACACACATACACCAGCACAAAAAAGTCTTATTATTAAATGAATTCTTCTGAACTGCCTAATCTAGCATTAAATCATAATGTTTTATCGAGGATTTCATCATATTTATGTATTGATTTAAGTTTCCTAACATAATAATTATTATAATCAGTATCAAGAAAAGATGATTTCAACTATTTTTCCTGTAACATTAACATTAATCTTCTATCTGATTTTCATTTGGTTTTAATAGCTTGGGTAAATTGTAAATATTTGATGAACAAGGTCCTTTTTGATCAGAGCTTCTATCAGGAAGGATGTTGGCATAAATTTGTTGCAACAGGATGCCTGACTTTCTGAGGATTAGTGGAAACCGTACTGGAGCAAGTGAGTAAATCATTTATTTACATGTTTTTCATCTGGAGTCATATAGCCATGCAGCACGGAAACAGGCCCTCCGCCCCACCTTGTCCATGTCGACCAAGATGCCCCATCTTAGCTGGAACTATTTGCCGGCCTTTGGCCCATATCCCTTTCCTAACCACTCTTCCAAGCAGGGTGGCATGGTGGCGCAGCGGTAGAGTTGTTGCCTTACAGCGCCAGAGACCCGGGTTTGATCCTGACTACGAGTACTGTCAGTATGGTGCTTGTATGTCCTCCCCGTGACCTGCGTGGGTTTTCTCCAGGATCTCCGGTTTCCTCCCACACCCCAAAGATGTACAGGTTTGTAGCCTAATTGGCTGGTAAAATTGTAAAATGTACCACTCGGTGGTCCGAACGGTCTGTGTCCATGCTGCATCTCTAAACTAAACTAAACTATGACGATACCAAAGATCCTACAGCGAGCAAGATAGATCACTCGACGAAAAAGACGTAGTACGCTCATGGGCAGATTCGTGGGTAATTTTCGGCCCCATTTCCGTAACCGGCTTCCGTCTCCGCACCAAAGATCCCGTAGCGGAGCAAAGATAACTGGTGCGGAGACGGAAGCCGGTTACGGAAACATCCTCGTAAAAATAAAAGTTCTTTGGTAAAAATCTTCTCCCCATTTTCAGAATTATAATTTATTAACTCAAACTGTTCCCCCGCAACGTTGATTACAATGTGAGTCGGGTCGGGTCGGGTTACTGAAATGGATGAAAAAAAGGCCCACGTTCCGCTCCATTGCGTACTACACGTCAGCCCATTGCATTTAGAAGGCGTGGTCTATCTTGCTCCACTATAGGATCTTTGGACGATACGGTAATATTGGTTAGGCTGCACGGACGGTCTTCCCCTTCTCCATCGAGCCATCTCACCGCTTGAGGCTGTTCTTTAGAGTGTTCCGGAATCAAGACACATTGCTCATAGTGGCCTACCCAAAGCAGTGAGTCTTTTACCCAGGGTTGGCGAATTAAGAACCAGAGGACATAGGTTTGTGTGAAGAGAAAGATTTAATAGGAACCCATGGGACATCTTTTCCATTCAGTTTGTGTTTGAGTTTAATTTATTGTCACGTATACTGGGTGGGGGGGGGGGGGGGGGGGGGGGGGGGGGGGGGGGAAGTGGGAGGGGGCATCGAGGGATGTGATGGTTTTCTGCCTGCTACAAACCCCTCCCACCATGAGAGGGCAGGCTGTGCTGCTGCTTATCTGGCAAGAAGCTGAAGAGCAGGAGCACGGAGAAGAAGGGAAGAGTGTGGCTGGTCCTACGTTCATTGCTCATAAGTTCTAGGAGCAGAATTAGGCCATTCAGCCCATCGAGTTTACTGCGCCATTCAATCATGGCTGACCTATCTTTCCCTATCAACCCCATTCTCCTGCCTTCTCCCCATAACCCCTGACACCCTTACTATTCAAGAATCGGTCAATCTCCACCTTAAAAATATCCATTGATGTGGCCTCCACAGCCGCCTGGGGCAAAGAGTTCCACAGATTCACTACCCTCTGACTAAGAAATTCCTCCTCATCTCCTTTCTAAAGGTACGCCCTTTTTTTCTGAGGCTGTGCCCTCTAGTCCTAGACTCTCTCACGAGTGGAGACACCACTCCCACTCTGGTCCTGTAGTGAATCTATAGTCATTGTCAGATAGCATAGAAACAGGCCCTTCGGCCCAGCTTGCCCATGCCAACCAAGGTGCCCTATCTACACCACTCCCACCTGCCTGTGTTTGGATAACATCCCCCTAAATCTTTCCTATCCATGTACAAATGTCTTGTCCAAATGTCTTTTAAATGTTGTTATAATTTCTGCCTCAACTACCTCCTACAGCAGCTCGTTCCATATACCCACCACTCTCTACGTGGAAAAAGTTGCCCCTCAGATTCCAATTAAATCTTTCCCCTCTTAACTTAACCTCAGTTATCAGTTACCCTGTTATCAGTCTATCACTGAAGCTGTAACTGCGATTATCTGTGGCAATCATCATGGTGGACTCCATAGAGAAGCAACTGCAGATGCTGGTTTACACCGAAGATAGACATAAAATGCTGGAGTTACACAGCGGGTCAGGCAGCATCTCCGGATGGAAGGAATCTTTCCTTCTCTCCAGAGATGCTGCCTGACCCACTCTGTTACTCCAGCCTTTTGTGTATATCCACATGGATGCTGATGAGTTGGAAGCGGGTGGTCCACACCCAGTCATGGACTTCCCTGCGAAGCTCTGAGCTAAACTGGAGTTAGTCTCCACCGGCTCCTTGGGATTATGGATGGCTCTTTGGCCAGGATTGCCGGAGGACCGTATATTTGTTTACGTACATCAATCAGCCTTCTCCTGCTATGGTCCGTGATTCATGTTCATCTGACCCAAAATTATTCACATTACTGCGAGCACGGTCTCATCAAGAAACTCTGTGGTTTAATTATGAATGGAAGTAATAGACGCAGGCCATGAATGAAAACAGTCCAACCCTCCCATACCTCTTTAATGAGTTGACTATTTGCAGAGGGGGGCACGGTGGCGCAGCGGTAGAGTTGCTGCCTTACAGTGCCAGAGACCCGGGCTCGAAGGGCCGAATGGCCTACTCCTGCGCCTATTCTCTATGTTTGTATGTATGATCCTGACTACAGGTGCGGTCTGTACAGAGTTTGTACATTCCCCTCGTGACTTGCGTGTGTTTTCTCAGGGTGCTCCAGGATCCTCCCACACTCCAAAGACGTTCAGGTTGATAGGTTAATTTGTTGGCATTGGTAAATTTGGTAGGCTTTGGTGAAATTGTAAATGGTTGCTAGTGTGTAGGATAGAGTTAGTGTGCGGGAATCGCTGGTCAGCCCGGACCCGCTGGGCCAAAGGGCCTGTTTCCGTGCTGTAAACCTAAACTAAACTATACATGTTCCTCACACTTGAAGTTGTGTAAAATCAATGAATGATTTTATTTGTTCAGAGGAATATTACAAAGGATTTTATTTCTGACCAGAATAAAATCCAACATTAATAACATTTGTAGATAAACTTGATACGATTTTATGACTCGATAAATGTCAAACAAACACTTGATTTTGATTGATTTTTGAAAAGATACCTCTGGTGGTAGAGGTTGATTGACAAGGTATTATCTGCTTTGCAAGCATATTGAGAACATCTTTGCATAATCGGTAGAAAGAGAATGTGTAGGAAGGAACTGCAGATGCTGTTTTAAACCGAAGATAGACACAAAAAGCTGGAGTAACTCAGCGGGTCAGGCAGCATCTCTGGAGAAAAGGAATAGGTGACGTTCCGGGTTGAGACCCTGTTCAGGTGACGCTTGGACTTCTGACAGATTAGACGATTCATAGTTACTTTTATGTACTTTTATGTACGTAAATATCTATATTGGTGCCATTTTGTGGCGACTCCTGCACACATACACTCTGTGCAAACAAAGAATCTCACGGTACCAAGTACACGTGACAATAGAGTGTCTATCAATCAATGAATCAATCTCTCAAGAGAGACACAAAACGCTGGAGTAACTCAGCGGGTCAGACAGCCTCTCTGGAGAAAAAGAATAGGTGACGTTTCGGGTCGAGACCCTTCTTCAGCTTTTTGTGTCTATCTTCACTAGAAAGGGAAGTTGGCTCTACGCTCTCCTCTCCTCTTAATATTTGAGCTTCTTGGTCCACTAGTGCATGCAATCCAAACTTGGACAGTTGTAACAGCTGCAGATACCTCCCACATCAGCTGAACTCAAGTCTCTGCTAGCCCTTTTAGTTTATAGTTTAGAGATACAGAGTGGAAACAGGCCCTTCGTCGCACTGAGTCTGCGCCAACCAGCGATCCCCGTGCACTGACACCATCCTACGTACACTAGGGACAATTTGCAATTTTACTGAACCAATTAACCCACAAACGTGTATGTCTTTGGAGTGTGGGAGGAAACCGGAGCAAACCCACACGGTCACAGGGAGAAGCTTCAGAAAGGAGATGAGGAGGAATTTCTTTAGTGAGAGGGTGGTGAATCTGTGGAATTCTTTTCCACAGAGGGCTGTGGAGTCCATGTCAGTGGATATTTTTAAGGCAGAGATTGACAGATTCTTGATCAGTACGCGTGTCAGGGGTTATGGGGAGAAGGCAGGAGAGTAGGGTTGAGAGGAAAAGATAGATCAGCCATGATTGAATGGTGGAGTAGACTTGATGGGCCGAATGGCCTAATTCTGCTCCTAGATTATGAACTAATGTTCAATCACTGGTCATTTGCAAATGCCACAAGTAAATTAAAAGCCAGGCATAAATGGTAATCCTTATTTTTAATTACTACAATAAGAGCATTAATTTATTTTCACTTTTTCCCAGGTGCTTACAAAATACGTATGGATATGAGGAGAAGGCAGGAACGGGGCACTGATTGTGGATGATCAGCCGTGATCACATTGAATGGCGGTGCTGGCTCGAAGGGCCAAATGGCCTACTCCTGCACCTATTGTCTAATTCCTTCTTTTATTTTGTTTAGCAATGCAAGTCATAAAAGTAGTCGAGAACATAAATGCACGGCTGTGGTGCACAATGAGATGACGAGAAAAAGAAAAGCTCCCATTCATCTTGCACTATTGACATCTGCAGTACATCCCAAAGTGCTTTAGAGACAGTCATGAGCTTTTGAAGTCACCGTTGGAATGTAAGGCAGCCTGTTTATTAATGACACTGCTCGGGTTAATATTGGCCAGGTCACTGGAGAGAATTCCCCAGAGCTATTTTTTAAATAATACCATAAACACTTTCCCTCCCTCTCTCTCACTCTCTCTCTCTCTCTCTCTACGTCCCTCCTTCCCCCACTCTCCTAGTTGTACTTGTTTCACTGTCATCCTGAGGAGTTCCATTGTCTGTAACTCATTTTAACCCAGCCCACAGCTAACAAGGTCTGTTTCCTTTGTCATAGAAACATAGAAACATAGAAAATATGTGCAGGAGGAGGCCATTCGGCCCTTCGGCCCTTCGGCCCTTCGAGCCAACACCGCCATTCATTGTGATCATGGCTGATCGTCCCCTATCAATAACCCGTGCCTGCCTTCTCCCCATATCCCTTGACTCCACTAGCCCCTAGAGCTCTATCTAACTCTCTCTTAAATCCATCCAGTGATTTGGCCTCCACTGCCCTCTGTGGCAGGGAATTCCATAAATTCACAACTCTCTGGGAGAAAAAGTTTTTTCTCACCTCAGTCTTAAATGACCTTCCCTTTATTCTAAGACTGTGGCCCCTGGTTCTGGACTCGCCCAACATTGGGAACATTTTTTCCTGCATCCATCTTGTCCAGTCCTTTTATAATTGTATATGTTTCTATAAGATCCCCCCTCATCCTTCTAAACTCCAGTGAATACAAGCCTAGTCTTTTCAATCTTTCCTCATTTGACAGTCCCGCCATCCCAGGGATCAATCTGGTGAACCTACCACAATCACAAGGATGTCCTTCCTCAAATTAGGAGACCATTTACGTCATCGTTATGTTTTTGCATATCTTTCGTTCATTTGTTCTATATCTCTCTACATCATCATCTATAATAATAATAATAATAATAATAATAATAATAATACACTTTATTGTCATTGTAAATACATACAACAAAATTTCAGGCGCACTGCCCAAACAGAGCTCCAATGTATCAGATAAATAATAACGACAAGAAAACAACAAAAACGGCAAGAAAAACGTTGTCGTCAGAATGTGCAATAGTTCACAGTATATCTCTTGTTTCCATTTCCCCCGACTTCTCAATCTGAAGAAGGGTCTCAACCCGAAATGTCACCTATTCCTTTTCTCCAGAGATGCTAACCGTCCCGCTGAGTTATAACCATATAAAAATTACAGCACGGAAACAGGCCATCTCGGCCCTTCTAGTCCGTGCCGAACACTTACTCTCACCCAGTCCCATCTACCTGCACTCAGACCATAACCCTCCATTCCTTTCCCGTCCATATACCTATCCAATTTATTTTTAAATGATAAAATCGAACCTGCCTCCACCACTTCCACTGGAAGCTCGTTCCACACAGCCACCACTCTCTGAGGAAAGAAGTTCCCCTCATGTTACCCCTAAACTTTTGTCCCTTAATTCTCAAATCATGTCCTCTTGTTTGAATCTTCCTTTCTCTCAATGGAAAAAGCTTATCCACGTCCAGCATTTTGTGTCTGTCTTTCGTTTAAACCAGCACCTGCAGTTCCTTCCTACCCATGAACTATTTTACCTGCATGGACTAGCAGGATTCAGCTTCATGCTTCATCTGACAGGTGGCATCTCAAGCCACAGGGAGAATAATGAATGACTGGCGGGGGGGGGGGGGGGGGGGGGGGGGGGGGGGGGGTGTTAGTGGTCCTTCATTGTGTTGGCTGCCAAGGCAGAATGCAGTGTAGATGCAATTGATAGGGCAATAGACACCAAATGCTGGAGTAACTCAGTGGGTCAGGCAGCATTTCTGGAGAAAAGGAATGGTTGACGTTTCAGGTCAAGACCCTAATTGGCATCATGTTTGGCACAGGCACTGTGGGCCGAAGGGCCTGTTTCTGTGCTGTACTGTTGTATGAGGACACAATGGACTGCAGATGCTGGAATCTTGCACAGAACATAAGGCGTTGGAGTACCTCAGCAGGTCAGGCAGCCTCTGAAGCATCTGCATAGGCGACCCTTTGGGTTGGGATCCTTCTTCAGACCGAACGGAGGCATCGCCTAATGGTATCCCCCAGAAATGCTGCCTGACCCACTGAGTTGCTCCTGCACTTTGTGTTCTGCACCGTTCTATTTTCTATGACACAAAGCAGTGCCACTTTTCAAAACTACAGTTACAATTCAACAGTTAGGGCGGCACGGTGGTGCAGTGGTAAGGTTGCTGCCTGATAGCCCTGTCCCACGGGGCGAGTTCATTCATGAGCTCTCCCGAGTTTTAAAAAAATCGAACTCGTGGTAAACACGGAGGATGAACGTAGCGGGTACGTCGGAGCTCGGGGACGTCTCTTAGCGCTAACGGCAGGTACTCGGGAAGACTCGCTAACGGCAGGTAAGCACGGGAAGACTCGTGAGGATTTTTCAACATGATGAAAAATGCCCGAGTACCGACGAGTGGCCATTACCGTCAACCTCCGAGTTTGAATCTGGGCAAACTCGGGAGACACTTGGAATGAACTCGTACCGTGGGACAGGGGTTTTACAGCGCCAGAGACCTGGGTTCGGATAGTATTAGTGCGCGGGCCGAAGGCACTGTTTCCGCGCTGTAACTCTACACTAAACTAAAATTAATTTAAGTTCGCAATAGAATATTTTTGATAAGAACATGTAAGATATGATGCATTATTAAATCGTGACTGCAACATAGTGTAATTCCAGGTTATTCCTGATGCAAGGCATAACGAGCCTTATAGATGCTGCCTGTCCCACTGAGTTACTCCAGCAATTTGCGCCTATCGTCGGTGTAAACCAGCATCTGCAGTTCCTTCCTACACACAAGGAGCAGCCTATCGGTTCATCTTTCCGTGGAACAAAGGTTCGATCCCATAATTGGTGGCCAACTTCCCTTCCTATTAATCAAGGCACAGTCCTTCTCGGCTTATCCGTCCGTCCATCAATACGAGCGAGAGATCATAAATAAACAAACTTAATATTGAACGTCGCTTGCTGAATCCCCCCCCCCCCCCCCCCAATGCAAATGCACATTGATCCATCAGCTGGGCAGAGTGGAGGGCTGCATACGGCGAGGGCGTTGCTGCTACCAATGTTGTAGTCAGTTTCAGCGACTCGATGTAATTTCAGCTCGGTGATACGAGGGAGTTGTCGCCACCACTAGGGACCTCCCTTGACTCATTGTATTCCATCGGAGCGGTGCTTCAGCTGTGGAGAAGGCAGTAATGTCACACCGGGCGCTAAGCAGCTGTAGGCTGGGCTCGCTTTCTGGTTTGTGAGGGGGGGAGAACAGCCGGGAGAGAAGAGAAGAGAAGAGAGAGAGAGAGAAAAAAAAATAAAGCAGAGGCTCCGAGTGTAAACTGCCTGGATGTGCAGTGGTGTTAGCTCCCTGGCTCAAAGACAGCCGCGACAATTAAGCCGGGGGGGCTTCCTCGTGTGCCGAGAAGAACGAGAGAAAGGAAAAGTCCAGCGTTTGCAAGAGGGGGCTTGTGTGCTTCACGTCTGCATCCTCTCTGATCTGGGAGAGGAACGATACAGCCCAACAAAAAAAAAAACCCCAACAACTGCACATAGTGAAGACGGCATCCCCGGCGCAAGGTACGCGTTTTCTCTCTCAATGCATTTTTCGAAGGGCGTTTCTTTCTGTTGAATGCACGATAGTGTGAATGATTGCCACACGGAAAGCTACGGACAATTAATTGCCCACTGCTCGCACCTCTGCATCTGGAACGCAGACCGAGATACTAAACTGTCTAGTCAGCAGTAACCTCAGAGCTGGAGACAATGGATAACACTTCTGGTTTAAAGTTCTGTTTGCATGTGGGTCTTTATCTAGAAAACAACAGGGCTCTCTATATCTCTCTCGCTACACGGGGCCAGCCTTTGAACCATGTATGTTTATATCCGTGTCGCACAGTCAGCTTTTATCACTTTGTCTTTGTCTTGTTACATTTATGTTATGTACAGTGTAGGAAATATGCTTAGTTATTTTAATAGATTAAAAAAAAAACTATATTTCCTCTTAAGGTGTGGGTTCGTTTTAAAGCTCGAGTGTGGATGAAGGATTTGCTAGTTGTTAATGTGACCCAGAGGCTAACTGTGTAGCCTCTAGAGGTAACAATACTGGGATTGATATGATGCAGTTAAACTTAGGGTGGTGTTAGCTTAGTAACTGGGCTTGAACATGAACAGAGCCAGCTGGGAAACCAAAATGAGTGTTAATTTATTCATTTAGATGTAATCTTATTAAATATTTAAGGACATTTTAATCCCCTTTTTGTTGGAATGGGAGGCTATTGTTTGTTTATTAACTGGGCTCATAGGTCATAAGCGATAGGAGCAGAACTAGGCCATTCGGCCCATCAAATCAAGTCTGCCATTCAATCGTGGCTAATCTATATCTCCCTTCCAACCCCATTCTCCTGTCTTCTCCCCATAACCCCTGACACCCGTACTAATCAATATTACGTGAAGTGGGAAACTTAAGTGCTTTTTTTCTTTGAAAAATGTAATCAATGTGTGCTGTCAAAATTCAAGTACAGATAATTGTCTCGTACACAAATTGGCAAAAACTGATTATTCCGATGGAGCTCCAAGGAATGTAGACGCAAGATGCTGGAGTAACTCAGCGGGTCAGGCTGCATCGCTGGAGAAATGTGTGACGTTTCGAGTCAAGACCCTTCTAACGGAAGAGAGACACAAAATGTTGGAGTAACTCAGCTGGTCAGACAGGAGAAATAGCAGGAGAAAAGGAATAGGTGACGTTTGGGGTTGCGGCCTTCTTTCTCCAGAGATGCTGCCTGACCCGCTGTGTTACTCCAGCTTTTTGTGCCCATCTTCAGTTTAATCCGCATCCGCAGTTCCTTCCTTCACCCTTCTAAAGGAACCACTTGTATTAGGGTTTCGGCCCGAAACGTTGCCCATCTCCTTCGCTCCATAGATGCTGCTGCACCCGCTGAGTTTCTCCAGCATTTTTGTGTACCTTCCACTTGTATTAATTGTCCATCTCACTGAAGCATCATGCACTTGCAATTCCATTTTCTTACAAGCACCTGTGAGATTAATTGCATTTTCCATTTGATTTAATGGGACTTGATTTCTTGCACTGGGTACTGAGGCATTCTCAAATGCTGTTCATGGTCCAGTTCATGTAGCAATGGACTAATTCTGGAGAAGTTGGAAGGTTCACCTTGTCTTAATGCTGCTCCAGGCATCCTCTGTGTTATTTCGATCACATCAATGAAAGTATTGTTTATAGGAAGGAAATGCAGGTGCTGGTTTACACCAAAGATAGACACACAATGCTGGAGTAACTCAGAGGGATAGGCAGCATCTCTGGAGAGAAGGAAAGGCTGACTTTTTGGGTCCGGTCTGAAGAAGGGTCTCGACCCGAAACGTCGCCCATTCCTTCTCTCCAGAGACGCTGCCTGTCCCACTGAGTTACTCCAGCTTTTTTGTGTCTATAAGGATAAAGTCTTGTTGAGTCTCATTGTCTGTACTGGATCACACCTAGCAAATGGCTAACAACGGCCTGTTTCCTTTAACATCATTACTTTCTGTTCGTATATTTCATTCATTTGTTCTACAGCTCCTAACATTACCATCTATATCTCTCGTTACCCTTTCCCCTGACTCGGTCTGAAGAAGGGTCTCGACCCGTAATGTCACCTATTCCTTTTCTCCAGCGATGCCCTCTGAACCGCTGAGTTACTCCAGCTTTCTGTGTCTCTCTTCGGTTTAATCCAGCGTCTGCAGTTCCTTCCTACACATCTAAGATAAAGTAATGTTCGTATTTGTACTTCCGCCCAGACTCTCCTCGAAAGCCGCGGGGAGCTTGTAGTTTTGAGAGCACCAGAGAGTGGTGCAGGATCATAGGAGCTTCACGTTAACATTGTGAGGCATTCAGCACTCACGTGACTAAAATAAACCACCTTTCCAACAGTGCTGTCGGGCTATTCCAGCAGATTCCTGACCCTCCACGTAAATCACAGGCTTCTTTCCAGATAGATGCATAACTCGTCTGAGATTGATGGTATTCAGATGTGTATAAGCCACCAGTTTCAACAGTCCTGCGAAATAGCATAGCATCATAGTGTTTCAACCCCTTTTAAAAAAATAATTCAGCTATATAAGGTAACCCGAAGCATCTGTTATTCTTATGTTGGTTTGCATTTAATAAATAAAATAAAATGTAATTAGGAAATTCTGACCACCAATTTTTTTTAAGTGTGCAACTGTTCTAAAGATCTCCACGCAGCCAAGCAAGGAGGCTGGTGGTTTGTTTATGTGCCTCTTTTTAAAATCTTCCACTCCGCTGCATGGATGATGATCATTAATCATTCTGTGCGAGACTGTGGTAAGGCGGAAAAAGAAGGGATTTGTAACAAAAGCCTAGAAATTATTGGCGTTGGGAGCTGGCAGTCAAAAGATGCATTTGCGACAGATTCACTCAGCCTGGGTATCAGTCGTCCATTGTGTTTAGCAGCTCCACTAAAACACACTAGCGGTCCCAGGCATTCGAACCAAGTATTTGTCTTCCAAAAGCAGTCACGATAATTTGGGTGTCCAGCATGTTCCTGCCGTTGAATCCTGCCTCTCATTTCACAGCGTTTTTGGAATCTGTACAGGGGCTAGAAAGAGGGTAATAAAATAATCAATTGATGCAAGTTCTTCATTGGTGGTGAACCACAGTTAATGTGTATTGAAAGCAGATTTATTGGGAACATTGGAATGTAGCAGAGAATGGGAGCATCAGCAGTAAGCATTGCAGTGCCAGTGAATGAATTCAGACGCTCTTCCACACTGTTGGGTTCTTGATGTCTCTCTAGCTGAGGTTTGACCTGAAAATCAACTTGGATCAGCGTTGGACATTTTCCTCGTAGCATGTCACAACTCTCGCCTCTTGGGTATTGTAGCTAGTGTGTGCCATTATCTCTGTTACTTCAATAATCCTTTTAGATGTCAGCTGGGAGCCATGTTGGCACAGCGGTAGAGCTCCTGCCTTGCAGCGAATGCGCGCCCGAGTCCCGGGTTCGATCCCGAATACGGGTGCTGTCTGTACGCAGTTTGTTCTCCCCGTGACCTGTGTAGGTTTTCTCCGAGATCTTTGGTTTCCTCCCACACTCCAAAGACGTACAGGCTTGTAGGTTAATTGGCTTGGTGTATGTGTAAAAACTGTCCCTAGTGGGTATCAGATAGTGTTAGTGTGCGGGGATCGCTGATTGGTGTGGGCCGAAGGGCCTGTTTCCGCGCTGTATCACTAAACTAAACTAAATCAGAGGCAAATGAAATAGGAAATATGAAAAAAAACCAATTTGAATAAAAATAGTACCTGTTTTAAGGGACAGAGGTTTCGGGGTAACGTGAGGGGGAACTTCTTTACTCAGAGGGTGGTGGCTGTGTGGAATCAGCTTCCAGCAGAAGTGGTGGAGGCAGGATCGATTTTAACATTTAAGAGTAAAGTGGATAGGTATATGGACGTGAAGGGAATGGAGGGGTATGGTCTGAGTGCAGGTAGATGGGACTAGGGGAAAACAAATGGTCGGCACGGACTGGAAGGGCTGAGAGGGCCTGTTTCCGTGCTGTAATTGTTATATGGTTATATGGTTATATGATTTTATTAAGTCTCCTGTAAATTAAAAAAAATTGAAGAAAATGAACTTGCACTTCTAATCTCACAACAATGCGAGCAACAGTGTAATCTTCATGTTTACATGAGGTGGAAGTTTAACCTTCTGATCCCGTTCCTTCAGCTGAGCTCAGCAGAAAAAGATGTGTGGGAAGGAACTGCAGAGCTGGTTTACACCGAAGATAGACACAAAATGCTGGAGTAATTCAGCGGGACAGGCAGCATCTCTGGATAAAAGGAATGGGTGATGTTTCAGGTCGAGACCCTTGTTCAGACTGAGAGTCAGGGGAGAAGGAGACAAAGATATGGAAGGGTAAGGTGTGAAAATAGAGATGAAATGGGAAAGTGTTTCCAGGGAATGTAGACGGTTGCATTATCAGCTGAAGGTGGCAACGAGGCATCCAATCAGTAATATTTAATCAGGAGGACAGTGAAACTAGTTGGAGAACTAGGATGAGGGAGGGAGTGAGAAAGAGGGAAAGCAAGGGTAGAAGAAGCTAGAGAAATCAATATTAATTCCACTGGGTTGTAAGCTGGCCAAGCGAAATGAGGTAATGTTTGTGGAGGATGTTTAATTGACAGTTGGTTAGGAGAAGCCACATGTGTGGGTGGGAACCGCAGATGCTGGTATACACCGAAGATAGACACAAAATGCTGGAGTACATTCCCCGTATTGCTCCTCTGTATGTGACTACCCTGATTAGTTGGCTGATTCAGTAGCAATTGGATCAGTGGCTCAATGTGGAGAAAACAGTCAATGTTCAATGTTTCCCCAGTCACTGAAAGTAAGCATGCAGGTACAGCAGGCAGTGAAGAGAGCCAATGGCATGTTGGCCTTTATAACAAGAGGAGTTGAGTATTGGAGCAAAGAGATCATTCTGCAGTTGTACAGCCCCCTAGTGAGTCCACACCGGGAGTATTGTGTGCAGTTTTGGTCTCCAAATTTGAGGAAGGACATTCTTGCTATTGAGGGAGTGCAGCGTAGGTTCACAAGGTTAATTCCCGGGATGGCAGGACTGCCATATGCTGAGAGGCAGGGGCTAGAGAGTACCCCTGTGACTGTACACCTGGAAAATAGGTACTCGGGTTTGAGTACGATTGGAGGGGACAGCCTACCTGGGGGCAGCAACAGCGGCTGGGCCTCCGGCACAGAGACCGGCCCTGATGCTCAGAAGTCTAGCAAAAAGAGGAGGGCAACTGTAATAGGGGACTCTAATAGTTAGGGGGTCGGATGGGCGATTCTGTAGACGCAGTCGGGGGACCCGGATGGTAGTTTTGCCTCCCTGGTGCTAGGGTCTCGCATGTGTCGGAACGTGTCCAAAAGATTCTGAGGGAGAGGAGCCTGATGTTGTGGTACACATAGGTACCAATGACATAGGCAGAAAAAGAGAAGAGGTCCTGAAAGGAGAATTTAGAGAGTTGGGGGGAAAGTTAAGGAGAAGGACCAAAAGAGTAACAATGTCAGGATTACTGCCTGTGCTGCGTGACAGTGAGAGTAGGAATGGAATGAGGTGGAGGATAAATGCGTGGCTGAGGGACTGGTGCAGTGGGCAGGGATTCAAGTTTCTTGATCACTGGGACCTCTTTTGGGGAAGGCATGATCTGTTACAAAAAAGGACGGGTTGCACTTGAACCCGAGGGGGACCAATATCCTGGCAGGGAGATTTGCAAAGGCTACTGGGGAGACTTTAAACTAGAAAGGGAGGGGAGGGACACGGGTAGAGGGGGTTAGGGGACAGGGTGTGGGGCAAGAGGCAGAGAAGGGAAGCACTCGGACGCCAAAATGTAGGCGAGAAAGAGGAAAAAAGATAATAGACAGAGAATAATGGATGGTGGGTTTCTAAAATGTGTATATTTTAATGCTAGGAGCATTGTAAGAAAGGTGGATGAAACTTAGAGCCTAGATTGACACCTGGAAATATGATGTTGTGGCAATCAGTGAAACATGGTTGCAGGAGGGCTGTGATTGGAAACTAAATATTCCAGGATTTCGTTGCTTCAGGTGTGATAGAATTGGAGGGACCAGAGGTGGAGGTGTTGCATTGCTTGTCAGAGAGGATAGATTAGAGAGGCTCGTCTAGGGAGGCTATTTGGGTGGAACTGAGAAGTGGGAACGGTTGTAGCAACACTTTTAGGGGTGTATTATAGACCGCCAAATGGGGGAGCGAGAATTGGAAGAGCAAATATGCAAGGAGATAGCAGATATTAGTAGTAAGTAGTGATTGTGGAGATTTCAATTTTCCAAAAAATAGACTGGGAAACACATTCTGTAAATGGGCTGGATGGTTTGGAGTTTGTAAAATGTGTGCAGGATAGTTTTTTGCAGCAGTACATAGAGGTATCGACCAGAGAAGAGGCAGTCTGGACCTCCTGTTAGGAAATGAGGCAGGTCAGGTGACGGAGGTATGCGTTGGTGAGCACTTCGGGACCAGTGATCACAATACCATTAGTTTTCAATATAGTTATGAAGAGAGTCAGAACTGGACCTAGGGTGGAGATTTTTGATTGGAGAAAGGCTAACTTTGAGGGAATGCATAAGGATTTAAAAGGAGTGAATTGGGACACTTTGTTTTATGGGAAGGATGTAGAAGAGAAATGGAGGACATTTAAAGGGGAAATTGTAAGAGGTCAGAATCTTTATGTCCCTGTTAAGGTTGAAAGGAAATAGTAAAAATTGGAAAGAGCCATGGTTTTCCAAGGGAAATTGGACACTTGTTTAAAAAAAAAAGAGAGATATCTACAATAATTAAAGGAGGCATGGAGTAAATGAGGTGCTAGAGGAGTATAGAGGATGTAAAAAGAATCTTAAGAAAGAAATTAGGAAGGCTAAAAAGAAGATATGAGGTTGCTTTGGCAAGAAAGATGAAAGTAAATCCAAAGGGTTTCTACAGCTATATTAATAGCAAAAGGATAACGAGGGATAAAATTGGACCATTAGAGAGCCAGAGCGGACAGCTATCTGCAGAGCCAAAAGAGATGGGGGAGATATTGAACAATTTATTTTCTTTCGGTATTCACCAAGGAGAAGGATATTGAACTCTGGGAGGTAAGGGAAAAAAGTAGAGTAGCTATGGAAACTATGAGATTCAAAGAAGAGGAAGTACTGACACTTTTGAAAAAATATAAAAGTGGATAAGTCTCCAGGTCCTGACAGGATATTCCCTAGGACATTGAGGGAAGTTAGTGTAGAAATAGCAGGAGCTATGACAGAAATATTTCAAATGTCATTAGAAACGGGAATAGTGCCGGAGGATTGGCGTACTGCGCATGTTGTTCTATGGTTTAAAAAAGGGTTCAAAGAATAAACCTAGCAATTATAGACCTGTTAGTTTGACGTCAGTGGTGGGCAAATTAATGGAAAGGATACTTGGAGATAATATATATAAGCATTCTGGATAAACAGGGTCTGATCAGGAACAGTCAACATGGATTTGTACCTGGAAGGTCATGTTTGACAAACCGTCTTGAATTTTTTGAAGCGTTTACTAGGGAAATTGATGAGGGTAAAGCAGTGGATGTTGTCTATATGGATTTCAGCAAGGCCTTTGACAAGGTTCCCCATGGAAGGTTGGTTAAGAAGGTTCAATCTTTGGGTGTTAATGGCGGAGTAGCAAGATGGATTCAACAGTGGCTGAATGGGAGATGCCAGAGAGTAATGGTGGATGGCTGTTTGTCAGGTTGGAAGCCGGTGACCAGTGGGGTGCCTCAGGGATCTGTGTTGGGTCCACTGTTGTTTTGTCATGTACATCAATGATCTGGATGATGGGGTGGAAAATTGGATAAGTAAGTATGCAGATGATACTAAGATAGGTGGTGTTGTGGATAATGAAATAGATTTTCAAAGTCTACAGAGAGATTTGGGCCATTTGGAAAAGTGGGCTGAAAGATGGCAGATGGAGTTTAATGCTGATAAGTGTGAAGTGCTACATTTTGGCAGGACAAATCAAAAGAGGACGTACATGGTAAATGGTAGGGAATTGAGGAATGCTGTGGAACAGAGGGATCTAGGAATAACTGTGCATAGTTCCCTGAAGGTGGAATCGCATGTAGATAGGGTGGTAAAGAAAACCTTTGGTGCGCTGGCCTTTTATAAATCAGAGCATTGAATATAGGAGTAGGGAAGTAATGTTAAAATTGTACAAGGCTTTGGTAAGACCAATTCTGGAGTATGGTGTACAATTTTGGTCGCCTAATTATAGGAAGGATGTCAACAAAATAGAGAGAGTACAGAGGAGATTTACTAGAATGTTGCCAGGGTTCCAGCAACTATGTTACAGAGAAAGGTTGAACAAATTAGGTCTTTATTCTTTGGAGCGCAGAAGGTTAAGGGGGGGGACTTGACTGAGGTCTTTAAAATGATGAAAGGGATAGACAGAGTTGACGTGGATAAGCTTTTCCCATTGAGGGTAGGGAAGATTCAAACAAGAGGGCATGACATGAGAATTAAGGGACAGAAGTTTAGGGGTAACATGAGGGGGAACTTCTTTACTCAGAGAGTGGTGGCTGTGTGGAATGAGCTTCCAGCAGAAGTGGGTGGAGACAGGATCGATTTTAACATTTAAAAAGTAAAGTGGATAGGTATATGGAAGGGAATGGAGGGGTATGGTCTGAGTGCAGGTAGATGGGACTAGGGGAAAACAAATGGTCGGCACGGACTGGAAGGGCCGAGAGGGTCCTGTTTCCGTGCTGTAATTTGTTATATGGTTATATGGAGAATGGAGCGGGAGGCTGGGCTCGTGTACACTGGAATTTAGAAGGATGAGAGGTGTTCTTATTGAAACATATAAGCTTATTAAGGGTTTGGACATGCTAGAGGCAGGAAACATGTTACCGATGTTGGGGGCGTCCAGAACCAGGGGCCACAGTTTAAGAATAAGAGGTAAGCCATTTAGACGGAGATGAGTAAACACTTTTTCACATAGAGAGTTGCGAGTCTGTGGAATTCTCTGCCTCAGAGGGCAGTGGAGGCCGGTTCTTGGGATACTTTCAAGAGAGAGCTAGATAGGGCTCTTGAAGATAGCAGTCAAGGGATATGGGGAGAAGGCAGGAACGGGATACTGATTGGGGATGATCAGCCATGATCACACTGAATGGCAGTGCTGGCTCGAAGGGCCGAATGGCCTACTCCTGCACCTATTGTCTATTGTCTAAAACCCATAACTGTCTGAGAAGCATAATTGTTTAGGAAAGAACTGCAGACCTTGGTTTAAACCAAAGATAGTCACAAAAAGCTGGAGTAACTCAGCGGGACAGGCAGCATCTGTGGAGAAGAAATCACCCATTCCTTCTCTCCAGAGATGCTGCCTGTCCCGCTGAGTTACTCCAGCATGCTGTGTCCATCTTGAGAAGCACAGTTGACAAACTGTGAGCACTGAAACGCCTCCTCATCGACAAGTAATAGACCGTGTGTGCAGAACTGAACTGAACACTTCCTGTTGTGAACTGTTGTGCCACGGAGAGTAGTTTGTAATATATTTTCCAAGGCGCTGCAGAAATGTCTTGAGGCCAAGGAGATTCCACCTGTTATGAAATGGTGATTTGCATCGTCCCTTCTGGCTCAGTTGCCAGGACCACTAATTGGCAATGGATCTAGATATGAAACCTGTTTTGTGTCTTTTATTCCCTTGCAATACAATTGTCCAGTAAACCAGTTGACGAGCTCAGTAAAACTTTGCTCCTACACACATCTAACTTGTCACTAAGACCGTACCTTCATTCCAGTTTGAACTTCAAACATAGAGACTAAGTTACATACAAAGCTGACAAAATAGCGGTAATACTTACTCTTATAAAGCGCTTTTTTATGCAACTGCCTTCCTTTCTGGGTGGAAATCAATTTAAATTACTTTTACATAATGCTACAAAGTCATTTCTGTGCAGTGACAACCATCATTTATTATTTTGCAAAACCCATTCCATGTCAGAGGAGGTAGTTGAGGCAGGTACTATAACTGCATTTAAAAGGCATTTGGACAATCGCATCAATAGGAAACGTTTAGAGGGCTATGGGCCAAATGTGGGATTGGTGGAGATTGGGGCTTATTGGTTAGCATGGACAAGTTGGGCCGAAGGGTCTGTTTCCGTGCAGTATGACTCGAAATGTAAGAAAAGCTGGTCCGGCTTTTGGCACCAATATGATCAACTAAGTCACAATCTAGAAGATTTCTAAGTGCCTTAATATGTAGTGAAGTGATTCAAATCTGTAAGAAGGAACTGCAGTTAGTTGCTGGTTTACACTGGAGATAGACCCAAAACGCTGGAGTAACTCAGCGGGACAGGCAGCATCGCTGGAGAGGAGGAATGGGTGACATTTTGGGTTGTGGCCCTTCTTCAAACTGAGAACAAATCTGTTCAATGTGCCTCATGTTTCGTGTTACAATTTAGGGCCTTGACCGATGCTTGATAATCAGGTGGACGTATCTTCCTTCCAACCACTTGATGGATAATAAGATTTGTTCTAGTTCATTGATTACATATAAATCACTTTTCTTGTGTTTATTGGCGTCTGACTGAGCAAGAGACTCTCACCATTGATGAGTAAAATCTATTGGCAGCAAGAAGCACTCATCCATGATGTGGATCTTGCTGATAGCTGTCAGGATTACTGGGGTAAAATACACATCATAAGGGTTTGGAATGAACAAGTTTTTGATTTTTTAAGTTTAAAAAAAAATTAAAACTTCTTGTGAAATATAACATCAATGTGAACGAAACTTTATACGAACGACCACGGGAAAAAGCTGAGTAAGGTGGTGCACACATTTCTGTGCTATTGTGTACTGTTTTGGCGTAGTTCCTTGAGCTCACGCAGACAGACATCCGAACAAGATGAGAGTTTTAGTAATACATAGATCTTTATTCAAGAACTTGGACTTTGACCCAAGAAAGTAACAAATCTGTATGCGACTATGTTTGTGAAATTGTATATTGCAAAATTGTGGCACCAGTTATTAATAAAAATTGTTCATTAGAAGACTGAGGCGCCACAGCACAATCAGCCTGCTGGTGTTATCTAAAGGCCCTGTCCCACTTGCGTGTCCTTGGCACGCAAATTACGTGACCTCGTTGTCGCGTTGAGGCGCATGGGCATCGTGTTGCCACGCGGAGCGGGTCACACTGAGAAGCGCGGAGAGGTATGGAGTTGTGCGCGGTATTGCGCGGCGCTCCGAAATTTTGTAGCGAAATAAATCTTCGCACGTCACCGGCAAGTCCCGTAACTGACGGCCAAAGTGGGACATGCCCAAGACCCTGGCACGATGCAACGTCTCGCCTCAAACAGCAGCAGAAGTAGGCAAACGATCGCCGAGCTCGGCCTGGGTCTCACGGCCTTTGCGGTCCGGATCCGTCCCCATTTCGACTCCCAGAGCGGGGGCAAGAAAATTGAAGATAGACACAAAATGCAGTAGTATCTCAGGGGGACCGGCAGCATCTCTGGAGAGAAGGAATGGATGACGTTTCGGGTCAAGACCCTTTTTTCAGACTGAAGAAGGGTCTCGACCTGATACATCACCCATTGCTTCTCTCCAGAATGCTGCGTTACTCTGGCATTTTGTGTTCATCTTCAAATGACGTCACACGGTCCAGACGGCTGTGCAGACGCATGGAGTCGCGCGCGACATTCGCGGAACCGTCGCGCCTCAACGCGATCATGGGGTTGTGTAATTAGCATATGCCAAGGACACGTAAGTGGGACGGGCTTAAGCCATAGAACATGCTTGATTTCTCGTCTCATTGATTGGAGATTATGTCGGAGTTCCCGTATTGCTCCACATTTACTTCCACAAAAATCAATCCATGCAGTAGTCCGACAAAAAAAACGAGCCCAGAAATGCACGTCAGATCCTTGGAAAGGAATATCTTTAGGGCCTGTCCCACATGGCAACTTTTTTTCGGCGACTGCCGGCAGCTTTGACAGACGTATCGGGTCACCGAACAAGTCGCGACGTGACGCGGCGGTAACGATGTATTGACGCACTATGTCATCTCAAGTGTCGCAAAAGTGTTCAAAATCTTTTGGCGACCCTGATACGTCAGTCAATGACGCCGGCAGTCGGCGAACGAATCTCCAGGTGGGACAGGCGGTTGACTTGATTTAGTGTTTTCCTAGTAGCTACGTTCAATTGGTGTCTTTGCTCCAAGAGCGTGTTTCGCATTACAAAAAAAAAAAAAGTGTCAAATTAACCTCCCTCTTGTTTTGCGAATAATTAAAGCATGCGTAGCAATGGCAATGGAGACACGAGGAACTGGAGGAAACTCGCCAGATCCTTCCCGCAGCACTGTGGCACAACGGTAGAGTTGCTGCCTCACGGCGCCAGGACCCGGGTTGGATTTTGACGACAGGTGCTGTCTGTGCTGGGTTTGTGCGGTCCCCACGTTACTACTCCTCTTTCCTATCGCACTCCAAAGACATAAAGGTTTGTAGGTTAATTGGCTCAGTAAAACTGTAAATTGTCCCTAGTGCGTGCAGCATAGTGTTGGTGTGTGGGGGTCGCTGGTCGGTGCGGACTCGGTGGGCCGAAGGTCCTGTTTCTGTGCTCTATCTTTTAATCTAAACTACAACGAACACCCAGAGATATCGTGCGTTGGTAATGCCTGACTGCTGTGGTACCAAATTCAGTGTGCTTTGGAAAACTGGTGCCGAGATTGGGAAAGGGAAGGCGTTAAATAAAAATTTCACTTGTCCCCGCTACAAGTTATTTTTTCCCAGCCCAAAAGTTAGAGTTGGATATCCAGTCGTGGTTTTAGACTAGATAACATGTGTTTTATTTTTTTTTGTTTCCCTGTCTTAATGAGAGCTTTTCCCATAATTGTAGTCTATTTGTGATTGTAGTCTTATTTCTGAGCTGACCAAACCAAACCTTGTGGAATTTTCAACTCTTCAACTTCAGATGGTAGTTATTTCTGGTAACATGCGGTGACTGCAAGGCAAGACAATAAGAGGCAGAGTGTCAACTGAGCCTTTGTGACAGAACTTACTTGGAGAAACATTGTAAATATGGAGGCGCAGCGGCAGAGTTGCTGCCTTACAGTGCCAGAGACCTTGGTTCAATCCTGACCACGGGTGCTGTCTATATGGAGTTTGTGCGGTTCTCCCCGTGACCCACGTGGGTTTTCTCCGGGTGCTCCGGTTTCCTCCCACACTCCAGATTCGTAGGCTAATTGGCTTGGTAAAATTGTAAATTGTGCCTAGAGTGTGAGGCATAGTGTTGGGGTGCGGGGCTGAAGAGCCGGTTTCCACGCTGTATCTCTAATCTAAACTAAACAGCAATATGCACTTCTTACGGAAAACATTTCCAAGGCACTTCACATGAAGGTAAACAATAATTGAGACCTAACCACAGAAGAAAAAATTGAAAACATTATTTATACAGCAATCTCCACATGGGACCAAAAGCATTTTCTGGACAATGAAATGATTTAAAAGTATTGTCCATGTCTTTGTCAGAAAATATCTAAGTCTGTTGGTGAGCAATGAAATTCTACAGATTTCACTGCTACAATGTCCACTTGTTCATAAGTAATAGGAGCAGAATTAGGCCATTCGTCCTATAGAAACATAGAAACATAGAAATTAGGTGCAGGAGTAGGCCATTCAGCCCTTCGAGCCTGCACCGCCATTCAATATGATCATGGCTGATCATCCAACTCAGTATCCCGTACCTGCCTTCTCTCCATACCCTCTGATCCCCTTAGCCACAAGGGCCACATCCAACTCACTCTTAAATATATCAGGTCTACTCCACCATTCAATCATGGTTGTTCTATCTTTCCCTCCTAACCCCATTCTACTGCCTTCTCCCCATAACCCGGGACACCTGTACTAATCAACAATCTAACTATCTCTCCCTTAAAAATATCCACTGACTTGGCCTCCACGGACTTCTGTTGCAAAGAATTCCACAGATTCACCACCCTCTGGCTAAAGAAATTGCTCATCTTCCTAAAGGAATGTCCTTTAATTGTGTGGCTATGACGTCTAGTCCTAGACTCTCCCACTAGTGGAAACATCCTCTCCACATCTACTCTATCCAGGCCTTTCTTGTGTTTTTATTGAGAGAGTCAAGAGTGTTTTTATTGTCATCTGTCCCGAAATGGGACAGTGAAACTCTTACTTGCTACAGATATAATTGTCAATTAAGATTGGCCAGGACCAAGGATAACTCCAAAGATTGACGCCAAATGCTGGAGTAACTCAGTGGGTCAGGCAGCATCTCTGATGAAAAGGAATAGGTGACGTTTCGGGTCGAGACCCTTCTTCAGGCTGAGTGTGAGCGGGGCTGGGAAACCAGAGGTATAAAAAGGTGCAGAACAAATCAGAGTCGGCACCAATCGTCGAGGAAAGGTGAAGCCCACAATGGTCCATTGGACCAAGGATAGATCGCAGCGGCTTCCAGAGGCAATAGGTGCAGGAGGAGGCCATTTGGCCCTTCGAGCCAGCACCGCCATTCAATGTGATCATGGCTGATCATCCCCAATCAGTACCCCGTTCCTGCCTTCTCCCCATATCCCCTGACTCCGCTATTTTTAAGAGTCCTATCTAGCTGTCTGTTGAAAGCATCCAGAGAACCTGCCTCCACCGCCCTCTGAGGCAGAGAATTCCACAGACTCACCACTCTCTGTGAGAAGAAGTGTTTCCTCGTCTCCGTTCTAAATGGCTTACTCCTTATTCTTAAACTGTGGCCCCTGGTTCTGGACCCCCCCAACATTGGGAACATGTTTCCTGCCTCTAGTGTGTCCAAGCCCTTAACAATCTTATATGTTTCAATGAGATCCCCTCCCATCCTTGTAAACTCCAGAGTGTACAAGCCCAGCTGCTCCATTCTCTCAGCATATGACAGTCCCGCTATCCCGGGAATTAACCTTGTAATTGTAGGAGATGTGCAGATGAATAAAAAGAAAGGGCAAAACCACTTAGCTAGAACGTGGAGGTTGTCCTTAGGGTGCTGGAGGAGATAGACATGACTGCTCAAAATCCACGGAGATTTGGAGAGTTATATGTCACTTTAGTTAGATTAGAGATACAGCGTGGAAACAGGCCCTTCAGTTCACACCGAGCCCATGACCACCAGCGATCCCTGCACATCAACTCTATCCGACACGCACGAGGGCCAATTTACAATTTTGCCGAAGCCAATTAACCTACAAATCAGTATGTCCTTGGAGTGTGGGAGGGAAGTGGAGGACCTGGAGGAAAAAACCGGGCTGGTTACGGAGAGAATGTACAAACTCTGTACAGACAGCACCCGTAGTCTGGGTCGAACCCGTGTCTCTGGCGCACTCGGGCAGCAACTCTATCGCTGCGCCCTTATGCCTGGTCCCTAATGACTAGGCGTAGAGCAGACACAAACCATGCAGGTTCTAATATGCCATCAATATTTGGGGGATGAACACTTCCAAGTTGAAGTATTTTGGAAAAGGATCGGGAGGTTGCGGACAGACTGGGCTTCGTGGTAAAGAGCCTTTCTTTACCACAGATGTTTTTGGAGGGCAAGTCATTGGGTATTTTTAATGCAGAGATTGATAGGTTCTTGATTAGTAAGGGTGTCAAAGGTTACGGGGAGAGGGCAGGAGAATGGAGCTTAAATAGAAAAATAGATCAGGCAAGATCGAATGGTGGAGCAGACTCGATGGGCCGAATGGCCTAGTTCTGCTCCTGATCATTTGAGTTGGGGTGAAGATGGCAGTTCTGAAAGAGTTAATATGGTTGGCATCCATTCTTAGAGGTTTCACAATACCTGAAGGGTGAGAAATGTTGCCGGGGTTTAATCGAAACAGGGTCGGGAAGGGTGGACTGTGATGAGAGTTCACATGAATAAAGTTGGTTTTCTAAACCATTTCACCTCCGCGACACCAAAAGCAGAATGTAGCCACGTGGCGTATTTAAGTTCAGCTTCTATTTACTTGGAAGTGAACCAAACAATGTCTGCGGAACTGCAGAAACATCCTATTTATTTTTGAGAAAGCCTGTTGTTTAAATGGGATCGCGCTGCAGTCTTCAAACATGAGCCGCATTACCCTAAGATGGATGGCAACCTATAGTGGTGTGAAGAAGAATGAATGCCAAAACATCGCAGGGCGAAGCTTCCTTCTGATCCTACTGGAAAACCGTAAGTTTAACAGTCGAGGTCCAAGAGTGCCCGGTTAGGGGCCTGTCCCACGTGTCGTGACGCACACGTGATGCGCGCATGGCGTGCATTACACGCGCATGGCGCATGGCACGTGGCGAGGCGTGGTGGCGTAGCCAGTGACGCGCGGTCGCGCGCGGAGCCCCAGGACTTTGGGATTCACAAAATCTTCGCGCCACCTGCTTGACACGAAACGATTTATCGTTATTGTTCCGAGGTACAGTGAAAAGCTTTTACAACATTTAGTGTAAGGTAAAGTCCGACTAAAGATACCTCGAGTTTCTTCGATGAGGTAGATGGGAGGTCAGGACCACACTCTGGCTGATGAGGACATTGTTCAGTTGCGTCACAACTGAAACATTGACTAATAACAGAAAAACCTTTAACCTAATATTATTAGTTGGCAGATGCGTACAGTTTTGGTCTCCTAATCTGAGGAAAGACATTCTTGCCATAGAGGGAGTACAGAGAAGGTTCACCAGACTGATTCCTGGGATGGCACGACTTCCATATGAAGAAAGACTGGATAGACTCGGCTTGTACTCGCTGGAATTTAGAAGATTGAGGGGTGATCTCATAGAGACTTACAAAATTCTTAAGGGGTTGGACAGGCTAGATGCAGGAAGATTGTTCCCGATGCTGGGGAAGTCCAGGACAAGGGGTCACAGTTTAAGGATAAGGGGGAAGTCTTTTAGGACCGAGATGAGAAAATTGTTTTTCACACAGAGTGTTGAATCTGTGGAATTCTCTGCCACAGAAGGTAGTTGAGGCCAGTTCGTTGGCCATATTTAAGAGGGAGTTGGATGTGGCCCTTGTGACTGAAGGGATCGGGGGGTATGGAGAGAAGGCAGGTACAGGATACTGAATTGGATGATCAGCCATGATCATATTGAATGGCGGTGCAGGCATGAAGGGCCGAATGGCCTGCTCCTGCACCTAATTTCTATGTTTCTATGTTGAGTAGGCTGGGACTCTATTCCCTGGAGTGCAGGAGAATGAGGGGTGATCTTATAGAGGGGTATAAGATCATGAGAGGAATAGATTGTGTAGATGCGCAGAGTCTCTTGCCCAGAGTAGGTGAATCTAGGACCAGTTGACATAGGTTTAAGGTGAGGGGGAAAAGATTTATTAAGGGATAACTTTTTCACACAAAGGGTGGAGAATGTAAGTAAGTTTATTGGCCAAGTATTCACATACAAGGAATTTGCCTTGGTGCTCCACCCACAAGTAAGAACATGACATAGTGACAGTTACGAATGACTCAGAAAACACTAAACATTGATAATAATAAAACATTAATGATAAAACACTATGTGAACCAACAAAATACCAGATCAAATGGAGGCTACAGATTTTTAGCTGTTGAGTAGAGCAACTACTCGTGGATAAAAACTGTTTTTATGTCTGGCTCTGGCAGCTTTGACAGTCCGGAGTCGCCTTCCAGAGGGTAGTAATTCAAGATGTATGGAACAAGCTGCCGGAGGAGGTAATTGAGGCTGGTATTATCCCAACATTTTAGAAGCAGGTACATGGATGGGACATGTTTCGAGGGATATGGGCCAAATGCTGGCAGGTAGGACTAGTGTAGTCGGGACGTGTGGACAAGATGGGCCTGTTTCCACACCGTGTCACTCTATGACTCCATTTAAAAAAAAATGTATTATTAACATAATACGTTAAATTAATTTAAATATAATTGTGTTCAACTTTTAATGTAATTAAAAAGTTTTAGGAGAACTTTTTAACGTTTTGATCTGCACTCTTCACATAGAGAAGCATACTGCCTGTAGCTGACAATTTGACTAAGAACAATGGGTCTGTGGAGGGAGGAGCAGGTGGTGTGTGCCTGTAGGCCAAAGTCAACTATCACACAGGATTTAAATCCTGCCCGGACTGTTTAGTTTTAGCTCAAAGATACAGCAGAGAAACGAGCTCTTCGGCCTACCGAGTTGACAGTCGATCACCCATCCACACTAATTGAGAGATCGAATGCTTTATTGTGACAAGTCACTATGAAATTATTTGCTTGCGTAAAATAATTGCGTAAAAGGTATGCAAATAGTCGTCCACAAAGGGTGCTTACAAAGTTACAAACTCCCTCCCCCTTCCGTCCCGCCCTCTTTCCTCCCCCCCCCCCCCCCCCCCCCCCCCCCCCCCCCCCCCCCCCCCCCCCCCCCCGTGCCAGGTACCTCAGGTTTTTAGTTTTAGAGATACAGCGCGGAAACAGGCCCTTCGGCCCACCGGGTCCGCGCCGACCAGCGATCCCTGCAAATTAACACTATCCTATATCCACTAAGACAATTTTTACATTTACCAAGCCAATTAACCTACAAACCTGCGTCTTTGGAGTGTGGGAGGAAACCTAAAAACTCTGAGAAAACCCACACAGGTCACAGGAAGAACGTACAAACTCCGTACAGACACGCACCTGTAATCGGGATGGAACCCGGGTCTCCGGCGCTGATCCGCTGTAAGGCAGCAACTCTACTACCGTGACCACCACCGTCACCGTGTTCTCCCCATCTCCTCCTTCCCTCGCTGCGGGTTGTCCAGTGTTCCTCCCCCTCCCTCATGGTGGTCCCCCGATGCCGGGTCCCCTATTCTGTTCTGTTATCCCACTTTCTCAGCCACTCCCGACATACTAGCGGCATTTATAATTTTACATGGGAGCCAGGGTCCTGGTGGTGGAGGCTAGTACGATAGTGGCTCCAGGCTTTTAGATCAGAACATTGATATGCAGAGACTGAGTGAATCATGGCATGTGAAGGAGACTAACTTGGCATCATGTTTGGCACAGATACTGTGGGCTTGACCCTGTGCTGCAGTGCTCTATGTACAAAACATGCCACTAATTACTTTCAAATGTCAGTAACTAACAGTCACTGGTCTGCTTTGTCTCTCTTCAATAAGTCATTTGTTCTCATTGAATTTAGAGTTGTAATTTAACATTACAATAGGGTTTAGTGGATGAAGTAAAACGTCAGAATAACGCTTTTGAGCTTTCACAAACTTTGGATTTTCTGCCGGGCACTTTTTGTCTGCATCTCTTTCCTCTTGTAATGAAGGGATGGAGTTGGATTCGCGGGAGGTGGTCTTGGAGAGGAGGATGCTCCTCAAACTGCGGAGCATCCTGGACAATACAACTCGCCCCCTCTATGACACACTGGTCAACCTGAGGAGCACCTTCAGCAACAGACTGCAGGATGCAGGACAGAACGCCACAGGAGATCCTTCTTCCCTGTGGCTATCAAACTGTACAACTCCTCCCCAATCTTTGCACATCCCCAATCCTTTCCACTCGTCGCTATAATTTAATGTTTTGTGCACCTTGTTGTGTTTTATGAATGTTGCCAGACCAATTTCCCTCTTGGGATTAATAATTATTGATCATATTGTATGAAGACTTTGAGCTTTCACAAATCGATCGCTCGCACTTGGGTCCTACCTTACTTCTGCCTGGGACCAAAGTTCATTCATTACATCTGTTAATTATTTGTATAATGATATAATTGATTCTTGATGCTTAATAAAGTAATCGTGGACAAATTGTTAAACTGGGCAGGCTTTTTTTTGCCTCGTGTAATTCCATTTTACAGTGTCCAATAATTTTGAACATAAATGGTCAGCATAAAGCAATGGAGCTTGGACACCAAGTCCATGATATGGGAGACTGTCTAATTATACTCGATGAATGGAGTTTTCAAACAAAGCAATACATGTTTAGTTTAACATTGTCACAAGGAGAAGCTTTTATCTGCGTGCTATCCAGTCAAACAAAGACCAGACATGATTACAATGAAGTTTTCCACAGTTTATAGATAAGGGACAAAGGGTATAATATTTAGTCCAAGATAAAGTCTGATTAAAGATTGTACAAAGGTCTCCAATGACAGGAGGTCAGACTGCCTCAGCTAATGAGAGGACCATCCATTTAACCAGGGGCCACAGTTTGAGAATAAGGAGTAAGCCATTTAGAACGGAGACGAGGAAACACTTTTTCTCCTTGTTAATGTTAAATGTTAATGTTAACGAGGAGACAATTACAAGGTTAATTCCCGGGATAGCGGGACTGTCATATGCTGAGAGAATGGAGCAGCTGGGCTTGTACACTCTGGAGTTTACAAGGATGGGAGGGGATCTCATTGAAACATATAAGATTGTTAAGGGCTTGGACACACTAGAGGCAGGAAACATGTTCCCAATGTTGGGGGAGTCCAGAACCAGGGGCCACAGTTTAAGAATAAGGAGTAAGCCATTTAGAACGGAGACGAGGAAACACTTTTTCTCACAGAGAGTGGTGAGTCTGTGGAATTCTCTACCTCCGAGGGCGGTGGAGGCAGGTTCGCTGGATGCTTTCAAGAGAGAGCTAGATAGGTTTCTTAAAGATAGCGGAGTCAGGGGATATGGAGAGAAGGCAGGAACGGGGTAATGATTGGGGATGATCAGCCATGGTGACATTGAATGGTGGTGCTGGCTTGAAGGGCCAAATGGCCTACTCCTGCACCTATTGTCTATTTGCCAGAGAGCAGCTGTGAAGAAACTGTCCCTGAATCTGGAGGTGTGCATTTTCACACTTCTGTACCTCTTGCCTGAGGGAAGTAGAGGGAGTGACCGGGTGAGACAGGTCCTTGATTAAGCTACTGACCTTGCCGAGGCAGCGTGGATGGAGTCAATGGAAGGGAGGTCGCTTTGCGTGATGGTGTGGGCTGCGTCCACAACTCTGCAAATTCTCGCGGTCTTGGATGGAGCTGTTCCCAAACCAGGCTGTGATGCATCTGATAAAATGCTCTTAAAGAGGTTGTGTTTCTATTGAGTGATCAGGAAACCAATGTTAACGAGGAGACAATAAATACTTGTGGGAGGAGAGATTTTCATGTACGTGTGAGCAAGAATTTTTAATGTCCCCTGACAAAAGAGCTACTTAATTTGGAAGGAATGAATGGGGGGAAAAAACACAAAGTTCATGGAACTTTTATGGAATGGGAGGTTCACTGTGACTGAGTTATAAGTCGAGTGTTTATTCTCATAGGTCCCAGACAGAATAATAACATTCTTACTTGCAGCAGCACAAAAGAATATGTAAAGATAGTATATGTACAGTGCCCTCTATAATGTTTGGGACAAAGACCCATCATTGATTTATTTGTCTCTGTACTCCACAATTTCAGATTAGTAATAGAAAAAAAAAAATCACATGTGGTTAAAGCGCACATTGTCAGATTTAAATAAAAGCCATTTTTATACATTTTGGTTTCACCATGTAGAAATTACAGCAGTGTTTATGCATAGTCCCCCCCCCCCCCCCCCATTTCAGGTCACCATAATGTTTGGGACACAGCAATGTCATGGAAATGAAAGTAGTCATGTTTAGTATTTTGTTGCATATCCTTTGCAGGCAATGACTGCTTGAAGTCTGCGATTCATGGACATCACCAGTTGCTGGGTGTCTTCTCTGGTGATGCTCTGCCAGGCCTGTATTGCAGCCATCTTTAGCTTGTGCTTGTTTTGGGGGCTAGTCCCCTTCAGTTTTCTCTTCAGCATATAAAAGGCATGCTCAATTGGGTTCAGATTGGACGATTGACTTGGCCACTCAAGAATTGACCATTTTTTAGCTTTGAAAAACTTTAGTAGTATGTGTGGGATCATTGTCTTGCTGTAGAATGAACCTCCGGCCAATGAGTTTTGACACATTTGTATGAACTTGAGCAGATAGGATGTATCTATACACTTCAAAATTCATTATGCTACTACCATCTGCAGTTGTATCATTAATGAAGATAAGTGAGCCAGTACCTCCAGCAGCCATACATGCCCAGGCCATAACACCCCCACCACCGTGTTTCACAGATGAGGTGGTATGCTTTGGATCTTGGGCAGTTCCTTCTCTCCTCCATACTTTGCTCTTGCCATCACTCTGATATGTCAATCTTCGTCTCATCTGTCCACAAGACCTTTTTCCAGAACTGTGGTTGCTCTTTTAAGTCCTGCTTGGCAAACTGTAATCTGGCCATCCTATTTTTGTGGCTAACCAGTGGTTTGCATCTTGCAGTGTAGCCCCTGTATTTCTTTTCATGAAGTCTTCTGCAGACAGTGGTCATTGACAAATCCACACCTGACTCCTGAACAGTGTTTCTGATCTGTCGGACAGGTGTTTGGGGATTTTTCTTTATTTCACAAAAATTTTTCTGTCATCAGCTGTGGAGGTCTTCCTTGGCCTGTCAGTCCCATTTGTGATTAGTAAGCTCACCAGTGCTCTCTTTCTTCTTAATGATGTTCCAAACAGTTGATTTTGGTAAGCATAAGGTTTGGCTGATGTCTCTAACAGTTTTATTCTTGTTTCTCAGTCTCATAATGGCTTATTTGACTTTCATTGGTACAACTTTGGTCCTCATGTTGATAAACAGCAATAAAAGTTTCCAAAGGTGATGGAAAGACTGGAGGAAAGACTTGGTGCTGAGAGATCTCTTATACCTGCATTCAGGAGGCAATTAAACACACCTGAGCAATTACAAACACCTGTGAAGCCATGTGTCCCAAACATCATGGTGCCCTGAAATGGGGGGGACTGTGTATAAAAGCAGCTGTAATTTCTACATGGTGAAAGCAAAATGTATAAAAATGGTCTTTGATACAATCTGACAATGTGCACTTTAACCACATGTGATTTTTGTGATTTGAAGTACAGAGGCAAATAAATAAATGCCAGGGTTCCAGCAACTATGTTACAGAGAAAGGTTGAACAAGTTAGGTCTTTATTCTTTGGAGCGCAGAAGGTTAAGGGGGGACTTGATTGAGGTCTTTAAAATGATGAAAGGGATAGACAGAGTTGACGTGGATACGTTTTTCCCATTGAGGGTAGGGAAGATTCAAACAAGAGGGCATGACATGAGAATTAAGGGACAGAGGTTTCGTGGTAACGTGAGGGGGAACTTCTTTACTCAGAGGGTGGTGGCTGTGTGGAATCAGCTTCCAGCAGAAGTGGTGGAGGCAGGATCGATTTTAACATTTAAGAGTAAAGTGGATAAGTATATGGACGTGAAGGGAATGGAGGGGTATGGTCTGAGTGCAGGTAGATGGGACTAGGGAAAACAAATGGTCGGCACGGACTGGAAGGGCCGAGAGGGCCTGTTTCCGTGCTGTAATTGTTATATGGTTAGGTCTTTGTCCCAAACATTATGGAGTGCACTGTATATATACTTGCATGCATACATACTTACATCAAACCAATGCCCCCAAGTCTATGTAGTTCAGTGTTTAATAACCTGATGGCTGTCTGGAAGAAGCTGTTCCTGAACCTGGGCGTTACAGTTTTCAGGCTCCTGTACTTCCTGGCGGCAGGAGTGAAATGAGAGTGTGGCCAGGGTGGTGTGAGTCTCTGATGCTTCTGGCTGCTTTTTGAGGCAGTGACTCCAGTAAATTCTTTCGATAGTGGGGAGGTCAGTGGTAGACTGGGCAGTGTTCACAACTTTGTACATGCAGTCTTCTTCGCCTTCTGGGCCTTCAAGTTGCCGGACTAGGCTGTTTGTGTTTCTCATTTGTCATTGCAAGGCAGATACCCTGAGGATATTTTGACTGTTTAGGGTGGAGCATGAGAAACAATAATGGATTTAAACACTGGATTACCAGGTGAAATCCGACACTTTGGGAATGCAAATGTTTAGAAGTACGTTATAAAATCTGCAGTGCCGCAGATGGTGACCGATCTGTAAGCAACAAATGACAGAATCGTCTCAGAGTTTATGTGATAAATCATGTCATTACAAAATGCTGCCCCTTTTATTCAAGAGACGCATTCAAGAGAGAGTTAGATACAGCTCTTGGGGCTGACTGAATCAAGGGATAACAGGGGAGAAAGCAGGAACAGGGTACTGATTTTGGATGATCAGCCATGATCATATGGAATGGCAGGGCTGGCTTGAAGGGCCCAATGGCCTACTCCTGCACCTATTTTCCATGTTTCTATGTGCTTTCGTGAATCTTGCAAGTGCTATTATGGTGGCTGAATCAATGAGGGCTAGAAATGAAACGTCCAGATAGGAATTGAAACGCCGATGATTTTAAACATTTGGAAGGGAATGCATTAATTCTGGACTGAATTATTCACACATTGCTTGGTGTCAAAAGTTAAGGACATCTGTTCATTGGGTTGATACCAGCCCCTGATATCTGACCACCTGTCTTCATTTTTGCACATTATTTTTTTTATTCCAGATATTTGCAACTGTCTGCAAGGAAAATGTAAATGGCAGGTGTTTTTGCATCACTCTGGGTGGGGGATGGAGGAGAGGGGGAGTTGTTTTGAAGATAAATGAGTTTAGTGTAGAGGTACAACAAGGAAACGGGCCCTTCGGCCCACCAAGTCTGCTCCTAACACGATCATTCATGCACTAGTTCTAAACTGCACACGAGGGACAATGTACAGAGAATCGCTCTCAGAGTAAGCGGGGATCGCTGGTCGGCACAGACTCATTGGGCCGAAGGGCCTGTTTCTGCACTATCTCTGTAGCTGTATCAGAGCTGCGTTGTAAACCAACGCAGTCACAGTGAGAATATATAAACTCTGTACCGGCAGCACCCGTAGTCGGGATCGAACCCGTGTCTGCGGTCTATTGCTGTGCTACATTGCCGCCCACATTCATTATTTGTCACGGGTTGGGAAGTAAAAACCAGCTCATGAGCTACTTGTATTGTACGAATAATTGTCCAGAATTGGTGTCCGACTCTTGTGACAGGCTCTAGCGTTTGTGAATGCTCTATGCACGGGCATCGAGCCATGCTTTGTTTCATTCATGCTTCACGTGTCAAAGACATTTCTAAGAATGTCGTGAGTGAGAGATTGTGGTCACACGGCCTGCTTGTTCAGCCTTTTCAATTGGTGAAGAGCAGCATACTTCTCCAGCATCCTCAGACATCTTTATTAACAGGTTTGTAGGAAGGAACTGCAGATGCTAGTTTACACCAGAGATAGACACAAAATGCCCGAGTAACTCAGCGGGGCAGGCAGCATCTCTGCAGAAAAGGAATAGGTCAAGACCCTTCTTAACAAGTTGGTGACGCTGCAGGAGGAGAGATGTCAGCTTGGCCATTGCTTTCCCGCCATTAGGAAGAGCATATTGGGAGGTTGGGAGAACTGAAGGTCTTTGTCAACCGTTCTTTCAGGGCAATAGAATAGATAAGCGGATGCTCAAAGCATGTGGGATGTACTACTCATGAAGGTGCAGAATAAAAGACCAAGGAAGGCAGTCAACTTCTGTACATCGCCCCTAGTGTGTAGGATAGAACTGGTATACGGGGGAATCATTGGTCAGCGCGGACCCAGTGGGCTGAAGGGCCTGTTTCCATCCTGTATCTCCAAACTAAACTATATCCATTACAAGGAAGTTATAAACAAGTTCTAAATAAGCGAACAAGTAATAAGGTTGTTACAGTAGTATAGTTTGCTGCCTTAAAGCGCCAGAGACCCGGGTTTGATCCTGACTGTGGTAGCTGTCTGTACGGAGTTTGTTCACTCTCCCTGTGACCGTGTGTGTTTTCTCTGGGCGCTCCGGTTTCCTCCCACACCTCAAAGACGTACAGGTTTATAGATTAATCGGTTTCTGTAAACTGCCCCGAGTGTGTAGCATAGAACTCGTGTGCGGGGGATCTTTGGTCGGGATGGACCCGGTGGGCCGAAGGGCCTGTTTCCACACTGTATCTCTAAACTAAACTAAATCCATTTAGGAGAGGAATCAAAGATCAACAAGAATAAACTTAATAAAATTGGGAACAGGATTAATGGCTGGAAATATATATTTTTTTCATCCAGAGGGTTGCAAGAGTCTGCAACACATTGCCTGATTTGGTCATCGAAGTAGAAAGACTTGCTACGCTAAAGAGGGCGGCATATTGGCGCAGTGTAGAGCTGTGACCTCGCGGCATCTGGGTTCAATCCTGACCTTGGATGATGTCTGTGCAGAGTTTGTACGTTCTCCCTGTGACCGCGTGGGTTTCCTCCGGATGCTCCGGTTTCCTCCCGCATCCCAGAGACATGTGGGTTTGTAGGTTAATTGGCTTCTGTAAATTGTCCATAGTGTGTGGGACGTGGGAGTAAGTGCAGGTGTCAGAGGTTACGGGGAGAAGGCAGGAGAAAGGGGTTGGGAGGGAGAGATAGATCAGCCGTGATTGGATGGTGGAGTAGACTTGATGGGACAAATGGCCTAATTGTTATGATCTTATGATCTGATATTATAAGAACATGGAACTAGTGTATGGATGCTCGATAGTCAGCGTGGGCTGAAGGGCCTGTTCGCAGGCTGTGTCTCTAAAACTAAAAGCAAAATGCCTGGATAAACACTCAAAGAGATTTGTGACCTTCCAGAGCAGGATCTGCCGCTGGCTGGTGGGGTACTCCGGATTCACATGGGACAGGCAAAATGGCAGACACTTTATATCCCCGAGATGTCACCCATTCCTTCTCTCCCGAGATGCTGCCTGTCCCGCTGAGTTTTGTGTCCGTCTTCGATTTAAACCAGCATCTGCAGTTCCTTCCTGCACTTTTTATATAGCATTTTCTGTGACCCTATGATTAGAATCGGCATGGTCTGACGGGCTGATTAGAATTAATTACAATTGAAGCGCAGAGGTAGTAAATGCACCACACGCAAAATAGGAAAGTCTTTTCACTGGTGGCAAGTTAAGATTTGTGAAGCCACAATTGCGAGCAGTGAAAATAGGCTGTTATGGTCCTCTGCATCCGTGTGGTCAATATAAACTTGCCACAGAGGAAGAACGAGAGGATCCTGTTGTATGGTGACTATCTGTACGGAGTTTGTTCACTCTCCCTGTGACCATGTGCGTTATCTCTGGGCGCTCTGGTTTCCTCCCACACTTCAAAGACGTACAGGTTTATAAATTAGACAAAAGTGCTGGAGAAACTCAGCGGGTGTAGCAGCATCTATGGAGCAAAGGAAATGGGCAACTCAAGGGTTTCGGGCCGAAACGTTGCCTATTTCCTTTGCTCCATAGATGCTGCTGCACCCGCTGAGTTTCTCCAGCACTTTTGTCTACCTTCTATTTTCCAGCATCTGCAGTTCCTTCTTAAACAGGTTTATAGATTAATCAGCTTCTGTAAATTGCCCCTAGTGTGTAGCATAGAACTAGTGAGCGGGGGTTCATTGGTCGGCATGGGTCTGGTGGGCTGAAGGGCCTGTTTCCACCCTGTATCTCCAAACCAAACTAAATCCATTTAGTAGAGGAATCAAAAATCAGCAAGAATAAACATAATAGAATTGGGCACAGGATTAATGGCTAGAGATAAATATTTTTTCATCCAGTTCATAAAATCTTTGAAAGTAGAAGGATCTGTCAAGCGAGTGGTTGGTGAAGAATATCAGGCTCAGTGTCTCCTAAATTTAGATATTTAGGAAAGAAATGGGTGACGTTTCGGGATGAGACCCTTTGTACCACGATTTACTCTAAATTGTGATACAAGGGGTCTCATCCCGAAACGTCGCCCATTCCTTCTCTCCAGAGATGCTGCCTGCCCCGTGGAGTTACTCCAGCTTTTTGTGTCCATCTTCGGTTTAAACCAGCAGCTACAGTTCCTTCTTACAGAGTAAAATGTCGTTACTATTTGAACTTGGACAGAACAAATAGTCCATGTTGTCTGGGGACATCTTTGCATTCAGTTCTGCCGACCACACTTGGGCAAGGATATCAAAGCTTCTTGGGAGGGCCATTTACTCCAATATCTCCAGAGATGCGGACTGTCGAATACAATAATGCAGCTAGAGTTGTTCTCCTTGGGACAAAATGCTTTTGATGCGGTAAATGAAGGGATGGTAGTTGAAGAGCCAGGAGATAAAGATTTTTTTTTAAATTGTGTGTGATTTAAAAAAAAACAAACACTTTAACAGAAAAGGCATTTGCAATCTAGAACGAATCGCAAGGTTCTGGAGTAATTTAGCGGATCAGGCAGCAGATGTGGAGGGAGGGTGTCGGGGGTTATGGGAAGAAGGCAGGAGAATGGGGTTGAGAGGGAAAGATAGATCAGCCATGATTGAATGGCAAAGTAGACTTGATGGGCCGAATGGCCTAATTCTACTGTAACTTATGAACATGAATGGACCGCTGATGTTTATGGGTGGGGACACTTGTTCAGACTGATCTATAACTCTTTTTGCAGGAAGTTATGGAAACACTATCAACCTTGCCTTCAAAGGGAATTGGATGGGCCTTTGAGGGGAAATAGTTTGCAAGGTTACAGGAAAAGGTGGGGCATGGTGGCACAGCAGTGCTGCCTTATCGCACCAGAGACCCAGCTTTGATTCTGACAATGGGTGCTGTCTGTACACGGTTTGTACGTTGTCCCAGTGACGTGTGGGTTTTCTCCAGGTGCTCGGGTTTCCTCCCACACTCCAAAGACATGCAGGTTTGTAGGTTAATTGGCCTCTGTAAATTGGCCCTAGTGTGAAAAATAGAACTAGTGTATCGGTCAGTGCGGACTCCGTGGGCCGAAGGGCCTCTTTCCACGATGTCTCAAAAGACTAAAGTAGCATTAAGACGCTGGTAGCTCTATCAGGAGCAGACAATGATGTGATGAAGAAGGGTTCTGACCCGAAACGTCACCCATCCTTTTCCTCCAGAGATGCTGCCTGTCCTGCTGAATTACTCCAGCACTTTGTGTCCATCTTCGTTAAAAACGAGCATCTGCAGTTCCTTCCTGCCTGCTGCGATGAAGCAAATGGCCACAAGTAGCAATTCTGTGCCAATTCTAAGGTGTTTTGTCAACTTGGTTTCATAAGTTGTCTTGATCCTTGGCAAGGCTTTGCATTAGGGCAAGGCTCTGCAGGGTTCCATGTCTAGATCCGGATTTGAGCAAGGGAGAATGGGAGCAGAACAAGCTATGTCCAAGAAACGTCCAACATGTTTTTTACAGCTGTCCCTGGCTGAGACATCAAAAACAGTAATAATTAATTAAAAAAAAAACAATTAAGTTTTATAAAGTAAACATTTTCAAACAACTGAAAGATGATACTTAAAAGCAATTAGTTCAAGTGTACATACATACGTGCAGGTGTCAGAGGTTATGGGGAGAAGGCAGGAGAATGGGGTTAGGAGGGAGATATAGATCAGCCATGATTGAATAGGGGAGTAGACTCGATGGGCCGAATGGCTTAATTCTGCTCCTATCACTTATGAAGTTATGAACATGCCTTGTTTAATACTTTTGCTTCTCTGGACTTTGCCACTCAAGTATATTGAACAGTTGTTCCTTTGTCAGGCATATCTTGGCGCAGGATCGGTGGGCAGTTTGCCCGGCATAAGTGCTGTGGGATTTTAGTGTCCAGGCCTCAGTGCTGGAAGTGCAGAAACCTCTTGTGACAAGCAGCGGGGACTTGTGCATTTGTTCAACAGTCCTAAGCTTGGTGATAACCACTGCCGAGCGATGCCAGGAGTTTTGCAATGAATTGCTGGCGGAAAATAAGTTGCGTCCTATTTTACATTCTGTTTAGTTTCTGTTTACTGACTCCCCCCCCCCCCCCCCCCCCCCCCCCCCCCAATTTGCACATCCCCAATCCTTTCCACTTGTCATTTTAATTTAATGTTTCATGTATCTTGCGTTTTATGATGGTTGGCAGACTGATTTCCCTCTTGGGATAAATAGTAAATAGTTCAAGTTCACATTCATTGTCACATGCACCAATTAAGGTACAGTGATATTTGAGTTGCCATACAAGTAAAAAAGAGCACCATACACCATAAATTTAACATAAACATCCACGGCAGTGGAATCAACGTTCCTCACTGTGATGGAAGCCATCTTCCTCCTTAGTTCTATTGTATCGTATCATTTTTGTTTGAAGGTGCAGCACGGAAACGAGCTCTTCAGCCCACCTAGTGCACGCCGCCATTGATGACCCCGTACACTAGTTCTCTGTTCCCCACTTTTGCATCTTGCGCGCTCGGGACAATTTACGTCAGCCCATTGACCGACAAACCTGCACATCTTTGGGATGTTGGAGGGAACCGGAGCACCCAGAGAGAACCCACGCGGTCACGGGGAGAACGTACAATCTTCGTACAGGCAGCACCCCTAGTCAGGATCGCACCCGGGTCTCTGGGGCTGTAAGGAGCAACTGATCACTGTGCCATCCCGTTTTGTCAAGTTTGTGCTGTAGTTTTTGCAATACCTCTCTGTCTAATACTCGAAGTACAAACATAAATCTACTTGTAAAGACACTTTGCCAGCAAATCCATCGTGCTTCAGTTCTCGCTGCAGTTAATTTGCAATCATTTCATCCTTGTTTAGGTTTGTCACAAAGCCATCCTTGCCCAAACTATCTTGCAGTAATGTATCAAAGTTACAACATTTAAAATATGACACATAACCAACACAGGCTTCACAGCCTATCCATCCAAAAAGATGTATGGGATTTTAAAAGCCCATGTGCTTTGAGTTACAATTAACTGAGTGAAAAACCCATGAATATTATCTTGTTGGATCTTTCTGAAACATCTCCAAGCTCTTGATGGCTAAAATAGTCTTCAGGTGGCACAGCGGGACAGCTGCTAAGTTATGGGGCTGTCCCACTGTACGAGCTAATTCAAGAGTTCTCCCGAGTTTCCCCTGATTCAAACTCGGAGAATTACGGTAATAGCCGCTCGTAGCTACTCTGGGCTCTCGTGGACATTTTTCAAAATGTTGAAAAATATTCACGAGTTTTCACCACGAGCTTACCGGTTTTCCCGAGTGCCTGCCGTTAGCGTTAAGAGACGTCCCGAGCTCCGACGTACCCGCGACGTACATTCTATGTGCTTACCACGAGTTTGATTTTTTTTTTTAAACTCGGGAGAGCTCTTGAATTACTTCGTACAGTGGGACAGCCCCTTTATTTTGTGTCTATCTTTGGTATAAACCAGCGTCTGCCATTCTTTGTTTCTGCATAGGGGTTGTTACGAGATGATTTACCTGCAATTGGAGAAGTTAATGTTCTTATCATTAGGTTTAAAGGGCCTGTCCCACTTACCTGATTTTTTTTTTTTTTCAGGGACTGCCGGCACCCGTCATAGGTCGTTGCAGGTCGCCGAAGATTTTCGACATGTTGAAAATCCAGCAGCGACCAGAACAAGGAACGACTCTATGGGCAACTACGCACGACCATACAGGCTTCCCCCCGCGGCATGTCGCCAGGGTGTCGCCTGTAGGGTCGTGAGTCGTCTCCTCAGTCGCCCAAAGAGTCGTAGCGTCTTTCTGGTTGTCGCTGAATTTTCAACGTGTTGAAAATGTTCGCCGACCTGCAACGACCTATGACAGGTGCTGGCAGTCGCCGAAATAGTCGCGTAAGTGGGACAGGCCCTTTAAGTTACCCAATGGGATGAATATTGAATAGCTTACAACCTACTGGAATGAAGGTGGAATAAGAGGTACTGTTCCTCCAGTTTGTGTGTGGTGTCTCGCTCTGCATGGAGGAGGTCACATGCAAACATAATGTGAGAGGCTGTATTTCAGCAGAAACGATAAAGGGTGGCACGGTGGCGCAGCGATAGATCTGCTGCCTTCCAGCGCCAGAGACCCAAGTTCGATCCTGACTACAGGTGCTGTCTGTACTGAGTTTGGGCATTCTCCCGGGGACCGCCAGGGATTTGTCCGGGTGTGCCGGTTTCCTCCCACACTCTAAAGACGAGCAAGGTTTGGCGGTTTTTTGGCTTTGGTAAAAATGTAAATGGTGTAGGATAGCGTTTGTGTATGTGGTGAGTGTTTGTTGGCGCAGACCTTTTTGGGCCAGAGGGCATGTTTCCACGCTGTATCTCTAAAGTCTAACGATTCACTTCAGTACTTGTGGACTTGTTACCACGGTGTGTTCACTCAGCCGTTTCCTACTTTGTCGATTTCCTGCCTCCGTTCACATTTTGCGCGACCTTCAGTCGATTACAAATTGGAGTGTATTTGGAAAACCAAGTCTGATCCCAGAAGATGGGCACAAAAAAGCTGGAGGAACTCAGCGGGACAGGCAGCGTCTCCGGCGAGAAGGAATGGGTGACGTTTCGGGTCGAGACCCTTCTTCAGACCCAGTCTAATCCCAGACTCCACGATCGCTGCTCATTGTTTAAATCTGTACATGTCTGACCTTTTGGCAGCAACACACCGATTCATAATAAAACATCAGGGAGGAAATTGCTTCGTGCGACATGAGAGAGAGAGAGAGAAGCTGCAAAAAATACTCGCCTTCTGCTGAACAACAAATGAACAAGTGAGGCAATCGATCCTCAGACTGTGGACTAACCCTTGACTCAACGATCCGGTAATCATCTTTCTTTCTGTCACTTTACACAATTTGTTTTAGTTTCTCCTGACGTTACTGATCCTCGCAGGTGTCCACAGAAGCCAGCCCTGAATAATAGTCGTAGAATCCTACAGTGTGGAAACAGGCCCTTTGCCCCAACTTGCCCACTCCGACCAACATGCCCCATCTACACTAGGCCCACCTGCCCCAAAACCCTGTAAACCTTGTTCCTATCCATGTTCCTGCCCAAGTGTCTCCTAAATGCTATGATATTACCGACTACCTCCTCTGGCAGCTCATTCTATATATCCACCATCCTTTGTTTAAAAAAAAAAAGTGACCCCTCAAGTTCTTATTAAACCTTCAACCCCCCCCCCACCAATCACCTTAAACCTATGTCCTTGGTTCTCGATTCCAATACTGGGCAAAAAACTCTGAGCATTTACCCAATCTATTCCCCTGTATAAGATCACCCCACATCCTCCTGCACTTCCATGGAGTAACGTCCTAGTCAACTCATAGCTCCCGATAGCTCAGGCCCTCGAGTCCTGGCAACATCCTCGTAAACCTTCTGTGCGCCCTTCCCAGCTTGACAACATCTTTCTTATAAGATGGTGAGCAGAATTGAGCACGATACTCTAAATACGACCTCACCAATTTCTTGTGTCACCTTTGTCAAATTTTTGATTAGAACAGGTGTCAAGGGTTATGGGGAGAAGGCAGGAAAATGGGATTAGGAGGCAAAGATCAGCCATGATTGATTGGTGGACTGGACTCGATGGGCTGAATGGCCTAATTCTACTCCAATAACTTGTGAATGTACAAATCTGCAACATGACCTCCCAACTTCTATATTCAATACTACTGAAAGCCAATGTGCCAAAAAGCCTTTTTGATCACCCGATCTACCTGTGATGCTAAAGGTGTCCTATGGTCTGAGCTCTCGGAGAACACCAATTTATACATGAAAGGCTTTCGCATTGAACCGCATCCTGTTGTTACCTGTTCAAAGGCAGTAGTTCCTCAGTTGACAAACCTGGCCATGTACAGAGATTGTGAGTGCTTGCAAAAGGAAAATGCTGGAGGAACTCATCAGGTCGGGCAGCATCTGTGGAGGGATATGGACAGTCAGCATTTTGGACTGAATGACTTTCTCAGGATGGAAGGAGGAACTTCATGCAAAATGGATTCTGTCCTCCCCCCCCCCCCCACAGGTGCTGCCTGACCTGGCGTGTTCCTCCAGCTGTTTGTGTTAAAAAGCAACTGCAGATGCTTGTTTATACCAAAAGATAGATGCAAAATGCTGGAGTAACAGGTCTCTGGGGAACATGGATTGGTGACGTTTCGGGTCGGGACCCTTCCTCAGACTCGAGCAATTTGTTATTTTGCTCCACATTCCACGTCCTTTGTTTCTATCTTGAATGTTTGTGTCATTTGAGTGTTTTATCTGCTTTTAGCTTTTAACAGTTGGCTAGGATGGTCTGGCACAGGGGCCACTAGGGAACAATGAAGGAGGGAACAGGCCGGCACGGTGACACAGCAGTAGAGTTGCTGCCTTACAGCGTCAGAGATCCAGATTCGATCCCGGCATGGGGTGCTTGCTGTCTGTACGGAGTTTGCACGTTCTCCCCGTGACCTGCGTGGGTTTTCTCCGGTTTCCCCTCACACTCCAAAGACGTGCAGGTTTGTAGGTTAATTGGCTTGGTAAAATTGTAAATTGGTGGCACTAATGTGTGAAGGATAGTGTTGGCATGCGAGGATCGCTGGTCAGTGCGGATTCGGTGAGCCAAAGATCCTGTTTCCGTGCCATATCTCCAAACTAAACTAAACTCATTCCAATCCTCCTGATCCATAACTGATGAAAAACGCTGGAGCTCATTTCTCCTTGAGTGGGAGCATGTCCAGATGTCCTCAACTGACTCGTACAATGTAGCCTCCTCCTCCTCCTACCCTCCCACTATTTCCACCACTCTCCTCCAGCCCCAAGAGAGGGACCAATGCTTCCAACATAGAAATAAGCAGCAGCAAGGTCGAGAATTATGTCTTTATGACTTGACTTGAATATACTCAAGTGACTTCCAGTAAAATCTCGTCTACACTTCATCGCAATGACTGATGATAAATATCTGCAAACAGCAAAATATCCTGTGCGGACTGAACAAGGGGAAATTAGAGTTCATGTTTGAGCTGTACCTTGTGCTGCGACGGATATTAATCCAGGTCGTGGAGATGTTGATTACATGGGCTCCAAAGAATAAGTAAGAAAAACTTAGAACAAATTCTCATTGTGGGATTCATTTGAAGATGGATCACCAGAAGGAGAATTCAGTATACCGGGGGGGACTGTTCATCTCGGCTGCAATGCAATATTATGGTGTGAAGTATGCTTGGAATTGAATCTAAGTATTGTGAAAAAAGCTTGAGTAAGTTGGCAATAATTCACAGCAGTGGAGTGGACCAGAAAAGTTCAGAGTAAAGGCAGATAGTCCTGAATTCAGCATTTATTTTCAGTCCTGCTGGAAAAAAATAAGTATTTATAAGCTTCATTCATTCATTATCTTTATTTTAATAATGGCACATCTGATAGAGGCGCTGCCTCACAGCACCTGAGACCCAGGTGGGACGCTGAGCACAGGTGCTGATTGTGTGGAGTTTGCACGTTCTCCCTGTGACCGAATGGGTTTCTTCCCGGCGCTCTGGTTTCCTCTCACATTGATTGATTGATACTTTATTACCACAGGTGACATGTCACTGTGAAATTATTTGTTTTGCATGCCGTTCACATGGTATGCAAAGAGTCGCCATGTAAAGTGCGCCAACATCAGTTGGCCTCTGTAAGGTGCCATGAGTCTGCAGAGAGTGGATGCACAAGTGGGATAACATTGAACGGGTGGTCGCGTGGACCTGGTGGCCAACGCACCTGTTTCCGTGCTGTATCTTTCAATAAGCCTTGTATTCACATGAACAGGTCTCGAAAACCAAAGCAAGGCATTAGCTAGTTCTCTAGCTAGAAAATAAATGGCTCCTTCTTTCTGCCAAACAAATGTATAATGGATACAAAAACAAATACCATTTTAAATGATAGACAGCCACGAAACTTCAGTATTACAGCAAGCCCCAAATTTATTACTTGGTAAATGGATATATTTTTCCATCTATCTATCATGCAAAGCGTTGCTGGATTCTTTATTACCTCTCCAATCTTCTCATTTTGTCTCTGAAACATACCAGCTAATGGTTCTGTATAGTTTAACAGAGAGCAGGAGCTCTACAGTGCTTCAGCTAACCAGCCAGTCTTCATATGGGTGCTGTGAATGTGCTTGCAAATGTGAGATTCTGCCCTTGATGTTAAGTGAAGAAACGAATGGCCAGCACCGAACAATAATGTAATGACCTTGAGCTCCACCGCGGCCTGCGGACTTTACCATCGCGAGCTCGCAGTCTCGGGAGAGGCCTAGTCGGGAGCCCCGACCCGGGGTGCGATCGCCAGCGCGGGGGAGCTGACATCCCCCCCCGATGCAGGAGCTGATCGCCCCGATGCGGAGGGACCAAACGCCACCGGCTACGGGAGTCAAGATCGCCCCGTCAACGGCGGGCTCGAGGCCCCCGACCGCGGGAGAGCAAAGAAGGGAAGAGATTTGAACTACTTTCCGTCTTCCATCACAATGAGGAATGCAGAGGAGTCTCTGTGATGGATGTTTATGTTAAAATGTATTTTGTGTGTTCCGTTGCTTTTTATTTGTATGACTGACTTGGCAAATGAAATTCCTCCTTTGTTGCAAAACATACTTGGCTAATAAAGTATTATTGTGATTGGGTGATGCCTTGAAATCCGAAGCAAGTCATTCCGTGAGGAGTGTTGTATCAAATGAGATACTGTGTAAAATATTGTAGCACTTTCTGTAGTCTTTTGTATTTTTTTTGTGAGCAATATATAAATCTCCATGTAGGAGACTGTTTTATCATTGATGTGCCTGGATAATAATGAAATTCAAAGCTTACAGACAATATGCTGTCAAATCAGGTATTCGGCTGTTGATACCAGAATATGTCAGTTTTCCACATGCATTCTAAAATTGCCATCACGTAAATAAAAAACATACATTTTCAGACTAGATGGCAACTTATTGAAAACGTTGTGGGAACTTTGCCCTCTAAATGGACAAATTCATCTTTGAGCGCATTTTTATTTGTCCCTGCAACAGTAATGATAAAAAATTAATTCATGGATACTATTCAGGCTGTCTTTTCTGAATTAACTTTATCATTACCCAAAGACTTTCATGTCTAATAATGTTGTCAAAAACACTGGACCTATATGTCCTAGATGCAGAATTAGGCCACTCGGCCCATCTAGTCATCTCCGCAATTCGATCATGGCTGATCTGATCTATTTCTCCCTCACAACCCCATTCTCCTGCCTTTTCTCTGTAACCCTTGATTTTGGTCTGAAACTTAGTTTTTCTGACACATTCCAAGGTTTAGCTACTGAGAGGTGAATTTTGAATGGATTCGGAGGCGTTCTATTTCACCCTGTTTTAAGTTTATCAAAGCGTAGAGCAATCCACATATTTAAAAGATATCTCAAATCTACAAAAGCAAAGTCAGTCATTTCTAGATGATGGAACCGTGACTTGCTAAGGCAAACAGCAGAGTTGTGATTAAGGGGGAGGCTGCATAATCGGAGAGGGTGAAAGGAATTGGGGAAGTGTGATGGGAGAATGTACAAGTGGAGCTTAAACACATCGATGGACCAAATGGGCTGGATGGTGGGTCTGTTTCTATGCACTTCTGTGTTTCGGTTTATTATGGTCACGTGCACCAGGGTGGTCCTGCCAGTTCTACTGTTCTCAGCCATGTATCCCTCTGTTATCATCTCCTCCACAGCCAACAATGGACCATTGTGGGCTTCACATTTCCTTGGTCATCGGTGCCAGTTCTCATTTGTTCTGGTCCTGTTCATACCTCTAGTTTCCCTCCCCCCACCCCGGACTCTGTCTGAAGAAGGGCTTCCACCTGAAACGTCACCTATTCCTTTTCTCCAGAGATGTTGCTTGACCCGTAGAGTAACTCCAGCATTTTAGGTCTATCTACAGTGAAAGCTTTGTTTTGCATGCTATCCAAAGAGAACAGATATACCATATACAAATGCAATCAAGTCGGAGCAGCATTGTGATGCAGCCTTGCAGCACCGGAGACCCGGGTTCAAACATGACTACAGGTGCTCTGTGTGCAGAGTTTGTATGTTCTCCCTGTGACCAATCGTGTTTGCTCCGGTTTCCTCCCATGTTCCAAAGACGTGCAGGTTTTTAGTTAACTGGTTTCTGTAAATTGTCCCGAGAGTGTGCAGGATAGAACTCGTGTCCGTGACGATTGCTGGTCGGTGCTGACTCGGTGAGCCATTGGGCCTGTTTCCACACTGTAACTCTAAACTAAATCCAAACTTGAGTTTAATAGGTGAAGCAAGGGAAAGGATACAGTGGTGTTCCCATTTATTATACGAGCTTGCAGCAGCATCAAGCCCATTATTTGCATTGGAAATTAAACTTCTTTGACTTCCATTGGATTTCCAGTTTACACAAGAATATTTTTGTGTATTTAACTATTATTTTGTGAGTGTCTGTGTCCCCCGTGGACAAAACTCCCTTTTCCCCAAACCTCGCCCCATTTGTACCCCTTTCCACAATCAGCCAGTGAGCTACTAATGTTTGACGTGTCCGTTACTTATTAAGTCAAAGATGAGATGTAGGTCAGCCAAGAAGTGTGTAATGTTTAAACCTAAATGTTATATGACAAAATTTCAAAATGCAACAAAGCTAAAATGGCGATGGACACCCTCCAATGTTCAAAGACTTAAATGCGGTAGAGGGTGGAAATGCACGAACAAGTTAAATGCAGGCAGACTTTTAAATATCAGATCTTTTTGTATTTTGATTAAACGTGGTCTCTGCACAGCGGAGATGCCATCCCATTAAAAATGATTTTCCTTTCATGCTGGTGAGCTGCAAAAGTGACAAGTGTCAAAATGTGACGATCTAAAACAAAACTGACAACAAAAAGAATGCTTGTTTGAGGAGTGGAAGCTCTTTGTAAATCAAAAGTCTGTTTTATTGATGACATGTTCTGGCGTTGGACTGAAAGCTGGAAACCTGCCTTTGTTCTTGTGTTGGCATCTGACTAAGATTTGAGGCATACAGCACAGAAACGGGTTAGAGTCACAGAGTGATACAGCGTGGAAGCAGGACCTTCGGCCCACTCAGGCCAACATATCGCAGCAACTCCAGTCCCACCTGCCTGCACTTGGTCCATATCCCTCCAAACCTGTCCTATCCATGTAACTGTCTAACTGTTTCTTAAATGTTGGGGTAGGTAGTCCAAGCCTCAACTACCTCCTCTGGCAGCTTGTTCTATACACCCACCACCCTTTGTGGGAAAAAGTTACCCCTCAGATTCCTATTAAATCTTTTCCCCTTCACCTTGAACCTATGTCCTCGATTCACCTACGCTGGGCAAGAGTGTGCATCTACTCGATCTGTTCCTCTCATGATTTTATACACATGATTTTATATACATCGGTTCTTCAGCCCAACTCGTCATGCTAGCCAATATGTCCAATTGAGCCAGGCCCATTTGTCTGCATTTGATCCATGTCTATCTAAACCTTTTCTATTCATTTACCTCTCTAATGGTCTTTCAAGCATTGCAACTGTTTTGATTTGGTATCATTGGCGACACAGTGGCGAAGCGGTAGATTTGGCTGCCTCACAGGGCCAGAGACCCTGGTTCGATCCTGACTGTGGGTGCTGCCTGTACGTAGTTTGCAGGTTTTCCCCATGACTGTGTGGCTTTTCTCCGGGTGCTCCGGTTTCTTCCCACATTCCAAAGATGTGTATGTTTGGAGATGCATTGGTTTTTGTAAATTGGCCCTAGTGTATAGGATAGAACTAGTGTATGTGGAATCGCTGGTCGGCGTGGACTCGGTAGGCCGAAGGGCTTGTTTTCACGCTGTATCTCTAAAACTAAATGTGTTATTAATGTGCTTAAGAAGGAACTGCAGATGCTGGAAAATCGAAGGTAGACAAAAATGCTGGAGAAACTCAGCGGGTGAGGCAGCATCTATGGAGCGAAGGAAATAGTCTGAAGAAGGGTTTCGACCCGAAACGTCGCCTATTTCCTTCACTCCATAGATGCTGCCTCACCCGCTGAGTTTCTCCAGCATTTTTGTCTACCTTTGTGTAGCTAATGTGCATTTGGTCAGACAATTTGCTTTGCTAGGCATTTCTATCCAATGTTATAGCACCTGTATAATCAGTGACATTACAGCAATTCATCCCAGAAGCATAATAATCTGAGAGTGTTTGTGAAAAGATTTTCATCAAACTTTTATGTTTTTTAGCCTGGAAACATTATTGTTATTTGAAATTAGTGACATTTTACAGCACTTCATATTTTGTTGATCATATACAGTGCCCTCCATAATGTTTGTGACAAAGACCCATCATTTATTTATTTGCCTCTGTACTCCACAAATTGAGATTTGTAATGGGAAAAAAAATCACATGTGGTTAAGTGCACATTGTCATATTTTAATAAAGGCCATTTTTATACATTTTGGTTTCACCATGTAGAAATCACTGCAGTGTTTATATACACAGTCCCCCCCCCCCCCCCCCCCCCCCCCCCCCCCCCCATTTCAAGGCACCATAATGTTTGTGACAGCAATGTCATGTAAATGAAAGTAGTGAAAGACTGCGATTCATGGACATCACCAGTTGCTGGGTGTCTTCTCTGGTGATGCTCTGCCATCTGTATTGCAGCCATCTTTAGCTAATGCTTGTTTTGGGGGCTAGTCCCCGTCAGTTTTTTTCTTCAGCATATAAAAGGCATGCTCCATTGGGTTCAGATTGGGTGATTGCCTTGGCCACTCAAGAATTGACCATTTTTTAGCTTTGAAAAACTCCTTTGTTGCTTTAGCAGTATGTTAGGGATCATTGTCTTGCTGTAGAATAAACCACTGGCCAATGAGACATTTGGTTTGAACTTGAGCAGATAGGATGTGTCTATACACTTCAGAATTCATTATGCTACTACCATCAGCAGTTGTATCATCAATGAAGATAAGTGAGCCAGTACCTTCAGCAGCCATACATGCTCAGGCCATAACACCCCCACCACCGTGTTCTTGGGCAGTTCCTTCTCTCCTCCATACTTTGCTCTTGCTATCACTCTGACATAAGTTAATCTTTGTCTCATCTATCAACAAGACCTTTTTCCAGAACTGTGGTTGCTCATTTAAGTACTTCTTGGCAATTTGTAACCTGGCCATCCTATTTTTGCGGCTAACCAGTGGTTTGCATCTTGCAGTGTAGCCTCTGTATTTCTGTTCATGAAGTCTTCTGCGGACAGTGGTCATTGACAAATCCACACCCGACTGCTGAAGAGTGTTTCTGATCTGTCGGACAGGTGTTTGGGGATTTTTCTTTATTATAGAGAGAATTCTTCTGTCATCAGCTGTGGAGGTCTTCCTTGGCCTGCCTGTCCCTTTGCGATTAGTAAGCTCACCAGTGCTCTCTTTCTTCTTAATGACGTTCCAAGCAGTTGATTTTGGTAAGCTTAAGGGTTGGTTGATGTCTCCAACAGTTTTATTCTTGTTTGTCAGTCTCATAATGGCTTCTTTGACTTTCATTGGCACAACTTTACTCCTCATGTTGATAAACAGCAATGAAAGTTTCCAAAGGTGATGGAAAGACTGGAGGAAAGACTAGGTGCTGAGAGCTCTCTTATACCTGCATTAAGGAGGCAATTAAAGACACCTGAGCAATTACAAACACCCGTGAAGCCATGTGTCCCAAACTTGTTGGTACTCCTGCACCTATTTTCTATGTTTCTATAACTTACGAATTTATGAAATATTTGTGTGTCCTCAATGACAGGAACGTTCAAACTGCACAATCTGACACTTCTGGATATATTTTTCCTTTATCTTCAGATCAAGCCATTTACAGCCATCAGGCTATTAAACACTGCAACCTCATACACAATACAATAGACTAGTATTATTATCATCATTGCACTGTTATTGGTTCTTTTCTGAGGTTTTTGTTATTATTTATTATGATTACATATTCTGTTGTGCTGCAGCAAGTAAGAATTTCATTGTTCTATCTGGGACATATGACAATAAAACACTCTTGACTTTAATTATTTTTTCTTGTTTTTTCCACACTGAAAGAGAACATCCATGTCTGCTTTGAGAGAGAGGCCACTTCCCCTCTTATGTTCCTTTAATCTATTTTTTCCAAATGCCCATAAATACTATCCTGATTATCCGCCTACTTATTCTTGCAGATAATTACAGTCACAAATTACTCCATGGCTTGCTCGTCTTTGGGAAGTGGGAGGAAATTGGATCATTGATAGGAAACGGGCACAGTCACCGGAAGAATGTGCAAACTCTAAACTATCAAACTACAATGAAGCGGCACTAGACACTGTGCTCCATCCCCTCCCCCATCTCCCCTCCACACCATTTCTTTTGCGATCTTTGACACAGATTCTTCAGCAGTATTTATTCTGATTCTCATCTCGCACAAATCCACTGTAAATATTCCTCTTGATTGTTTGAAGATGGGTCTCGACGCGAAATGTTATCCATTCCTTTTCGCCAGGGGTGCTGCCTGTCCCCGCTGAGTTACTCCAGCATTTTGTATTGTCCTTCCTCGAGACTTTAACTGGCCAAATTTGAGGCCATTCCACCAAATAAGGCACAGGGTGGCGTTAAGCGGGTAGAGCAACTGCCATCCAGCTGCCAGGGGAACGGGGTTCGATCCTGGACTACGGGTCGAGTCCGTACGGAGTTTGTTACATTCTCCCTGTGACCTGCGTGGGTTTTACTCTGAGGATCTTGGTTTCCTCCCACGCCCCAAAGGACGTTACAGGTTGTAGGTTAATTGGCATGGTATTAATTGTAAAATTGTGCCCTAGTGTGTGTAGGGTAGTGTCAATGGTGTCGGTGAGCAAAGTGGCCCGTTTCGGCGCTGTGCTTCCCCAGCTGATATCGGCAACTGAATCTTCCTACACCGGAGAAAACCATGCAAGGTCACGGGGAGAACGTACAAACTCACGTAGAGGCAGTACCGTAGTCTGGGTCGGGTAAGAACCCGGTTGGTGGTCTCTGGCATGTAAGCAGAACAAACATTTTCTGGCTTCCTTACTGAAGATATGAGGCGCAACTTGCAGTAGTATATTTTGATCCTGCAAGAATGACATGGTATTTTAAAGTTGAAGAAGAAACTGCAGATGCTGGAAAATTGAAGTAGGACAAAAAATGTGGAGAACTCAACGGTGTGGGCAGGCATCTATTGTGGCTAAGGAAATTATTTCCATGGCTCCATACATGCTGCCTCACCGCTGAGTTTCTCCCCCTCCCCCCCCCACCCCCCCCCCCCCCCCCCCCCCCCCCCCCCCCCCCCCCCCCCCCCCCCCCCCCCCCCCCCCCCCCCCACCCCCCCCCCCCCCCCCCCCCCCCCCCCCCCCCCCCCCAGCATTTTTGTCTACCTGGTATTTTTAAAAGGACAGCAGGTGGTGTCATAAAGTTTAGAGGCGTCTGGTTCTTGGTTCTTGTTACTTGGTCTCCAAATATTTCCAACTGGAATTCAAACTGGAGGTGGAGAAAGGGTAGGGGTTAAGCCAAGAGGGTCATTGGGAAGATGTGCCACTCTTTAAATTTAGTTGCATCTAGGCCTAGCTGGGCAAACGTGGTTTGGTGGAGATTAATTTCCATGCTTTAATAGTGCGGACAGGTGGACAGGCACCTGGATAGGAAATAGGAGATGGGTACAAAATGCTGGAGTAACTCAGCCGGACAGGCAGCGTCTCTGCAGAGAAGCAATGGGTGACGTTTCAAGGTGGAGCTTTCTTCAGACTGAGAAGTCAGGGACAGGGAGGACACAATATAGAGGGTAAGGTGTGAAAAGGTGACAACAAAGGGGAAAATATCAAGGAAATGTAGACACAGGTAGCGAGTTCCTGGTTATAAACCATGGTCGTCGAATCGGAGAGGAGGAGGAAATCTTAGTGAGGTGCAGCGAGGGTGAGTGTGGAGAGTGTGTTGCAGGGCCAAGTGCCGGCAGGTGGGATTAATGGAGATGGGGCATGTTGGTCGCCATGGTCAAGATGGGCTGAAGGGCCTACTTCTGTGCTGTATGATTCTATGATAAACAAAAGGAAGCAAAATGTACATGTTACAAGGAAATAATGAAGATTTTTAAGATGAGGATCCTGAAACCATTTTAATTCTTATTTTCCATCTGAGCCAAGATTGTGATGTTAGAGAGAATAAGCTAATAGACAAAATGACTTTGATGTGTTGGAAGTGAAGAAGGGTCTCGACCTGAAATCAACCTATTTCTTCGGCTCCCATAGATGCTGCCTACCCGCTGAGTTTCTCCAGCATTCTTGGTAAAACCTACCGTTGATGTTTTGGAAGGTTAAATTGTGTGAATTCCATGACTTGTTTTCTCCATTAAAACTGCAAATAAGTTTACATCCATTAAATGGATTGTGGCAATATTTGACCATAGTCTTCTACCACAAAATCCATGTAAAAGTGTAGGGTTCATCTGCAAATATTACTAAAAATAAACACTGCCCTGTTGCTTTGGAGACCCTAGTCTTTTAGGAATTTTAAGTCATGGTGTTTCCTTTTAAAATAACCCAAGTGCACACAGTCAAGATGGCAAGTGGTTTATCTTCCAAAAGGAGTGCACAAACACAGCTGCGTGAGATGGCTTTGAGCTGAAGCCCAGCTGCTTTGGTCAAATATTGGGAAGCTCCTGAACTTTGCCACAATTCGGAATTTATCACCTTTTGGCAAAATAACATGCCATTGTCCACGTGTAGGAAGGAACTGCAGTTGCTGCTTTAAACCGAAGATAGACACAAAAAACTGGAGTTAAATAGAATTTATCCTAACATTTCTTCTATTTGTGATAAATGTCAGAACTTGAAAGCTAACTTAACGCATAGTTTTGTAACATGTATAAAACTCAACTATTATTGGACAGAAATCTTTAGGAATTGATCTCTGAAGTTCTTAAAAATTAAAACTGGACCAGATCCAAAATTAATCATATTAGGCGTTCCGAATTCAAAATCTAATTTAACAGTATAACCAAAGAAATTTCTTGGCATACGGTGTTGATAACTAGGGTGAAAAAATTAATATTGTCGAAATTTTGAAGGAACATTAGCCCCCACTATTAAAATTGACGTGGAAGTGTGTAATGGCATTTGAAAAATCAATTTGTCCTAATGTCAATTTTAACTCTTTGAAAAATATGGCTCCATAATCAGAATTTTGAAGGTAGCTGTTCTTAGGCATCACACTCAATGGGACCCGGCAGATTAGATAAAAAATATTTTTTTTTTTTTGATTTGTATGCATGTCTCTATGTAATCATTAATTGAAATTGTGTTATCACTATTAAGATGTTAATATATCTATAATCTTTTTTTTCCTTTTTCTTTTTTATTTCTCTTTCTCTCTCTATATATCAAAATTATTATTTATCACCATTCTTATGATTAAAATCTATAGTTTCTTTTTCTACTTTCTAAAAAAATAGAAGTTTTATAAGAAATTATTTGTAACATCCGTGTATACTGTATTGAAATAAGATGTTGTGTAGTTTGAAGAAGTTTGTTATAAACGTTGTTAAAAATATTATTTTAAAAATAACTGAGCTACTCAGCAGGACTAGTGCAATCTTCTGGAGAAAAGAATAGGTGATTGTTTCGGTCAAACTTTTCTTCCAATCTGAGGAAGGGTCGCGACCCACAACGTCACCTATTCCCCTTGTTCTCGAGATGCGCCGCCCATGATCTTACTCCATTTTTTGGTCGTCTGACTGGTGTCCCATCTTGATATCAACAGTGGTGGTATAAAAGGATTGAATAGCACAAAAGTGACTTGAAATTGTTCAAACTATTACTTCGCCGATAGACAAACAAAGTGCTGGAGAAACTCAGCAGGTCAGGCAGCTCCACAGAGAGAATGCAGTATGTGACGTATTCAGATCCTGGTGGCATTGTATCTCTTTTATCCCCTGCAGAAACAAGTCTCAGTAAATTATCGTGTTTATTTAACAATGAGATTTATTTTTGGGTCCCCAAAGCAGAACAATGCTTGTCCTGAAGAGTTTTTTGCACTGTTTTGTATTTTTTTTAAAATTCTGAATAAAGTTTATTTTTGGAAATCTTTATTTATCTTTTTATATACATATATATAATTTTTTTTTAAAGCACCATTATGAACTTCGAGTTATTCTTAATGTTTGGAAACTATTTTGATAGTTTTTTTATCATTGCAATCATAAACGAATCAAAGCTAATTTAGGAATTGTACGTCTCAGATTTATTTTTGGAACTTCATGGCTTGAAAGTAAGATTTTTTTTTTCTCTGAAACGCAATTAATTCCTCCAATTAGAAAACTCTGCAGCTGTGTCTATTTCAGTACTTCACTCTTCATTGCCAAATGGATTTCAGATGTGGAAAGTTACAAGTGGCCAGGAAAATAGGGTTGTGAGCTGTTTTGCATTCATCTACACTGTGACTGGGCGATAAAGGTCACTGAAGGGTCATGCACACGAGGGTTGGCAGGTTGGATATTTTCCCATGGCTGAGTATCTGGAGCCGGTAAAGAGTGTATTGGAGGAGACCATAAGAAATCGAGGTTTGATGAACCTTTTTGGTATGTCTTATCCGGAATTAATGGAGGACCAGTCTCTGCTAATACCATCTGTGGGTTCATGGATATGTGAGGAAGGAACTGGGCAGAAGCTGGTTAAACACTGGAAGATCGCCACAAAAAAGCTGGCGTAACTCGGCAGACAGGCAGCAATCTCTGGATGAGAAGGAATTGGTGACGTTGAGGCGGAGACCCTTCTCTTCATACTGAGAGCCACGGAAAGAGAGTCTAAGATATGGGAAGGGATATGTTGTGAAGACTGAACAGGTCAAGTAAATGTAGAACTGATTCATTTGTATACTGAGGTGAACAAGTGGGCAGGCAATTGGTAAAATTCAATCAGAAGACAGTGAAACAAGTTTGGAGAACGAGGGTGGGGAGAGGAGGGAAAGTAAGCGATAACGATGAAGCAAGAGAAATCAAAAACCGCGGGTTTTTAAACGGATATGCAAGTGAATGGAGAGTTATGGGATAGTCATGATATTGGTGCTGAAACAACCATTTTGTTCCAATAACAAGCAACATAATTGGCTGACAACAATTTATGACGGTTTATCTGCAAGATTTAAAAAAAATTGGGCATATTATGTGAGAAATTCAGACCAGGCTGGAATGGAAGCTGAAAAAGGGGGATTAATTCAGTCTACAATAAGTTCAACACGCCCTTTGACCTAGTTTGAAAAGGGTCTCAACCCAAAAATGTCACCTTTTCCATTTTTCTCACTGAGATGCTTATCTAACCTGCTGATTTACTTCAGCACTTTTGTGTCCTATTGTCTTAATCAGCATCGCAGTTCCTTTTTGTGTTTCTACTAATATGTCCCAGAACGATCCCAGAGTTCTTGAATCCTGTGTGAAATTACTTTCAAGTCGATGCTTTTGCTTCATTCCTTTTCACAAGGGAGTGCGCATGTTATCTAATCCTCTGTGTACAATGATAATCTGCTTATGAAGTTGTCCTTCTCAACCTGCTATCAATCACTGTCCATTTGTATGTTATGAAAGGCACCCACTTTCACTCTTAGCCATGCTGAATTTCAAATAGGAGTGTACTGGGACTTCAAAACTCATCTGAAAGTAACATAAAAATCGGCTCTGTAGTGCAGTAATTGGATTTAATTCGGGGAATGAGAATTTGATTCAGTATGAACACTGAAGTCGTGTTGTGGAAGGAAAAATGCGAAACGCCAAGTGTCTCTATAATACATTGTAAAAATTTAATCATAAATGCGATTAGATCTGGAGAGGCCACTGCTGCCAGTCAAGGATCAGTTGCAAATTGGAGATGATCAGAAGGTCCTAATTGGAGATGTTTAGGTACCTTGAGTGTCTGACCCACTGAGTTACTCCAGCACTTTGTGTTTTCTTTCTAGACCAGCATCTGCAGTTCCTTGTGTTTACTTTGCAGTGTTGTACGGCAGGAAGAATGATTAGCGATGAGAAGTTTAGTTACAGATTTAGTTGTGATACAGGGCGGAAACAGGCCCTTCGGCCCACCGAGTCCGCACCGACCAGCGATCCCCACACATTAACACTACCCTACACACAGTAGGGACAACTTTTATATTTACCCCAAGCCAATTAACCTACAAACCTGTAGGTCTTTGGAGTGTGGGAGGAAACCGAAGATCTCGGTGGGGGGGGGGGGACCCCATTCAGGTCACGGGGAGAACGTACAGACAGCACCCTTAATCAGGATCAATCGTGCGTCTCTGGCACTAAGGCAGTAGCTCTACCGTGCGCCACCGTGCTGCCCAGTGTGTCACTGGTGATAAATCACTAAAACCAGTCCAAAACGACAGATGTACACATTCCTATGAAGATGTGTGTAACATTTTTAATTCAAAATGGTAGATGAATGAAATTTGAAAAAAGATTAATTGCACACTATAAACCTGTGAAAAAATATCTCGTCCGGAGATTTGGTCAAACTTCATGCGTTGCTCTCCAGGCTACCTAAAGCTGCAAAAACAAATCCTGCCCATCCCCGCCCTTTTGTGGTCAAACTGCCACTCCCACAACAAGGATAGAAATTGGGATTTAAAAGTATCTGCAGGTTGCTGGTTCAAATATTTTGAAGTACCTGCAGGCTAATGTGTCTTCTCCCAGTGGCTGTGAAATGAATTAGGAGCAGGAATTGGCAAAGGTCACTTGGCTGTTGAGCATATTCTACCAGTGGATAATTGATGATTCCATTGCAATCTTCTGCAACCCTACCTACCCCAACGCCACCCATTCCTTCTCTCCAGAGTTGCTGCCTCTCCCGCTGAGTTACTCCAGCATTTTGTGTCTGTCTTTGGTTTAAACCAGCATCTGCAGTTCCTTCGTGCACATTTTGTCTGCCTACCCCAGCATTTATTTTGTTCCTGTGCTCATCAAGAATCAATCGATCTCCAGCCTTGAGCAAATTTTTAAGACTCTGCTTCCACCATTTTAAGGATTAGAGTCATACAGCATGGCAACAGGGTGTTAGATAGAAACATAGAAAGTAGGTGCAGGAGGAGGCCATTCAGCCCTTTGAGCCAGCACCGCCATTCATTGTGATCATGGCTGATCGTCCCCTATCAATAACCCGTGCCTGCCTTCTCCCCCATATCCCTTGATTCCACTAGCCCCTATAGCTCTATCTAACTCTCTCTTAAATCAATCCAGAGACTTGGCCTCCACTGCCCTCTGTGGCAGGAATTCCATAAATTCACAACTCTCTGGGTGAAAAAGTTTTTTCTCACCTCAGTCTTAAATGACCTCCCCATTATTCTAAGACTGTGGCCCCTGGTTCTGGACTCACCCAACATTGGGAACATATTTCCTGCATCTAGCTTGTCCAGTCATTTATAATTCTATATGTTTCTATAAGATCCCCCCTCATCCTTCTAAACTCCAGTGAAAACAAGCCTAGTCTTTTTAATCTTTCCTCATATGACAGTCCCAGGGATCAATCTCGTGAACCTACGCTGCACTGCCTCAGTCACAAGGATGTCCTTCCTGTTGGTGGGAAAAAGCTATTCTTGACCCTGGTGGTCATGTTTTTCAGACCTGTACCACCTCCCCGAAGGTATTAGTGAAATGAGAGTGTGGCCAAGTGGGTGTAGGTTGTTGATGATGCGGGCTGCCTTTTTGAGGTTGCATCTCCTATACATCGATGGTGGGGGGTCGGTACCCATGATGGACGGGTCGATGTCCCTGCATTCTTGGGCATTCATGTTGCCGAACCAGGCCGTGATTTAACCGGTCAATATGTTCTCTGACATGCGCCTGTCGAAGTTTAAGAGAGAATTTGTCAACATATGACGAGCATTTGACGGCACTGGGCCTCTACTCGCTGGAGTTTAGAAGGATGAGGAGGGAAACTTACCGAATAGTGAAAGGCCTGGATAGAGTGGATGTGGAGAGGATGTTTCCATTGGTGGGAAAGTCTATGGCCAGAGGTCATGGCCTCGGAATTAAAAAATGATCCGTTAGGAAGGAGATGAAGAGGAATTTCTTCAGACAGAGGGTGGTGAATCTATGGAATTCATTGCCACAGAAGGCTGTGGAGGTCAAGTTAATGGAATATTTAAGGCAGAGATGGATAGATTCTTGATTAGTACGGGTGTCAGGGGTTATGTGGAGAAGGCAAGAGAATGGGGTTAGGAGGGAGAAATAGATTAGCCATGATTGAATGGCGAAGTAGACTTGATGGGCCGAATGGCCTAATTCTGCCCCTAGCACTTTTGGACGTACTGAATCTGCACAGTCTTCGAAGGAAAGTCTTTCTTTGTGATTGCATTGTTGTGCTGTTGCCAAAAAAGATCGTCAGATGTGCACACCCAGGAACGTGGAGGTTGTTGTCTCTCTCCATCGCCAACCCATCGATGAAGAAGAGTTTGTGGATCCTTGCCTTTCCCCTTCTAAACTCAACAACGGCTCATCGTCTTGCTGATGTTGAGAGCAAGATTGTTCTTCTGGCACCATTCAATCAGATCGCCATTACTCTTACAGTCTGAAGCATTTTATAGCAACGCCTTGGGGAACGAACAATATCTTGAAGAAAGATCAAATCATTATACAGGACTGAAATTTTCCTTGCTTTTTAAAAAAACCTTTGGACTGTGTAATAGATGTTGCTAACTCTTCAACCATTATTCCAGTATTATTCCTGGGCATGAATCTGAGCAATTCCATCTACTGGTTCTGTTGGATCAAAACCTTCCAAGTGTTGGTCATCAGTTCCTCCCAATGTAGAATAATACTGGAATAATGATTGAAGAGTTAGCAACATCCGTTACACAGTCCAAAGGTTTTTTTAAAAAGCAAGGAAAATCTTGTCTGGAAATATCACGATTTGGTTTGGGAACTGCTCTGCCCAGGACAGGAAGGCTCTGCAGAGAGTAGTGCGTTCGGCCGAACTTCACTCGCCCCTCTGCAGGAACTATACATCAGAAGGTGTAACACCAGAGCCAATACGATAATGGGAGACCCCTTCCACCCCTGCAACGGACTGTTCCAGCTGCTACGGTCAGGCAAACGTCTTCGTTGCCATGCTGTGAGAACGGAGAGGTTGAGAAGGAGTTTCTTCCCAGAGGCCATTAGGACTGTAAGAGCTTACCTCACCAGGGACTAACTTCACTGGACCATTCTACTGTCTTTTTAAACTTGCTGGGTTTTTTTTCCTTTTTCCTTCCTCCCACAATATTTAATATGTGATTCTGTTCCATTCTGTTTGTTCGTTTTTTGCACAAAGTCCGCGCGCATTGCCACTTTCATTTCACTGCACATCTCGTATGTGTATGTGACGAATAAACTTGACCTGACGACTTGATGTGTTCCATAAATTGCAACTTCCTGCAGTTTATTCATTAGAATTTAGAAATACAGCACAGACATACAACCCTTCAGCCCATTGAGTCCTTGCCGACCAGCGATCACCCCGTACGCTAGTGCTATGTTACACACTAGGGATAATTAATCATTTTTTACCAAAGCCAAATTTATTAAAAATTAATATTTTTTTGCTATGTTACACACTAGGGACAATTAATTTTTTACCAAAGCCAATTGACCTGGATGCCTTTTGGAGTGGGGGAGGAAACCAGGGCACCCGGAGAAAACCCACGGGGTCACGGTCCATACAGACAGCACCCGTAGTCAGGATCGATCCCGGGACTCAAGGCAGCAGCTCTATCATTTCACCACCGTGCTGCCCCAGGCCGATGGAAGATGGCCATTCCGACAGTCCCTGCCTAGCTCCTGTACAGCTGCAAGGTTGAATAGACGATCGCAAGGTCAGAATAGGGACGTCTGCTGCCGGTTGCACAATGTTCGGCATCCTCTGACTCATTAGATAGCGAAGCAGTCCACATCCAAATGCAGCAATGCCTGGACAGTCTCCAGGCCCGGGCTGATAGGTGGCAAGTAACACATCACACCACACAAGAACCAGGCGATGATGATATCCTACAAGAGAAATTCCAACTGTTGCCCCTCCCCCCACCACCACCTCCGACATTCTACGGCACGACCATTACTGAATCGACCACTGCCTGCAATCTGGAGATTATCAATGACCTGAAACTGAGCTGGAACAGGCATGTATCCAGTGTGGCTACAAGAACAGGTCACAGGCTTGGAATTTTGCAGCCAATAACTCTCCTCCTAACTCCCCAAACCCTGCCCAATGTTTACAAGGCTCAAGTCAGGAGCGCGATGGAGCACTCTTCACTAACTTTGATGAGTGCAGCTTGGTTTGGAGATGCAGCATGGAAACGGGCCCTTTGGCCCATCGAGTCCTTCTTCTTCGGCCCCCTTGACCATGGGTGTCTCCAGGGTGCTATCCCCTAAATGGAGAACGCCTGTGCGTGACTTTGTTTAACTTGGGGGAGACTGGCGCACAGACAGCCACCACATGGTCCTTGACAGATCTGGGTCAGGATCCAGTGGCATGGAGTCCAAGACGACCGGAGACCATTTTTTGCTGCAGCTGATTTTTTGCTGCAGCTCCACCAAGGTCAGCCATCGTCCTCCGCCTGTTCCACCGTTGAGGTCTTGGTTGGATTGCTCTTTGTCAGAGACCTCCCCCTCGACCTTACCACCATGGGTGGCCCTACCATGAGCATAGCTCCGGATGGCATCGCTCTCAGGATCTCAGGTCCACACAAGCTTCTCCACGGAGATGTTGATCGTGACCAAAGGAGAAGTGGCCCACAGGGTGCACACCAACCATCGATCATCAATTCACACTAGTTCTATCATCCCACTTTTACACCTTGCCACACACTCGGGGCAATTTACAGAGGCCAATTAACCTACAAACCTGCGCATCTTTGGGATGTGGGAGGAAACTGGAGAACCCCAAGGAAACCCATGTGGTCACGGGGATAACCTGCAAACTCCACATAGACAGCAAATAGATTTTTTTTTAAATAATTATAAAATAAACTTTATTCTCAATAAAATATGTATACACTACAGGAACAATGCAAAACTTCTTCCAACATTCTCAGAGGCTATACATACATTCATTTTGTCGTTACGTAGTGTTTACAAACTCCACCACACCCTGCCCCCCCCCCCCAAATGTCCAGCAGAAGGTGGACCTTCTTTTAGAAGGCGTTTTAGAAAGGTGAGGAGGAACTTCTTTAGTCAGAGGGTAGTTGATCTGTGGAACTCATTGCCATAGAGGGCTGTGGAGGCCAAGTCAGTGGATATTTTAAAGGCAGAGGTAGACACATTCTTGATTAGAACAGGTGCCAAGGGCTATGGGGAGAAGACAGGAAAATGGGATTTGGAGGCAGAGATCAGCCATGATTGAATGGCGGAGCAGACTCGATGGGCCCAATGGCCAAATTCTACTCCGACAACTTGTCCACTTGTGACCCTAGACTGGGGTCCTCCCCCACACAGCCTTGGCATTGGCTGCACCGAGCTTCAGTGAGTTCCTCATCACCTCCTCCTGCAGTCTGGGGCGGGCCCGCCGGCAACATTCCCCGACGGGCATCTCGCTCCGCTGGGAGGTCAACAAAGTTGGGACAGGCCAAAGAGAGTCTTTTACTGTGGTTGATGACCTTCCAGCAGCACTTGAGGTCCGTCTCCGAATGTGTCCCTGGGAACAGCCCGTAAATCGGTGAGTCCTCTGTTGTGAAGCTGTTCGGAATAAACCGTGACGGGGACCCTTGCAAACTTCTCTAGGCTCTCTTTGCACAATGTTCGTTTGGGAACTCTGCTGAGCTCTGTTGCGGCCCCAATGATGCGAACAGCACGTGACAGGAAATAAAAGCGGAGATTGGTGTGAAACGACAAAGTAAATGTTTGTTAAACTCCTCTTCCATGCTAATTCCCGTGATCGGGTCACCAAAGCCAACCAAGGAAACAATGGTCAAAACAGGAAACAAACAGAAGCAGATGTTCTTTGCAATTATGTTTAAAATAGACTGGTGGTGGTAAAGTTTCCTTTCTTACTAAACTGCTGCTGGCCTCGGCTCTTGGAAGCTGCTTTCATAATAGGTTCAGTTGCCTTGCTGGGGGGTAGTCTGAAGAGCTTTGCAGTCAAATGGCACAGTTCTCAAGGGTGTGGAGGAACAGAGGGCTTGGTTGCCCATCCAAGTGGTGGCATAGACCCCAGCTTCCAGATTAGGTCAGAACCTTCACCATCATCCTGACTTGCTAAACTTGACCAGCGGCATGTGACAGTTTGAGCAGTGGAACCTTTTTTTAAGAAGGTATAATTAACAAGGGTTATAGGGTATAAGGAAGATACAAGGAACAATGGAGGGTGTAGGAAGGAACTGCAGATGCTGGTTTAAGCCGAAGATAGACACAAAAAGCTGGTGTGACTCAGCAGGACAGGTAGCATCTCTGGAGAGAAGGAACGGGCGACGTTTCTGGTCAAGACCCTTCTTCAGACTCCTCTTACATGCTCATTCCCTTGATTGTGCCTGACGAAGGGTCTTGACCCGTAACGTCGCTCGTTCCTTCTCTCCAGAGATGCTGCCTGTCCCGCTGGGTTACTCCAGCTTTTTGTGCCTATCTTCGGTTTAAACCAGCATCTGCAGTTCCTTCTTCCTACACATCAATGAGTTCAGTTTCGGTTGATTTTATTGTCACGTGTACACAGCCAGCGGAAAGACAAAACATGATTGCATTCGATACATTTACAGTATATAGAGAGATACATGATAAGGGAATAATGATTAGTGCAAGGTAAAGATTTGTGTCTATCTTAGGAACAATGGAGAACCCAGCATGGGGGGGGGACACGCTCTGAGGAGGGGGAGAGTGGGGGACCTGACGCGGGGGTACTTGGTAACTTTGTCAGTGCCCTTTATGTGGCAACTATTTGCATACCTCGGGTAGGCAAGCAAAGAATTTCACTGTGACTTGTCACATGTCACAATAAAGTATTCAATTCAATTCAATTATGAACAAAAAGATAATTTTGCTTAAATTACATCTTCCACAATGTGTCCGAGAGCCCTCTGGGGAATAATGTGCGTTTGAAATATCATCATTGTAGAAGTGTGGATAAGTGGATGGTCTTCCGACAAGAGTCCGGGGCAGCACGGTGGTGCAGCTGGTGGAACCCCTGCCTCACGGAGGCCCAGGGTTCGATCCCGACCCCGGGTGCAGTCTGTGTGGAGTTTGCACGTTCTCCCTGTGACCGTGTGGGCTTTCTCCAGGTGCCCCGGTTTCCTCCTACGTCCCAAAGGTTTGTAGGTTAATTGGCCTCTATAAATTGCTCCATGCTGTATAGAGTGGATGAGAAAGTGGGATAACTTAGAACTAGGGTGAACGGGTGTTTAGTTTAGAGATGCAGCGCGGAAACAGGCCCTTCAGCCCACTGAGTCCACGCCGACTAGCGCTCCCCGTATGCCAGCAATATCCGACAGGCTGGGGATAATTTTTGCCGAAGCTGAATTAACCCACAGACTTGCACATTTTTGGAGTGTGGGAGGAGACCGGAGCTCCCGGAGAAAACCCATACGGTCACGGGGCGAACATACAAACTCCGTACAGGCAGCACCCGTAGTCAGGATCGAACCCGTGTCTCTGGAGCTGTAAGGCAGCGACTCTACCGCTGCGCCACCGTGCCACTCCTAATCGATGAATGATGGTCAGCATGGGCTCGGAGAGCCGGACAGTCTGTTTCCCCAGCACTATCTTTAAATGTTAAATGAAAAAAAAGTAATTGGATAGAGTTCGGGGGCAGAGACCCTGGCTGACTTCTTCCCACTCTGTAGCCACTGGATAATCATGGATAGTCAGGCATTTAAAATGGTTCCAGTGCACGGTGCTCTTTTCATGTTCTTCCCAAAGAAGGATCTACGATCATCTGGTAAAATGGCTCGACACTATTAAATCTCTTGTCCACCTGCAAATCTCCCCTCTGCTCATCTATTGTACTTAGCGTTGCCAACTTTCTCACTCCCAAATAAGGGACAAAAGGTCAAAATAAGGGACAAATTCCCAACGGCAAATCGTTGACCGACTCGGCCGTGGCTGGGTGAATGATGAGTTGGCCCGGGCGCTAAACTGCGCACGTAGCCCAGCCGGCGGGCCAGCTGAGGAGTTTTGGCCCAGGCGTGACATTGATCGCAAAGTCCGGCACCCCATCCAACTCATGAACCGATGATCGGCCCGTGAGAAGGTGGGGTGGTGGTGTCTGCAGTAAGTGAAGGTCGAAGGGTCGGACAGCTGGCCGGGCTGCCGACTGACGGGGCCAGTGCACGGCTGCTGCTGCACTCCATGGGCTGCACCACGTCGGGACGGGTGAGGCGGGGACGGATGCGGCGTCCCCTCGACCTGAGTAGTAGCAGTCAAATACGGGGCAAAGCTATTCACTCTACCTCAGTACACGTGACAATAATCAGCCTAAACCTAAACCACTGATGGCAATGATAGCGTTTCAACTGCTGTCTTTGCAGAGATCAGGTTTTTTTTTTCTGCAATCTGCAGACTGTTGTGTCTCACTGCAAATTGGCTTCCAGGATGGTGCCCAACCCAGGCGACTATTTGTGTGCTAGCCCCAGAAGCAGATTTACAATTGCACATTACAATCGCTCCACACTTTTAAATCTCTACTCCTTCAGCAAAATTTCTTCTATACCCTGTAAATGGCTCAATTGTTTGCTCGATGAGCAGAATTAGGCCATTCGGCCCATCAAGTGTACTCTGCCATTCAACCATGACTAATCTGTCTCTCCCTCCCAACCCCATTCTCCTGCCCTATCCCCATAACCTCTGGCACCTGTACTAATCAAGAATCTATCTATCTCTCTCTCTCTCTGCCTTAAAAAATATCCACTGATGGCCTCCACAGCCTTCTGTTGCAAAGAATTCCACAGATTTACCACCCTCTAAAGAAATTCCCCCTCATCTCTTTCCTAAAAGAGCGTCCGTTAATTCGGAGGCTGTGACCTCTAGTCCTGGACTCTCCCACTAGTGGAAACATCCTCTCCTCCAGCAACTTAATTTTGCTGTGTACCCCCAAAATCTCCAAGGAAATAGTTTATCTGTCTCCATTGGCCAGACTTGAACACTGACACTGAACAGTGCAGTGTTGTGTCATCTGCCTTTCCCAACAAACCTTTCCTATGTAAATCAGAAATGCAAAGCTTGGTGCAACAGCCATGCAAATCTTCGGCAGACTAATGTACTAATTTGAGCTGACGCTTGTCCGTCTCTGCAGCAGCTTGCTCTTTAACCTTCATGGAGTATTCACGGGCAACGTTTCAGAATTGTAAGTTTTTTTTAAATTCAAAATCAATGTTATTCAAATTTTTTTTTAAAAATGTGTACAAGCCGTGCGGCGGCCACAGTGGCGCAATGGTAGAGTTGCTGCCTGGCAGCGCTCGCAGCGCCGGAGACCCGGGTTCGATCCTGACTATGGTTGCTGTCTGTACAGAGTTTGTACATTTTCCCCGTGACCTGCCTGGGTTTTCTCCGAGATCTTCGGTTTCCTCCCACACTCCAAAGACGTACAGATGTGTAGGTTAATTGGCTTGGTGTATGTGTAAATTATCCCTAGTGTGTGTGTGTAGGATAGTGTTAATGTGCGGGGATCGCTGGTCGGCGCGGACTCAGTGGGCCGGAGAGCCTGTTTCCGTGCGGTATCTCTGAACTAAACTAAACAAAAACTGCAAAACATTCTACCGACATTCTCGGAGGCTATACATGCATTCAATTCATCGTTACATTGTGTTTTCACAATTTTCCCAATCTTTGTGAATTGTCAGTGCATGTTTCCAGGTGTTGGAGGGTTTATTCTCCGCTACAACCCTCTTCCAACCAAGCATATACACTTGCATCTGAACTTTTACTCGTGGGAATGCCGACTTGCTAGCAAATGTTTGTCTATTTACATTCGAGCACTGTTGTTGTCTCCCAGGATACCATAAACATTCCTTCAAGTGGGAACTAATTGGTCACTTCATGGCACCGTGATGAATTATTCACCATTTCAACCATTGCACGTTTATTTGCAAGAGGGAATTATATGCAATACGCTTAATGTGAGTTTCGAGGCTGTCTTAACTCTGGAGCTGGGGAACAGCCTGGGGCTAATTCAACATGTGCAATTCAAATAGCCACCAAACGCTGGAGTAACTCAGCGGCCGGGCAGCATCTCTGGAGAAAAGGGACGGGCGACATTTCGGGCCGCAAACTCTGAAGCGTGGTGCACTCCGAATGCGCTCCCAAAAATATGTTGGGGAAAATACGGACCTATAATTCAGCATCCGGCTTCATAGAACTACAGAGGCTGGTTTGCACCGAAGATAGACTCAAAGTGTTGGAGTAACTCAGTGGGACAGGCATTATGTCTGGAGAGAAGGGATGTTTCAGGTCAAACGTTGATTTCTCTCATTTCAAGTAATCCCCAGCATTCCCTCAACCGTCACCCCTCCCACACCCACGTCGTCCTGCCAGTCCCACTGTTCAATCCATGCATCCCTTTGTTATCAACTCTTCCACAGCCAACAATGGACCATTGTGGGCTCCACCTTTCCTTGGTCATCGCTGCCGGCTCTAATTTATTCGGATCCTTTTCATACCTCTAGTTCCCCTCTCCGCTGTCCTTTGTCCCTGACTCTGAAGAAGGATTTAGACTCGAAATGTCACCTTTTCCTTCTCTCCAGAGATGCTGCCTGACCCGTTGAGTTACTCTAGCATTTTGTGCCTATCTTTGGTCTAAACCAACATCTGCCATTCCTTCCAACACAATACTATAATTATGTGGAGAAAATGTGTATTTAGGTTTCGGGACATTAAGTCAAAGAGTTTTGTTCACCTAGAATTACTTGACTCGGTTGTTTCGTAGTTGAATAACACAGAGGGACGATGTCTGTGTTTGCCTTTTTTGCGTTTAGCAAGTCGGGCAGTAGAGATTGCTACACAGGCATTGGCATCCCGGAGGAAGAATGGAAAACAATCCAAGATCCCTTTCCCCATAGTTGGAACAATGTGCATGCGTGTCTCACTTACAATGGTTCAATGTTTAGTTTAGAGACACAGCATGGGAACAGGCCCTTGGGCCCAGCGCTGTCCGTGCCAACCAGCGATCCCCGTGCACAAACACTGCCTTACACACTGGGGACAATTTACAATATTTACCAAAGCCAGTTAGCCAACAAACCTGTACATCTTTGCATTTCTGGGAGGAAGCCGATGATCCCGGAGCAAACCCACGCAGGTCCCGGGGAGAACGTACAAACTCCATACAGACAGCACCTGTAGTCGGGATCGAACCCGGGTCTCTGGCGCGGTAAGGCAGCGACTCTACCGCTGCTTCATCGCGCCGCCAACAGTTCAACGGTGCGTTATTTGTCACACGTGCAACTGCCCAGTGAAGTTCTTTTTGCATATACAACGCATGTGGGTGCCGCCATTTTTTGGTGCACATATTCAAAGTCCGAATTCCGATCGGCCCGCGCGCTCGATGTACTGGAGCAGCTCCCACGAACCGGCGTCCCCCTCCTCTCCTTGCCCGGAGGGGGCACCTCCTGCAGCCGACCGTGAAGGCGCTGGAGGTGTTACCTCCTACCAGACCTTGCTCCTCGCGTCTGACCTCTCCGGCTCCTTCCCGGTTAATGCTCCATAACTATAGATGTCAAACGTCTTTTATTGTCACATGTACCAATTAAGGTACAGTGATATTCAAATTACCATGCAGCCAGGTGAAAAAGAAGCAACAAGACACGCAAATACATAAACGTTAACATAAACGTCCACCACAGCGGATTCCCCACATTCATCACTGTGATGGAAGGCAAAAAAAGTCCAATCTCCCTCCTCTATTTCCCTCGCGGTCAGGACAGTCGGACCATCCGTCGGGGAGATCAAAGCTCCCGCAGCCAGCGGTCAAAGCCCACGCATTGGGGCGATCGGAACTCCCGCGACGGGGCGGTCGAAACTCCCACGGCTTGGCGTTCTCTGACCAGAGACCACGGGCTCCGTGAGGTTAAGTCCGCAAGCACCCATGGTTGGAGTTCCGAGGTCGATCCCGGGCAAAGGGATCGCGGTCTCCGCAATGTTAATGTCGCTTGGCAACCGCTGTGAAGCTCTCAAAATCGGTCTCCAGCAAAGGCCGGCAACTCCTCGATATTAAGCCGCAGTGCGGATGAAGATACGATACGGGAAAAAATCCCATCTCCGTCAAAGTAAGAGTTTAGAAAAAGTTTCCCCCAACTGCCCCTCCCCCCCCCCCCACCCCCCCCCACATAAAACAAGCTAAACACCACTAACAACATACATTTAAACACATACTAATTAAACACAAAGAAGGGAAGGACAGACAGACTGTTGGCGAGGCAGCCATTGCTGGCGCCACCATTGTGCTCCAAAACTGGGAGCCAAGTGCTCCACAGCAGAATAAGGAGCCAGATACAACTCCTCGTCTCATTTAGAGCTTGAGGGTTAGTTGATTAGGAATGTACAAGCCCCAGCAGACTCTGCCACAACAGAACGATGCCTTCAAGGAAGGCGGACTTGGTGAATGCAGGCACCAATGAATGCCTGTGTGTGCGGTGTACTCTCTAATACTCGTGATCCGGTTGGTGTTGATGAGTGGAACTGCCAGGGAATCGAGCAGCTGAACACTGAGAGATAAGGTAACCTTTCATCATCTTGCAGGTTGTAATGTACTGCCAATATCTCTGTGCTGTCCCTGGTGCTGAGGCATGGCTATTCTGCTGCTTTTAATGAGCTCAGCCGTGTGTCTGTCTGGATCCCAGATTAGACCTTGGAGGTACAGCGCGGAAACAAGGCCTTCGGCCCACCAAGCCCCCGCCAACCAGCGATCCCGCTCACTAACACTCTCCTACACACTGGGGATAATTTTACAATTTTACCAAAGCCAATTAACCCACAAATCTGCACGTCTTCAGAGTGTGGGAGGAAATCTGCGCGGTCACAGGGAGAACGTACAAACTCCATAGAGACAGCACCCGTCGTCTGGATCGAACTTGCGTCACTGGTGCTGTGAGGCAGCAACTCTACCACTGTGCCCAGCTCTGTGCCAGGATGTATCTCTGCCAGCCATTCCCCCCACTGTAGATAATCCTCGGCCCCGGAAGTTGTGAATGCAAACACACATGGCAACAGGAATATAGAACAATAGTATCTGGAAATACTTTCCTGATGGTAATATTGGCTCAGCTGCAAACCCTGAGACAGGTGCTGCCAGGGTGTAATGATTCTCTGGATCATTCATGCCAGCATGTTTTTGCTTAAATATCTTATTCCATGGCCAGAAACTCAAATAACACCAGATTTGTGTTTGCGTTGCTGTGGATGTAAATAAACTTGATACTTGCACTCCGAGCTGCTGCCTTACAGTGCCAAAGACCCGGGTTCGATCCTGACTGTGGGTGCTGTCTGTGTGGAGTTTGCACGTTCTCCCCGTGACCTGCGTGGGTTTTCTCCGAGATCACCGGTTTCCTCCTACACTCTAAAGACGTGCAGGTTTGTAGGTTAATTGGCTTGGTATAAAAGTAAATTGTCCCAAGTGCATGCAGGATAATGTTAATGTGCGGGGATCGCTGGTCGGCGCGGACTGGGTGGGCCAAAGGGCCTGTTTCTGCGCTGAATCTCTGAACTCAACTAAACACCGGGTGTGAAATTCACCAGGACGGGTGGAATACCAATTTTAACGTCTTGTCAATATTATATCTATTGATTTCAAATGTGTGGAGACCCACAACAGTCTGGGACTTGCCTGGAACAGCCACCGCTCGTGAGAACGATGAGAATGCAATGGAGGTCAATGAAAACATGGCGCCTCTTGCATGGGGGCTCAGTAGGCTATTTCAGTACGCTTGCTAATCGGGGATCGGGGGTTTCAAGTAACCCCTGCATTCCCTCTCTCTCTGTCTCTCCCCCACCCTAGTCATCCTATCAGTTGCACTGTTGGTATCTCTTCGTAATCCCCTCCCCCACAGCCAACAATGGACTATTGTGGGCTCCTGGGGCATCGGTGCCAGAGATTTGTTCTGCACCTTTACATACCTCTAGTTTCCTACCCCCCTGACTCTGTCTGAAGAAGGGTTTTTGACCCAAACCGTCACCAACTCATTCTCTCTGGCTATGCTGCCTGACCCGCTGAGTTACTCCAGCACTTTACATAAAAACATAGAAAATAGGTGCAGGAGTAGGCCATTCGGCCCTTCGAGCCTGCACCGCCATTCAATATGATCATGGCTGATCATCCAACTCAGTATCCCGTACCTGCCTTCTCTCCATACCCCCTGATCCCTTTAGCCACAAGGGCCACATCTAACTCCCTCTTAAATATAGCCAATGAACTGGCCTCAACTACCTTCTGTGGCAGAGAATTCCAGAGACTCACCACTCTCTGTGTGAAAAATGTTTTCCTCATCTCGGTCCTAAAGGAATTCCCCCTTATCCTTAGACTGTGACCCCTTGTTCTGGACTTCCCCAACATTGGGAACAATCTTCCTGCATCTAGCCTGTCCAACCCCTTAAGAATTTTGTAAGTTTCTATAAGAACCCCCCTCAGTCTAACAACAGCGAGTACAAGCCGAGTCTATCCAGTCTTTCCTCATATGAAAGTCCTGCCATCCCAGGCATCAGCCTGGTGAACCTTCTCTGTACCCCCGCTATGGCAAGAATGTCTTTCCTCAGATTTGGAGAGATTTTGTGTCTCCCTTTGGTGTAAACCATCATCTGCAGTTCCTTCCTGCAAATATAGGCGCTCCCTGACTTGCGCAAAAGGCCACTTGTGTAAACTCGCTACGTTTATGTTAAACAATTCTGCCCACTGCTCTGTTTCTGAGTTGCGAGTCACGGTGGCAGTGCGCTGTCGCATGTGTGGCCTTTCAGCAAGGCACTCGGCTGTTCTCGCGGATGCTGCCGCATGGTCTCCGTGTGGGAACTCCCACCCGCTCTTCTGACCCGCGTAACACCTGACCTGCGCGACGGTCCGCGGGCGGGCGACACGGTGGCGCAGCGGTAGAGTTGCTGCCTCGCTGCGCCAGTGACCCGAGTTCGATCCCGGCTACGGGTGCTTGTCTGTACGGCGTTTGTACGTTCTCCCCATGACCTGCCTGGGTCCTATCCGAGATCTTGGGTTTCCTTGCGCACTCCAAAGACGTGCAGGTTTGTAGCTTATTCGGCTTGGTATAATAACAATGTAAATTGTTGCTAATGTGTGTGGGATAGTATTAGTGTGCGGGGATCGCTGGCCGGTGCGGACTCGGTGGGCCAAATGGCCTGTTCCCGTGCTGTATCTCGAAACTAAACTAAACTTCCTTAGTGGCAGCACAATCCCTACATGCATTTAAAGATTGGTTTGGGTTTTATCTCTAAGCTAAACTAAAGTCGGGGAGCTCCTGTACATAAATGAAGACTTGATTTTAATTTTTGTGTGCTATCCAGTGTCCAGTTCTGTGTTGGCTAGAGATGTTGTCATCATCAAATGACCAGCGGGAAGCAGTAATCTACCAAAACTCAGTGAATGGAGCTGGCAAAATCAGTGGCGGGTTTATTAATCTTTGAAATAGCGAGCATTTTTCATGAATGAACAGGCAGCTCGAGCGGAGGTTCGTAATCGATAATTCCGCTGTCCGCTGTGAGAATCAAATGATCCCAAAGGGACAGGAATCGATACACAACGTGCAGCATCTGTGGACTAATGTCCCTCTGTCAGATGGAAAACCTGAGAGACAGAGGGAACGATGTTGTGTAAGAATCTATCAAATGTTTCGCCCAGTCTGACGATCCAACTCCCTCCTCTCATGTGGCTAATTCAACCGGCCGTGGTAATTATCGCCAAGTGTTTGATATGGTAGAATAAATTAGTACATTTTTACGTGGATTTGTAAGGATGCCTATCAGCATCAAAGGGCTATTTCCAGACCTGTGGTAGCTTCATGATTTTAAGCCCGTATGTTTAATTCCCTTATCTTGCATCTGTACACTGTGGATGGCTCGATTGTAAACATGTGTCATCTCTCCACTGACTGGTTGGCCCGCAACAAAAGCTTTTCACTCTATCTCGGTGCACGTGAGAATAAACAGAGCTGAACAGTGCCAGAAAAGACAGGGAAAGCCTTGTACCAAGTGTGCAATGGCCACCTCCGACTGTTAACATGAGTGTTAATCTTGGCCCTGTTGGTGCGGGGATAGTGGCTACCTTGTCCCTTGCTGAGAGGTGGATTTGATTGCTCTGGTACGATGCTTCACACATATTCTGCCAAGATAGCGCAGGGGTAGAGTTGCCGCCTCACAGTGCCAGAGACCCGGGTTCGATCCTGACCACGGGGGCAGTTTGCACGGAGTTAGTACCTTCTCCCTGTGACCGGTCGCTCCGGTTTCCTTTCGCCCTCCAAAGGCAAAGTGTTTACAGGTTAATTGTCTTCTGTAAAATTGTAAATTGTCCCCTAGTGTTTAGGATCATGCTAGTGTACGGGGTGGGGGGAAACGCCGGTTGGTGCGGTCTCGGTGGGATGAAGGGCACGTTTCCTCGCTCTATCTCAAAACTAAGCTAATATATTAATCTGGTTCCAGTCACTTTAGAAAGGAAACAGGATTTGCCAGGAAGCAAGAGTAATGTTTAATGCAGTCCAAGGGCAAACAACGATAAGGGCATCACCTGCACTGAGCAAAGGGTTTGGAACACTTGCTGAAAATAGTAAAGATTTTTCTGCTCGTTTTAATACAAGTGCAGACAGACATGAATTGATTTCTCAATGAGAGAATATGAAAATGCTGTAAAAATACAAAACGCCAAGGGCTTTCGAGAATTATAGAAACAATAGTCATGATGCAATATTCCTTCCTCCTGCATAGAATAGAATTTAATGAACCCAGTGTCATACTTTATTCTCCAGTGAAGCACTTATGCCACTGAAACCAAACTACGGGATGGATTCTCGAGAGAATGGTCTATTCTCTCATTCAGGTTAAAAACGTTGTTGCAAGAGGGCTGGTATTATTGAACCAAGGAAGCAATAACTAACTAGCGTTAAATGACATGGAAACCATTTGCAAACACTGAATTTCACAACGTTATATACAAACTGGGGGAAATAAGTGAATTTTGAAGTCTTGTGTTGAATACATTTCTCTCAAAATTCTGATTAGAGTGTATAAAATCATGAGAGGAATAGATCGGGTAGATGCACAGAGTCTCTTGCCCAGAGTAGGTAAATCGAGGACCAGAGGACATAGGTTTAAGATGAAGAGGAAAAGGTTTAATAGGAATCTGTTGGGTAATGTTTTCATACAAAGGGTGGTGGGTGTATGGAACAAGCAGCCAGAGGAGGTAGTTGAGGCTGGGATCATTCACTTATTTAAGAAACAGTTAGACAGGTACATGGATAGTTGTTTAAGAAGGAACTGCAGATGCTGGAAAATCGAAGGTAGACAAAGATGCTGGAGAAACTCAGCGGGTGCAGCAGCATCTATGGAGCGAAGGAAATGGGCAACGTTTTGGGCCAAAACCCTTCTTCAGACTGAACATGGATAGGACAGGTTTGGAGGTTTTGTGGACCTAACACGGGCAGGTGGGACGTGTTGCCGGGCATTGTTGGCCAAAGGGCCTGTTTCCGCGCTGTCTCTAAACCTAAAATGAACTTGGGGAGAGCTCAGTTTTCCAAGTATTTTACTTGATAACAGGAAAGATAAAGGATAAATCTCTTTCCTCCCACCCCCTTCGCTTCCCCTCCCCACCACCCTACTTGTGCCTGGACTGGTTGTATCCATGTCTGAGGATTGGACCCCTGATTGAGTGCACAAGAAAACAGAACGTAGGCAGTGCGGGTTTGGAGGAGGTGGGGGGCATTCTAATGGTGGACCAGCCTACAGTACATTGGATAGATTACACTCCGCAGTTCTAGTCTAGCACCACTCAGCTACCACCAAAGCACACACCTATTCTCCAATTAGTTTAGTTTATCATCATGTGTATTGAGGTACAGTGAAAATCTTTTGTGTTTTATAACTGTTGGCAGATCAATTTTCCTTCTGGGATAAATAAAGTTTGATCGTATCGTAATAACGTTTAGTGTGCAAGGTAAAGTCCAATCAAAGATAGTCCGAGGTTCGTGAGTGGTCTAAGTCACTTCCTCGCCCTTCTTATCCCTTGCGCTGCAGTCTTACGCACATCAAATTGCGTCTTTTATGCTTTTTGACACCAGCGGACGTGCCCAGGTGCCTCGGGTCCTTAATAGGTTTTCTGAAATGCATAGAAGGTGCTGCATTGTTTGCGGGTGATTAAAAGTTCTCACTTAACTCCCGTTATAGATTAGCAAATGATGGAAATGAATGAGGCTGCATTTTCTGTCGAGCTATCAGTAAAATGCAGACTTTGCTTTCCAAAAAAAAAAAGGCCGTGCTGTTTTTGATTGTTGTGACAGCAGCTGCCTTTCATAGAACGTGATCTAAATTTATCGCAGTTCCCCCGGGGAACGAATAAATGTGTAGGAAAAGCATTGCTTCATACGGGAACAATAGAACCTCCTGTATTCAAGTCCTCACGTGCTGAACAGACCCATGTCCCTAGTGGCCACCAAACCCCCTGGACTTTCAGTTTGCTGAGGATCTTCGAAAAATGCTACTGCTTCCACAGAAAGCGATCTAATGGGGTATATTTGTTTAAGAAGGAACTGCAGATGCTGGAAAATCGAAGGTAGACAAAAATGCTGGAGAAACTCAACGGGTGAGGCAGCATCTATTGAGCAAAGGAAATAGGCGACGTTTTGGGTCGAGACCCTTCTTCAGACTGATCAATGTTGTATATTAATGCTCAAAATAATTCTGGTGGGTTTGAGTTTAGTTTATTGTCATGTGGACCGAGGTACAGTGAAGAGCTTTTGTTGTGTGCTAACCAGTCAACGGAAAGACAATACCCGATTATAATCAAGCTGTGCACAGATGCATGATAAAGGGAACAACGTGACTAACATTTAGTGCAAGGTAAAGTCTGGTCAAAGATGGTCTGAAGGTCTCTGATGAGGTTCAGGGCTGCTCTCTAGTTGTGGTAGGATGGTTCAGTGGCCTGATAACAACTGGACAGAAACTGTCCCTGAATCTGAATGTGTTTTTTTTTCAACTTCTGTACCTTTCTGCACGATAGGAGAAGGGAGAAGGAGTGGCCAGGGTGTCACTTCAAGTAGAGAGCCACTTAATTTCCCATTCCGTTACCTTTATAAAATAGTCAGATTCCCATACAGCACAGAAACGGGCTCTTCAGCCCAACGTGTCCATGCTGACCAAGATGCCCCATCTAAGCTAGTCTATTTGCCTGCGTATGAAACATAGTCAATAGGTGCAGGAGGAGGCCATTCGCCCCTCGACCCAGCACCGCCATTCAATATCATCATGGCTGATCATCCAAAATCAGTACCCCGTTCTTGCTTTCTCCCTCATCCCTTGATCCCTTTACCCCCAAGAGCTAAATGTAACTCTCTCTTGCAAACATCCAGTGAATTGGCCGCCACTGCCTTCTGTGGCAGAATTCCAGAATACAGAATTCCTGTAAAGGTTTTTCTTGTCCATATACTGGTCCAAGTATCTTCAATGCTGTGATTGCAGTTGCCTCAACAACCAACTCTGGCAAAACGTAGAAATAAAGAGCTACAGATGCTGGTTTATAGAGTGAATGCACGGGAGGTCAAATGGTCAGTGCGACCCACGGAGTCTCTCAAGCGTTCTGGAGGACAAGCAAGCCTCCATCATACACTCGTCACTCACGCAACGCTTACTTTTGTACCTGGGAAATACCGGCAAAATGGTCAGTTTTTGTGCTGTTAAACATACCATGCCCATGCAATTTTGGTGGACATTTGGAAAGCATGTGGCAGTGATTATAGATTACTTCAAAGTATTTTGTAATGGACCAATGTGTTTAGAGGCACGCGCCCAGACTTGGTCAAACTATAAACATCATAACACCATCAAATGTTTGATAGGTGTGACACCATGTGGAGTTATTGGGGTGGGGGGAGGGGGGGGGGGGGCAGAGGCACATATAAAACAATCACACTTTCATCTAACTTTTTTGGCCATCTGCTCCCTGGAGATGTCATTTTAGCTGATCGCGGTTTTGGCATAAAGGATGATGCCCGATGTTACGGTTGCGAAGCAGAAATTCCTGCATTTACAGGAGGGAAAGCACAACTGTCTGCGCTGGATGTGGAATAAAACTCGTGAGATTGCACATTTACGCATTCACGTAGAGCGTGATTGGTGCTGTCAGGCAAAAATATCTGATTCCAAGTCATACTGTACCACTGGAGTACATGGTAACCAACGCTGAAATTCAAGTACCCAAAATTGATTAAAAAAATTGCAAGGTTTTGTTGTGCACTTTTCAACTTAAATGGTCGAGTGGTCACAACAATGGGGCATGCAGTTCAACCCTTCCAAATGTGAAACCATGCGTGTCACCAGAAAGAGGCATCCAGGCGTCACATCTTACAACTTACTTGGTGTCACCCTTGAAGAATCCAAACAAACCAAGTATCTTGGCATCAAATTGCAGAATAATCTACGTTGGAACGGTCAGACTGATCATGCAACAGTGAAAGCAACAGGTGTCCTAAACTTCCTGAGGCGCAACTTCCATCATTGTTCAGCTTCTGTCACGGAGAAGCTGTATTTCACCCTTGTTAGACCTCATCTGGACTATGCAGTTGCAGCTTGGGACCCATACACAGATTAAAAACATTTCATCCATCGAACGTGTCCAAAGACAGGCCGCTCGATTTGTTACTAACACCTACGAGAGAGAAGCGAGTGTCACCAAACTTCTGAATTCTCTGGGGTGGAACCCTCTCCAAGACAGACGTGAAGCTCACCGTTTGACCTGTTTTTACAAAATGTTAAATGGTCAGCTAGACATAGATCACAAGACCTACACCAACCCCAAACCAATTAGGAGCCGACGAGGGCATTCGATCCAATTTGTGGTCCCAGCCACAAAGACAGATGTGTACAGCAATTTGTTCTTCCCGCGCACTATTAAAGCATGGAATAATCTCCACCAAACCACGGTTGCCCAGCCAGATGCAACTAAATTTAAAGTGGCACTTTCAATAACCCTCTCTGGCTAAACCCCTCCCTTCACCACCTCCAGTTTAAATTCCAGTTGGAATATTTTGGAGGACCAAGTAACCCAGAACCAAGAATCCATAGTCTCACAGCCGGTGCAGATGGTTGTGCTTTCGTTTGTGGCACATACGAACAATCAACACTTCCAAGAAAAGAAACTTGGCTCATCAGCATTTGCTATGAATTAAACTGTAAGGGATTGGAAACTCATTGTATCACAAACCACAGAACTAAAAGCACACTTTGTAACTTTAAGATGATAACAAACTCAAATTCCATTCATGTTCAATTAAAATGTTTCATCATGCAATTTTGGCTTGTGTCTCTTTTATGAGTTCACAGCAAGGCCTGGAAAAAAAAACTACTCGATTCGCCTTGGCAATTTTGACACCAACAAGCACACTTGAAATAAAGCATTTTTTTTCCTTCCATTTTCCTTAGAAAGCACGCTTATTTTTATATCAATTGACAGCTTGTCATTTTTTTTCACACACACACACTGGAAAGAAAGTCCAGTTTGCCTCAACAGCACACACTTGACGTAGCTTTGGCAGAGAGTTTATACTTCAAAGAAAGCACCATTACTCTACGAATTCAATAAAAGCACACAGACACGTGTATGATTTTCTTAGGCATACTTCAAAAACACCATATTTTCTTAAACAACACACTAAAATCAAAGAGAGCACACTCAAATTACTTTGGTATCTCTTTTTGTGATATCATTGTTACATGTTTTAATTGGAACATAACAGACCCTATGCCAAAAGGGAGCAGTCATGCACGTGATCATTTTCCCGCCTGACAGCAGCACCATTTTTGTTCATCCTGGTCATGACGTACTCTGACATATTTTTGGGAGTGTTGGTAAAATGCTTACCAACAAACTCCGGCAACAATTCAACGGCTGCTGGGACCGTCGACTGTCCCGCTGTACTGGCAACCACCGTACTCAACACACTCGCGCTCGCCTCCAGTACCCCGCTTGTCCACCAGAAGGCGTTGTGTGGCAACAGTGCGGGTCAAGTGTCAACCGTGAAATCTCTCTCTACCGAAGCCCACCCTGCCTGAGGTCATTTGTGGCTGGCCCTGATTTAGTCCAAGTTTTTTCTCGTCTTTGCCTGTTCACCCCACCCCATATTTTCAGTCTGGAGAAGGGTCCCGACACGAAACAGCTTTTTCTCCAGAGCTGCTGCCTGTTCCGCTGAGTTACTCCAGTACTTTGTGTCTCTCTCTACCCCCTCTGACAGCTCATTCCATGTACCCACCACCTTCTGAGTGGAAAAAAGTTGTCCCTCGGGTTCCTATTTAATCTTGCCCCTCTCACCTTAAACATGCGTCCTCTAGTTTTTGATTCCCCTACCCTGCCTAAAAGACTCAGCTTTCATGGTTTTATACGCAATAAGAATCAACATTGTATCCATGTCCTAATATTGTTACATTGTGAAAGGAGCGCTACTGAAATAAATTGCAGCGGTTCCCATTTCCATATTTTTTCAATTCTGTTTAAGAATTGTTAATCACACAAACATCCTGTTGGTTTTGAGAAAACCTCACTGCAGACTACTGATAAGTAAGTAAGCATTCAGAGCAGGGAGTCACTAGAAATTACACATGCAATCTCATCAGGTGTTGGAAAGTCTGCAGATATATGTAGATGGAAGTCAATTGTGGTTCTTTTTAGTAGTCTACCTCCTTATTTGATAAACCAGTGCATGCGAGGCAAACTTTAGTTTAGATTATTGTCACATAGTTTATAGGTAGAGTGAAAAGCTTTTGTTGCGTGCTAACCAGCCAGTGGGAGACTGTACACAATTACAATCGAGCCATTCGCAATGTACAGATACATGAAGGGAATGCCGTTTATACCAAGGTAAAGTCAGGTCTGAAGAAGGGTCTCAACCCAAAACTTCACCCATTCCTTCTCTCCATAGATGCTGGTTGTCCCGCTGAGTTACTCCAGCTTTTTGTGTGTCCAATTGTAGTTCTGAAACTGCTCTCTGGTTGTGTGCTAGGATGCAGTCTGAAGAAGGGTCTCGACCCGAAATGTCACCCATTCCTTCTCTCCAGAGATGCTGCCTGTTCCGCTGAGTTACTCCAGCTTTTGTGTCTCTCTTTGGTTTAAACCAGCATCTGCAGTTCCTTCCTACACGCCTGGTAACAGCTGGCAAGTAACTATCCCTGAATCTGGAGCTGTGTGTTTTCACACTTCTACACCTTTTGCCCGATGGGAGAGGGGAGAAGAGGGAGTGGCTAGGGTGCGACTCGTCCTTGATTATGCTGCTGGGCTTGCCGAGGCAGCGTAAGTTATAAACTGGCTTTTTTTTAAATCAAATAAACTTAATTCACAATGGAAAAATAGATGCAAAACAACATCTGTACAAAAATCCTTCCAACAATCTCAGTGTCATTACGTACATTTATTAGCATTGTATTTGGTAGTGTTCACAGAATGATCATTACACTAGGCATCCTTGCTACTCATGTGCCCCCCTGGGGTGACATCCCTTCCCTCACTTCAGGGGTTGGTTCAGGACAAGAAAGAGCCTGTTGGATTAAGAAATGAAGGGTGATAAGTGGGAGGGGAACACCTGCTCACTTAAGAAGTGTCGAGAGAGTTAAGATCCAAAAACACATTCGAAAGGCAGCCTGGAGCAAGCTAGTGCGCAATCAAAGTTCACATTATAATCTTCCAGTAGGAAGCTAGGCTCAATTTCCATGCTACAAGATGGGGAATGAATAAAGACCAGCTCCTTTGCGATTTATATTGGTGGCACAGCGGTAATGTTGCTCCCTCTACAGCGCCAGGGACCCGGGTTCGACCCTAATTGCGGGTGTTGCCCGGTTACGGAGTTTGTACGTTCTCCCCGTGACCTGCGTGAGTTTTCTCCGGGATCTCTGGTTTCCTCCCACACTCCCACAAAGACGTACGGGTTTGCAGGTTAATTGGCTTCGGTAAAGATTGTAAATTGTCCCTAGTGTATGTAGGGTAGTGCTAGTATACGGGGTGATCTCTTGTCAGCATGGAAGGCAGAAGGGCCTGTTTCCACACTGTATCTCTAAACTATATATGTAGTAACGAGATTTGTTTTCAAAACACAAAATGCCAGAGCATCTCTAAGAGCAGCTTATCTGTTTATGTTTAATATTATTGGAAACCCATTTAACGTAACTGGGATTAATCTTACTGGCTGCGTCCGGTGCATTTGACTGGATAGGCTAGACCGGCTGTAAATGCAGGCACGCAGGTGCTGTGTCATTGGAGACCAGCGATAGCCTGCGATCATGGATATCCCACCAAAGCTCAGGTGCAGTCAAAGTGCAGGCTCTATGGAGGACGCCCGCAGTCTAGGGTCCTTCCGCTGCTGGGCATTGAGGGGCAGAGTTCAACACCGACCAAGCCTTTCTCTATTTGGTACGTTTGAACGAGGTCCCCGCTCATTCTTCTAAACTCCAGCGAGTACAGGCCCAGTGGCCGTCAAGCACTTCTTAGGCATCAGTAAAACAAAGTGGCTGGTTAGTGAGTTCAGAAAGTTCAAGTTACAGTTGTTGTCACATGCACCAATTGGTACAGTGAGATTTGAGTTGCCATACAGCCATATGAATAAAAAGAACACAATGCACGATAGGGTTTAACCTGAACATCCCCACACAGCGGAACCAGCGTTTCCCACTGTGAGGGGAGGCAATAAAGTTCAGTCATCTTCCCCTTTGTTCAACCGTGGTCGGGGCCTTTGAACCCGCCGCAGTCGCCGCTACGGACGACCCGATGTTCAGGCCCTCTCACCGGGTAATCGGAACTCCGGCATCGGAACTCCGGCATCGGAACGGAAGAACACTCTCCGTTGGGGTGGAGAACAATAATATGACGTTTCTACCATCCAATGATCCAAGATTATTTTATTGTTACATGTACCTAGGTGCAGTGGCATTCTTTGCTTTGCATACAACCCGGTAAAATCATTCAACAGACCTTGCCTAAGCAGTAGAAGTGTCACCACGTCTATAATGCCAGTAACGTTACAAGAACAAGCCCCCTAGTCTGGATTGGTGAAGGTCGAGAGCTTCAAGTTCCTCAGTGTAAATATCACCAACAATGTGCCCTTGTCCAACCTAATGGCCAGGAAAGTGCACAAACTCCTCTACTTCCTCAGAAGACCGGGGTAATTCAGCACGTCTCCAATGACTCTTACTAATTTCTACAGGTGCACTGTTAAAGCATCCTATACGATGTATCACAGTTGGGTTTCGCAACTAATCTGCTCAAAACCACAAGATGTTTCGGAGACACGAATGCAGCCCTGTCCATGACACAAGAAAGTGCAGAAACGCCTCTATTTTGCATGCTTAGCAAGAGTGACAATGGGTGCGGGAGTAGGCCATTCGGCCCTTCAAGCCAGCACCGCCATTCAATATGATCATGGCTGATCATCCAAAATCAGTACCCCACTCCTGCTTTCTCCCCATATCCCTTGATTCCATTCTTCCCCCCAACTATACTTCTTGTTGCCAAGGGAAAGCAACTAATATGATCAAGGACCAGTCATGCTCTCTTCTCCCTTCTCTCGTCAGGCAAAAGGTATGAAATAAAAAGCTTGAAAGCACATACCACCTAGTTCTTCTTCTTTCGTGTGGCATGCACAGCCTAAAGTTGTAGGACAACTTGTTCTATTTGAACTTCTGTTTGTGCACGTCGAGTTGATTGCATTAGTCGAAACAGGGCGGACCACGTGAAGGTTGCAATCTTCCACCCCACCACCTAGTTCAAGTATGGTTTCTTCCCCCACTGTTATCAGACGCCTGAAGGGGCCTGTCATCTGCTGGGGATCAATTGCCGATCTTCCAATCTACCTCATTGTGGCTGTGGCGCTTATTTTTACACCTGCACTTCTTCTGCACTCTGTTAACTTTCTCTCTTGCATCACCTACAGTTCTTGTACATGGTGCAATTTGCTTGGTTTAGCTTGCCAGGGTAACGCCAGCATCTTTAAACATTAGAAAAATGACCTCCACGATGCAGCATGTTTCCACGGAGTCAAATTCCACAGCTGGTGACGACCAACAGAGAACCACATAATGGGTTGCTTGCAGAATCCTGTCAAAACCTGTTATCAGTGTTGGCAGCTGGGTATTTGGCTGCAGGGCAAATATAGGGAGTGTTGATCACCACAGGTTTAGTTTAGAGATACCACACGGAAACAGGCCCTTCGGCCCACAGAGCCGCACCAACCAGCGATGCCCGTACGTTAACGTTATCCTACACACACTAGGGACAATAGTGCACTTATACCCAGCCAATCAACCTACACGTCTGTACACCCTTGGGGTGTGGGAGGAAACCGAAGATCTCGTAGAAAACCCACGCAGGTCACGGGGAGAACGTACAAACTCCGTACAGACAGCACCCGTAGTCAGGATCGAACCCACGTCTCTGGCGCTGTGGGGCAGCAACTCTACCGCTGCGCCACCGTGCCATCCTCACTGGATTACTCCAGGATGGTGAAGAATTCTTTGAGTGCAGGCACTCAGTTTGATTTTTATTTTTTTGTTCCTCTCTCTTTACTTCCTCTGCTTGGGGGCAGCACAGAGACGCAGCGGCAGAGTTGCTGCCGCACAGCGCCAGGGACACGAGTTCGACCCTGACTGCGGGTGCTGTCTGTATGGAGTTTGTACGTTCTCACTGTGACCTGTCTGGGTTTTCTCCGGGTGCTTCAGTTTCCTCCCATAATCCAAAGACGTGCCGATTTGTAGGTTAATTGGCCTCGGTAGATTGTCCCTAGTGTGTAGAATACAACTGGTGTATGAGTGATCGCTGGTCTGCCTGGTCTCGGTGGGCCGAAGGGCCTGTTTCCATGCTGTACCTCTAAACTAAAGTAAACGAAGAGCAAATGTGACCACCTTTGCTGAGTTCAGAGTGAGTCACCATGTTTTCTTCTGCATTTAATTGACAACACAATTGAGAATTCTTCGACCAAGTGAGTCAAGCTCGCATTGTATTGTTCCCAACTGGTGACTGGATTAGCAGGAGCTGGATTCCTCTTGGTCTCCCGGCAGAGCGAGATGTCCGTCGGGGAATGTTTCCGACTGACCCGCTCCAGACTGCAGGGTTACGTGCTGAGGGCCGCACTGAAGCTCGGTGCAGCCAACGCCAAGGCTCGGTGGGGGAGGACCGCAGCCTAGGGCTGCTGCACGTTGAGGGGCTGAGACCCAGCGAGGATAAGGCCCCTTTGGCCCGGCGAGTCCGTGCCGACCAGCGATCCCTGCACACTAGCTCTGTCCTGCATGCTCGGGACAATTTACAATTCTTACCAAAGCCAATTAGCCTACAAATGTCGATACGTCTGAAGAAGGGCTTCGGGCCCGAAATGGAGCATATTTCCATCGTACCATAGATGCTGCTGCACCCGCTGAGTTTCTCCAGCACATTTGTCTACTGTTGGTATGTCTTAGGAACGTGGGAGGAAACCGGAGCGGTTGGAGAAAACCCACACGGCCACGGGGAGAACGCACAAACTCCCTGCAGACAGCACCCGTAGTCAGGATGGAACCCGGGTCTCTGCTGTTGTGAGGCAACAACTCTACCGCGACACAATACCGTGTGATCATCCACAGTACGCAAGCTCGCCGCGGTACATCCACATGAAACATCTCCGAGGCATCGTAATGAAGAATCCATTCCGTTTTTCCCACCGTGTTCTGAAGTAATCCGAGTGGAATTGCAGCTGTGACTGCGAGCAAGATGAATGCCCCAGTCTGAGATTCCGTTGCCTGACTATTGCGAGTGCCTGTGAAGGCATCAGCTGTTAGCTGAGAGGACGAACAATGTATGGAGACCAGCAGCTGGCAAACAGAAGGATGCCTGTTGGTCAGGCTGGCCTTCCCATGCATGCCAAGGATATGATTAGTGTGTGGGATGTGGTCGTGGGAGGAAAGAAAAGCATCGGTGACATTTGGAACTGGGTCCTTTTCACTGTGGTGAAAATCCCCACGCACTATGTTGCTGTCTGTAACCGCGCAAGGATCACACCATCAAAGTCCAGGACTGCTCTTGATATGGCCGGAGGAACAGAAAAATGGCCCTGGTCTTCTCACAAGTCTCTTTGTGTACAGATTGAGATTGTATGAGAGAACAACTTTTGAAAAGCATCTTTAGACTTCAGAGACAACGGTGTGGAAAGCAGGCCCTTCGGCCCACCGTGTCCGTTCTGGCCAGCGACCGCCCCGTACACTAGCGCTATCCTACACACAAGGGGCAATTTACAGTTTTACCAAAGCTAATTAACTGATAAACCCGTACGTCATTGGGAAGCTGAATCACTTGGTTGAAGCTGTGTCGATCGTGTCAAGCCAATTAATCAAGAAGATAACTGGGTGACTCTGAACTCAGCAAAGGTGGTCACATTTGTTCTCCGTTTAGTTTCATTTAGAGATACAGCGTGGAAACAGGCCCTTCGGCCCACCGAGTCCGTGCCAACCTACAAACAAAAAGTCTCATTTTTCTCTGATATTTTATTTCATTCACATGTTTAAACTGTAATGTTTTATTATTAATGTTTCATGTGTCATTCTTAATTCTGTATGTGTCACTTTATTAATTATGTGTCACTGTATGTTGTGTTGTTGGTGCTCCGCTCGACTTGCGAGCGGAGCACCAAGGCAAATTCCTTGTATGTGTACATACTTGGCCAATAAACACATTCCTGCATACATCCATACATTCATTCATACGTGAGCAATATCCTGCACAATAGAGACAATTTACAATTTTACTGAAGCCAATTATGCTACAAACCTGCACGTCTTTAGAGTGTGGGAGGAAACCGGAGAACCCGGAGAAAAGCCACGCAGTCACGGGGAGAACATACAAACTCCATACGGACAGAGCCCATAGTCCGGATTGAACCTGGGATGCTGGTGCTATAAGGCAATAACTCTACCACTGTGACCTTGAGCCACCCAAAATCTTGCTTTTAGATCACAGATTTTAGAAACGAAGAACTGCAGATGCTGGTTAATCTACAAAAGGAGATAAAATGCTGGAGTAACTCAGCGGGCCGGGCAGTGTTTGTGGAGGACGTGGATAGGTGATGTTTCGGGTCGAGGCCCTTCTTCCGAGTCTGGTCTCCCCACTGCCCATTATGCAGTTAGTGACTCGGTTATACCATTGCCTTGGTTGGCCAAGTTGAGAGTGTGCGGAATTAATGCATCTAATCCTTCTCGGTGCTAAAATAATTCGGGAGCGTTGTTGCAGAAGCTTTGACAAAGTTGCAACGAACGTGTGTTGGCGCTGGTTCCTCGCATTGCCATTACAACTTGGCAGGTGAGGAGGGAGTGAATGACCAAACTAGACTGCTCCAAAATCATCCTCCATCCAGTCCAGACATCCCACTGTGTTTAGTCAACCTATTACTCATTACTTTTTGTATTATGTATTTAAAACATATCATCATTGACATATCTACAATTATTAAAGAGACCATCAAGATAAAGATGAATTTTTGATGCTCGCAATTTCTGAATCTGGATCAATTGGTTGATGTGTTTAGTTTAGAGTCAGCCGTCCGAGGCCGCGCCGCCCAGCGATCCCCGCACACTAACACTATTTGTCGCTTTACCTCCCCCCCCTTGACTCCATTCAAGGACCCAAGCAGTCTTTCCAGGTGAGACAGAGGTTCACCTGCATCTCCTCCAACCTCATCTATTGCATCCGCTGCTTTAGATGTCAGCTGATCTACATCGGTCAGACCAAGCGGAGTTTTGGCCATCGTTTCGCCAAACACCTCCGCTCGGTCCTTTTTTTTTTTTTATTTCAAAATATACTTTATTCGAATGATAAATATATACAATACATTAACCTTGCGGAAAATCCATCCGACATTTTCGGAGGCTGTACAATAGATCAATACAGTTTAGACATTTCTTTCCCCCAAATTTCCACAAATCAGTCCCCCACTCATGCCACAGTGGCGTGGGATACCTTCCCTTATATTGAGGGGCGTCTCCACCATACCGTACCCCCCATGTCCAGCAGCGGAAGGGCGTTAGACTGTGGCCCTCCCCCACCGAGCCCTGGCGTTGGCTTGCACCGAGCTTCAGTGCGTCCCTCAGCACGTACTCCTGCAGTCTGCAGCGGGCCAGTCGGCAACATTCCCTGACGGACATCTCGCTCTGCTGGGTGGTGAACAATGCTCGGGCAGACCAAAGGGCGTCTTTTACCGAGTTGATGACCCTCCAGCAGCACTCGATGTCAGTCTCTGAATGTGTCCCTGGGAACAGTCCGTAAATCCGCTCGGTCCACATTAACCAACCTGATCTCCCTGTGGCTCAGCATTTCAACTCCCCCTCCCATTCTGAATCCGACCTTACTGTCCTGGGCCTCCTCCATGGCCAGAGTGAACACCACCGGAAATTGGAGGAGCAGCACCTCATATTCCGCTTGGGCAGTTTACACCCCAGCGGTATGAACATTGACTTCTCTAGTTTCCGGTAGCCCTTATCTCCTCCCCTTCTCAGCTCTCCCTCAGCCCTCTGGCTCCTCCTCTTCCTTTCTTAGTCCCACCCTACATCAGTCTGAAGAAGGGTTTCGGCCCGAAACGTTGCCCATTTCCTTCGCTCCATAGATGCTGCCGCACCCGCTGAGTTTCTCCAGCACTTTTGTCTACCTTCGATTTTCCAGCATCTGCAGTTCCATCTTAAACACTATTCTACACACGCTGGAGGCAATTTACATTTATACCAAGCCAATTAGCCTACAAACCCGTACGTCTTTGGAATGTGGGAGAAAACCCTCGCAGGTTACGGGGAGACCGTCCAAACTCCATACAGACAGCACCCGTAGTTAGGATTGAACCAGGTCTCTGTTGATGTAAGGCAGTAACTCTCCCGCTGCGCCACCAAGCTGCCCCAAACTTGACTTGGAGACATTTTTTACTGCACTACTATTGTCTGTTTATATGTCTTTTTTAATATATACTGAACTTTTTGTTGTTGTTTATTATGGGTTTTACAGAGTACTCTGTTTACATATCTGCTGTGCTGCTGCAAGTAAGAATTTCATTGTTCCGTTTCTGGACATATGACAATAAAACACTCTTGACTCGACACTCCTGATTTAATCAGCTTTGTTGGTCTGCCCTCTAGTGTTCGTTGCCGTAAATTATAATATGATAACAAAATGAACGATACATAATTGTCTCAGTTTGTCTCTGTATTTAATTTAATAGAAGCACAGATGCAGGAGTAGGCCATTCAGCCCTTCGAGCCAGCACCGCCATTCAATATGATCATGGCTGATCATCTAAAATCAGTACCCCGTTCCTGCTTTTTCCCCATATCCCTTTAGCCCTAAGAGCTAAATCTAACTCTCTCTTGAAAACTTCCAGTGAATTGGCCTCCACTGCCTTCTGTGGCAGAGAATTCCACAGATTCACAACTCTCTGGGTGGAAAAGGTTTTTCCTCATCTCAGTCCTAAATGGCCTACCCTTTACTCTTAAACTGTGACCCCTGGTTCTGGACTCCCCCAACATTGGGAACATTTTTCCTGCATCTAGCCTGTCCAATCCTTTGAGAATTTTATATGGTTCTATAAGATTCCCCCTCATCCTAAATTCCAGTGAATACAAGCCCAGTCGACCCATTCTTCAATCATATGTCATTTGTACTTTTTAAGATTGTCCATTATGATGATGGTGTCGCTAACAATCCTGTGCAATGATGATGAAATATAAGAATTCATTCAGGAACATAACTGTGGCGATGGCTCAATATTGTTCAGACTAGGAAGTGTATTTTCCCTAAGAATCAGTTCTGGTTTTTTTTTCCAGCTAATTTTTCTAAATGACCTAGACTTTGATGCAGAAATCAACCAAAAGTGAAATGAATAGCAAATACAGCGCTGAAAGAATTGAACAATGCACTTTGTAGACACTAAGAGCTGGAGTAACTTGGCCAGTCGGGCAGCATCTTTGGAGTAAAAGGATGGGTGACATTTTGGGTTGGGACCCCTGCTGGACAAGGTTTTCTTTTAGACAGAGTGGCCAGAACACGCTGCCAGGGGTGGTGGTGAAGGCAGCTATAAGAATGGAATGCAAGAGGCTTTTAGATAGGCACATGGATATGGAGGGAGATGAATCACGTGTTAGCAGAAGAGCTCAGTTTAACGTGGCATTATTTCCGCACTGACATGGTGGGACAGTTCGAGAGTTGTATCTTTCCACCTTCTATGCTATGTTCTGAAATAACAAAGATACATTCCATAATAATGCAGTGGGGCATCAGCAAGTGTGTGTCCTGACAAACCGTGCAAAATTCTTAAGCCACTGTAGAGTTGTTGCCTTACAGCGCCAGGGTCCCGGGTTCGATCCTGACCTCGGGTGCTGTCTGCACAGAGTTTGTGCCTACTCCATTGTGGGCCGATAGGGCCTGTCCCTGTGTTGGACTGTTCTATGTTCTGTGTTCTATTGCTAATTTTGATAGCTCTAAGGCACAATGTCTGAATGGTCACTCCTGTGCTGTCTATGTTGATAATTATTTAATAATGCAAATAGTTTGGGGGAAAGCGAGATACATTTTAGCTGCTAATTTGGAAAACTTTCGACCAGGGTGACCTTTGAGGCCTGAGATAATGTGACGCAGTATTAGTCCCCCTCGGCTATGACTGAGATTGGGTGATGCATCCTGTTGGGATGCAAGCCGGGGCGATGTCATATGGAGGACAGGCTGTTGCCCATGCAGCACGTCCCCCCCCCCCCCCCACGTCGCTGAGATCTTTACAGTTTGGCACGTGCCGTCGCAGGAGCTCCCTGCCTTAGGAGCTCCGACTCCGGATTTTTCTCGAGGTTTTACTCCTGGAGCCTTTTCCATGACTGGATATGACCACAAGGCAGTGGAGGTTTTGAATCAGAGTGATGGACTGCCTTCCCAGGCTTCTGCCCCCATGTAATGACATTTCATGTAATTGCCCTGAATGGCTCTCCAGCAAACAGAAGAGCCCCCTCTACTTGGGGGTACAACGGGAGAGTTTCTGCCTTACAGCGCCAAAGACCCGGGTTCAATCCAGACTGCGGGTGCTGTCTGCACGGAGTTTGTACGTTCTCCCTGTGACCTGCGTGGGTTTTCCCCTGGGAGCTCCGGTTCCCCCCCCCGCACTCCAAAGACGTGCAGTTTTGTAGTTTAATTGGCTTTGGTAAAATTGTAAATTGTCCCCAGTGTGTGTAGGATAGTGCTGGTATACGGGGATCGCTGGTCAGTGCGGACTTGGTGGGCCGAAGGGCCTGTTTCCTCGCTGTATCTCTAACCTAAACTTAAACAACGAGAGTATTAGTGGGGGTTTTTTTCCCTTAATCGTTCAATTCCAATAAATTTCTCCTGACATTGCGTAAATAGACTTCTCTCTTCATTTGATTCTCGCAGTTCCTAATTATTGTGAGCTACATTTTCTTGATAATTGTTTTCTCTCTCTCAAATCTTTTGCCGGTAGCACAGAATGATTTGCAAAGCAACAGCTTGGTTTATTCCTGGCCAATTTATCTTTTTATTGCTATTAAAGTAAAATAAAATGATGGAGGTGTAAGATTGACTGCTAAATCATTAGCATTCATTTTGCATTACCATTTGAAGTTTAATTTCACCCTTCAGATGTAACGGTTTGTGAATCTCGACACACTTTTTCTTTATCTCCTGATATATCCATAATTTGTTTAATGTAGTTTCTGCAGGGTTTTGATTGATTTAAGAGATGCACGTGCACACAGGCCCTTCCGCCCACCAAGCCCTTGCTGGTCATCGATCACCCATTCACACTCTATCTACTTTTTCCCACTTTTGCATCCACTCATTACGCGCCCGGGACAATTTACCTACAAACCCACACGTCTTTGGGATGTGGGGGGGGAAACCAGAGCACCTGGAGGAAACGCACTCGGTCAAAGGGAGAAAACGTGCAAACTTAAACGCAGGCAGCACCCGAGGCCGGGTTCGAACCCGGGTCTCTGGCGCTGCCTTTAATAATGCCCACCTTCCACCAACAGTTCAGACTGTAACAGCTACCTGTGTGTGAATGTCAAGAGTCAAGAGTGTTTTATGCCTCAGATAGAACAATAAAATTCTTACTTGCAGCATCACATCAGAATATGTGAACTGTTGTACTCTGTAAACAATATAATAAACGAGAGAGAGGAAAAAAGTTATGTGTGTGTGTGTACATTCCACACTTTAAAACATTTTTTCTAATGTTTCTCTCTTCTTTGTCACAGCAACTTTATATCTGTCTTTTCTGATTGCTGACATTTCTTCCACTGGAACCATTTTTATTTTGTTCGATCAAAACTCTTCATGATTGTAAACGCTCTTAAATCTTCCTTTAACCTTCTCTGCCCAGAAGGAGAAGAACCCAGCTGTTTCCCCTCCTCTGGGGAATGGCAGGCAGGCTCTTATCTCTGGTTCCATTCTAGTCAATTACATCAGTTTCCTCTCCAGGGATCTGACCTCCCTGCTGAAGTGTGAATGTGGGCCGCAGTGCAGTCCTGTGAAGTCGGGAGTCAAGAGAGTTTTATTGTCATGTGCCCCAGATAGGACAATGAAATGTGCGTGTTTTCCCTGGGCGACCAGTGCCTCCATTTAGAAATCCTCTCCCGTCAGACAAGAGGCACAGGAGTGTGAAAACGTGCGCCTCCAAAATCCAGGGAGAGTCTTTTTCCCCAGCTGTTATCAGACAACTGAACCATCCTCTCACACACCAGAGATAGACACAAAAAACTGGAGTAACTCGGCGGGACAAGCAGCATCTCTGGAGTCAAGAGAAGGGATGGCTGGCTTTTTGGGTCGAGGCCCTTCTTCAGACTGAAGAACTGGAGAAGGAAGACTTCAGACTGAAGAAAGGTCTCGACCCGAAAAGTCAGCCATTCCTTCGCTCCAGAGATGCTGCCTGTCCCGTCGAGTTACTCCAGGCTTTTGTGTCTGTCTTCAATCTAAACCAGCATCTGCAGTTCTTTCCTCTCAAACCAGAGCGGTCCCGACCTCCCGTCTACCTCATTGGAGACTTTCAGACTATTTTTAATCAGACTTTACCGGACTTTATCTTGCACCAAATGTTATCCCTTTTATCCTGTATCTGTAAACTGTGGACGGATTGGTTGTAAACATGGTTTGTCCTTTTCACTGGCTGGATAGCAGGCAACAAAAAGCTTTTCACTGTACCTCGGTACACGTGATAATAATAAACTAAACTTAACTAAACATTCCAAATATCTTTATAACAGTGTTCTGACTTTGCAGTATCAACTCCAAGCTTTCAGAATAACCTCATCCCAGACCCTTTCATCCAACAGACAATAGGTGCAGGAGTAGGCCATTCGACCCTTCGAGCCAGCACCGCCATTCAAAGTGATCGTGGCTGATCATCCCCAATCAGTACCCCGTTCCTGCCTTCTCCCCATATCCCCAGACTCCGCTTTCTTTAAGAGCCCTATCTAGCTCTCTCTTTAAAGTATCCAGAGAACCGGCCTCCAGCGCCCTCTGAGGCAGAGAATTCCACAGACTCACCATTCTCTGTTTCCTCATCTCCGTTCTACTTTGTAAATTGCAGCATTTAGTTTTGTTTTAGCTTCAGGTTCAGAGACGCAGCTTGGAAACAGGCCCTTTGGCCCACCAAGGCCCTGCTGTCCAGCACCCGTTCACACTAGCTCGATGTTACCCTGCTTTTGCATCCACTTCTTGCCACAATTTTACTGCGGCTGATTAACCTACAAACCCGCACGTCTTTGGGATGTGGGAGGAAGCCCACACCTATGGCTTGACGGAACCGGAGAATCCGGAAGAAACCCCACGCGGTCACAGGGAGAGCGTGCAAACTCTGCACAGACTGCACCTGAGGTCAGGATGGAACCCGGGTACCTGGAGCTGTGAGGCAGCGGGCCTACCAGCTGCTCCACCGGGCTGCATAGATTAAATTGCTTTTCCTCATTCTTTCACACGCAATACGATGCGATAGAACATTATTTATCCCAGGAGGGAAATTGTTCCTCGTAATCTTTCTTTTCATCGGCCACCATTCTGATTCTATCTTCCTGAAGTCTATTGCGTTCCACATGATTGAGTTTTGCTTCATCTGCAAAACCTGGCTGCAGATTCTGGGATCTGATAGTTGAAGGAAAGTTGAAGAGTGGTAGACTGAAATGTAGGGGGGGGGGGGCAGTTGGGTACAGGGATGTAATGCTGAGAGGCTCTATCTGCTCAGACCACATTTGGAGTATTGTGAACAGTTTTGGGCCCCATATCTGAGGAAGGTTGAGCTGACTTTGGAGATGATGCAGAGATTGTTCACGCGATTGATTCCAGGCACGATTGATTAACATACGATGAACATTTGTCACATTGGGCCTGTACTCACTGGAGTTTACAAAGATGAGGGGGGGCCTCATTGAAACTTATTGAATAGTGAACAGTCTGGATGGAGTGGATGTGGGGAGGATGTTTCCACAAGTGGGAGAATCTAGGACCAGGCAATCCCCAGAATTAAACGACGTACCTTTTGAAAGGAGAAGACGAGGAATATCTTTAGTCAGAGGGTGGTGAATCTGTGGAATTCATTGCCACAGACGGCTGTGGAGGCCAAGTCAATGGATATTTTCACGGCGGAGTTTGACAGATTCTTGATTAGCGAGGGTGTCGGGGGTTATGGGGAGAAGGCAGGAGAATGAGGTTGCGAAGGAAAGATAGATCAGCCATGATTGAATGGCAGAGTAGACTTGATGGGCCGAATGGCCTAATTCTGCTCCTATAACAAACTTATGAACAACAGAGGGAGGAGAGAGGTGAGTATGAGGATCCAGTGAGAGGGGAGTGCGCGGAGGGAGGGGGAAGGCACAAAGTGATGGGGAGATGAGTGGGTAATGTGTGAAGTACGAGAGGGACCTGGTTAGATAAGAGAAGAGGGGAATGGACTGAGTGGGGTGTGGGTTATCTGAAATTGCAGAGTTCCAGGTGTATGTCCTTGGGTTGTAGATTACCTGCGTGGAATACGCGGTGCTGATCCTCAAATTTTATTCCTCCAGTCTGGATGGGCATTTGCTTATTCACAACATAACCTCAGCACTGATCTCCAACGCTGCTACAGTGATTTAGAGGCTATTAAAACTCTGATGTGCTGGGGGGGAAAAAAACGTTGTCTTTGGAAAAAAAACGAGCAAGGAAATAATCCTTTCGCAATCAACATCCAGCAAAGCTTCAATTAAACTTTATGAGGCGCAAACCTCCTGGGGCATCAGAGAAAGAACCAGTAATTTAGCTTGTGTTCACTGCTAAGATCCACTAATATCGTGTAATCAAGTAACAGGCATTTTGAGAGACCTGAAGGGATGTGGATGTAGATAGACACAAAATGCTGGTGTAACTCCGGCGGCCACGGTGGCGCAGTGGTAGAGTTGCTGCCTTACAGCGCCGGAGACCCGGGTTCGATCCCGACTGCGGGCGCTGCCTGTACGGAGTTTATACCTTCTCCCCGTGACCGCGTGGGTTTTCTCCGAGATCTTCGGTTTCCTCCCACACTCCAAAGACGTACAGGTTTGTAGGTTAATTAGCTTGGTGTATGTGTAAATTGTCCCTAGTGTGTGTGTGTAGGATAGTGTAGGTGTGCGGGGATCGCTGGTCGGCCAAAGGGCCTGTTTCCGCGCCGTATCGCTAACCGAAAAAAAACTAAACCAAACTCAGCGGGACAGGCAGCCTCTCTGGACAGAAGGAAAGTGTGATAAACCCCATGGAGAGAAGGAATGGGTGAGGTTTTGGGTCAAGACGTGTTGCCTGAAGACCATTCCTCATTTTCAATTGTGTGAGCCAAAGTGGTTTCAGAATATTTATTATATATTAAATAACACATGACACAAATTATCTGCATCATTTGCAGGGGTGTAAACTTTAAATTTTCGTTAATATTTTCACTCTTTGATGTGTAGTTCGGTCTTAGTACCTCGCCTGATTCACAAACATATTTTTGTATGCTCGTGGGTAATAATCCATTCAACTTGCTAAAAAAAATACAAACCTAATTATCTGTTTTTTAAATAATAATTGTGTTAAAACTGTATTTTTTATCGTTTATCGTTTAACTGCCTTTACGCGCATGTGTGTGGGTGCGTGCGTGTGTGCGTGCGTGTGTACGTGCGTGAGTGCTCAGTTGAGTTTAATTCATTTTCACGTGTGCTGAGGTATAGTGAAAAGCTTTTGCTGCATGCTGACCAGTCAGCGGAGTGTGTGGGTGTGATAACGAGATGTTTAATTGTGGGCGGCAAGGCAAAGCAGAGTAGCTGTCTCACAGAGCCAGACACGTGGGTTCGATCCTGACCACGGGTGCTGGGTGTACGGAGTTCACACGTTCTCCCCGTGATCTGCGTGGGATTTCCCCAGGTGCTCCGGTTTCCTCCCACAGATGTGCAGATTTGTAGGTTGATTTTCTTCGATTAAATTGTCCCCGCGGTGTGTGTGGGATAGTGTTAATGTGCGGGGATCGCTGGTCGGTGCGGACTCGATGGCCGAAGGGTCACCTGTAGCTCTCAACTAAACCAAATGACATCAGCTTCTTCAGGTTTATTGCCTTCTTTATGCTTTTACATAATTAGATCTGAATAACACGTGCTAAAGGCCACAGGACAAATCTAATTACACCCGACTGTTAATGTTAGAAAATGCATGCGCACAGACAGTTGATTAAAAAATCAAGAGACTCTACGAGGCACATTTGTATAAGAAGGAACTGCAGATGCTGGAAAAATCGAAGGTAGACAAAAATGCTGGAGAAACTCAGCACGTGAGGCAGCATCAAAAGGGTCTCGACCCGATACGTCACCTGTTCCTTCGCCCCATAGATGTTGCCTCGCCCGCTGAGTTTCTCCAGCATTTTTTTCTGCCTTCAGCATATTTGTAGGTATTTCAGTGTGTTAACGGATAAGGTGCAATCTTTTCCGTGAATGTCCATTTGAACATTAAGCTCATTTAAAGCTCCCGAGGAAAAGGGTGCAATTAATTAAAATTAGAGATCGGTTATAAGAACTCTGACAAAAGGAAAATATATTTGGTATTTGTTTATTATCGCGTTTATTTAGATATAGTGAAACTTTTCTGTTTCTGTGCTATCAAATATTATCAGATGGTTTGTACATGAGTACAATACGCTGAGTTGCTCCTGCTTTTTGTGTCTATCTTCGGTTTAAACCAGCATCTGCATCTGCAGTTCCTTCCTACACTTCCTACGGGTAGTGCAAAGAGAAACAAATATCGGAGTATAGTTTTAAAGAAGGAACTGCAGATGCTGGAGAATTGAGGGTACACAAAAGGCTGGAGAAACTCAGCGGGTGCAGCAGCATCTAAGGAGCGAAGGAGATAGGCGACGTTTCGGGTCGAGACCCTTCTTCAGACTGGTCAGGGATCAGGGAAACGAGAGATATAGACGGTGATGTGGAGAGATAAAGAACAATGAATGAAAGATATGCAAAAAAGTATCAATGATAAAGGGAACAAGCCATTGTAAGTATAGTTTTACAGCATTATAACGTTACAGCTTGCAGAGGAAAAAGTCCAGCTTCTGCAATGAAGGTAGCCTGGAAGATTGAGACTACCCTGTAATTTATGGAAAGACTGTTCAGTAGTCTGGTAACAGCCTTAAGTATCCATGGAGCCACAAGGAACCACAGATGCTAGGATCTTGCATAGAACACAAAATGCTGGAGGAACTCAGAGGGTCAGGCAGCATCTCTGGAGGACATGGAAAAGAGTCCCTACCCGAAACATCATCCTGCCCTGTGTGAATGTTAGTTTAGTTTAGAGATACAGAGCAGAAACAGGCCCTTCAGCCCACCTGGTCTGTGCCAACCAGCGATCACCCAGTATACCAGCACTATCCTACCCACTAGGGACAACTTACACTATTAGCAAAGCTGATAAATTTAAGTTTTTGGAGTGTGGGAGAAAACCAGAACGCCTGTAGAAAACCCATGCGGTCACAGGGAGAACGTACAGACTCTGTACAGACAACACCCGCAGTCAGAATCGAACCCGGGTCTCTGGCGCTGTGAGGCAGCAACTCCTTGCTGCCCCTATTTTACATATACGTAATAAATATATTTCGCATACATGCAACAAATTCTTGATTGGAACGGGTGTCGAGGGCTATGGGAGAAGGCAGGAAAATGGAATTAGGAGGCAGAGATCAGCCATGATTGAATGGCGGAGTAGACTCGATGGGCCGAATGGCCTAATTCTACCCCTATAACTTGTGAACTTGGGAACATAGTAATTGTACACAGGGTGCTGTTCTGAAATATAACTTGACTTTTTCAAACCTGTTTCTGTTCTATTTATATTTGCATCATTTATGTATCAAATGCCACCGTAATGCTGAATGTTAAAGGTTCAATTGCTCTAAATACAAATGTCAGTTCTGAAACTCTGCTTTAGGAAAGTAAAAGAGTGTTGATGGGTCACATCAATTATTTTCCTTGAAACCTGGCCTTGAGTATCAGGCGCATTGCTGGAGGCAAAGTAAATGCGATACAAGAATTATTCAATTTCTAGTGAGATATTAAATTAAAATGTTGAGTCTGAATTGTAATCAACTCATTTACTTTTGCAATGGGGAAATCTTGTTAATCATACCCCTGCATGAAGCATGGACATCTCATAATGTGAACATCAATTTTATCCAATTCAATGTAATGTTGGACTGACTAATAAGATTATCCAACAGTTCAATGCCCAGAACCCATCCCAATTATGTATCTCGTCTTTGCAAAATGCCTTTTTAGCCTTTCATCCATACTAAGGGGCAATATTTAGTCATCGCATGTGGACAGCACAGTGGTGAAGCGGTAGAATTGCTGCATTACAGTGCCGGAGACCCGGGTTCGATCCTGACTTGAGGTGGTGTCCGTATGGAGTTTGTACGTTCCCCCCCGTGACCGGTGTGGATTTTCTCCGGGTGCTCCCTCACTGCAATGATGTACAGGTTTGAAGGTTAATGGGTCAAATTGTAAAAAGATGTCCTCGGTGTGTAGGATAGTGCTGGAGTGCGGAGTGATTGCCGGTCGGTGCGGACTTGGTGGGTCGAAGGATACAGTCCAGTTTGGTCCAGGGAACTTCTATAGAATGAAAATACAAGCTCTCAACTAAGCAAGAAGCAATGCCTCTTGATAATAATAGCATTATTTTAATAGAATGATTTTGAGACCCAATTTCTAGGGCTGTCTTGCAATCCTCTTTAGATTATGTATTCTGCAGGTGTGAAATTTTTCTTTTGTGCAGAATACTGTGTCAGCATTTATCCTTTTTCGCCCCCAAAGACTATTAGAGCTTTTGAAGTCAGAATTTGCTAAATATAGAAATCATGTGCCTTAAGTGGATAGAACCTCAAAGGTGATTGTTATGCAAAATACCAGCAACAGGAAACCAGAAGTGAACTGCTCATGCAAGTATTTTAAAGCCCTGAAGAAGCAGCCAAGTTTCCTCAAAGACACTCTGTTCAATACCAGGATCCAGGTTCGATCCTGACTACGGGTGCTGTCTGCACGAGTTTGTAAGTTCTCCCTGTGACCGCGTGGGTTTCTCCGGGTGCTCCGGTTTCCTCCCACATTCCAAAGACGCACAGGTTTGTAGGTCAATTGGCTTCTGTAAAACTGTCCCTGGTGTGTGGGATAGTGCCAGTGGATGGGGGGATCGCTGGTCGACGGGCCTGTTTCTGCGCTGCATCTCTAAACTAAACTACATGAGAACCAAAAACAAATGCTGACACTCAAAATTTGAAGTATAGACTGAAAATATTCCAAGTGGCTAAAATGGTGGAAATATTTAACTTTTCATGTCGATCACCTTTAATGTTGATCACAATGCTTGAAAGACAATAGACAATAGACCATAGGTGCAGGAGTAGGCCATTTGGCCCTTTGAGCCAGCACCGCCATTCAATGTGATCATGGCTGATCATCCCCAATCAGTACCCCGTTCCTGCCTTCTCCCCATATCCCCTGACTCCGCTATTTTTAAGAGTCCTATCTAGCTCTCTCTTGAAAGCATCCAGAGAACCTGCCTCCACCGCCCTCCGAGGCAGAGAACTCCACAGAAGAGAGAAAGAGTCCTTCTCACCCCTCGCTTTCTCTCATCTCCTCCCCTCCCCCAACCCCCACCCCCCCGGTCCCCACACCCCCTCATCCCCTCATCGATAATGAACTTTTTTGTTTTTGAGAGTTTGCCCACCTCAGCAATATTGTTCTGTTCTGTGTAGGAAGGAACTGCAGACTTGGACAATGGTGCCAAACGTGGCGCCTCTTGCGTGCGGGCTCAGTAGGACCATTTCTGGCTTACACCAAAAATAGCTGGTTTACCCCAAAAATAGACACAAAATGCTGGAGTAAGTCAGCGTGACAGTCAGCAGCATCTCTGGAGAGAAGGAATGGGTGGCCTTTCGGGTGGAGACCCTTCTTCAGACTGTCTAGGCGTTCTGTCCTATTCAGTTCACTTTCTCTCCCTTTCCACCCAGCAACAACAACCCTTTCCAAGGTTTCTCCATTTGAAAGTACTGCAGTAGCTGTCCTGGAGTCGCTGGCTGGCGATCTTTAATGGAAAATATCCAAAGAAAGAGCTCGCTGGTTTACTCTAACATCAAGCTGGCTTTCCTTTGAAGCAGGTTTAATGCGTTCAAATTGAACGATAGAGGAATCTGTTTACTGGCTAACAATTGCATGGGGGGGGGGAACAAGCTAGTTTGTGTTGACGTTTACTTTAGGAGATACAGTGCGGAGACAGGCCCTTCGGCCCATTTAGTCTGTGTTGATCCCCGCACACTAACACTATCCTACACACACACACACACTGGGAACAATTTAGAATTTTACCAAAACCAATTGGCCTACAAACCTGTACGCCTTTGGAGTGTGGGAGAAGACCGGAGTGCCTGGAGAAAACGCACGTGGTCACAGGGAGAACGTGCAAACTCCGCACAGGCAGCACCTGCAGTCAGGATTGAACCCGGGTCTCTGGCGCTGTGAGGCAGCGACTCTGCCGCTGTATTCAGAATAAATTGAATTACTGTTGCTGTAGCCAGTGTGTGGAGGCGCTGTTTGTATTCCTGGCATTGATTCCTGACAGCGGATTGTTGCCCAGAGTTGACTTGAGCAGGGTTTGATGCTCCCACGTGTGAGCTGGCAGCTGTTCATTGCATAGTTGCCGCAAGCAAACAAGAACGGCCTCTGTGTGGCTGGATCACGCCTGTTTGTGAAATGGTCGGCTGCTGAAACCTGAAATGACCTTATCAAAGGGATGGAATTCAAGGGATATCTCCAAGAATACGAGGTTTAGGCAGCTGGACGCCTGGCCACCATACCAGGCTGATCTCAGGGATGATTGGGAGCGTATGATGGCTCTGGGCTGGGCTCGCTGGAGTGTTTAGGATGAGGGTGTGGGGTGGGGGGTGGGGGGGGAGGAATCTCATGGAAAACCTACCTGCATAGAGTGGACTTGGAAAGGATGTTTCCAGTCATGGGAGTATCTGGAACCAGTCCAGTGTATTTTATTCTCGCACGTCCCAGACAGAACAATGAAATTCGCACAACTCAGAATTAAAGGAGGAACCTTTTAAAATAGAGATGAGGAGGAATTTCTTCGGCCAGACAGTGGCGAATCTACGGAATTCATTGCCTGCGGAGACCAAAATATTGGGTATTTTTAAAGTGGAGGTTGATAGGTTCTTGATTAGTCGGGGAGTCAAAGGTTGCAGGGAGAAGGCTGGAGAATGTGGTTGAGGGGGGTAAATAGATCAGCTGTGATCAAATGGTGGAACAGCCTAGATGGGCTGAATGGCCTAATTCTGCTCCTCCTGTGTCTGATGGTCTTATGAATAATTATGGCCAATCTTCCGTAGTGACCAAGAATAGCATCTGATGATTATCTTTAAGGGATCTGCATGATTGCGTGATAAACCATTGTGGCTCCTAAAAGTTACCAGATGTGATCTTTCTATAAACACAGGCACATTCCAGCTGCTACTGTGGATACCTTTCTGCAGTGTGCATACAATAAATTCAGCTAACTGACAGGTTTGGAGGGATATGGACCAAAGGCTGGCAGGTAGGACGAGTGTTGCTGAGACATTGTTGGCTGGTGTGGGCAAGTTGGGCTGAAGGCCCCATTTCCAGGCTGTATCACTCTATGAGTCTCTGACTCGATGCGGGGTCCAAATCAGACTGAGGACCAACTAAACTCTCACCTCGGATAAACCTCCCATCGTCTTTATATCATTCGGTTGCTTTTGAGGTCATTGTAATAGCTTGGTCGATGAGAAGAATGCAAGTGTTGGAGTAACTCAGCGGGTCGGGCAACATCTCTAGACGACATGGATAGATGGCAATTTGGTTTGGGACCTCTCTTCAGACTTGCTCATTGAAGAAGGCAATGTTGATCAACAAACATAGAAACATAGAAAATAGGTCCAGGAGGAGGCCATTCGTCACTTCGAGCCAGCATCGCCATTCATTGTGATCATGGCTGATCGTCCCCAATCAATAACCCGTGCCTGCCTTCTCCCCCATATCCCTTGACTCCACTAGCCCCGAGAGCTCTATCTAACGCTAAAATCCATCCAGTGACTTGGCCTCCACTGCCCTCTGTGGCAGGGAATTCCACAAATTCACAACTCTCTGGGTGAAAAAGTTTATCTCATCTCAGTCTTAAATGTCTTCTCCTTTATTCTAAGATGCCTGGTTCTGGACTCGCCCAACATTGGGAAAATTGTTCCTGCATCTAGCTTGTCCAGTCCTTTTATAATTGTACATGTTTCCATAAGATATCCCCTCATCCTTCTAAATGTGCGAAGTGCAAATGCACAGTTAAATTATTTTCTTACACACAGTCCAGTAGAGTATCGCCATACCGCTCCCGATTAGCAGTTGGACCGAAATGGTCTACTGAGCCGCACGCAAGAGGCGCCATGTTTGGCACCGTTGTCCACGTCCAGCCCGTGCTCGATTTGTTACGAGCGGCATACGTTTCAGGCAAGCCCCAGGCACCTGCAGGGCCTCTCTCTGATCATCGCCTTCCCTTGGTCGGCCAGCAACAAACGTCCTCGTAGACCAATCTTCAATCTTTGACTCGACTCCGATGACAGAATGGAACACTTGGCCTCGCACAAACACAAAGCATTGCACCACAATAACCACTCGAGCTAGAATGGTCATCTATTCCCCCAAGACATTCATGCCACAAATGCCGACGTACATAGAAATGGTGGCATCTTACAAGCAGGGCGACACGGTGGTGCAGCTGGTAGAGCCGTGCCTCGCAACGCCAGAGGACCGGAGACCGAGGCTCGATCCTGACTTTGGGTGCTGTCCGAGCGGAGTTCGCACGTTCTCCCTGTCACCGCGGAGGTGTCCCCGGGTGCCCCGCATCTCAAAAACATACGGGTTTGTAAGTTAAGTGGCCCTCTGTAAATTGCCCCAAGTATGTAGGGAGTGGATGCGAAAGTGGGGTAAAATAGAACTAGTATGAAGGTGGACTCGATGTGCCGAAGGGCTTGCTTCCATACTGTATCTGTAAACTAAAGAAAATCATCCATTGCCTTGTTGCTTGTACTGCAAACATTAAAACGTGGCGCACATTAAAAATGTTGTAAATGCCTAAAATCTGCTAAAATGCTGTAAATGCCTAAAATCTGTTTCACTATATACTAGTGAAACACCACGCAGTGAGCACTATTGAAAGCAATGCCCATATTTCATATAGATTGCAGCAGTTCGTGTAAGCCTTTTGCCCAGATTCATGTGTTACATGCTCCCTTGCTCCACTCAAACCATTCGTAACCTCTTTTGATCGTCCAGGTGTTCAGCACTTGTAGTAACGTGTCACAAAATAAATCTCCCGAAAATCCACAGAGATTTTCTTTATACTCAATAAAATGTGCAGAAAATCTGCAGGGGCACTCCTCCTTTAGTTTAAACTTAGTTTTTTATTTTAAATTAGCTGAAGCTAAAACCGGCACAAATGCTTGTGCAGTTAAGCCAGCTATCATCCTGTACTGTACACCTGAGATGATGAGTCCATTTATTTATCAAGCTAGATTTGTATAATTGAGCTCGTAATTCACAGTTAGGTTGACCTGAAACAAGTACCTTTTGTGAACCAAACTGCTCAGATGATCTTTAACAGGCAACCGAACCATCGTAACAACAACTAGAGAGCCGTTCTGAGCTACTATCTACCGCATTGGAGACCCTCAGACTATCTTTGATCGGACTTTACTGGACTTTACCTTGCACTGATCATTATTGCCTTTATCATGTATTTGTATACTGTGGATGGCGCGATTATTATCATGCATTGTATTTCCGCTGACTGGTCAGCACGCAACTTAAGGGCCTGTCCCACTGTATGAGGTAATTCAAGAGTTCTCCCGAGTTTTCCCCTGATTCGAACTCGGAGAATGTCCGCAGCTGGTCCGTAGGAGTTTGTGGATGTCTCGTAGCGACTCGTAATGCTAACGGTACGTACTCGGGAAATCCGGTAAACTCATGACGTTTTTTTCATCCCTGCAAAAAATGTCCACGAGTAACAAAATACTCGTGATGAAAAACATTTTAACTTTTTACTCGTACGAGTCGCTAGGAGATATCCACTAACTCCGACGGACCCGCTATGGACATTCTCCGAGTTCGAATCAGGGGAAAACTCGGGAGAACTCTTGAATTACCTCGTACAGTGGGACAGGCCCTAAAAGCTTTTCACTGTACCTCGTTACACGTGACAATAAACTAAACTAAACTAAATAAATGTAAATTGATGTAAACTGTAAAATAAATAATTATCTATAATTAAATGTAAACTGCAGAATTTAAAAGGAGGGTCATGCGATTAAAATATAATTTATTTAATAAAATTTGAAAAGATTTCAAAACAATTAGGAAGCTGTTTTTTTGTGGTCAATTTAGGCTCTGGACTCTCTCTGGTAAATATGTAGATCGGTTTCTATTGAGAGACTTCCTGAGCTCTGTCACCTCTGGCTTTTTACTGACCCTGGGCACCAAAGTATCACTGAGGCACAAGGAACTGCAGATGCTGGAAACTTGAGCAAAACACAAAAGTGCTGGAGGAATTCAGCATCTGGGGAGGGATGTGGTGTCCAAAGAAGGAGATGGCTGGAAGCCTGCAACAGCCTGGGACTTGCATAGACCAGGCACCGCTCATAAGAACCAGGATGGGGACTTTGAAAATATGATGATTAACATATGATGAGCATTTCCTGTGCTCGCTAGCGTTTAGAAGAATGAGGGGGGACCTCATTGAAACATGCAGAGTAGTAAAAGGCATGGATAGAGTGGATGTGGAGAGGATCTTTCCACTAGTGGGAGAGTCTGTGACTAGAGGTCACGTAGAATTAAAGGACGTTCATTTAGGAAGGAGATGAGGAGGAATGTCTTTCATCAGAGGGTGGTGAATCTGTGGAATTCTTTGCCATAGAAGGCTGTGGAGGCCAAGTGAGTGGATATATTTAAGGCAGAGATAGATTCATGATTAGTACATGTGTCAGAGGTTATGGGGAGAAGGCAGGAGAATGGGGTTAGGAAGGAGAGTTAGATCAGCCATGTTTGAATGGTGGAGTAGACTTGATAGGCCGAATGGCCTAATTCTACCTACCCCTATAATTAAAATGGTGTCAATACATGGTGCCTGTTGCATGCAGGCGCAGCAGACTATTTCTGTACACTTGCTAATCGAGGTTCGGGGGTATGGCGATACTCAAAGGAGATTTTCACTGTGTTCGCACTTCATACACATGACCAGAAAGCTTCATTGAATGGACAGGCAATGTTTCGGCATCAGGACCTTCCGTTCAAACTCGTGAAGCTGTTCTCACAGGATACAACAGTCATTAAAAGCATCCCTCCTTCATTGCCCTTCAAAGCCACCCAACCTTATTTATTAGGTACATAAAGTGCTGTTGATTTGAATTTATTCTCCATTATTGCCTTATTGAAAGAACTGCACCAAACACAGTTGCAATTCCTGACGTGGCACCACCACTAATCCAGCCAGATTTGTGCGATCCAAATTGTGTGAGAGCAAGAAATATCATGCAATGTCTTGTGCTTTGTATAATACATCCATGTGGGATTTGTACAGTGCTGACATCCTGCCCTGAAATGTTATATTGTGGGAAGGAACTGCAAGTGCAGGTTTTTACCGAAGATAGACACAAAATGCTGGAGTACCTCAGCGGGTCAGGCAGCAGCTCTGGAGAGAAGGAGTGGGTGACGTTTTGGGTCGTGACCCTTCTTCAGACTGAAAGAAAGAGGTCATAGAGTGATACAGTGTGGAAACAGGCCCAACTCGCCCACACCGGCCAACAATGCCCCAGCTACCCTAGTCCCACTTGCCTGCGCTTGGTCCATATCCCTCCAAACCTGTCCTATCCATGTACCTGTCCAACTGTTTCTTACACGATGGGATAGTCCCTGCCTTAGCTACCTCCTCTGGCAGCTTGTTCCATGCACCCACCACCCTCTGTGTGAAAACGTTACCTCTCAGATTCCTATTTAATATTTTCCCCTTCACTTTGAACCTATGTCCTCTGGCCCTCGATTTGCCTACTCTGGGTAAAAGACGCTTTGAGCATCTACCCGATCTATTCCACTCATTATTTTGGTTGAGGGGGGCAGGGACGAGGTGAGGAACTGGAGGCGAGAAAAGGCCAGAACAATAGACAATAGACAATAGGTGCAGGAGTAGGCCATTTAGCCCCTCGAGCCAGCACCACCATTCAATGTGATCATGGCTGATCATCCCAAATCAGTACCCCGTTCCTGCCTTCTCCCCATAGCCCATGACTCTGCTATTTTTAAGAGCCCTATCTAGCTCTCTCTTGAAAGCATCCAGAGAACCTGCCTCCACCGCCCTCTGAGGCATAGAATTCCACAGACTCACCACTCGTCTCCGTTCTAAATGGCTTACTCCTTATTCTTAAACTGTGGCCCCTGGTTCTGGCGTGTCCAAGCCCTTAACAATCTTATATGTTTCAATGAGATTTCCTCTCATCTTTCTAAACTCCAGAGTGCACAAGCCCAGCTGCTCCATTCTCTCAGCATATGACAGTCCCGCCATCCCGGGAATTAACCTTGTAAACCTACGCTGCACTCCCTCAATAGCAAGAATCAAAAGAGCAAGAACAAATCAGGGCCAGCAACAGATGACCTCTGGAAGGGTGGTGTTCATAATGGCCCATTGTAGGGTGGGGAAGAATAGGCCATTATGGACTCCCATCGTCTCCAGCCAACAATGGGCCGTTATGGACTCCACCTTTCCTGAGGTCCCTCTCATTAGCATGTGCCATTCATTCCCTCTACACTCCAAAATCCAGTCCTGGAGAATTTTTATTTGACGCTGGCTCTGGATTCAGTGTACAGATATCACACCATCTGCGCTACCAGCTGGAGGCTACCCTTTGACAGACTTTTTGAATTCCCTCTAACATCTAATAGGCAACATAATGAGCTGCTCATCTATCTGCTCTCACTGAGGAATACCTGGCCTTTCACGGAATGTATAAAGCTTTTATTTTTTTATATAAAGGAATCCCGTGAACGTGGGTTCCATTTTACAGACATGGCCAGCTGACTGTGGGCTTAGAGTCGGATCTTTACAACATGGAAATGGCCACTTCGGCCCAACTCATCCACACGGTGGCGCAGCGGTGGAGTTGCGGCCGCACAGCGCCAGAGACCTGGGTTTGATCTGTCTGAAGAAGGGACTCCACCCAAAACGTCGCCTATTCCTTTTCTCCAGGGATGCTGCCTGACCCGCTGAGTTACTCCAGCTTTTTGTGTCGGTCTTCGATCCCGACTAGCTGTTTGCCTCTGTGACAACAGCTCACGATGGCCTGGGCTCCCTGTCACGTGCCTGCATGTTTAAGGGGACCGGGGCATTGACAATTGTCTGATGGTGATGGTGCAACATCGTGCTGTCGAGAGGGCAAGTGTGTAAATGAGTGTGATCCAAGGCCATAAGTGATAGGAGCAGAATTAGGCCATTCTGCCCATCAGGTCTACGCCACCATTCAATCATGGCTGATCTAGCTCTCCCTCCGAACCCCATTCTCCTGCCTTCTCCTCATTATCGCTGACACCCGTGCTAATAAAGAATCTATCTATCTCTGCCATAAAGATTGACTTGGCCTCCATAGCCTCTGTGGCAAAGAATTCCACAGATTCACCACCCTCTGACTAAAGAGATTCTTCCTCATCTCCTTCGTAAAGGAACGTCCTTTAATTCTGAGGCTATGACCTCTGGTCCTAGACTCTCCCACCAGTGGAAACATCCTCTCTATCCAGGCCTTTCACTATTCGGTAAGTTGCAGGAATAAAAAAGGGTGGTGTGTTTGAGTGTGTGGATTTGCATGTGGAATTAGGATAAGTCTGATAGTCAATCTGCATGAACGAAAGAGTTTATTGGCCAAGTATTCACCTACAAGGAATTTACCTTGGTGCTCCGCCCACAAGTGCCAACATGACATACGGTGACAGTTAGGAATGACACATAAAACATTGAACATTAATAATAAAACATTATCGATTAAACATATGAATGAAACACGTGTTAACAAATGGGATTTGTGGCATTGTTCACTGGGCTGGACCAGCCATTATTTCTCAGGAGGTGCGGCAGCATCTATGGAGCGAAGGAAACAGGCAACGTTTTGGCCCGAAACGTTGCCTATTTCCTTCGCTCCATAAATGCTGCCGCACCCGCTGAGTTTCTCCAGCACTTTTGTCTACCTTCGATTTTCCAGCATCTGCAGTTCCTTCTTAAACATTTCTCAGGAGGTCATTGTTTCTCATTCACCCCCCTCTGTTATTCAGCTCCTGAACGGTCCTTCCACAAGCCAGGGTCCTGTCCCATTCACTTCCACCCCACTGCAGGCGTCTCTGGAACTGATGCACTCCAGTGCTGTGAACAATATTCTGCACTCTGTATCTTCTGCTTTGAGTTCCACTTGAGTTTTGCTAGATTGTGTCGATGTAATTTACTTATAATAAGCCTGCACCCACGGTCCTGTCGTGGAGGACTTCATGTGGATGTCGATCTCATCCATGATTTCCATGCCCCAATTAATGAATGACCAAGTATTCACATACAAGGAATTTACTTTGGTGCTCTGCCCGCAAGTGGCAACATGACATACAGTGACAGTTAGCAATGACACATAAAACATTAACAATAAAGAGCCACCTTGGTCAGCATGGAGACGAGGAGGTAGGGTCACTGAGTCGTATAGCGCAGGAACTAGGGTTGCCGACTTTCTCACTCCCAAATGAGGGACAAAAGGTCAAAATAAGGGACAAATGCCCGACGGCAATTTGTTGACCGACTCGGCCGTGGCTGGGTGAATGATGAGTTGGCCCGGGTGCTGGACTGCACACAAAGCCCTGGCGGCGGGCCAGCTGAGGAGTTTTGGCCCAAGCGACGTCACGCGCGATGTCCGGCGCCCCATCCAACTCGTGAATCGATGACCGCCCATGAGAAGGAGGCGGTGGTGGTGGTGTCGGCGGTAAGCGAAGGTCGGACAGCTGGCCGGGCTGCCGACTGACGGGGCCGCGGGCGAGGTGGCGCTGCTGCTGCTGCACTCCATGGGCTGCACTGCGGTGCGGCGGGGCCAGACACGACAGTACCCTCGACCCGAGCGGTCAAATACGGGACAAGGACAGTCCCGTATGGGACAAACCAATTTAGCCCAATATGCGGGACAATTGGCAACTCCCGTTAGAACAGTCCTGTGCCAAAGGGCCCGTTCTCATGCTGTATGACTGTGACAATCTCATGAGCTGCAGAGGGACATATATTTCATCATAGTTGTGACATTGCAGTCAGCAGTGATAAGATGGGGAAAAAATGAGTAAGGAATATATTATCAAATTGGAAGGATTGATGGATTTTCCAATATGCATTTCCTTAAAAGCACAACCCTTATAATGTGCAGGATCAGCGGATTCTATGACACCAGTTCCAACTTGGAGCTGGCAACAACTGGAAGGAAATGTGACTGCAGAATGGTCTGTTGCCTTCCAAGTGCTCAGGTCAAGGATGCCTTGGAGTGACTGTTGGGCTTTATGAAAGGGGAGGTTGAGACTGGGGTGTATGTTGGTGCCAACGACGTTGGTAGAAGAAGAGACGAGGTCCTAAGTTCATAAGCAATAGGATCAGAATTGGATCATTCGGCCACCGAGTCTACTCCACCATTCAATCGTGGCTGATCTATTTTTCCCATTCAACGCATTCTCCTGCCTTCTCCCCATAACCCCTGACACCCTTACTCATCAAGCATGTGTCAGTCTCCACCTCAAAAATGCCCAATGACTTGGCATCCACAGCCGTCTGTGGTAATAAATTCCACAGGTTCACCACCCCCCTCGTTAAAGAACTTCCTCCTTTCTAAAAGCTACGTCCTTTTATTCTGAGGCTGTGCTCTCTGGTCCCGGACTCTCCCAGCACTGGAACTATCCTCTCCGCCCGCATCCACTCTATCCAGGCCTTTCACAATTTGGTAAGTCTCAACGATGTCCCCCCCCCACTCCCCTCATCCTTCTAAACTCCAGCGAGTACAGGCCTGGTGCCGACAAACACACCTCATATGTTAACCCTGTCACCTCTGTGATCCGGAACATGAGGGAGCTAGGCAGCTGTTCAATCACCAGGCACGCCAAGGTTGCTATCCCTAAACTGAAACAGCCAATTTGCCCAAATTTTCTGTCCAAATTGGCTGTTTCAGTTTAGGGAATTGATTCCCTGAACACAGGAGTATGAGGGGTGCGTTCACACAGTCTTTTTTTCCATAGTTGGGGAATTTGGATTCAAAATTTTCCTTGAAGTCAGCGCATAGCAATGGAAGGTGTTTTTTTCTGAGTGGAGGCCATTGAGTGGTGATGCGCCACAGAGATCGATGCTGGGTCCACTTGTTTGTCATTGATTATAACGATTTGGATGAGGACGTAGTGAGCATGGTGGTGAGCTTGAAGATAACGTCAAGACTGGTGGTAAAAGGGTCCGAAAAGAAACAAAAAAACATACAAAATAGATGCAGGAGTAGGCCATTCAGCCCTTTGAGACAGCACTGCCACTCAAAATGATCATGGCTGATCCTTCCTGATATTTCCCCACATCCCTTGATTCCGTTAGCCCTCAGAGCTATATCCAAACTGTTGTAAACATCCAGTGAATTGGCCTCCACTGCCTTCTGTGGCAGAGAATTCCGCCGATTCTGGGTGAAAAATCCTAAGAAGAATCTAGATGAACTGGGGAAAGCTATTTTCTATGTTTCTATATTTCTAGGTGCGTCAATGAATGGCAGATGGTATTTAACTTAAACAGGTGGGTAGGAGTGAAGTGTTGCACTTCAGTAAGTGAAACCAGGGCATGACTTTGGACTTTGCTTTTTGACTTTAGAGATACAGCGTAGAAACAGGCCCTTCGGCCCACCGAGTCCGCGCCGACCAGCATTCACCCTGTGCACCAACACTATCCTTCACACTAGGCACATTTTACAATTTACAGAAGCCAATTAACCTACAAACCTGCAGGTCTTTGGAATGTGGGAGGAAACTGGAGCACCCGGTGGAGACTCGCGCAGTCTCTGGGAGAACGTGCAAACTCCATAGCGACAGCACCTGTATTCAGGATCGAATCTGCGCCTCTGGCGCTGCAAGGCAGCTGCTCTACCACTATGATAGCTGCGACCAGCGGTTTTGGCCTTCCCTGCTGTAGGAAAAATGTCCTTAAAGAGGAAAGAGTGCGGACAAGATTTACAAGGATGCTGCCAAGTTTCGAGGGAGAGGTTGGGTAAGCGAGTACTTTATTCCGTGGAATACAGGGGGTTGAGGGGTATTTTCTCCCCCAAGGTTGGGGAATCAAGAACCGGAGAGCACAGGTTTAAGGTGTGAGAGGAAAGATTTGATAGGAACCTGAGGGACAACATTTTCCACACAAGAAGGTGGTGGGTATATGGAACAAGCTGCCATAGGAAATGTTTGAGGCAGGCGACATTTAAAAGACATTTGGACAGATACATAGATAAGAAGGGTTTAAAGGGATATGGGTCAAATGGGGGTAAATTGGATTAGCTTAGATGGGGCATCTTGATCGGCATGGAGTCGCAGAGTCCCACAGCACGGAAACAGGCTGTGGGCCAAAGGTCACGATTGTGTACGATTCTGTGACTCTGCGGCTTCATCTGCAGAAAATACACGAATATCCTAATTGAGTAGGATGACATGAAATTTAAATTTGCTAATCTCTTCAATGTCCTCGATTTCCTGCTCTCCACATCTGAACACATGGGCTAAGTGACTTGTTACCTAATCAGCTTGGAGCTGGTTATATTTGAGCGCTGCAGGACGAGGGTTATTAGCGATGAATCACGATTGCCCAGCCTGCTCTCGTATTTAAACTGGGCTGAGGCTCATCCTGCAGAGAATGTTCATCAACATCTTTCACGTCATTGCGACTTGGAACCAAAAGTTGGGAGATAACATCTGTTTCCTAAAAATGAAAAACAGCTCCCTTGAGAGCACGAGAAAGATCAAGTCTTGAATATCAGCTGGCAAACTGCAAGGGAAAGATGCAATTAATGAAAGCTGGAATCCATTTTTTTGTTACGAGTAATTGGATTCTAGATTGAAGATAGACACAAAATGCTGCAGTAACTCTGCGGGACAGGCAGCGTCTGTGGAGAGAAGGAATGGGTGATGTTTCGGGTCGAGACCCTTCTTCAGGCTAATATCAGGGGGAGAGAAAGATACATAGGTAAGAAAGTGTGAGGTGTGAAAACGGGACAAAGGGAATGGAGATCAAGGAACGTAGGGTAGATCATTGTTAGCTGGGAGAAGGTAACATCAATAAAGGAAGGGTCTCGACACCTTACACTTCCTTATCTATATATCTCTAAACTAAAAGATAACATATAGTCAGACACAGTAAGTGGTCGGAGAACTTGGAAGGGGGAGGAATGAAGTGAGAGGAAAAGAAGTCCTGAAGTGAGTGAAATAAGTGAATATTGTTTTATATGGACTATATAGAATCAGTCATAATTCCCTTGCTTTGTGAATATTGACTGAATGGCATTTTGTCACAATAGGTAATTTTCTCAACAGGGCTTATGAAATATTGATTGGCAGCACCATCTGTGCCTGTATCACAGCACATTTGAAAAGAAAGTCATTAGTTACAATTTTACACATGATGGGCTCAGTCACACTATTTAGAGGTTGTCAGTCATAGTAATTTAATGTCGCTCCAACAGATTTTTATAGAAACGGCTGACATTGGTAAAAAGGTGAATACATTCAATCTGACGGCAGACACAAACTGCCGGAGTTACTCAGCGAGTCAGGCAGCATCTCTGGAGAAGAGGAATATCTAAGGCAGGGGTCGACAACCTAGGTACCCAGGGCCCGTAACCCGAAATCAACTGGCCCGCAAACTGATTTTTTTCCCGTAATCATCCGGCCTGCCGAGCGCCGAGCTCTGGCCGTAACGCATCCTGCGCAAAGCCGCCGGCACGGCCGCGCACCTTCCGTGAACACGTTTAAGAAAGAACTGCAGATGCTGGAAAAATCGAAGGTAGACAAAAATGCTGGAGAAACTCAGCGGGTGAGACATGCAAGGATTGCACGAGGCTGCCTCACCCGCTGCGTTTCTCCAGCATTTCTGTCTACCCTGCCATCCGGGGCGGGATCCATAGATGTGGCCCGCCATCCGCTCACATCATGCCTCCCGGCCCCTTTGCAGAACAAGGTTGCTGACCCCTGATGTAAGGCTTCAGGTCGAGACCCTTCCTTAGACTGAGAGTCAGGCGAGAGAGAAACTAAGGGTATGAATTGAACTGAGTACTTTATTGTCTCATGTGACAAGTTGCGGTGAAATTCTTTGTTTGCACACCCAAGGTGTTGCCATAAAGGGCGCTTACGAAGTTACAAAGTACCCGCGCGTCAAGTCCCCCTTTGTTCCCGGCCCCCCCCATCCTCACGGCGGTCCCCCCACGCCGGGTCCTCCTTTATTCCTTGCCCCGTTCAGGTTCAGAACAAATCGGAGACGGCACGGATGACCAAGGAAAGGTAGAGCCCACAATGGTCCATTGTTGGCTGTGGGAGAGGTGTTAACGAAGGGCAGTATGGATGCCAGCAGTGGAACTGGCAGGATGACTCGGGTGGGGGAGGGAATCTCAATCTGTTCTTTTAAGCACACAGTGTAGTTAGCAAGCTGACCAAACTCTCTGTGCGGTTGGCTTTACAGTCCTGCTGTGGGAGGAGTCTTTTTTTTTTCTTTTTTTCAAATCTGGTTGGCTCTCGGGGACGTCTCATTTACACTGGAGATTTCCGAAACAGATTTGCAGCTGAGCGAAGGCTTCGTGCCAAAGCTAATATATGCTCTGTTAAAAAAGATCTTTGTGCAGCTTTCCTCAGACTGGGACAGTGGAAAAGTGGAGCAGTTTACTATTTTATTTTCCAATCAGTTCAGGAAGACCTGGTCCACAGAGACGCGAGAAAAACTTAATTAAACCTCAAACTGTTTGCTAGCAGAATCACCTCCTAACCAAGAGCGTAATTGGGTCTGCCAGTAATCAACTTCTGAACTGTGCAACAGATTTAAGACGATGATTATTTTGGTGTAAAAAGTGCTGTCATTAACGAGCTGCTGCTGTATCGTACTCTTCTGATGAACGTTCTCTATGCTATTGTTCATCAGGCTGCAACAATAAGCTTTCACAACTGACGTTACATCCCATTTATCTGCCTATGTAGTAATCAGCCACATACTTTGGATGAACAGCAAGTTCGCTTTCTTTTCCTGATGCTGCCTAAGTGATTCAAGATGATCCTCAGCAAAATATTTGCCCGCTTGTGTCCATTTCTCACGGAGACACCATGGTTAGGCTTGGAAAAACTGCATAATGAAATGTTCCTGTCTCTGCTCCAGCCCCATTCCAGATCCATGTGTTTTTTTTTTCTGTCGGCAGGCAGGAAATTAGGAAATGAGCACGTAGCCCGTTTACAGCACTGACTGGCAGTCGCTGGGGTTAGAATAGATTTTACTCTAGGAGTTGTTAGCTTCGGAGTGAGCAGTGCAGGAGTTTTCTCTGCCACAAAAGACATTGGCCTTGCTTCAAGCGACGCTGGGGCATGCGTTGGAGTCTACCCAGGAAGTGCTCTGAAAGGAGAGCTTGTTTCGAGTCCGACCTGTTTCTCTATATCTCCCCGCACTTTGTGTGGTGCTCCAGTATATGCTGAGGTTACCCTTCAGCCAAACAAGCTCGCAGTTATATATTCCAGCCTGGTTTTAAAGAACCAACTTGCCTTTAACTCCTGAAAGAGGGATTTTTTAATTTTTTTTGAAAGATATGTCTTCATCCTTCATGTGTGGAATGGAAGATTTGCTGTATACTGGCAGTCGTTTTCTGTGGACTCTGACAATAACAGCTTTGAGAAGGTGGTACACTGAGAGAATGTGGGCTTGTGAGCAAATGCTAAGGACTTGGTGCGGACTACGTGAGGTTTACCAGGTAAAATAACCCCCCTTATTTTAGCGCATGCGGATATGTATTCAGATTACTAGCAAGGCCTGATGTGCGTTAAACTAAAAGTTTTCTTTTCCTGTCCGTGTCTGCCTTCTTTAGTTTAATTCAGTTTATCGGCACGAGTACCGAGGTACAGCGAGAAGCCTTAGTTGCGTGCTAACCAGTCAGTGGAAAGACAATATATGATTGCAATCGAGCCACCCACAGTGTACAGACGTATGAATTTATTTTGCTACCACTTGGATCTTGTAGAACTGACCTAATTTTTCTACTAAGAAAGTTGTATTGTTAGTTCGTGCAGCTTTGCCATTAGTGAACACATCATTTCTCACTGAAAGAATTTCAGCTTTACCTAATGGAGAGCGGAATAGCGGATTCATCAGCTGCTGATTAATTGTTCACACCTCAGTTGCTAGATTTAAAAACCTGTGTTAAAATGCCAAAGAAAACACAAGCATGAGATTAAATGATAGGTGAAGCCAGCAGACCAAAAAAAAAATCAGTTCTTTGAATCTGATTTCTTTTGAATTATATCCCAAACTGCATCAAAACATGTTTTTTATAATAGTTTTAACGTGTCTTCACTCCAGCTGGTCTTGAATGTGAATATTATTTATAGAAGACCTAGAACTGAAATAATATTTTCAATAATCATGAGTCAAGTTTATTGTCATAAACGAAACAATGAAATAATAATCGCATAACTTTAATAAATGAAATAATCGCATAACTAATACTTTTTTGCATATTTTTCATTCTCTAGTTCTCTACCTCTCTCTATATCACCATCTATATCTCTCCCTTTCCCCGACTCTCAACCTGAAGAAGGGTCTCGACCCGAAACGCCACCTATTCCTTCTCTCCAGAGATGCTGCCTGACCCGCTGAGTTACTCCTGCTTTCTCTCTTAACTTGAATGAAATTCTTACTTGCAGCAGCACGACAGGTAGTAAACATAATACTCTGTAAAACACCAAAATATACAACAATTAAAGAAGTTTATATATATATAAACAAGGACTAATACATAGACAATGATAGTGCAAAGTCAAAACTAATGTGCCCAGGTCTATCGAGAGATGCTGTCTGACCCGCTGAGTCTAATTCTCGAAGGGCCAAATGGCCTCCTCCTGCACCTATTTTCTATGTTTCTATGTTTATATAGAGCTGAGGACTTTCATTTCAAGGCGACTAATTAATGATATGTACATTGTGTGATTATAATTAAAAAATACATTGATCAGTAGAATGTTTTCATTGGATTAGCATGCTGACTTGTGCTCTCAGTTTCACACTTGAAGTTGGCGTTACTGAGAAAACATAATTATCGTGGAGTTGTTTATTGATTAGCTTCTGAGTATCAGGATCAGACATTCACCACATCAAAGGGAATAAGGAAGAAATAATCTCGCAAACTATTTTTGATGGACCACGTGGGTATCGATCAGGAACTCGGGGAGAGCAAAAGCAGGCTGATTTATTTCATTGAGGGGGAGTCTTCAACCTAAAACGTCACCCATTCCTTCTATCCAGAGGCGCTGCCTGTAAAGGCTGTGGTACTCCAGCGTTTTGTGTCTATCTTCTATCTATTTCATCTCCTTGGCTGGCAAATGTTCAACCGCAAAGGTGGAGGGAAAGAGGTAACATTTAAAAGGTGAGAGTAAATGTCCAGTGTGTGAAATATCCTCACGACTTGCCCAATAATTCAGAACCTCTACAGCATGTGAAATGATTTTGCCTTTGGCTCTCCACTCATGCTGGGGATGCTCGGAGATTTACCAAGTGTCCCGTATCCATGGTGGATGGAGGATGTTTCCACTTGTGGGAGAGTCTCGGACCAGAGGGCACAGCCTCAGAATAAAAGGACGCACCGTTAGAAAGGAGACAAGGACGGATATTTTAGCAAGAAGTTGGTAAATCTGTGGAATTCATTGCCACAGATGGCGGTGGAGGCCAAGTCATTGGGTATTTTTCAAGCGGAGATTGATAGGCTGTTGCTTACAATGGTAATGTTATAATGGTACTTTATTTGTCATGTGCTGTGGTGCAGTGAAACCCGTTATTGTATATAGTTCAGTACAAATATCACAATAAATAAGCACTTGGATACACCTTAGATAAGTATCTCAGATACTAAGTGTGTATCAGTTGTGTACTGAGACAGTGAACAGTCACCTGATTTTGGCACCATTTTCAATCGCAGTTTGTAAGTGCAGGGTTCGTGACCTGACCATGAAGGCCCGTTGCCAGTTGGCATTGCAGGGTCGGCCTGGTAGGAGTGTCAGAGATTGTGGGGAGAAGGCAGGAGAGTGGGGCCGAGAGGGAAGATCAGATCAGCCATGATCGAATGGTGCAGCAGCCATTGTGGGCTGAATGGCCTAATTCTGCTGCTACATCTTATGGTAGAATTTCTGAATGTTTGAAGAAGGGTCCCGACCCAAAACGTCGCCTATACCTTTTTCTCGAAAGATGCTGTCTGACCCGCTGAGTTACTCCAGCTGTTTGTGTCTACCTTCGTCTCTTGGTCTTCTATATCCTGCCCAATCGGAGATACTTCAGGTAGGGTTCTTGATAATTAATACGTGTAGAGTACTTGAGAGGAACCCCTCCTACATCAGGATTATTATCTGCTGTCCAGCCTAGGCCACTCCTGACCCTGGTTCGAGCATAAACCGTGAGATCTCTTTGCCTTTGAGCTAAGTCAACGGCACTGTTGGATAACTTTTACCTCAGAGTGCCTAATCTATATGCCTCAGAATCAGCTGAGACAACGCACCATCGAGATGTGCAGAGACATCATCTTAGCTGATCTATCATATTGATCTGTAGTAAATAATAAATTGAGCATTTCTCCTTGTGGGCTGACATCTTACAGAATCTTTGAAAGGGAAATTGGCCGTAGGTTCTATCAAGAAAAGCAGTCTTGCACTTCAAAGTTGGCTTGACAAATCGATGCCAATTTTTTTTGTGTTAGATTTTGGTTCACAATATTTATTGCAAATAAAATTCAAATAATATTACTTCAGGTTATTCAAAAATATAATTTGCAATGCTATCAATGCCATGGGCGGCACGAGTTGCTACCTTACAGTTCCAGAGACCCGGGTTTGACCCTGCCTACGGAGTTTGTACGTTCTCCCCGTGACCTGCGTGGGTTTTCTCCGGCTGCTCTGGTTTCCTCCTACACTCCAAAGACGTGCAGGTTTGTAGGTTAATTGGGTTTGGAAAAAACTGTAAATTGGCCCTAGTGTAGAGGAGAGTGCTAGTGTGCGGGGAGATTGCTGGTTAGCAGCGGACTCAGTGGTTCGAAGGGCCTGTTTCTGCGCTGTATCTCTAAACTAACTAATATGGATATTGTATGTATGGCAACCCATCTAAATGTCCATTGTCAGATGTCTTATGGCATAGTGAATCCTTGCTCGTCACAGATTTAATCCACTTCATGAGATGCTGAAGGATTTCCTGGCTGATCAATTAACTCTGTAGTTTGAATAATGAGGCAGGTAATTTGAGGTGTACTGCCCACTGCCACTGCCCAATCCCATTGCCCTTGCATCAGGAAGGCAGAATGTCACAAGAGTCCGAATGCTCTACATTCCCAATTAATGCTGAGCGATTTACAAACTAGGGAAAGTAACACAACTCAGCCAAACCAGTCGCATTCAGAGGCAACAATTTAGGTATTGTTGGCATACAGTGGGGAAGTGTTAAACCGACTTTAAATGAGTGGCCCTGGGTGCAAGTCCAACCATTTCCCAGCTCGTCTTTCCATCTCCCTGCGATCACAATGTTATTTGATGGAACTGCACTCTCTGTCGTTCTCAATAGAAAAGCCTTTTCCCCACTACTGGAGAAAATCGAGTACATTTAACAGTGCAGCACAGGGAGAGGCTCTTTGGCCCACAATGTTTCATGCTGAACATGATGCCAAATTCAACTAATCCCTCCATATCCATGTGCCCGTGTAAAAGCCTCTCATAATATCTGCCTCAACCATCACTTCTGCCAGCACGTTCCAGGCGCCCACCACTGTGTAAAAAAAAACTTACTCCACCCATCTCCTTTCAACTCTGCCCCTCTCATCTTAAATGTGTGCTATTCAGGTCGTTGGCATATCTACCCTGGGGGTTAAACGGTCTGGCAGTCTACCCTGTCTATGCCTCTCATAAATTCCTATACATCTATCGGGTCTCTCCTCAGCTTTCAACACTCCAGAGAAAACAATCCAAGTTAGTCCAACCTCTTCCGTAGCTGAGATTCTTTCTTCCATTCAACAGTCTGGTAAAACTGTTCTAGGCTCTGGAGATATCAGTTGAGAAAAGGCAGGGATATAGACATGGGGAGAATCTTTGTGCTAAGTCATGACTATCTCCAACTAAAGGGTATCTAATCATCTACTCCTGACGTTCAATGGCATTTGCTTTATCAGTTCCTTCAGCATCAACCTCACCTGGACCAGCCTCACACATGGCGGTCTGAAGAAGAGTCTCAACCCGAAACATCACCCCATTCCTTTTCTCCAGAGATGTGGCCTGTCCTGCTGAGTTACTCCAGCAATTTGTGTCTATCTTTGGTGGAAACCAGCATCTGCAATTCCTTCCTGCAACACTACAAGACCAAGCCAGAAACTAGGTACCCTGTGGCACATGACTTACCCCCAGCGCCAGAGACCCAGGTTTGATCCTGACTACGGATGTTGTCTGTACGGAGTTTGTACGTTCTCCCGGTGACTACGTGGGTTTTCTCCGGGCGCTCCGGTTTCCTCCCAAATGCGTGCAGGATTGTAGGTTAGTGGCTCATCTAAAATTGTCCCTGGTGTGCAAGGATGGTGCTAGTGTATGTGGTGATCGCTGGTTAGCCTGGGCCGAAGGGCCTGTTTCCATGCTGTGTCTCTAAAACTAAAGCTAAATCTGATGCAGACAATGTCAAAGATATGGAGAAATGCTTTGGCAGCCCTTGACAAATGTGAAATACCAGTTACATATACTGATGTATAATAGTTATATTTGCAGTCTGATTAAGGTTCCCAACCCAAAACATCACCTACCCTTTTTCTCCAGGGATGCTGCCTGACCCGCTGAGTAACTTCAATGTCTATCATTGGTATAAACCAGCAGCCGTAGATCTGTGTTTCTGTATATGCTAAATGCTCATTTAAATCCAGTTTAGTTCAACTAGCTTTGAAAGCTCAAAAAACAGAGAAACTGATCCTCAAAATATTATTTTGAGACTTTTTAAAAAAAACTTCTCTTAAAACTCAAAGTGATATATTTTGAAACTATTTATAAATCAGATATTTATTTCAGTCCTAACATTATTCTAAAAACAACTTAATTATTGTGCCTGCATTCCATCAAGCTTCAGTATTTGTCCTCGTTAATGATCATCAGCTGCAGAAGTAAAAAGAGCCACTATTAGCAATTCTCTCTGCCTTCTAAAATATTTGGTCTGGCGATGCCTTTTTATTAATAATTTAGAAATGTTCTGACTTTTCATGACCTTGCCGATGTCCCTGTTCATATTCATTGATCAACTTTCCCCACGATCTATTAATTTTTTGCACCTATTTGAGCATCATAACCACTATCTCCCGTTCTTTTTCACTACGCTTTAAGATTGAGAGGGGCAAAGTTTAAAGGAGTTGAGCGGGGCTAGTTTTTTTTTTTCTACACAGAGGATGGTAAATGCCTAGAATGCCCGCAGAATGCATGTCGACCAGCGATCACCCCATACACTAGCACTATCCTTCACACTAAGGACAATTTTACAGAAGCCAATTAACATACGAACCTGCACGCCTTTGGAGTGTGGGAGGGTGGTGGTTGAAGTAGATGCGTTTGTGCCGTTTAAAAGGCCATGAAGATAAAAGGACCAGACTGGCTAGTTGCAGGAAAAATGTTCCCAATGTTGGGGGAGTCCAGAACCAGGGCCACAGTCTAAGAATAAAGGGGAAGCCATTTAAAACGTAGATGAGAAAAAACTTTTTCGCCCAGTGAGTTGTGAATTTGTGAAATTCTCTGCCAAAGATGGCAGTGGAGGCCAATTCACTGGATGAATTTAAAAGAGAGTTAGATAGCGCTCTCGGGGCTAGTGGATTCAAGCGATATGGGGAGAAGGCAGGCACGGGTTACTGATTGCGGGTGATCAGCCAAGATCGCAATGAATGGCGGTGCTGGCTCAGAGGGCCAAATGGTCTCCTCCTGCACCTATTTTCTATGTTTCTAGGTGAAAGATTTTTCGATAGGCATGTGGATGAAAGGATATGGGTTATGTGCAGATAGATAAGTGATAGTCTTAGCACCATGTTTGGCACAGGCATTGTGGGCTGAAGGGCCTGTTCTTGTGCTGCACTGTTCTATTTTCTTTGCTCTACGCAGTCAATATCTGTCCCTTCCAAAATTCCTTCATCTTGGCTTTAGCGATACACACTAGACCATGCCAGAGGTACACTGCAGTATCGTCACTTCTTCCTAGATTCCATTGCAGAAGGGGAAAAATAGAAAAGTTGCACCTTTTCCTCTCCAATCCAAACTAAAATATTACATTCTGTTCAAGGTAACCCATCAATAATGCCAATATTTTCCCAATAGTGAATCCAATTTTATTCTCATGATTTATTCAGCCACAACCATTGGAAAACACAGATCGTTAGAAAAGGTAGTGCCTTATAAATAATATAACTCCCGCTACTGAGCAGCCATGCTAAGTCACAGGGAGGAACTATGTGTGTTAATCAATGTCATTATAAGGCATGCATTTGCATGGAGATCAGGCCACTGTACATCACATACCCGCTGAGTTTCTCCAGCATTTTTGTCCACCTTCGATTTTTCCCCGCATCTGCAGTTCTTTTTTAAACTACACATCACAATATTATGTGTGATGCACTCAAAGTGTAATTGAAATCAGGGTTTTAATGCAAATGCTGCCAAGTCTGGAACTGCTCATTCCTGTGTAAATGGACTAGGAAGTACACTTGGAACCTGCACTTTCCAATGGCAATGGTCAATGGCCAATGATGCTTTTATTGCCACGTGTGCCAAGTGCTAACATGGTGAAATTCTTCATCTTGCCAACAGTCCAGTAGAGTATTGCCATACCCTAGACACTAAATGCTGGAGTAACTCAGCAGGTCTGGCAGCATCTCTTGAGAAAAGGAATAGGTGGCGTTCCGGGTCCTCCTTCAGACTTGGGAGTCGGGGGATATTGAAATTAGAGGTATCAAAAGGTTCAGAACAAATCAGAGCCATCACTGATGACCCAGGAGCCCACAATAGTCCATTGTTGGCTGTGTAGGAGGTGATAACAGTGATATGAACAGTGAACCTGGTAGGATGACTAGGGTGGGGGAGGGATGGAGAGGAATCAATGCATAGAAACAAAGAAAATAAGTGCAGGAGTAGGCTATTTGGCCCTTCGGGCTAGCACCGCCATGGTTGATCATCCTAATTCAGTACCCCATTCCTGCTTTCTCCCCATATCCCTTGATTCCGTTAGCCCTTACAGCTATATCTAACTTGCACCATTTTGAAAGTCCACACTCTATTTCTGGCTCCAGGCGAGTCCCCGGCGGTTAAAGGCCTTCAGCCATCTCCTTCCTTGGAAGCAGCGCCCCTCTCCTCGCCCGTCCACCTTTGCTCCCCGGGGGTGCCTCCCCGCAGCCAACTACGAGGGCACGGTAGGCCAGACCCTGCTTCCCTCTCCTCTCCTGCCAGCCCTCAATCCTCGCCTGTCATCGCACAAATTCAAAGTACCCACACTGCGTATGAAAAGGTTGCCGCACAGATCCCTTCCAAACCTTGCTGACTCCTTCCACAAAGCCAGTTTTACAGCCCATTAGCTCCTTCACCCTGGATCCTATGTGATCTACCCTTCCAAACCAGCCTACCAGGCAAGATAATATTCGTAGCATATCTGAAACTGTGACATGGCAACAGTGGCGCAGCGGTAGAGTTGCTGCCTTACAGCGCCAGAGGCCCAGGTTCTCTACAGACCACAGGTATTGTCTGCAAGGACACACACACACCAGGGGCAATTCACAATAGTCAATTAACCTACAAACTCGCACGTCTTTGGAGTGTGGGAGGAAACCGGAGCCCCCGGAGAAAACCTTCGCGGTCACGGGGAGAACGTACAAACTCCGCACAGACAGCGCCCGTAGTCAAGATCGAACCCGGGTCTCAGGTGTGGTGAGACAGCAGCCCTTTTTATTTTGTTCGGAGGGAGTAATAAAATCACCTGTTGCCTTTATCAAATGAGGTTTGAAGAACAAATTAATTAGTTTCCTTCCAGCAATTGAAGTCTGCATTTGTAATGTGGTGGCCGATTAAATTGAATCTGCATTCTAATGTTGTTGTTAATCGTGTTACTCATACCAACCTAATAAATATATACTTGGCACATGAAGCCACAAGGCACATGTGTGACTGATTAGCAGACCTTGACGCTGGGTTCTTTGATCTATTGCATTAAACACTGGGTGCAACCTGAGTGTTGTCTGAGTCTTTCAAAGGAATCAATATTTCATGCTAATTAATTAAATGCAGCCAGTCCAGGGAATGCTTCACAGATATCTTTTGGTGTATAATTTACGATGCTGTGTTGGCTCAGCTAGTTTAAAATGCTCGGAGTCCAATACTAATCGCAGTGGATCCCTGAGTTACTCCAGCTTTCTGTACCCATTGTCATCTATGTTTGCCTGGCAGTTGCAGATTTGCACTGACTCCAATAAATTTCTCACGTTAAAAAAATTAACCCATTTATTTTAAAACTGAGATCGGATGCCACTGCCCGTTACCAGATTTAAAGCCAGCAATTGCTATCATTCTGTTTTCATGCTCATCAACAACAGCGCAAATCAAAGATCATGTTTAGAGTTTAGAGGCACAAAGTGCAAACAGGCCCTTCGGCCCACCGAGTCTGCGCTGACCAGTGATCACCCCGTACACTAGCACTATCCGACACTCAAGGGGCAATTTGTCAAGGCCCATTGACCTAGCAACCTGGATGTCTTTGGAGTTTCGGAGGAAACCCGGGGAAAATCCATGCAGGTCACGGGGAGAACGTGCAAACTCCATGCAGACAATGCCTGTAGTCAGGATCGAACCTGGGTCTCTGGCGCTGTAAGGCAGCGCAACTCTACAGCTGTGCCACATCACGGTGTCAGATATGCCACGCAATATTACCTTGCCTGGTAGTCTTGTTTGGAAGGTTAGATCACATGGGATGCAGAGTGAACGAGCTAACGGGATGTAAAAATGGCTTGTGGAGGGAGTCCGAAACATTAGGAAGGGACCTGTGTGGCAAACGGTTCATGTGCAGTGCGGTGCTTAAATGGAGCAAGCTGCCAGAGGAGGCTGTAGAGGCAGATAAAATTATAACGTTTAAAAGATATTTAGGCTGGTTCTTTGAAAGTAAAGATTTCAAGGTATACAAGCCCAATATAGGCAAATGGGATTAACCGAGGGGACTAACTGGTTGTCATGGACGAGTTAGGCAGACGAGGCTGATTCTGTGCTGTATTTCTCTATGTCCCAAGACTGCAATTAGATAAATCTTAGTTTCACTTATAATGTGGGCGCAGGATAGTGTTAATGTGCGGGGATCGCTAGTCGGTGCAGTCCGGTGGGCCAAATGGCCTGTTTCCGCGCTGTATCTCTAAATTACACTAAGTAGCAATGTTACAAATTTTTGAGATTTTGATAATCAAGTCTGCAATTTATCCCATCAGATAAAGCATACAAAGAAGTTTAATTTGACACCTAATTCACTTTCATATCTTCAGTATTAAAAAGGTTAATACTGAAGATTAACTTGAATTTCTAACTACTTCATGTTCAAGATGAATTTGACACCAGTTTAACATCAGCTCATCAGTAAAGTTTCATTTCCCTGACATGTATTTTCCACAGATTATTCCAATGTATTCACCATCACAAAGTAAAAGGTGGTTCTATAAAGTGTAATAATGTTGTGATCCATGGCACATTATGAAATGTGCAGGAAGGAACTGCGGATGCTGGTTTAAAACCGAAGATAGACACAAAATGCTTTGGAGAGAAGGAATGGGTGAGGATCCGTTCCCTCTCTCCAGAGGTGGTGCCTGTCCTGCTGAGTTACTCCAGCATTTTGTGTCTATCATCACATTATGAAATGACAGGTTTTCTATGCAGCACGGATTGGAAGTAGAACTGATGTATCTTTAACCGGCTTGAGTCATAGAGGCATTGCCTGCAAGTTGGCCCTTCAGCCCAATTTGCCCATGCCAACCACAATGCCCCATCTACACCAGTCCCACCTGCCACAATGCCCCATCTACACCAGTCCCACCTGTCCACATTTGGCCCATGTCTATGCTAGCCAGAGAGCTCAGGAACAAGTTGCATTGACAGCAATGCAATATTCTATTGCGATGCATCACAGCATGACACAAGAAATTGCAGAGAATTGTGCCCACGGCCCAGGCCATCAGGCAAGCCAAACCCTCCCTTCCATTGACTCCATCTACACTTCACGCTGCCTTGCCACGGCCACCAGAGTAATCAAGGACCAGTCTCACCCCGGCCACTCCCTCTTCAGGCAAGAGGGACAGAAGTGTGAAAACGCACACCTCCAAATGCAGGAACAGTTTCTTCCCAGCTGTTAATGGGCAACCGAACCATGCTCTCATCAACTAGAGAATGGGCCTGACCAGTCCGAAGAAAGATCTCGACCCGAAACATCACCCGTTCCTTCTCTACAGAGATGCCGCCTGTCCCACGGAGTTACTCCAGCATTTTGTGTCTATCATCGATGTAAACAGCATCTGCAGTTCCCTCCTACACCCGCCACCTTATTGGAGACCCCGGGACTATCTTTAATTGGACTTTGCTTAACATTATTTTACCCTTAATTCCCATTTGTCCTGTATCTGCACCCTGTGGGTGACGATTGTAACCGTGTATAGTCTTTCTGCTGAATGGAGAGCATGCAACAAAAAAGGTTTTTCCACTTTACCTCGGTACACGTGACAAAAACTAAACTCAAACTCAGGATCAGCATCGCAAGGACGGCTTGATTGTAATATTTTCACGGTACCTTGGTACACGTGAAGATAATAATAAACTAAACTAAATTAAAGGAACATGCGCGCCAGGGAAGATTGAAGAACTTCCAGAGGCAGCAAAGATTTAACAGCCTTGCTATATCACATCGCATGTGATATAAGTAATTGAATGCAGGCCAGCAAACGAAATGGGCTGTGAGAACAAATTGAATTCCATTTGAACCATTCCTTCGGTAAATGCAATCCTGTAACATAGTTGAAAGTTTCTGTGAAACCGCTGAAAATTGAGCAATACCGCTGATTTGAAATGTGTCTTGCTGTTTGACGACGGGCCCATTGTTTTGCGGTTCAGTCTTGAAAACGTGAATACGTTTTAATGTCCATAATTTGTTACCTTGCTTGTCAAGCTACTGAACATAAACACTGCTTGAAGATCATGAAAACCTTTCCATCTGCAGAATCTATTGAATGTAATAAATGTATCCCAGGCATGCTTGCACTTCTACTCGTCCAAACTTAACGTTAACGCAATGTGTTCAGGACAAAGTTGTCAAGTCTGAGCCCGAGCTTTGAGAAGAGCACGAATCATTCAAGGATATTTATTTAAGACATTATTATAAACATCAAACTCAAATCAGCTCATGCAAAAAGGGAAGACTGTAAGATCTCAGACAGGTACGTGGATAGGGCAGGTTTGGAGGGATATGGACCAAGCGCAGGCAGGTGGAACTAGTGTAGATGCGACATCTTGACTGGTGTGGACAAGTTGGGCCGAAGGGCCTTTTTCCACACTGTATCACTCGATGACTCTATCTTTGTCTTTGAACATACTGTAGAGTGTATGGATCCATTGTTGTTTTGATGAGGTGTAGGGGGGGGGCGGGGGGGGGGAATTTCACATTGTACAATGTTGTTGCCTTGGGTCCCTCTTATTAAGGATGGAGTAACTCAGCGGGTCAGACAGCATCTCTGGAGAAAAGGAATGTGATGTTTCGGGCCGAGTCTGAACAAGAGTCTCGACCCAAAACGTCACCCATTCCTTCTCTCCAGAGATGCTGCCTGTCCCGCTGAGCTACTCCAGCTTTTTGTGTCTATCTTCGGTTTAAACCAGCATCAGCAGCTCTTGGGTCGCAGGGAGCAGCTCCACCACTGCGCCACCGTGCCACCACTGGGCTCATCTCTTTGTTTTAGGCACAAGTTCTTCCACTGGTCCTTGTGGTTTGTTGGTCACAATTCCTGGTCTCGGAAGCAGCAGTTGGAAATATGAAGTCTGCGCTTATTCACGTAAAATGATCTCAACATGAATCAAACTCGAATGTAAAACTCAGTGTGTTGTTGTCGTAATTGGTCAACCCTCTGGTTGAAAGTAGCACACGGGGCCTGAATCAGCATAGAATGTAACGTACATACTATTAATTACCATGGTGTAGCATTTAGACTCGTGAATGTTGCAATGCATTCACCAGGCTTGTAAATACAACATATTTCGTGTAACCACATTTAAAATCAAACAAGTACTGTTTTTTTTCTAAAAAGGAAATTATTCTAGAATGAAAGCTCGCAAAACTCCTGTTCAAGCTGTGCAAACTGCCAGTGGCTGTGTTAATGCAAATCAAAGCACAAACTATCATGTATTTGAAAGTCAGAGGCAAACTGTTACTGGTTGAAACTGCAGGGAACTGGAACTAACCTTGCACAAGACATTATTCCCTTTATCCTATATCTGTACACTGTGGACGGCTCAATTGTAATCACTTACAGTCATTTCACTGACTGGATAGCATGAAAGTCTCACTGTACCTCGGTACACGTGTCAATAATAACCTAAACTGTGTTTTCCCTGTTGACTTAAAAATCTCTTGATGGCCACACAGAATTTGGGATCTACAAAAAGCAATATAAACCATTTGAGGTGGCACAATGGCGCAGCAGTAGGGCTGCTGCCTCAAAGCGCCTGAGACCCGGATCCGATCCAGCCCTCAGTTGCTGTGTGTGTGTGGAGTTTGCACGGGTCTCCCTGTAACTGCGTGGGTTTTCTCCGGGTGCTCCCGGTTTCCTCCCACATCCCAAAGACGTGCGGGCTTGTAGGTCAATTTGCTTCTGCAAATTGTCCCTCGTGTTCAGTGCATGGGGTGATCGCTGGTCGGCGTGGGCCGGACGGCCTGCTTCCACACGATAGCTCAGTTTGAGTTCAGTTTAGTTTATTGTCACGTATACTGAGCTACAGTGAAAAGCTTTTGGGGAAAAAATGTATCTCAAAGCTAAACCAAACAGAAAGGCAAAAACTGCTGAACTAATTAAGAAGAGAATGTATTGAATGTCAAGGTCCACATTAACAGACTATAAAACCCAAAATGTATTTTAAACAGAGCTGACTTTTCCTTAAGCAAACATTTCCACAATACCCTATGATGAGATGAAGAATCGTTTGTTTATTATTTGTAAAGGCTAATAAGGGTACTGAACAAAGAGGACGTGTTGACATGTTAATGCTTCTCAATTTTGGTCTGAGTTTGTGCAATATTTCGGGAGAAGGCACTGAATAAAGGGACTTAGCTGCAATGATAATAACATTAGCAATAAATCTCTCCAAATCTGCAAGCAATTAGTGCACATCTGTTATTGTTCTTTTTTTGTTTGAACACTGTGTGAGCTTGATATTTGTGATGAATGAAAGCTGGTAACAATAAAAGGTCGATAACTGACCCGAAAACATCATTCTTCTTTTGTATCTTTCTTGTTTCTGGAATTTATTGTTGAATGGCCATAAAGAATGTAATTGGAAATAAAATTTCTATGCGTTCTGGATACCATTGACTCTGGGGTTATTAAAAATAAAAAGTTCTGTTGCTGAAGCAGAGTTATTTGATGAAGGTCTTTCCTTATTAATAGGGAAGATGATAAGTGCAGTGGTGGGGAATAACCTTGACTTGACAGGACAAAACTTTAAATGTGGTTTGAACTCAGAAATCAAGGACAGTAAAGGCTGGTTTTGCATGATTTAGTTTAAAGATACAGTGCGGCAACAGGCCCTTCGGCCCACCAAGTCTGTGCCATCCAGCGATCCCCGCACACTAGCGCTATCCTACACACTGGGGGCAATTTGCATTTATACCGAGCCAATTATACCAGCCTGCAAACCTGCACGTCTTTGGAGTGTGGGCGGAAACCGGAGATCTCGGAGAAAGGTCACGCAGGTCACGGGGGGAACGTACAAACTCCGTACGGACGGGACCCGTAGTCAGGATCGAACCCAGGTCTCTGGCGCTGAAAGGCAACAACTTTACCACCCGTAAAATTGTAGTTGTAATATTGGGCACGGCATAAATCAGAAAATAGGAGCTGCGTGTTACAGAAGGGATGTAATAATCATAAGGAATCTGGACGCTGCACAGACTGGATGAGTCAAATTTGTTGCGATCATGGAATGTATCTGGGAGGATGTCCTTGATCAAGAGTTCTTGCAGGCAGAGACAGGAGAACCAAGAAAGGGGCACAAAAAGCTGGAGTAACGACCAACCGCTGGGAGGTAGTGACCATAAAATGATGTCTTAAACTGCAATTTGAGAGGGAGAAGGTTAAATCAAAAGTGTCAGTGTTGCAGTTGAACAAAGGGGACTGTGAAGGCATGAGAGAGGAGCTGGCCAAGGTCGACTGGAAAAGTATCCTAGCAGGAATAACGGTGGAACAGCAATGGCAGGAATTTCTGGGCATAATCCAGAAGATGCGGGATCATTTCATTCCAAAGAGGAAGAAAGATTCTAAGGGGAGTAAGAGGCAACCCGTGGCTGACAAGGGAAGTTAGGGATGGAATAAAACTAAAAGGAATGGTGTATAACATAGTAAAGTAGCAGGAAGCCAGAGGAACTTTCAAAGGACAACAGAAGGTAACAAAAAGGGCACCGATGGGGTTAAAAGATGAAGTACGAGGGGAAGCTGGCAAAGAACATAAAGAAGGATAGTAAAAGCTTCTTTAGGTATGTTAGGAGAAAAAGATTAATAAAGACAAATGTGGGTCCCTTGAAGGCAGAAACAGGTGAAATTATTATGGGGTCAAGGAAATGGCAGAAGAGTTGAACAGGTACTTTTGTTCTGTCTTCACTTTGGAAGACACAGAGGATAGAGGGTCGAGGGAGACAGAGGAACTGAAATAATTTTGCATTAGGCGAGAAAAAGTATTGGGTAGACTGAAGGGACTGAAGGCTGATATATCCCCAGGGCCTGATGGTTTGCATCCCAGGGTACTCAAGGAGGTGGCTCTAGAAATTGTTAAGAGGGAATTAGATGTGGCCCTTGTGGCTAAAGGGATCAGGGGGTATGGAGAGAAGGCAGGTACAGGATACTGAGTTGGATGATCAGCCATGATCATATTGAATGGCGGTGCAGGCTCGAAGGGCCGAATGGCCTACTCCTGCACCTATTTTCTATGATTCTATGAACGCATTGGCGACGATTTTCCAATGTGGAATATTGCAAGAGCCTCTGCCCGTATAAAATCATGAGGGAAATAAATTGGGTAAATGCACTGAGTTCTTTACCCAGAGTAGGGGATTCAAGAACAAGAAGAGTATAGGGCTCCGGTGCGACCACATCAGGAGTATTGTGCACAGTTTTGGTCTCCTAATTTGAGGAAGGACATCCTTGTGATTGAGGCAGTGCAGCGTAGGTTCACGAGATTGATCCCTGGGATGGCGGGACGGTCATTTGAGGAAAGATTGAAAAGACTAGGCTTGTATTCACTGGAGTTTAGAAGGATGAAGGGGCATCTTATAGAAACATATAAAATTATAAAAGGACTGGACAAGCTAGATGCAGGAAAAATGTTCCCAATGTTGGGCGAGTCCAGAACCAAGGACCACATTCTTAGAATAAAGGGGAGGTCATTTAAGACTGAGGTGAGAAAAAACTTCTTCACCCAGAGAGTTGTGAATTTATGGAATTCCCTGCCACAGAGGGCAATGGAGGCCAATTCACTGGATGGATTTAAGAGAGAGTTAGACAGAGCTCTAGGGGCTAGTGGAATCAAGGGATATGTGGAGAAGGCAGGCATGGGTTATTGATAGGAGACGATCAGCCATGATCACAATGAATGGTTGTGCTGGCTCGAAGGGCCGAATGGCCTCCTCCTGCACCTATTTTCTGTGTTTCTAAGACGTTGATGGTCCATGATTTGAATGTGTACACTTAATTGGTAAAAACCATGCTGCCAATATTAAATGTAATACGACACATCACTGGTGTGTTGACTCACTCAACTGATCCAGACCGACGCTTTGCTGAAACACTTGATAGCCGAGTATCAGAACTTGAGAGGTGGTGTTTAATTTGGTGACACAGTGTGGAAACAGGCCCTACGGCCCACCGAATCCGCACCGACCAATGATCCCCACACATTAACACCTACCCTTACACATACCGGGGGCATTTTTTTACATTTACACCTAGTCAAATAACCTACAAATCCGTGCGCCTTTGGAGCGTGGGAGGAAATCGAGGATCTCGGAGAAAAATCTGCGCAGGTCAATGGGCGAACGCACAAACTCCGTACAGACAAGCACCCTTCGTCGGGATCGAACCCGGGTCTCTGGCGCTGTAAGGCGGCAACTCTACCGTGTCTTTTATCACGAGGGTACAGTCGTTGTCGCCAGCTGTACTGCCAGACTGGGTAGGGACTGAGATTTCATTCCCTGAAGGGCAGGATTTTTACGAAGTCCAGTAGATCGTAGTTAATGTTATTGAGGGTAGCTTTAAAAAAAAACCCACCAGATGTGTGTCTCGGCCGTAAGTGTTCCGTGCCTGCATCCCATTGGCAATATCTTCCCATCTAGGCAAGTAATTGTTGCCAGGCACTTGCTACTGAACGTCCCGAACAATTCCAGTCAGAACCTTGCCTTCCTCTCTTCCACGTGGCACTCAATCCAGCAGCCACGCACAGTCAGCCCTTGGCGTCTCTTGACTTCTCTCTTGAAGTCCCTTGAAGCTGGAATAAACTCGCTTGAATAAACTTGGCAGAACTGCGACACTAACATTTTTGTTTAAAGAATTTCGGACTCGGAAAGAGTGGATGTGGAGAGGTTGTTTCCACTTGTGGGAGAGTCCTGGTCCGGAGGCCATAGCTTCAGAATTAAAGGGCACATCTTTAGAAAGGAGATGAGAAGGAATTTGCTTGGTCAGAGGGTGGTGAATCTGTGGAATTCATTGTGACAGACAGCTGTGGAGGCCAAGACAATGGATATTTTTAAGGTAGAGATTGACTGATTCAAGATTAGTGCGGGTGTCAGGGGTTATGGGGAGAAGGCAGCAGAATGGGGTTGAGAGGGAAAGATAGATCAGCCATGGTTGAATGGCAAAGTAGACTTGATGGGCTGAATGGCCTTATGCTGCTCCTAGAACTTATGAACGTGACTCTTGTGGACTGACTCAACTGTCTTACACTCTTATACTTTTTTGATACAAATACATCTATTGATGCTCCTGAACACATCATCAGTGATGTAACCTGAGGTCACTGGGTGTTTCGGGTCTTTCAACATCAGACACCCTCGCCCAGGCGACCCAGCCGTGGTAGATCAGACCACGACTTGTGTTCAGGTGGCATTCGCTCCTCCCCATGGACCTTCTCTCCTGATCCAGAGCCATCTCGAGGCCTTCTCCACTGCATCTGTGGTGTTCTTGATGGCTCTTCTCCTCGCCACTCCGTTGATGCCCAGGGCGTTTGCCCTGCACAACCTCTGCAGCCAACCTTAGTGTGATTGTGTCAGATGTTCACCAGGATTGTCACTGAATTATATATGAATTTGGGATATATGATACTTATTACAAAAAAGGGCACTGTACCTTTACATAGGGAAACTATATAGAAAGAATGTTTGAACTGAAGTGCTCCACAACTATAGAAATACTAGCACCATGCAGGCAAATATGATGGGTAATTCACGCACGATGAGATGCTATGAAGCTCGGCTTTCATTAAATATGTTGTATGTACGTGCCTTTGTATGGGCAAGGTGCCATGATGGACCATGATGCTCGATGGTTGATTGCCCCCTATTTTCAGGTGGCCTTCCAGGTTTCTCAGGTGGTCAATGTCGCTGGTGTAACTGAGCTGCTGTAAAATTAACATAGAATGAAATAACTCCTTCCAGCACATCATGCACAAATAGTAGGTTCGTAGAATAGTATTCAGCTGATGCTGGAATCTCAAGAAAAGGCTTCTCTGGAGAACATGGATCGGGTCAGGCCCCTTTTTACAAAACCCACTGGCGCTTTTTTTATTTTTTATTTTGTTTTGCTCCTGAACAGCCGTCATTTTGTGGAGGGATTCCGATGTCTTTATTTCAGGGAAGAAAATTAGCAAAAAATTTGCTGAAAAAGCTGTTTTATTTAAACTGTTAAATATTATACAAGAGAGGCAGAGATTTTTCAATTCTTTAACGTGGTCCGCCAGAGGACCTACCTAATCATACTCTTATCCCTTCCTTTGGCAATGGTCTTCAGGACATAGGGTGGCACAGCGGTGGAGTTGCTGCCTCACAGCGCCAGAGACCAGGGTTTGATCCTGAACACGGGGGCTGACCGTACGGAGTTTGTACATCCTCGTCGTGGGTTTTCTCCGGGATCTCTGGTTTCCTGCCACACTCCAAAGACGTACAGGTTTTGTAGGTTAATTGGCTTGGTGTAATCGTAAATTGTCCCTAGTGTGTGTAAGACAGGGTTAATGTGCAGGGATCGCTGGTCGGTGCAGACTCGGTGGGCCGAAAGGCCTGTTTCCGCATAGTGTCTCTAAACTAAATAAACTAAACTAAGATCTCGAGCTAAGGTATGATAATGGATCCTATATTAGTCCTATATTGCATAGATCATGCATAAATATCTGAGATGTAATAATGGATGTGATATTCAGAGGTGAATCACAAAGACTTAAGGATACACATAGGATAGAATTTAGAATTTGAGTTTGAAGAAAAATCTTGACTCAAAACGTCACCCGTTCCTTCTCTCCCGAGATGCTGCCTGTCCCGCTGAGCTACTCCAGCTTGCTGTGTCTATCTTTAATGTAAACCTGCATCTGCAGTTCCTTCCAACACATATACAAAAACTGCAATTCAGTTTAACCTAAGCTGTAACCATCAATATTTTTTTATGCTATTGTGGTTTAATTTAAAGAAATATCTCCCCCAGTGTATAAAATAACTGATTATTCCAGTCCCCCATCTCCGAGACGCAGTTTTTACTCTGATCAATGGAAAGAATGCACTTAAGGAAAATCAAAAATACACACTTCAATTGGAATGTTTTTTCAACAAAAAACGGCTTTCAAAAATGGAAAGGATTCAAGGTTAAATTAAATCCAGCTGTTTGCAGTATTCGGAGATATATTTTGTAAGTGGTCTGAGTACAGTAGTGCCTTTGTAGAAGAGTATAGGTCTGGTGCTTTCCTCCTAAACTCTGTCACATTAGGTTCAGGAGTCAATTCTCCTTTGCTGCCAATGCTTTAAATGTAGTTATTCTTCAATGATTAAACACCTACACAATAATTGCTGGATCGTCACAAGAATCCATGACTTTAACCTTCTGCAAAGAATGAATTTTATCAGAATCTTTTGATTGTAAAGACAATACATGATTGTATTCGACCGTCCCCAGTGTACAGAAACATGGTGAAGGGAATAATGTTTAATGCAAAATAAAGCCAGTAGAGCCCATTCGAAGATAGTCCGAGGGTCTTCAGTGAGGTAGATAGTAGTTCAGGACTGCTCAATAGTTGTTGGTAGGATGGTTCAGTTGCCTGATAACTGCTGTTCATGCAACATTGTAAATGCTGAATTAAAAATATGTATTTCTTGTAAAAAGTTAAGGGATTTGTTCGTTTCTGGACAAATGTAGTTGAAGAGGGACTGAATTACACATTAGAAGGAAGGAATCGCAGATGCAGGTTTAGTAAAAGAAAAATACACAGCGCTGGAGTAACTCAGCGAGCCAGGCTGCCTCTCTGGTGAACATGGATAGGTGATGTTGCGGGTCAATACTGATGATCACACTACAGACGGGTCTCGAATGAAACGTCACCTGTCCGTGTTCTCCAGAGATGCTGCCTGACCCGCTGAATTACTCCAGCACTTTGTGACTAAAGAAAACATGTCTGAAGATGCGCCTGGCATCTGTCAGGTCTTCTGCAATTCATTTTTTCAGTTCAGTTCAATAGGAAGGAGTGATATTTTTCCATTAAACATTAGACATGTTCTATTTAGTATTACTGGTTTTATCTCCTGCATCATGGCAGAAGTTAGCTTTAGTTTAGTTTAGAGATACAGCACGGAAACAGGCCCCTGTGGCCCATGGAGTCCGCACCGACCAGCGATCCCCACACACTAGCACGATCCTATACATACTGGGGACAATTTACAATTTTACCAAGCCGATTAGCCTACAAACCTGTACGTCTTTGGAGTGTGGGAGGAAACCGGAGCACCCGGAGAAAACCTAGGCAGGTTCACAGGGGGAGCGTGCAAACTCCGTACAGAGAGCACCCGTAGTCAGGATCGAACCCGGGTCTCTGGCGCTGCGAGGCGTCAACTCCACCTCTGCGCCACCCGGCTGCCCTCATATCTTTTATCCGAAAGTCTCAGGATTGTTCATAATGCTGTAGCAAATTAAATTGATTTGGGAGAAGCCGAATATCTAGATCTGGCTTATTTAACTGCAATGCCAGAGAAATGTTGTAGAATGAACCCAAAGAATCCATAGCCTTCAGCTGGGTTTGTTGCCAGAGTCTGTAACTTTGTCTCAATGAAGAGAATGGCACAAGTGCTGCCTTGTGTGAGCGTATTTATGTGGCCTGAGCCAGCTCTGTGCATTTATTTTCAGTCTGCCTCCGAAACTCTGAGTTCAAAATGAAACAAAGTTAGAATTGGTGTATACTGGTGTGGAATTGTACAGAAACCAGACAGCGTTGCTGAGCCTAACTGTGCCAGCGCTCAACGCTTAAAGGGTTGACTCAAAATAGCACTATGAAGTCAGTGCTCTTAGAAGGAATCGATGAAGAGAAAATGCCTTTGAAATGTAGGAAGGGAGAGAATATTGGTTGCAAAAGAAAATATATCTCCACAGGGTTTGATTGATTGGTTGAAAGATATAGTGTGGAACAGGCCCTTTGACCCACCGAATCCACACTGACCAGTGAACGGGTGTTCACACTATTTCTTTTATCTTGCATCTGTGCACTGTAGACCATAAGGGCAGTCACGGTGGCACAGCGGTAGAGATGCTGCCTTACAGCGAATGCAGCGCTGGAGACCCGGGCTCGATCCTGACCACGGCTGCTGTCTGTACGGAGTTTGTACGTTCTCCCCGTGACCTGCGAGGGTTTTCTCCAAGAACGTCGGTTTCCTCCCACACTCCAAAGACGAACAGGTTTGTAGGTTAATTGGCCTGGTAAATGTAAAAATTGTCCCTGGTGGGTGTAGGATAGTGGCAGACTGGATAGTGATAGACGGGACTGGACTTTGCTGCCTTCCCCCACTGTGGGAACCATTGTGGGGGGATGTTTTTATGTTTATTGTTAAATTCTTTAATGTTGTATCTTATCTTTATTCGTGTGCTGCAATGGCAAATCAAATTTCACTCCACCAATTGGTGTATGTGATAATAAATGTCCTTTGTAGGGTTAATGTGCGGGGATCGCTGGTCGGCGTGGACCCGCCTGGGTTTTCGCGCTGTATTTCTAAACTAAAAAATAGCTTGAAGGAAATCACGTATAGTCTTTCCGTCGACTGATTAGCACACAATTAAAAGCTTTTCACTATACTTTGGTACACGTGACTGACCATAAACTAAACTATAACACTAGTTCTATGTTATCCCACTTTTGCATCCATTCCCCACAAGGGCAATTTACATTGGCCAGTTAACCTACAGACCTGCATGTCCTTGGGATGTGGGAGGAAACCAGAGCACCCGGAGGAAACCCACACAGTCACAGGGAGAACATTCAAACTTCACACATTCAGCGCCCGAGGTCAGGATCGAACCAGGGACTGGCGCCGTAAGGCAGCAACTCTACCGCTGTGACACTGTGCCACCCTCTGGAGAAAATGGATTCTTTAGATCCAATTATCCGGGCACCGTGTTTGCCAGCTCTCCGCCCTCAGAGTGTATGATTGTGACATTTCCCCAATATTGTGTATCTCATTCGGATGGCCATTTTCATCATTTTCTGACATTAAATTTATTTTTCTGCGCCGTATGAGGTTTATTTACTAATAATTATTGAAAATGGCTCGCCAAAGATATCCAGATGGTCAGTATCTGGAGCTCGATGCCAGTTCAGCCAAAGGGCTTTGGAACTTGGCCATCTCCCAAGATTTCTTTGTGTCAGAAGCTGGTGGTGTCATTATAATTTCTAAACTTCAATACTTAACCCTACCTGCTGATATCTGATTTCAGACTGTCCTTGGAAAAACGACTGGGGACAATCAGCATTGGGGCAATCCCCTCATCATGGACAATAATTCAGCATTGTCGTGACTTGGGTCTTGCGTCCTGCCATCTAAGCCAGTACTAGAGTGCTATTGACCCGCGACTAATCAGCCAGGAATTGCAGTTAAACCTTCCTTTTGTGGTCCCCACTCTTGACAGTGCAAGGAGTGATGAGAGAGAGACAAATGGCAGTGTCAGCATTAGTTGGTAAAACTAAGAAACTGAAGTCTGAAGCAAGATCCCGACCTGAAACCATCACCTATTCATTTTCTCCGGAGATTCCACCTGCCCCACTGAGTTACTCCAGCCCTTTGAGTCTAAAGAAGGTGAAGTGCCGGTATTAGGAGAGCAGGAGAGAGAGAGTCTTTGGATTGAAAGATACAGCATGGAAAAACAGGTCCTTCGGCCCCCTGAGTCCATGCTAACCATCGTTCACACTAGTTCCACGTTATCCCACTTTCACGTCTGTTCTCTACACACTGCGCCAGAGATCCGGGTTGGATCTTGACCTTGGCTGCTGTGTAGAGTTTGCACGTGTCTCTCTGTGACCGTGTGGGTTTCTTGCGGGTGCTCCAGTTTTCTTGTACATTCCCAAAGACGTGCAGGTGTGTCAGTTAATTAGTCGCTGTAAAAATGGTGTGTATTATGTAGGAAGTGGATGAGAAAGTGAAATAACATGGAATTAGTGTGAACGAGCATTTGATGGTCAGCGTGGACTTTGGGGGGGGGGGGGGGGGGGGGGGGGGGGGGGTGTTTCCATGCTGTATCTCTGAACTAAACTGAACTAAAAACCAGGTTGGACACAAAGTGCTGGAGTAACTCAGCGGATCGGGCAGCATCTCTGGAGAAACAGGATGGGTGACATTTTAAATTATGAAAACGTCACCCACCCAGAGATGCTGCCTGACCCGCTGTTACTCCAGCACTTTTGTGTCTATATTTGGTATAGGGGATCTTATTGAATTATACAAGATTATTAAGGGTTTGGACACGCTAGAGGCAGGAAACATGTTCCCGATGTTGGGGGAGTCCAGAACCAGGTGTCACAGTTTAAGAATAAGGGGTCAGCCATGTAGAATGGAGATGAGGAAACACCTTTTCACCCAGAGAGTTGTGAGTCTGTGGAATCCTCTGCCTCAGAGGGCAGTGGAGGCCGGTTCTCTGGATACTTTCAAGAGGGAGCTAGATGGGGCTCTTAAAGATAGCGGAGTCAGGGGATATGGGGAGAAGGCAGGAACGGGGTACTGATTGGGGATGATCAGCCATGATTACATTGAATGGCGGTGCTGGCTCGAAGGGACAAATGGCCTACTCCTGCACCTATTGCCTATTGTACATTGTCTATTGTCTAAGCCAGCATCTGCAGTCCTTTGTTTCTGGAAACCAGGTTGGCTTGAGAAGGTGGGGAGGGAGAAGTTCAGCAGGTGTTGTGTTGGTTGAAAGGGAACGATGTGTATTATCATGAATTAGCTGGAAGTTTGGGGAGGGTACAAGGTTTCATTGAACTGGATCCAACAGGACTATCTCCTTTGCATCGGGCGGGGTCGCTGGAGAGGATGAATGACCCTTGGAACAGCCCTTCTGTGAAGCGCTGTGTTTGCTTTCCTTTACAAAATCTGCCAACAGCTCCGACCGGAATATTTCAGCGGGCACCAAAGAACAGATGCGGTTCGCTATCGACAGAAGGATCCTGAATTAAAAACATCTTTCCATCAGGAGTAGATCATCGGTCGCAAATATTGAAACGTGTTTTAAAATCTGGCAGAAACCGATTCGTTCTCCAGTGGCAACGTTTGAACTGTTTCAGCCTTGAGAAAATGTAATCATAAATTTTAACACGTTGAAAAATGCATGGTATGAGGTGTGACATTGTGTTAACGTGCTGTTAGATTCCATTGGAAAATAGCACAGTAACTATAACACTTGTATCCATCTTTGACCATTAATATTAGACAAGATCCGAATTCCCCCTCTATGCATAAAGAGGCCAATTACTGCTCAATAATTCCCACTGAGGGGGGCACTGTAGAAGGGTCTCGACCCGAAATGTTGCAGCCTTACAGCGCCATTTGATCCTGACTACAGTATGGAGTTTCTCAGTGGTGAGGCAGCATTTTGGAGCGCAGGAATAGGTGACCTTCGATTTTTCCAGCATCTGCAGTTCATTCTTATGGAGTTATATGGAGTTTGTACATTCTCCCCGTGACCTACGTGGGTTTTCTCCGAGACCTTCAGTTTCCTCCCACACTCCGTAGACGTGCAGGTTTGTAGTTTAATTGGCTTGGTATGAATATAAAATTGTCCCTAGTGTGTGTAGGATAGTATCAGTGGTCGGCGTGGACTCGGTGGGCCGAAGGGCCTGTTTCCGTGTTGTACCTCTAAACTAAACTAAACTAAAGTCATTTCCATTCCGTGCTGTACCTCCAGTTGACACCAGCACGGGCAGGTTCTGAGGGTCAGCAGCAGCGTTGACAGGAAATTTTTAATACACTAGTTGCTGTCGTTAAAAATCCACTCCAGAACTGTAAATGGGATCGTGCAGGTTGGAGAACCAAGAATAGTCAATAGTGCTTTATTAGTCACGTGTGCGCTGCGCAGTTAAATTATTTTTGCATATACTGCGCATGCGGGCTCTGCCATTTTTGGCGCCATTATTCCATTCAGTCCGATTGGTCCGCACACTCGGTGTACTGGAGCAGTTGACGCGAACCAACGTCCCACTCCTCTCCTCGTCCGGCCATTTTGTGTCTCAGGGGTGCCTCCTGCAGCCGACCTCAAAGACGCTGGAGGCATTACCACGGTTCACCCTCCTCGGCCAATGCTCCTTGAGTCCGACTTCTTCACCTCCCTTCCAGTTACACCGCTGCCTCGCCTTCTGCAGGGTTCCCCATCCCGTCTACTGCCAAGCCTTCGGGGCCAGGTTCCGCCAACAAAGCATCTGTTCCTGAACCTAGGAACTTCAGGCTCCTGTACCCCCTGCCCAATGATGGCATTCAGAAGAGGGCAAGCCCCAGATGGCATGGATTCCTTCGACTTTTGTGTCCATCATCTATGTTTCAAATGTTCGGCCAGGCTCTTGCACAGAGGACAGCCTTCTCGTTTGCCACCGCTAGATCTTCCAGGCAGCATTGTTCACCAAGAAGTGGGCATCTTAGTAGGTGTGGCTTGGATTGTACAGATGTTCCACATTCACATTCTGTGTCTGCCACATCTGCATAGCCCCATTTGTTCATATTGGTCTTGCATCGGCCCATCCCTGTACGAAGCCTAATGAGGGACTTCCAGGTCTTCCAGTCACACCTGTGACCAGGTGGTAGCTGTTCCTTGGTTGGGATTGGCATCTTTATGTGGCGGTGCTTTTGATTGTAAATTGTAAGTGGATGGATTATAATCATGTATAGTCTTTCTGCTGACTGGTTGGCACGCAACAAAAAGCTTTTCACTGTACCTCGGTACACGTGACAATAAACTAAACTGAACGGAACTGATAGATTCTGCCTTCCTGAGGAAGTGCCCCATGTAAATGCTTTTGAAGGTGGGGAGGGCTGTGCCAGTGATGGGCCAGGCTGAGTCCGCCGCTCTCTGCGACATTGTGCGTTCCTGTGCATTGGAGTTACCGGGCCAGGCCATGATGCTCACGGTCTACAGGATGAGGCAGCGATTGCGGTAAATCCCTTCGATGGTGGGGAGGTCAGAGCCGGTGATGGACTGGGCAATGTTCGCAACTTTTTGCCGTCTTCTTCACACCTGGGCATTCAAGTTGCCAAACCAGGCCGTGATGCAACCAGTCAATATGCTCTCTACTGTGCACCTATAGAAATTCTATAGCTAAGTAGAAAGATATATCTGTGTGTGTGTGTGTGTATGTATGTGTGCGTGTGTATACGTGTGTGTTTATGTGTGTGTGTGTGTGTATATATGTGTGCGTGTGTATATGTGTGGTGTACATGTGTATATGTATATGTTATGTGTTGTGTAAGATGTTGTGCATAATGTCTTCACAGAACATATTGCACAGTGTGTGTTCATGTATATGTATGTGTGGAATATATATATATGTGTGTGTGTGTGTGTGTGTATATATTTATATATAGCTACTGAATGAATTTTCCAGGCATGATTACCTCGATACATTGCAGATTTCCCACACAACTGTCCTGCCCGTAAGATCCCAATATAGTTTTGCACTTAAATACTCTATGTCTATGCATATACATAGACTTCAGCTTGAATACTAGCTGTGATGTCATTTATCTTTTTGTAGGATCTATGGCATTGTAAACTTGATGGTTTCTGTACAAGAGGAGAGGGCACTATTATTTGTGACGAATCAAAGTGAAAAGTCCAGAGTCAACGTTGTGAACGTTGGATTTTAATAAGGGGGCCATCTGTCAGATGGAAGCCACATGCTGTTAGCCTGGGGGTTATGTTAACTATGCTGCTATCAAGGCAGAACCCCTGAAATGTACAAATGTCAATTACAACATACCAACTTGTCAAAGCTATAAATCCATCTGTACTGCCACATTGGTGCCTTTCCTTAATTCTATTACCACTAGAATATATCTTCTACATGCTCTCCAGTACCAGGACTGCCAACATTGGATGAGAGTTGGGAGTGAGAAATTGCGAGAGACCAAGCCCGAGCGAGCGCAGCGACCGAGGGGGGGGGGGGGGGGGGGGGGTTGGTGGGTTGTGGTAGGGGGGTGGATGTGGGAGGAGGGTGTCCCCCCCCCCTCCCATTGGTACGGAGCCTTTGCATTTTTCTGCATTAAATTATGCAATCTGGTGCATACTCTAGCAAGTCTTTTAACTTACACTTGAATGCAATATTTATGCTTTAATTTGGATTAGCTATGAATAAGGTTAGGCTAAATTACATTCCTGATTACATTCCACAGTAGTCAGGCTCTGATCAACAGGTGCAGCACATGAATGATCTAAGTGTATTCATGTATGGAAATCAGATTATAATCAAGCACTTGGCCCATGTTGACCAACCTGGGTCTCACTGCACACCTAGTACTACTCCTGACCTTGACTCCAGTTGCAGACCTTCTCTCATTCCTGACCCCGAGTCCAGCCTTGCACCTGGCCACCTATTCTACCCCGATCATAGCTGCTTACCTGCTTAGGTTCCCAGTGCTGAACACTCCCATTGTTCCAACTTTGACTGCACACCTAGTACGATTTCAGACCTTGACTCTGGATGCACGCGTGGCCTTGCACCAAGCCCGTCTGCACTGACAATATATCTGGCCCACACATAAAGCCCCATATCTGACCCCCTGCACTTAACCTATTCTGTTCAAGTCCACAGGTGCTTATCTAATGCGGTAATCTTTTATGGGGCAACTTCACAGACCAAATTTTGTAGAACAACATGGATGGTCTCCATCCATTGGCTTCCTTGTTATCTAGCATGCTAGTTACTTTGTCAAATAAGTCATCAACTGGTTGAACACAATTTCTCATCCATAAAATTATACCTATTCAGCTGTATAAGTATTCTGTTACCATTTCCTTCATTTTCCTAACAAACTGGCCTGAAGTCATTTTCACCCCCCAATATTTTCAGCGATTTGCTGTCTTCCTCTCACCTGGGACTTTTCCAAAATGCAAAGTCCAATAACTATATATTTAAGCAATAATATTCTATTTAATGTGATCTTGAGAGTACATAATATTTTCTGTGGTATTCATAACACAACAATGATAAAAAGATCTTTGTTTTGATTGCACCTACCAAAATGCATACATTATTATATTACAGTTAATATGTACCGAGGGCAATTTTTTGTTCCAATACTCCTATTCCCAATTACATTGAAGTGATTGAAAGTTTAAATGGCATCAGAAAAATAAAGCCTCCAGAAATGATGATATTCATTACGTGGATGGTTCGAGTCAGTATCAGCACAATTACTATATTAAACTTTGAATACTCAGAACACCAGCGTGTGTGTGCTCAGGACTGCAGTATGGCTCCAACGCAATCATAAAATTTGCCGACGACACCACTGGTCGGAATCATCAGCCTATAGCACCTGACAACCTGGTGTGCCGATAATAACCTCAACTCCCACATCATTGTCTTCCCTCCAACTACAAATTCCTTGGGGTACACCTCGGAGAGATCTGTAGCTGAAGGAGGCTTCCTGAACCAAACCGATGCGTGCTTTACGTATGGTACGCAGTTTGCACCGTAGCAATATGGATGCCCTCCACCGAAAGATGTCTGAGACGGGCTGGAAGATCATCAAGGACCCCTCCCACCCTAACCATGGAAATCGGAGGCGTAAGGTCCCGCACCAGCAGGATGAGGAGTAGCTTCCGCTGAACTCGGAGTCCCGCCGATAGATTTCCACATCTGTATTTATTTATCTGTATTTACCTATATATTGCTATCACTTCGTACTGTCAGCATTTCGTTGTACATCTTGTAACTGTACATTAAAGTTGAATTGAATGAATTGAATATTCAGATGTCCTGGTTCATTGAAGACAAATAATAACTTCCTCACACATTTCCCCTGCAAGTGTTCTTTGAACAAGGAATCAGTGATTACACTCATTGAATATGTTCATCTATGTGTTCAATTAATAAAACAATGGGGTTGGGGACATTTATATTTATATTTAACCTGTCAAAGGAATTTGGGGGTGGGTTTAGAAATAGTCAGTGAGGTAAACAAACATAATAGTTGAGTGGCAAATGACAATAGTGCTACCTTCCCAATATTTAACTGAAGGAAATAGTGGGTTATCGGGGCTGTATGATGTGACAGACAGCCTGACACCTTGCATGTCATTTTAATATTACACTTATCCCATCCCCCTAGATATTCCGGATTAATAAATTAAGGTTTTGTCAACTAATTTCTAATCAGGCTAATTACAAATCAATAACATTAGTCCAACCTCGAAACACGAAGCTCTGAGCATTGGGATCCAGACATCATGGACACGCTGGTCACCAGGGCGTATTCGGCACAGAGACTCTCACGGCAGCGGCGCAACGCTTCCGAGGCCTCCCAACGGCCCTGAGGCTTGCACTGAGGCCGCTCCATGGCCGGTGCTGCAGCGAGCGACTCGCCAGCCCCGCAAACACACGCCAGCCCCGGCTCTCTGTCCGCATCTGCCCTCACCGCTCCATCCCTCCCTCCGCCCGGCTCTCCAACACCCGCGGCCCTTGCAGTTAATATTAGTTTTGAAATTCTCGTTGATCACAGAATTTCTCACGCAAGAGCGTGTGAAATTCTGTGATCAGCGTGAGAGCGTGATAATTTGGCGAAATGCGTGATTCTCACGCTCAATGCATGTAAGTTGGCAGCTCTGCAGTACCTTGATATTTTTCCTGAACAGGGTTTCTATGCTCAGTGTTTTAGTCAAGGCCTGTCCAATGTTTTTTAAGGAGTTAACAGTTGCCTTGTAAAACCCAGGAAATGCAGATGCTATTATTGCATAAAGGGACACAAAGTGCTGGAGTAACCCAGCAGGTCAGGCAACATACCTGGAGAACATGGATTGGTGATATTTTGGGTCGGGACCCTTATTCAAACTTATGGCGGTGAGCTGAATGGCCTGTTTCCGCGCTATATCGCTAAACTAAACTAAAATAAAATAAAATCAAATGGTTATTCCTCTCAATAGTTCTTTCGGGGCATGCTCTGTACAAAAATTGTCTGAATTTCAAGTTAATGTATTGTAAATATTTTGCTTTGAAATGCTCTTCAAGGTAAATAATAATGTGCTATTAATGCAAATATTTCCCTTCCCCTCTCTCTGCATGTTTGAAGATTGCAAAGTCTGAGCAGTAACATTTAAAGAAGAGTTGCAACTTAATCTGTTGAAAATAGTAATTGTAACCAAAGGAAATAATGCTGAAGAAGGGTCTCGACCCGAAACGTCGCCTATCTCCTTCACTCCTTAAATGATGCTGCACCCGCTGAGTTTCTCCAGCCTTTTGTGTACCCTCGATTCTCCAGCATCTGCAGTTCCTTCTTTTACACAAAATAATGCTGATGCTGCCCTGGATAAAATACAGGAAATCCTTGGAGATAGTGAAAGGAAAAGGAAACAAATAAGAAGATAAGGAATCCTGTGAAATATGATTGTATCTAAACTGAGTGTAAATGGATAATCCTGGGCCAAAGGTCATCCCTAGTAATGTGTACTAACTGCACACACAATAATTTATGCAGATTCAGACAGAAGATGTTGGAATAACCAGGTGGATCGGGCAGCCTTTCTGGAGAACATGGATAGGTGAAGATGGGGTCTGAAGAAGGGTCTCGACCCAAACGTCACCTTTTCCTTTTCTCACTGCCTGACCCACTCAATAAGGGCCTGCCCCACTTTCACGACCTAATTCACGACCTTTTTTACTCGTGGACATTTTTCATCATGCTAGAAAAACGCCCCGACCTACTTGATGCCACGAGTATCTACGACTAGCATCACAACCTGCTCCGACCTACCTACGACCTCCTACGGCCTTGTGATGACCATGCTGTGAGTATGAGTCAAGGGCAAACTCGGCAGAGGTCGTGAAAGTGGGACAGGCCCTTTTATTCCGGCTTTTTGTATCTGTCTTCGGATAGGTGACATTTTGGGTCAGGACCCATCTTCAGACCGAATGTGCTGTGAGGAGCGGAATCTTGACGAGAGACGAGGCAGCGCAACACCTGGGGGCTGATAGGTTAAGGGGGTTTTTTGATAGGCAGATGCTTGGGCATGGTGGCTGCAACCTGCCCCCCATTGACGAACTGTACATTGCAAGGGCCAGATAGCGAGCGGTTAAGATCATCTCTAACCCCTCTCACCCTGGCCACAAACTCTTTGAAGCACTTCCCTCTGGAAGGCGACTCCGGACTGTCAAAACTGCCGCAACCAGACATAAAAACAGCTTGATGCCACGAGCTCTACTCAATAACCAAAAGTCTGTAGCCTCCTTTTGCTCTGGTATTTTATTTTGTTCACATGTTTAAACTATAATGTTTTATTCTTAATGTTTTAATGTTTTATTCTTAATTGTTTACTGTATGTCGTGTTGTTACTTGCGAGTGGAGCACCAAGGCAAATTCCTTGTATGTGTACATACTTGGCCAATAAACTTATTCATTCATTCAAAGGCCAGAGATGAAGAGACAAAATGTGTGAGGCAAGGTTAGAAAAGGTATCAATTTTGTGGTCAGAGGAATGGAGTAATTGGTACGCGTCTAGATGGGGCACAGGTTAATGCGGAGATTATCTGGCACGTGTGAAATTCAAGTCCATTGAACTGATTGGAAGTACATTTGGAAGCAAAATACAATGTATGCACTATTTTTCAATCTCGACTCATGGAATCAAAGACAAATTTCTATCCTTTAGCATCGGGATGTGAAAGAGGTAGCTTCATGGTTAAATTGTTAAACTAATTGATATAGATTGCATGATGTTTGGCTCCACATTCGCTGCTGGGGAGTTTAAATTCAATTCAGTTAGTAAATCTTTTACATGTTCATATTGGTTTAGTTTAGAGATACAACGTGGAAACAGGCCTGGCGAGCCCGCTCCAACCAGCCATCTCCGTATACTAGCAATATCCTGCACACTGGGGGCAATTTACAATTTTTACCAAAGCCATTTAACCTACAAACTTTGAAGTGTGGGAGGAAACCGGAGCACCTGGACAAAACCTACGCGGTCACAGGTGAGAACGTACAGACTCCATACAGACAGTAACCGTAGTCAGGATTGAGTACATGGCACTGGAAGGCAGCATCTCTACCGCTGTGCAACTGTGGCCACGATGAAGTGAAACTATTTGATAGTTATACAAAACACTGAATTCTAACGTGCATTCTTTTTACTTTTTGTAGATGGCGGAAGGTCGACACTGTCAGGTTAATCTCCTGGATGACAGAAAACTGGAGCTACTCGTTCAGGTAAGATATCTCCCTCTGATGCACAAGAAAGGTGTAATCAACTATTTCTACTTGTAGAGACAAATAACTTTGTGAATTCTTTGCCACAGAAGGCAGTGGAGGCCAAGTCAGTGGATATATTTCAGGCAGAGATAGATAGATTCTTGATTAGTACGGGTGTCAGGGATTATGGGGAGAAGGCAGGGGAATGGGGTTAGGAGGGAGAGATAGATCAGCCATGATTGAATGGCTGAGTAGACTTGATGGGCCGAATGGCCTAATTCTGCTCCTATCGCTTGTGATCTTATGATTATGCTGATTACTACACAAAAGGACAAAATGGGCCGGAGTATGTGGTATTATGCTACAATAGGGTGGAATATACATTTATACCCAGATTTTAAACACAGTGACCACAGTGTCGGTTGTTAGCAGAGCAAATCGAGATTGCTCACTTTCTTAGAGGGAAGCTTAGTAGAACTGAGTAGCGTTATGTCGCATTTATGCAGACTATTCTTGACCCGATGATGAATGTTAAAAAAAAACTGCAGATGCTGGATATCAGATGAAGGAACGTTAGCCAGAGATGTTAACGTTGCTAGACACAAATTGCTGGAGTAACTCAGCGGGACAGGCAGCATCTCTGGAGAGAAGACATGGGTGACGTTTCAGGTCGAGACCCTGCTTAAGACTGGTCAGGGATCAGGGAAACGAGAGATATAGACGGTGATGTGGAGAGATAAGGAACAATGAGTGAAAGATATGCAAAAAAGTATCGGTGATAAAGGGAACAAGCCATTGTAAGCTGTTTGTGGTGTGAAAATGAGAAGCTGGTGCGACTGGGGTGGGGGAGGGAGATAGAGATAGAGGGAATGCCAGGGCCCGAGGGCTGAGGGAGAGGTGGGAAGGGGAGGAGACAGCAAGGGTTAGCAGAATTGAGAAAATTCAATATTCAAGCCCAAAGGATGCAGACTCCCCAAGCGGAATATGAGGTGCTGTTCCTCCAGCTTGCGGTGTTGCTCACTCTGGCCGTGGAGGAGGCCCAGGACCGAGAGGTCGGATGTGGAATGGGAGGGGGAGTTGAAGTGCTGAGCCACCGGGAGGTCGGGTTGGTTATTGCGGACCGAGCGGAGGTGTTCGGCGAAGCGATCGCCAAGCTTCCGCTTGGTCTCACCGATATAGATCATCTGGCATCTGGAGCAGCGGATGCAGTAGATGAGGTTGGAGGAGGTGCAGGTGAACCTCTGTCGGACCTGGAAGGACTGCTTGGGTCCCTAAAAGGAGTGGAGGGGGGAGGTGAAGGGACAAGTGTTGCATTTCTTGCGGTTGCAAGGGAAAGTGCCCGGGGAAGGGGTAGAGTGGGAGGGGAGGGAAGAATGGACAAGGGAGTTGCGGAGGGAGCGGTCTTTGCGGAAGGCAGACAGGGGGGGAGATGGGAAGATGTGGCGGGTGGAGGGGTCACGTTGGAGGTGGCGAAACTGGCGGAGGACTATATGTTGTATTTGCCGGCTGGTGGGGTGAAAGGTGAGGACCAGGGGGACTCTGCCCTGTTTGCGAGTGGGGGAATGGGGAGCGAGGGCAGTGTTGCGGGGTATGGAGGAGACCCTGGTGCGAGCCTCATCAATAGTGGGGGAGGGGAATCCCCGTTCTCTGAAGAATGAGGCCATTTGTGATGACCTGGTGTGGAACACCTCATCCTGGGAGCAGATGCGGCGTAGACGGAGGAATTGGGAATAGGGGATGGAGTCCTTACAGGAAGCAGGGTGGGAGGAAGAGTAGTCCAGGTAGCTGTGGGAGTCAGTGGGTTTGTAGTGGATGTCGGTCAGGAGCGTATCACCTGCAATAGAGATGGTGAGGTCAAGGAATGGTAGGGAAGTGTCGGAAATGGTCCAAGTGTATTTGAGTGCCGGATGGAAGTTGGTGGTGAAATGAATTAAGTCAGTCAGTTGTGTGTGGGTGCAGGAGGTGACACCAAAGCAGTCGTCGATGTAACGGAGGTAGAGGTCGGGGATGGGGCCCTGGTACGCCGAGAACAAGGATTGTTCGACGTACCCAACAAAGAGGCAAGCGTAGCTGGGGCCCATGCGTGTGCCCATAGCTACGCCTTGTGTTTGGAGGAAATGGGAGGAATCAAAAGAGAAGTTATTGAGGGTGAGGACCAACTCCGCTAGGCGGAGGAGGGTGTCAGTGGACGGGTATGGGTTGCTCCTCTGGTCGAAGAATAGATCTTTGTTAGCTGGGGGAAGGGAACAACAAAGCAAACAGAGATAAAATGTAGTAGCAGACAGTAAGACTAGTCGGAGGTTTACACAAAAAGCTGGAGAAACTCAGCGGGTGCAGCAGCATCTAAGGAGCGAAGGAGGAGTACTGGGAAAGGGGAGGGATGGAGAGAGAGGGAAACGGAGGGTTACTTGTGGTTAGAAAAGTCAATGTTCATACTGCTGGGGTGGAAGCTGTCCAAGCGAAATATGAGGTGCTGTTCCTCCAATTTGCACTGGGCCGCACTCTGACAATGGAGGAGGCCCAGGACAGAAAGGTCAGTGTGGGAATGGGAGGGGGAGTTAAAGTGTTGAACAACAGGTGGGCTTAGGCGGAATGAGCGGAGGTGGTCAGCGAAAACGAGCACAGAGCCTGCGCTTGGTCTCGCCGATATACAGGAGACTTTGATTCTCTGTCCAAAGAACGCTGCCCAACCTGCTGAGTGTTTGCAGCATGTTTGGTGGTTTTAAGAGTGTCAGAAGAAACTGCAGTTGCTGGAATCTTGATCAAAGCACAAAGTGCTGGAGGAACTCAGTCAGGCAGCATCTCGGGAGGGAATGGTCAGCGACATTTCGGGTCGGTGCCCTTCAGAATTATTGTAGTCGGGGGGGGGGGGGGGGGGGGGGGGGGGGGGAGGGGGTAAGGGTCCCGGAGCAATCTGAAGAAGGGTCCCGACCCAAAATACCACATGAACATTCTCTCCACAGTTGCCGCCTGACCCGCCGAGTTCCACTAGCACTTTGTGTTCTGTTATCTTATGCCCCTGTCCCACTTAGGAAACGGAGACTTTTTTTCCGTGCGGTTCCCAGAGGTTCCCGGAGGTTTTTGTCAGGTTCCCGGAGATTTTTTCCATTTTTTGAAATAATCGCCGGAACATAGAAGAAGCGGAAACCACTTTCGACCATTAGGGAGACTGACAAAAACCTCCGGGAACCGCACGGAAACCTTGGGTGGGGCGCAGAGTCTCCAGAGGTTTCCGTTCAGGTTTCCTCAGTGGGACAGGGGGCATAAGTCCACAACCGGGGATTGGCCAGTTGTGGAAAAAGGTTTGAAAGAGACAGCATTTCAAATTTGCTAACTTTCCCTGAACGTGGTAACGGAGTTAGGAAGCAAATTCGTTGCACGATTCTGCAGAGGACAAAGAATAATTTACAAGTCCTATTAATTTAATGCCTGTGGAATTTTTGTTTTAATTATCGCAATGGACCAGGGCCCTGCAGTGACAATGGATCAATATAATTACATGCTTTATCGCCAAGCCACAGATAATGTCCTGAGGGTTCATAGCTGTACGGTGTCAAGTGGGCGACAGCAACAGCTCACAGAAATGCCTTCACTTCTTGGCATTAAATAGCAGAGAGAAATACAGCTCGGAAACAGGCCCTTCGGAACAACCTGCCCATGCCGTCCAAGATGTCCCATCTACACTAGACCCGTAGGGCTTTCAAAGTTGATGCTGCAATTGGAAAATGACTTATTACAATAGAAAACTTGATGAAAAAAAAAACATAATAAAAAGTTAAATAAAAGGTTCTACTTTTCCATAACAAAATGCATATAAGCAAAAATTGCATGGTGTTATTATTACAAACTTACATCAAAAGGAACTTTCTGTTGAATAATAATTAATGTCATTTCAAGTAACATTTTTATAAATGTGTGTACAGTTGAGTTTAGAGATACATCACGGAAACAGGCCCTTTGACCCACCAAGTCCAAGCTGGCCATTTATCGCCCGTTCACATTAATTCTATGTTATCCAACTTCCTCATCTGCTCCCTGTGCACTAGGGGCAATCTACAGAGGCCAATTAGGGTGTCACGGTGGCGCAGAATAGCATTGCTGCCTTACAGCGCTTGCAGCGCCAGAGACCTGCGTTCGATCCCGACTACAGGTGCTGTCTGTACGGAGTTTGCACGTTCTCCCCGTGACCTGCGTGGTTTTTCTCAGAGATGTTCGATTTCCTCCCACGCTCCAAAGACGTGCAGGTCTGTAGGTCCATTGGCTTGGTATAAATGTAAAATTGTCCCTTGTGTGTGCAGGATAGTGTTAATGTGCGGGGATCGCTGGTCGGTGCGAACTCGGTGTGCCGAAGAGCCTGTTTCCGTGCTGTATCTGCAAACTCCACACAGCCAGCACCCAAGGCCAGGATTGAACCTGGGTCTCTGGCGCTGTGAGGCAGCAGCTCTACCGCTGCGCCACCGTGATGTTGAACCGGGCGGATTTCTTTCTCTCCAGCAAATAACCCTGCACCTTGATCAAAATACTAGAGGAGAACTTATGGATGTGACTGTTTAGGATGGTTTAAACCGAATAGAGGCACATAATGCTGGTGTAACTCAGCGTGACAGGCAGCATCTCAAGAGAGAACGGATGGGTAATGTTTTGGGTCGAGACCCTTCTTCAGAATAAACTTAAGTTTATTGAAGGTCCAGCATTATGTGCCGATCTTCGATTTAAACCGGCATCTGCAATTTCTTTCTACAAGTTTATTAAGTTTACAGATGTAATTAATAATAGTCAATAAACGTAAAAGTACGTTTATTACAGCAGAAACATAGTTCCTAACAGGCTAACGGGGCCAAGATGGAGAAAATGGTTGATGGATGCTTTTGCTTCCTCTTCACATTAGTAGCTTTTCCTGTTAGCCAGTATCTCTGTTTGCTCAGCATTAAGCATCTGTCATGGATTCTATGCGATATATGTGAGTTGCATTGGCTTGGAGCCCTATCCAGTTTTCCAACCAACGTCAGCCACTTATCGACCCACTTGTTTGCCTTCTATATGCAGCTGTGGACTTATCTTCCAATTTATATTTGACTGAGCAATGAGCTGTTATCAGCTCTGCAAATGGCGCACAAAATGCTGATTAGTCTCTTCCCGTGCGAACAAAATAGAGTGATGACAGTCCCCTTTTTAGAACTGGCAGCCATTCAGCCACTAATTCTTTGCACCCTGTATTCTAAAGACACCAGCGTACGTACATCTTCCTCATTATTCCATCACGTGGAAGAGGGGCCGATAATGCAGCTTAGCAACAGTGCAACTTCACTTTCCCGACGCCTCACTATTCGTATTTGCAGCGTTTGCCACATGTTTTTGATTATTACTTCACTATTTAACACACGCTTATTTGTGCAAAATTAGGTTAAATGCCAAAAGCGGCAGTATTTCGACTTTAGAGATACAGCACGGAAACAGGCCCTTTGGCCCATCCCGTCCACGATGACACATACACTAGCGCTATCCTGCACATTGGGGACAATTTACAATTTTACCAAAGGCTTTAGCAGCAACGCCCACATCCCGAATGAAAGAAAGGAAACAGAGGGCAGCGATATGCTGCAAACACCTGGTGGATTTGAACATTAATGTGTTTCCTATTGGTGTTCTGCAGTCCACACCTACTTTAATGATGGGAAACAAAGGTTTTTATTTTTAATGTTCTTGTAATCATTTAATTTTTATGTTTCTAAATAACTGTAAACCAGAATAATTCAGTGTGAACGTTTTAGGGAACACTTTAGTTTAGTTCAGTTTAGTCGATTGTCACATGTACCGAGGTGCAGTGAAAACCTTTTTGTTGTGTGCTATCCAGTCAGCAGAAGAGCTCTACATGATTACATAGAAACATAGAAACATAGAAAATAGGTGCAGGAGGAGGCCATTCGGCCCTTCGAGCCAGCACCGCCATTCATTGTGATCATGGCTGATCGTCCGCTATCAATAACCTGTGCCTGCCTTCTCCCCATATCCCTTGACTCCACTAGCCCCTAGAGCTCTATCCAACTCTCTCAGCTCCTAGAACTCTATCCAACTCTCTCAATCAAGCCCTCCATGGTGTATGGGTAACGGTAGGTACTCATGAAATCCGGTAAACTTGTGACGTTTTTTCAACACTGTGAAAAATGTCCATGAGTAAAAAAAATACTTGTGATGAAAAAAATCGTACGAACCGCTACGAGACATCCACAAACTCCTATGGATCCGCAACAGACATTCTCCAAGTTCGAATCAGGGGCAAACTCGGGAGTACTCTTGAATTACCTCGTACAGTGGGACAGGCCCGTCAAGATAGTTCAAGGATCTTTAATGAGGTAGATTGTAGCTCAGGGCCCCCTGTAGTTGGTGGTAGGATGGTTCAGCTGCCTCATAACAGCTGGGAAGAAACTGTCACTGAATCTGGAGGTGTGTGTTTTCACACTTGTGTACTTCTTGTCCTATGGGAGAGGGGAGAAGAGGGAGTGACCGGGGTGAGATTGGTCTATGATTAGTGTGGTGGCCTTGCCGAGGCAGTGTGAAGTGTAGATGGAGTCGATTTAAATAATATTGGTTTAACATGTAATAATTTAGTAACATTGTTTTAAATTTAGAAAAAACAGCATGGAAACAGGCCCTTCGGCCCGCCAAGACCACTCTGACCACCTATCACCCATTCACCCTAGTTCCATGTTATCCCACGTTCTCATCCACTCACTACACACTAGGGGCAATTTGATTATTACCTCACTATTTCACACGCTTATTTGTAGTATTTAGACTTTAGAGATACAGCACGGAAACAGGCCCTTTGGCCCATCATGTCTACGATGATACGCGATCACCCTGGACACTAGCACTATCCTGCACACTAGGGACCATTTGCAATTTTACCAAAGCCATTTAACCTCCTAACCGGTACGTCTTTGGAGTGCGGGAGGAAACGGGATAAGCACTTTGTCACAGAGAGAAGGCACAAACTCTATACAGACGGCACCTGTAGTCAGGTTCGAACCTGTGCCTCTGCTGCTGTAAGCAACTGTGCCACGACATTTGGCTTATACCACCACAAGTTCTTGACATTGTTCAATTGTGGCACAAGTTACAATGGCCAAATTATTGATGAGGGCAATATGGAATGTCGACTGATTGTACAATCTGTACAGTGATTCCTGGATTAAGAGTGATACATATGGGGAAATCCAGGTCTGTTCATCCTAGACAACTCATCAGGTTTATTCTACTTTCATAAGTTCATAAGTACTAGGAGCAGATCTTAGGCCATTCAGCCCATCGAGTGTACTCCGCCATTGAATCATGGCTGATCTATCTTTCCCTCTCAATCCCACTTTCCTGCCTTTTCCCCATAACCTTTGACACTCTTTCTAATCAAAAATCTAGGAATCTATGCCTTAAAAATACCCAATGACTTGACCTCCATGGCCGTCTGTGGCAATGAATTCCGCAGATTCACTGCCCTGTGACTAAAGAAATTCCTCCTCGTCTCCTTTCTAAAGGTACGTCCTTTTAGTCTGGCGCTATGCCCTCTGGTCCTAGATTCCCCCACAGGTGGAAGCATCCTCTCCACAACTTCACCACCCTCTGACTAAAGTAATCATTCCAGGATTTTGACCTTTTGCATGCTACTTTAGAAGTCTTTTCCATGTTGACTAAAATTGTCACCGTAAGGCCCCAAAATTAAGAAAGGGCATTGTAACATGAATATATCGAATGAATGAAAAGAGGAGGTGAGTACTTTAGAAATGTACTGTGTGCTAGAAGGGGTAATTTGGAAATATGCTTTTTGGTGAGACAAGATGACAATAATTATCAAATTTAATGCAATGAAAATTAAAAAAAAAAATTATTGAACTGTCCATGTTAAACTAATTGTCTTTTTTTACAATTTCAGCCTAAGCTTCTGTCAAGGGAGCTGTTAGACCTGGTGGCATCTCATTTCAACCTCAAAGAGAAGGAATATTTTGGAATAACGTTTATTGATGACACGTAAGTTAACAATATTAAAATCTTCCTCGTGTCCGGCCGTCTTCTACTTCACGTCTTTCCGGTCGGTCAGTGATGGTTGATGGCCGGCGGTTGCAGAATTGGCTACTTCACTCAGTCACTGTGATACAGTTCCTGACGTCAGCATTGCCCGGGATGCGCCACGTGGGGGCTTCTGCTCGCGTCCCACAATATTAAATATTAGGTGGACACAAAATGCTGGAGTAACTCAGCGGGACAGGCAGCATCTCTGGAGAGAAGGAATGGGGGGATGCTTCAGGTCAAGACCCTTCTTCAGTCTGAAGGGTCTCGACCGGAAACATCACCCATTCCTTCTCTCCAGAGATGCTGCCTGTCCCGCTGAGTCACTCCAGCATTTTGTGTCTACCTTCGATTTAAACCAGCATCTGTAGTTCTTTCCTACAAATTTTAAATATTAAGCAGCTAAGATACGTACCACAGTTGATAGTTTTTAGTTTTGGTTATTGTCATGTGCACCAAGGTACAGTAGAAAGCTCTTTAGATGTTTCGTTTAGTTTTAATTTAGAGATACAGCCCGGAAACAGGCCCTTTGGCCCACCGAGTCTGCACTGACCAGGGATCCGCGCACATTAATACTATCCCGTACTGGGGAAATTTTTTACATTAATACCAAGCCAATTAACCTACAAACCTGTATGCCTTTGGAGTGTGGGAGGAAACCAAAGTTATCAGAGAAATATCCCACACAGGTTACGGGAAGAACGTACAAACTCTGTACAGACAGCACCCGTAGCCAGGATCGACCCTGGGTCTCTGGCGCTGGAAGCTCTGTAATGCCCCTGTCCCATTTAGGAAACCTGAACGGAAACCTCTGGAGACTTTGCGCCCCACCCAAGGTTTCAGTGCGGTTCCCGGAGGTTTTTGTCAGTCTCCCTAATGATCGAAAGTGGTTTCCATTTTAAAAATCGGTAATTTTTTAGTCGAAGCCGGTTGCGATGCTAGTTGAAGGTGGTTGCCGGAGGACAAAAACCTCCGGGAACCGCACGGAAACCTTGGGTGGGGCGCAAAGTCTCCAGAGGTTTCAGTTCAGGTTTCCTAAGTGGGACAGGGGCATAAGGCAGCAACTCTACTGCTGCGACACCGAGCCACCCATGGCATTGGTAGCATTGCAAATTATATTTCAAGCGCTCCAGTCAGCGGAAAGACTGTACATAATCGCGATTGAGCCATCCACAGTGTATCGACATCCACAGCAATGTGGTGTTGTTGATTATAGATATTTTGTGCAGTTTACTGTTAAAAATAGTTCATTAGCTATTCAGCAACTTTGAATAAGAATTCTTATCAGCATTCACAGGGCTCATATTGTCACTAAAAGGAACTTGTAACCAGTTGCAATCTCAGGACATAGCCATCTTTGCGCGATATGTATAAAAGTCAAGTATTGTTGGTTTGAAACACGGTACCCTGCTTTCTCTTCACAGCAAAAAAGGATATTGTTTTCAGAAGTAGCATTGCCTATCTTATAAAGCATGTCAAGAAACGACTGCATGTGTAAATTGAGCAACCAGGCTACTTTTAATCTTATCAGCATGTTTATGCAGGGGTTGTCGTTTGTGCAGAATAACAGTAAAAAAATAGACACAAAAAGCTGGAGCAGCGGAGCCAGTCAGGCAACATCTCTGGAGAAATAGAATAGGCGATATTTCGGGTCTGAAGAAGGGCCGCTGATTTCTCCCTCCCCTGCCTCTCAGTCTGGAGAAGGGCCTCGACCTGAAACATCACCAATTCCTTCTCCCCAGAGATGCTGTCTGATCCGCCGAGTTACTCAGATTTTTTGTGTGTCTCTTTATAGTTTATTGTCGCGTGCACTGAGGTACAGTGAAAAGCTGTCTGTGGTGCATGCCTTCCAGTCAGCAGAAAGCCTGTACATGATTACAATGTGGCTATCGTCGGTGGAAACGAGCATCTGCAGTTCCTTCCTACTAGCGCTCACGGTGGCGCATGGTGGCGCAGCGAACGGAGCGCCAGAGACCTGGGTTCGATCCCGACTACGGGCGCTGTCTGTACGGAGTTTGTACGTTCTCCCCCTGACCTGCGTGGGTTTTCTCTGAGTCTTCGGTTTCCTCCCTCACTCCAAAAGACGTGCAGGTACGTAGGTTAATTGGCTCGGTAAATGTAAAAAATGTCCCTAGTGCGTATAGGATAGCGTTAATATGCGGGGATGGCTGGTCGGCGCGGAATCGGTGGGCCGATAGGGCCTGTTTCCGCGCTGTATCTCTAAACTAAACTAAACTAAACAACACAGTGAAATATATACCTTGCTTCTGCAGAGCTCATTGTGGTCAATGAATCAACGTGCTAATCGACCTGGTTATGCCACATTTGCCCGGCACATGGATCGCAATGCGATTTGTATCGGCTTTGGCTTGGAACAGGGCCGCTGTCGAATTCGTGGCAAAATGGCCCCCGTTGAGTTGGCACATGTGGTCCAAGTCGCACTGAGCACAGTGTGAGTGAAGGAATGAGTGGATGTGCACCTCATACCCACAGGAAGTGTGGGAAATCGGCGGGGACCTGATCAGCGTGCAATGTTGATTTGGAGTAACTCACTGGGTCAGGCAGCGCCCCTGGATATGGGGCCTGGTATAAGTAACAGGAGCAGAATTAGGCCATTCGGCCCATTGTGCCTACTCCGCCATTCAACCATGGCTAATCCATCTCTCCCTCTCAACCCCTCATTTGTCCTGCCTTCTCCCCGTAGCCCTTGACACCGGTACTAATCAAGAATCTATCAATCCCTGCCTTCAAAATATCAATTGATGGCCCTCCACAGCCTTCTGTGGCTATGACCTCCACAGATTCACCACCCTCTGACGAAATAAGTCCCTCCTCATCTCCTTTCTAAAGGAATCCTGGGGCCATGGCCTCTGGTCCTAGACTGTCCCATGAGTGGAAACATCCTCCCCACATCCACTCTATCCAGGCTTTTCACTATTCGGTAAGTTTCAATCAGGTTCCTCCTCAGCCTTCTAAATTCAGGTCAGGACCCTTCTTGAGATGATTGTGGTGGGGGAGGGGGTTGAGAGAAAGCCGGAAGAGAGGAGGTGCAGGACAAAGCTTGGCAAGTGACAGTTCGATGGTTCTTTATTGACACATTGTCACGTGTACAGTGAAAGTCTTTTTTTTGTAATCAATGCAGTAAGGTTTAGAGATACAGCGCGGAAACAGGCCCTTCGGCCCACCGGGTCCGCGCCGACCAGCGATCCCCTACACCCTATACCCTCTAGGGAACATCATCCTACACCCACTAGGGACAGTTTTTTTACATTTACCAAGCCAATTAACCTGCAAACCTGTACGTCTTTGGAGTGTGGGAGGAAACCGAAGATCTCGGAGAAAACCCGCGCAGGTCACGGGGAGAAAGTATAAACTCTGTACAGACAAGCATCCGTAGTCAGTATCGAACCCGGGTCACTGGCGCTGTAAGGCAGCAACTCTACCGCTGTGCCACCTGATTAGTGAGGGTGCAATAGTTATGGGGAGAAGGTGGAGAGGGAAAGCTAGATCAGCCATGATTGAATGGCGGGGTAGACTCGATGGGCCGAATGGCCTAATTCTGCTCCTGTGAACTTAGGAACATGCAATGTCAAGCATCTGGGAAGTAGTAGAAACATAGAAACAAAGAAAATAGGTGCAGGAGTAGGCCATTCGGCCCTTCGAGCCAGCACCGCCATTCAATATGATCATGGCTGATCATCCAAGGTCAGTATCCCCGTTCCTGCTTTCTCCCCATATCCCTTGATTCCGTTAGCCCCAAGAGCCATATCTAACTCTCTCTTGAATACATCAATAGTGTGTGAGAATGCTACCACTATCAGGTCTTCCAGCAAATTGCACAGTATCCTGCCTCAGAACAATATTGCCGTTCTGTGATTATGACGGGGACCAAGTACCAGAGCCCTTTGCCCAACTACACTGTGTGACCGACCACCTTTGCAACACATCGCAAGGAGGAGGCAGGTCACCATTACTTTCTCAAACACAATCAGGGCTGGGCAGTAAAATGCCGGCTTTAGCAGCTACGCCCACATCCCGAATGAAAGAAAGGAAGCAGAGGGCAGCGATATGCTGCAAACTCTTGGTGGATTTGAACATGAGAGTGTTTCCTATCAGTGTTCTGCAGTCCACACCTACTTTAATGCTGGGAAACAAAGTTTCTTATTTTTAATGTTTTTGTAATAATTCTATTTTTATGCTTCTAAATAACTGTAAAGCAGATTAATTCAGTGTGAACGTTTTAGGGAACCCTTTATTTTAGTTCAGTTTCGTCGATTCTCACGTGTACCGAGTTACAGCGAAAACCTTTTTGTTGCGTGCTATCCAGTCAGCAGAAGAGCTCGGCATGTTACAATCAAGCCCCTCCTTGGTGTGCAGATGCAGGATAAAGGGAATAACGTTTATGCCCAGTATAGTCTGATTAAAGATGGGCCGAGAATCTTTAATGAGGTAGATGGTAGCTCAGGACCCCCTGTAGTTGGTGGTAGGATGGTTCAGTTGCCTGATAACAGCTGGGAAGAAGTTGTCCCTGACTCTGGAGGTGTGTGTTTCCACACTTGTGTACCTCTTGCCCTATGGGAGAGGGGAGAAGAGGGAGTGAGACTGGTCTTTGATTTTGCTGGTGGCCTTGCCGAGGCAGCGTGTGAAGTGTAGATGGAGTCAATTCAAATAATATTGGTTTAACATTTAATAATTTAGTTACGGTTTTTTTTCGTTTAGAGAAACAGCATGGAGACAGGTCGTCCGGCTCGCCAAGACCACTCTGTCCATCGATCAGCCAATCACAACAGTTCTATGTTATCCCACCTTCACATCCGCTCCCAACACACTAGGGGGCAATTTACAGAGGCAAATTAAGCTACAAATCCGCACGTCTTTTGGCATGTGGGAGTTAAGCAGGGCGCCCAGAGGAAACGCACTCATTTGCAGGGAGGACGTGCAAACACCACACAGACAGCACCTGACATCAGAATTGAACCCAGATCTCTGCTGCAGCTCTCATCGGCTGTGGCACTGTGCTGTTATAATGAAATAAAATGCTATAGTAGATAAAGTAGATAAATTGCCTTGAGTCAATTAAAAAATGAGCATCTGAGATTTATTCATTTGGTAATTCCATGTTCCAATGGCCTTACATTCAGGGTTCAGTCCTGTTTATACATTTCAGTCTGAGGAAGGGACCCGACCCGAAACATCACCCATACTTTTTCTCCAGAGATGCTGCCTGATCCGCTGTGTTGCTCCAGTGCTTCGTGTCCATCTCTGGTGTAAACCAGCATCATCAGCTGCTCTTTGTTTCTACTTATACATTTAATTGTTCTGAAGTGTGAAATAACAATAGACAATAGACAATAGGTGCAGGAGTAGGCCATTCGGCCCTTCGAGCCGGCACCGCCATTCAATGTGATCATGGCTGATCATCCACAATCAGTACCCCGTTCCTGCCTTCTCCCCATATCCCCTGACTCTGCTATTTTTAAGAGCCCTATCTAGCTCCCTCTTGAAAGCATCCAGAGAGCCTTCCTCCACCGCCCTCTGAGGCAGAGAATTCCACAGACTCACCACTCTTTGTGAGAAAAAGTGTTTCCTCATCTCCATTCTAAATGGCTTACTCCTTATTCTTAAACTGTGGCCCCTGGTTCTGGACTTCCCCAACATCGGGAACATGTTTCCTGCCTCTAGTGTGTCCAAGCCCTTAACAATCTTATATGTTTCAATGAGAGCCCCTCACATCCTTCTAAACTCCAGAGTGTACAAGCTCAGCTGCTCCATTCTCTCAGCACGTGACAGTCCCGCCATCCCGGGAATTAACCTTGTAAACCTACACTGCCTCCCTCAATAGCAAGAATGTCCTTCCTCAAATTAACAAATCAGTTTTCATTGGCTTGATGTGCAGGAAGGATTGCAGACGCTGGCTTACACCAAAGATAGACACAAAATGCTGGAGTGACTCAGCGGGTCAGGCAGCATCTCTGGAGAAAAGGAATGGAAGATGTTTTGGGTCAAGACCCTTCTCAGGAGAGAATGAATGGGTGCTGTTTCGTGTTGAGACCCTTCAGACTGAAGAAAGTTGGCCCACCGAGTGCACGCTGGCCAGCGACCATACGTACACTAGATAAATCCTACACCATCGGGACAATTTACTAAAAAAAATTAATGTACAAACCTGCACGCCTTTGGAATGTGGGAGGAAACCAGAGCACCCGGAGAAAACCCTTGCGGTCATAGAGAGAATGTACAAGCTCAGTACAGACAGCACCCGTAGTCAGGATCGAACCTGGGTCTCTGGCGATGGAAGGCAGCAACTCTGTGTTACACTTGCGGTGGGCTGAGTGAAATTTGGTTCTGGACTTTGACAGCTCTGTCCTCTGTGAGAATGTTCACAAAGATTAATAACCTTATTTGAAAAATAAGTAAGCTAAGAGGTGAATAGATTTACTTCCAGTGTCTGCGAAGTGTTGCAAGAAACCATCCCCCATTGTGGGAATAGATCGCTTGCTCCCATTAGCACCAATTTGCTATAGGCTGGACTGTGTTTATACAATGGGCTTTCCCCTCTATCTTGAGTGAAGTCTTTGTTCTGCCAAGTGCTGCTCTTGGCAAATGAGCATGGGAGAATCCTGTTTTACACTCCAAAACTGGACGGTTGGTCCCTAATTTCCTGCAAAATTGAGCAAGTTAACTGTGCTTATTGTACAACTGGTGAACAGGCTGCTTCCCCATCACAGTTCTTTGTTTTAAAAAAAACCTTCCTGGATGTAGAGTTGAGAGTCAGGCTGCACTCTGACAACTATAGCACCATTAAAATAATCAGCAAAAATGAGTCAATTATGGGGTAATGATGCTGCTTTACAATTTAAATGAGGCAAAATTAAAGTGCATCATTGAAAATGTTATATTGTCTCTCTGCATATTGTAATATATTTGGTTTGCACATTGTGGCGTAAATTGTAATTTTGAATGCAGCTAATGTTAACTGTTGAATATCAGTGACATCTATTTACTTCACCACGTCAGTGGGGAAAGTAATCTTGCTATGTTATCGTCAAGATAATTGGCTCTTGTGCACTACTTATTGAATTCTCAAGCAATTAATGTCAGACTAAATCTGCTCAGGAATATTCAGTTGAAATTAAAAGATTGACTTAGAGTCATAGAGTGATGCAGCGTGGAAACTGGCCCTACCGGCCAACATGTCCCAGCTACACTGGTCCCAACCCACCTGCCTGCGTTTGGTCCATATCCCTCCAAACTTGTCTTATCCATGTACCCGTCTAAATGTTTCTGAAACGTTGGGATAGTCCCAGCCTCAACTACCTCCTCCAGCAGCTTGTTCCATACACCCACCACCCTCTGTGTGAAAACGTTACCACTCAGATTCCTAATCAATCTTTTCCCCTTCACATTGAACCTATGTCCTCTGGTCCTCGAGTCCCCTACTCTGGGCAAGAGATTCTGTGCATCTACCCGATTTATTCCTCTCATGATTTTATACACTTTAGAGATACAGCATGGAAACAGACCCTTCGGCCCACTGAGTCCAGCAACGATCCCTGTTACACTAGCACACACTAGGGACAATTTACAATATTTACCAAAGCCAATTAACCTACAAACCTGCACGTCTCTAGAGTGTGGGAGGGAACTGGAGCACCCGGAGAAAACCCACACGGTCACGGGGACAAGGTACAAAAAGGCAGCGCCCGTAGTCAGGATCGAACCGGGGTCCCTGGCGCTGTAAGGCAACATCTCTACCGCTGCCCAACCGTGCCATAATTCATCATCCATTTTAAAATCATAGAAAACATAGAAATTAGGTGCAGGAGTAGGCATTCAGCCCTTCGAGCCTGCACCGCCATTCAATATGATCATGGCTGATCATCCAACTCAGTATCCCGTACCTGCCTTCTCTCCATACCCTCTGATCCCCTTAGCCACAAGGGCCACATCCAACTCACTCTTAAATATAGCCAATTTAAAATCACACCCTTGCTTGTGCTTGTAAGCACATTAGCATTTGGCAAAATACATCGTTTTTGTATTGTGTGGTTCATATCTCTTGCTTTTGTTCAATTCTTGTGTAATTTAGAAATCTTTTTTTTCTGTCCTAGCTCAATACTTATATGTGTAATGTGGGCACGCCATCATTTACAACATAGAAAATAGAGCAACACAGCACAGGAACAGTCCCTTTAGCCTACGATGTCTGTGCCAAAATATGATGCCAAATTAAACTAATCCATAATGCCTGGAAGTCATAAGATCATAAGTGATAGGAGCAGAATTAGGCCATTCGACCCATCAAGTCTACTCCGCCATTCAATCATGGCTGATCTATCTCTCCCTTCTAACCCCATTCTCCTGCCTTCTCCAAACAACCCCTGACACCCGTACTAATCAAGAATCTATCTCTACCTTAAATATATCCACTGACTTGGCCTCCACAGCCTTCTGATGCAAAACATTCAACATTCACCACCCTCTGACTAAAGAAATTCCTCCTCAACTCCTTCCCAAAAGAACGTCCTATAATTCCGAGGCTATGCCCTCTAGTCCTAGACTCTCCCACAAGTGGAAGCATCCTCCCCACATCCACTCTATCCAAGCCTTTCACTATTCCAGTGATCCATATTCATCCATTCATACATATCATCTAAAATTAGTACCCCGTTCCTACTTTTTCCCCATATCCCTTGATTCCTTTAGCCCTAAGAGCTAAATCTAACTCTCTCTTGAGAACATCCAGTGAATTGGCCTCCACTGGCTTGTGTGGCAGAGAATTCCACAGATTCACAACTCTGGATGAAAAAGATTTTCCTCATCTCAGTCGTAAATGGCCTTATTCTTAAACTAGCCCGAAGGAACTCCTCCACCACCTAGTACTTGTACTGAAAGTCCAGGCCAAAGAATCAAATTCGACTCAAAGTTATTTTCAAATGGTGACAAGAAAGAGTTAATTCCATGCTGCAAAATGCATTAATTACAGTCAGTGGAAGCTATTGGACTGGAGTTGTGCTACATTTTGTCAGTTACGAACAAGGTTACTTTGTACTAATAAAACAAATAATATCTTTGCAAATTGGAGGAACAGCATATCATATTTTGCTTGGCAAGCTTACAGCCTAGTGGTATGACTATTGATTTCTCTTACTTCAGGTAGCCCTGGCATTCCCTCTCTATCCCTCCCCCACCCAGGTTTACACCCAACAAACAGCGAACAATGTGTTAACGAAGGAACTGCAGATGCTGGAGAATCGAGGGTACACAAAATTCTGGAGAAACTCAGCGGGTGCAGCAGCATCTAAGGAGCGAAGGAGATAGGCGACGTTTCGGGTCGAGACCCTTCTTCAGACTGAAACAGCGAACAATGGCCTGTTTCCCTTTTCATCGTAACTTTTTTTTGCATATCTTTCATCCATCGTTCTTTATCTCTCCACATCACCGTCTATATCTATTGTTTCCCTGATCCATTACCAGTCTGAAGAAGGGTCTCGACCCGAAACATCACCCATTCCTTCTCTCCAGAGATGCTGCCTGTCCCGCTGAGTTACTCCAGCTTTTTGTGTCTATCTTCGGTTTAAACCATCCTACAAATATATTTAACACAACAGGTCATTATGGCATATTGTTATCTCTTGAATGAATTAATATGTTTATTGGCCATGTATTCACATACAAGGAATTTGCCTTGGTGCTCCACCCACAAGTGACAACATGACATATAGTGACAGCTAAGAATGATACATAAAACATTAAACATTAATAATAAAACATTATTGATTAAACATGTGAATTAAATAAAATACCAGAGCAAAAGGAGGCTACAGATTTTTGGTTATTAACTAGAACTACTTCTCGTGGAAAAAAACTGTTTTTATGTCTGGCTGTGGCAGCTTTGACAGTCCGGAGTCGCCTTCCAGAGGGAAGTGATTCAAAGAGATTATGGCCAGGGTGGGAGGGGTCAGCAATGATCTTGCCCGCTCGCTTCCTGGCTTTCTTATCATAAGAACTCATCGCTATGACAACCAAATGAATTAAAATTGACCCCTTATCCATTTAGATATTAACGCCCATTATACTAAACTGTTTCAGTGATCCTGCTGAGTTTATTTCATCTGTGAGAAATTTACCACTTAAACACTGGTTGCTATTCATTAAATTCTGAAGACCAGCATTTTCTCTGCATCTCTTTTCATTGCCAGTTTAGCTTAGAGATACAGCGCGGGATACAGGCCCTTCGGCCCACCGAGTCCAGTCTGACTAGCGATCCCCACGCACTTACACTAACCTACACACGCTGGGGACAATGTACAACTTTACCAAGCCAATTAACCAACAAATGGATGATGAGGACCCCGTTGGGGGGGGGGTTGGGGAGAACAAAGTGGGGGCCTGGTGCAGATACTCTGTAAAACGTTGTCACTTTGTCAGTGCCCTTTATGTGCGACTATTTGCATACCTTGGATACGCAAGCAAAGAATTTCACTGTGACTTGTCACGTGACAATAAAGAATTCAATTCAATTCAATTCAAACCTGTACGCCTTCGGAGTGTGAGAGGCAACTGGAGAAAACCCATACGGTCATGGGGTGAATGTACAAAGTCTGTACAGACAAGCACCCATAGACAGGATCGAACCCAGGTCTCTGGTGCTGTGAGGCAGCAACTCTACTGCTGTGCCACTGTGTTGCCCCTATTGAGTAACTGGGCCTCATTGTTCGCCATCTGCTCCATCGCTTGGTGTGAACACTTTACCGCTTTAAGTTCCTGGATGACCCAGTTGTTGTCATTTTCAAGTGATCCTCTAAAATTGTCACCAAAGTGTCTCTGTCTTGTGGGGCACGGTGGCGCAGCGGTAGAGTTGCTGCCTCACAGCGCAGAGACTCGGGTTCGGTCCTGCCTAAGGGGGTTTGTCTGCACAGAGTTTGCACGTTCTCCTAGTGGAAAGTAACGTGAAGGTCGTGAGGACAGCAGCCTGAGATGATAATTGTGTGTTGTCAACTCCATCTTGTACGTTATGTGAGCAGAGAGATTATGACAGCGTCATTGCAATCAGGGAGCAATGCATTAATAAAAACGCCTATTATGTCTCCAAATAAAATGTGCTTAATGACATGCCATTATTTATGACCTCCTAACATAACACGTTGTTCTCCGCAGAGGTCAGAGTAATTGGCTGCAGCTGGATCGCCGAGTGTTGGATCATGATTTGCCGAAGAAAACCGAACCGGTGGCCTTATTCTTTTCAGTCAAGTGAGTTGATTCGTGTTTGGATAAAGCTGAGCTCAGGTGACGCACCTGAGTGGTGTCATTTGTTTTGCCCGGGTCGGCACCATAGGGGCCTCAGGGAGAGGACCCGGCGGCGTTAGTGGAGAGGTCGATGCGGCGGCCAACGGTGGCGCCGACCGGCGGACGAGCCGCACGTGTGAAGTAAGGTCGTCGCTGCCGAGGGAAGGAACAAAGGAGGGGGGGTGGGGGCGCCGGGAGGGAGGGGGGAAGAGGGGAGAGGGGGTAGAACAATGGAGCTCTTAAACATAGCGGATATGGGGAGAAGGCAGGAACGGGGTACTGATTGTAGATGATCACATTGAATGGCAGTGCTGGTTCGAAGGGCCGAATGGCCTATTCCCGCACCTATTATCTATTGTCTAATATGCTGGCGTAACTCAGCAGGTCAGGCAGCATCTCTGGAGAGAAGGAATAGGTGACGTTTCGGGTCGAGACCCTTCTTTAGACTTCTTCAGTCTGCAGGTTTAAAAAGTCCTGGAGTAGCTATGTGGGTCAGGCAGCATCTCTGGAGAACATGGATAGTTGGCGGTTTTGGTTGGGACCGTTCGTATGAAGAAAGGTTCCAACCCAAAACGTCATCAAACCCATTTTCTCCAGAGATGTTTCCTGACCTGCCGGTTTACTCCAGCACTTTGGGTCCTTTATAGCAATGAAGTAATGTACCTGATTGTCCTGCCAGTTTATTTCTACAGCACATGCTCATGTAAATTGATCCTCACATCAGTAAGCATCTAAGATTAAAAAGTGAAGGAAGGAGCTGCAGATAGAAACCTAGAAAATAGGTGTAGGAGCAGGCCATTCGGCCCTTCGAGCCAGCACCGCCATTCAATATGATCTTGGCTAATCATACAAAATTAATACCCCTTTCTCCCCATATCCCTTGATTCCGTTAGCCCAAAGACCTATATCTAATTCTCTCCAGCCTGTCCAATCGCTTAAGAATTTTACATCTTTCTAGTTCCCCTCTCACCCTTCTAAATTCCAGTGAATATAAGCCCAATCGATCCATTCTTTCATCATACGTCAGTCCCACCATCCTGGGAATTAACCTGGTGAACCTAGGCTGTTTCCCTCAATAGCAGATATCAAAGATAGTCACAAAATGCTGGAGTAACAGTGGGTCAGGAAGGGGTATTGTTTGTGCGTTGTAGGCTAGATGCTCTGTGTTTTTAATTTCAAAGTATGAACTTTGGGGGTCACTGAAAAGCAGTTGTTTGAAGAGTCTGAAGAAGGGTTTCGGCCCGAAACGTTGCCCATTTCCTTCGCTCCATAGATGCTGCCTCGCCCGCTGAGTTTCTCCAGCATTTTTTGCCTACGTTTGAAGAGAAGAGTTGGAATAATGGCAAAGAAAGTTGAGGGTAGGCGAGGAAGAATCTTTTAGGTTGGGTGCTGATTACTTTCTACATCTGCAATGCTTGTAGTAATCAGATAGTGGTTGTGGAGATGAAATGACACTTTATTTGTCACTCGATGCTGCAGTTTTTGAATTTTCCTGTTGCTTCATTTCTTTAACATCAGTGAAATATTTAAGCCCATGAAAACTTTAAAGATGTGCATGCTTTCTTCGCCTTTTATAAAAGTAACTCAAGTAGCCCAATCCACCGTCAGCCCCAGGAAACCAGTCGCTGCGAGTTGACCTGCCCGTGCTGTTGTTGTGCACAAGTCTCTCCAGTTGAATTTCCCGTTAGCTAAAGAAACATTTATCTTCAGATTGTTATTTGTTTCTCTCTTCCCAGAAGCTTTTACTTCCAGTCAGTTGAGAGTTTACCATCAACCGTGAAGTGACTGGGGCTGTGCCGAAGTTTAGACTTGTTGAATTTAGTGAAGTTTAGTTGAGTTTGGAGATAGGCCCTTCGGCCCACCGCGCCGACCAGCGATCCCCGCATATTAACACTACCCTACATACATTAGTGAATCAATCTAAAAATCTGAATGTCTTTGGAGTCTACCCTCATTTAAGTGTAACTCGCAAAGCAACTCCAGGCAGTATGGTGGCGCAGAGTTGCTGCCTCACAGCTGCAGAGACCCGGGTTCGATCCTGACTACAGGTGTTGTCAGTGCGGAGTTTGTTCGTTCTAACCGTGACCTCTGTGGGTTTTCTCCGGATGCCCCAGTTTCCATCCACACTCCAAATATGTGCAGGTCTGCAGGTTAATTGGCTTTGGTTAAATCATCCCTAGTGCGCAGGATGCGAAAGTGAGGTAACATAGAACTAGTGTATGGGTGACCACGGGTCAGTGTGGACTCGGTGGGAAGAAGGACCTGTTTCCACACTGTGCCTCTAGTGACGAGCCCAGAGACCCAGGTTCGATCCTGACTACGCTTGCTGTCTGCACAGAGTCTGTGACCGCGCGGGTTTTCTCCGGGTGCTCCGATTTCCTCCCACGTGCCAAAGACGTACAGGTTTGTAGGTTACTTGCACCCAAGTGTGTGTGGGCTAGTGTGATGAGAGTGCAGGCAGTAAATGAGCAAATATTTCAGTTGATGACCTCCCATGAGAAGACCAGTGGAAAGGTTTTGCAGTACACACTTTTGTGATTTCTGCACCAAAATTAGCATCATCTCATTTTTTTCCTTTTGAGGTGAGGATACATACACACACGTCATTACTTTACAAATTCAGCGTGGAAACAGGCCCTTCGGCCTATTAAACCCGCACAGACCAACGATCCCCGTACACTAGCACTATCCTACACACCAGGGGCAGTTTACAACCTTTACCAAAGCTAATTAACCTACAAACCTGTACATCTTTGGAGTGTTGAAGGAAACCGTAGCACCTGGGCACAAACCATGTTGACATGAGGAGAACGTACAAACTCTGCACTTGATGTTTTCAAGAGAGAGTTAGATTTAGCTCTTAAGGCTAACGGAATCGAGGGATATGGGGAGGAAGCAGGGACGGGGTACTGATTTTGGATGATCAGCCATGATCATATTGAATGGCAGTGCTGCCTCGTAGGGCCGAATGGCCTACTCCTGCTCCTGTTTTCTATGTTTTGATGTACAGACACCACCTATGATCAGGATCGAACCCGGGTCTCTGACGCTGTGAGGCAGCAACTCTACCGCTGCGCCACCGTGACCCTTCCCCCCCCCCCCCCCCCCAACTTTGTACATTCTACATTTAAGCTACGTTCTCTGATTTTGCTAATCATCGATGCACAGGGGCAGAGACTCTTGTAATCAAATGTAACTCCATAACTCCAGTTACGGTTAGCCGTTGCTTAACGATAAATACATTTTCAATGTTCCGGTAATGAGAATATTTTCGCTGTTTAAGCTTCAGTGAAGCAATTAACTGCTAAGAATTTGATGGCTACGGTGCCTCTGGCAAGCAAGACAGGTTACTAATCAATCAGATAGAACTATAATATGAGAAGTACTGCAGCATATATTCAGTCTGCATGCTCGTTTGAAGTACATGAATACACTTCATCCTAAAAATCCCAAGTGTTTCATGGTATATTATGTAATGCCACCACTTTTAGATTTTAATTCTGCCATACAGAATTATATCTTTAAAAAAAAACATTTGTTTGAAATGAGGGGTAAGTACATCAAAGAAAAACTGCATCAATTTATCCAAGTTGACCTGTTGAACATGTATATTCTCATCTCTATTCTCATCTATTATTGTCTGTTTGTTTTTTATATGTGCCTGTGTGTGTGCGTGTGTGCGCGTGTGTGTGCGTGCGTGTGTAAATATGTGTATATGTGAGTAAGAACTTTATTGTCACATGTGAATTGTCACGTGTCACAGTGAAATTCTTTGCTTGCGTACCCAAGGTATGCAAATAGTCCCCACGTGAAGGGCGCTGACCCCCGCTCGCCAGATCCCCCTTCGTTCTTCCACCCCACCCCCCCCCCCCCCCCCCAGGATGGATCCCCCACGCCGGATCCCCATCATCCATTGTTCTTCACCCTTCCTCACGGCGGTCCCCACCACGCCAGGACCTCCATTGTTCCTTACCCCGGCAGCGGCAACCTCACTTCCACGTGTCGGTCCACGTGTTCGTCGGTCGGCGCCATCATCCACTATCCACTAACGCCACCAGACGCCATCATCCACTATCCACTAACGCCACCGGGTCCTCTCCAGACACTTCCGTTGCGCCGTGTGTGTGTGTGTGTGTATGTACACACACTGAACTTTATTTTCTCGTTTATTATATTGTTTACAGTGCTCTGTGTTGACATGTTCTGTTGTGCTGCTGCAAGTAAGAATGTCATTGTTCTATCTCGGACATGTGACAATAAAAGATTCTTGACACTTAGTCCAACTCATCAGTACTGAACGCCAATAGGAGATCCTTCTTCCCTGTGGCTATCTTCCTGTACAACTCCTCCCCTTCTGCCGTAGACTGACTCCCCCTCTCCTCGATCTTTGCACATTCCAAATCCTTTCCACTCATCACTTTAATTTCATGTTTCATGTATCTTGTGTTGACAAATTTCCCTCCTGGGATAAATAAAATTCTATCATATCGTATTGTATCATCCTATAGACGAGCTTCCTCAGATCTGTAACTGTCCACTAGGTGGTGCATGTGAGCAGCCTAAAACTGGCTTTATTTGTCATAGATACATTATGTTGATGCAAAAATAATATTTTAATGTAATGATAATAAATTACACTAAATGTTGATCACTTTGTTACAAATAAAATGCAGAAATTGTCTATGGCAGATGGAGTTTAATCCGCGCAAGTGTGGGTACACTTTAGTAGATTGAATGGAAAGGGGAAGTTTTCAGCTAGGGGTCAGTAAGACCCATAACTGCACTGATGTACAGAAGGATCCTGCGTTCCAGGTCCATAGTTCTCTGAAATTGGCAACGTAAGTAGAGGGAGTGGCGAAGACGGCTTGTGGTAAGCTTGCTTTCGTCGATAGGGGCATTGGGTATAAGAGTCAGGAAGTCATGTTACACTTTATAGGACTTTGGTTTGGCCACAGTTGGAGTATTGTCTGCAGTTCTGGTCATGCCGTTACAGAATGGACGTGGGGCCTTTGGAGAAGGTGCAGCAGAGGTTTATCAGAATGCTGTGGGGAGGAACTGCAGATGCTTGTTTAAACCGAAGATAGACACACAACAGCTGGAGAACTCAGCGGGTCAGGCAGCGTCTCTAACGAAGGGTCTCGATTCCTTTGCTCCAGAGATGCAGGTTGACCCACTGAGTTACTCCAGCTTTTTGCTTCTTTACCAGAATGCTGCCTGGAATAGAGCATATCAGCTTTGAGGAGAGATGGACACATTTGGGTTGTGTTCTCTGCAGCCTCGGAGGTTGGGGAGAGACCTGATAGCACTTCTAACATTATGAGAGGTATTGATGAAGTCGGCTGTCAGATCCTTTTGCCCCAGGGTACAAATGACAAGGACTGGATGGCATAGCTTTAAGGTGAGAGGCGCAAGTTTAAAGGAGATGTGCGGGACGTGTTTTTATACAGAGAGTGGTGGTGGGTGCCTGGTAAGTGTTGTTGACCCCCCAGTGGAGCAAGATGCCCGTCGGGGAAAGTTGCCCACTGACCCGCTGCAGACTGCAGGAGTACGTGCTGAGAGACGTACTGGACATGGGGGGGGTCAGGGTGTGGTGGAGATGCCCCTCAAAATAAGGGAAGGGATTCCACGCCAGTGGGCCACAAGGGTGGCAAGGGTGGGGGATAAATTTGTGTAATTTGTGTAAACAGTAGTGAATGTATGTATAGCCTCCGAGAATGTTGGATCGAGTCTCGTAAGGATCATGTATTGGATATATTTATTTCTTGAATAAAGTATATTTTGGGAAAAAAAAGGGATGGTGGGAATTAAGAGGCTTTTAGATAGATACTCGACCAATGGGGACCCGTTGTGTCCCGTCCTCTCGATCTCTAACTCGAATTCGAACTTAAACTCCTCGAACACGAACTCGAACTCGAAATCGAACACGAACTCTATCTCTGGGGGAAGGGGGGGGGTGGCCTGCAGCGTCATACACACACTAACCACCCCCCCACACACACACATACACACACACTAATCACCCTCCCCCCCACATACACACACTAACCACCCCCCCACACACACACATACACACACACCAATCACCCCCCCCACATACACACATAACCACCCCCCCACACACACACACCACCCCCCCCCCACATACACACACTAACCACCCCCCCACACACACATACACACACACTAATCACCCCCCCCCCCACATACACACACACACTAACCACCCCCCAACACACAGAAACACACTAACCACCCCCCCACACACACACACTAACCACTCCTCCACACACACACACTAACCACCCCCCCCCACACACACACACACTAACCACCCCCCCCCACACACACACACACTAACCACTCCTCCACACACACACACTAACCCCCCCCCCACACACAACACACTAACCACCCCCCCCCACACACACACACTAACCACTCCTCCACACACACACACTAACCACCACCCCCACACACACACACACACTAACCACTCCTCCACACACACACACTAACCACTCCTCCACACACACACACTAACCACCCCCCCCCCACACACACACACACACTAACCACTCCTCCACACACACACACTAACCCCCCCCCCACACACACACACTAACCACCCCCCCCACACACACACACACACACACTAAACCCCCCCCACACACACACACACTAACCACCCCCCCCACACACACACTAACCACCCCCCCCCCCCACACACACACACACACACTAACCATCCCTCCGCGCACACACACACACTAACCACACCCCCCCCCACACACACACACACACACACACACACTAATCACCCCCCCCCCCCCCCACAAACACACACACACTAACCACCCCCCTTGATATTATATTAATATTATTGATATAGATAGGAAGGTATGGAGGCATATGGATGGTGTGCAGGCTGAAGAGATTAGTCCTGCAAGGACTTTGTGAGGCATGAGGCCTGTTGAGTGCTGTACTGTTCTATGTGGAATATCTTCCAAGGCAGTTTTTGTGACCTTATTCCATGTTTTTTTACTTTAGGTTTTATATTGAGAACATATCATTTCTAAAGGACATTACCACTGTGGAATTATTCTTTTTGAATGCAAAATCCAGCATTTACAAGGTAAGACTTTTAAGCATAATTTATTGTCAACGTGCGTTTACAATAAGTTGTTATTAAATAGGAATTATTATTGTTTACATGGAATCTGTACCACCGTATGAGAAAATTGAACAATATATTAGACAATAGACAATAGGTGCAGGAGCAGGCCATTCGGCCCTTCGGGCCAGCACCGCCATTCAATGTGATCATGGCTGATCATTTCCAATCAGTACACCGTTCCTGCCTTCTCCACATATCCCCTGACTCCGCTATTATTCTTTGAACTATTATGATTCAAATATAGTTATTGAAGTTGAAAACATGTCAACCAACATTGCATAAGTGAGATCATGAATTACATTTGGTATTATCAAAACGCATTAACACCAATGCTTGATAGCTGTGTAAAAGTAAAAATTTCCGTTGCATGAAAATATTAGGTCTTGTGAATTGTGGTTACCATAAGTTTCCATCTTACAATCTTTGCTGACACCACAATTTAGGGATTTCAGAATTATCAGTAACACTGTAAATTTAATGGCATTTCTATCACCTTTAAATTTTGCAAGGAAATTATTATGGATCCAGTTGTAGTTTTTTTTAGGTTTAGGTATATGGCGTGGAAACTGGCCCCTTCGGTCCGCACTGTCCAGCGATCCCCGCACATTAACACTACCCTACACACGCTTGGCACAATTCTACATTGATACCAAGCCAAGTAGCCTACAAACCTGTACGTCTTTGGAGTGTGGGAGGAAACCGAAGATCTCGGAGAAAATCCATGCAGTTCACCGGGAGAACGTACAAACTCCACACCGACAGCACCCGTAGTCAGGGTCGAACCCGGGCCTCTGGCGCTGTAAAGCAGTAGCTCTGCCGCTGCGCCACCGTTATTGTCCAAATTAATAGCTTTCGTCAGAAATGTTCCCGTGTATCCACCGACTTGTGGGATTTAAACAATAATTCTTGAGTGTTGTAAACTAATCCTTACTACAAGGCAAAGTCCAGAGGGCAAATGAAAATATCTGGTAATTTAGTCGAGGACAATTCTGGAAATAGACAGATTCTGAACTATGACAACTTATTGAACTGAAATAACTGCCCAAGGCGTAGAACGTTTGATGGCATAATTGAAGAGCAAGCTAGTCACAAAGTCATACAACATGGAAACAGGCTCTTTGGCCCAACTTGCCCAAGCCAACCAAGGTGCCCCATGTACACTTGTCCCACCTGCCAACCTTTGGCCCATATCCCACCAAACCCTTTCTATGCATGTACCTGTCCAAATTGCTTTTAAATATGAAAATATATCAAACCTGCCTCATCTACCTCCTTTGGCAGCTCGTTCCATGTACTCATCACCCTAAGAGTACAAAAGGTTGCCACTCTCAGATTCCTATTAAATGTTTCCCTTCTCACCTTAAACCTATGTCCCCTGGTTCTTCATTCCCTTACTTCGGGGCCATTTGCGCATTTACCCAATCTATCTCATGCTTTTATACACCTCTTAAAGATCACCCCTCGCCCTCCTGCACTCCAAGGAATAAAGTCCGAGTCCTCCCAAACTCCCTAGCGTTCCGACCCTCAAATCCTGGCAACATCCTCGTAAATCTTCTCTGCACTCTTTCCAGCTTTACTTGGTGATTTTGTTTTTTAATTCCCAGTTTTAAATAACGGTTGTGTACGTTAGGCCAGTGAAGTGGCCGCAAGGTGGCGCAGCGGTAGAGTTGCTGCCTCACAGCGCCAGGGAGCCCGGTTTGATCCTGACTACAGGCGCTGGCTGTACTGAGTTTGTACCTTCTCCCCGTGACCGCGTGGGTTTTGCCCGGGTGCTCTCATTTCCTCCCACACTCCAAAGACGTACAGGTATTGTAGGTTAATTTGGCTTCAGTAAAAATTGTAAATTGTCCCTTGTCTGTCGGATAGTGTGCGGGGATCACTGGTCGGCACGGACTCAGTGGGCCGAAGGGCCTGATTACGCGCTGCATCTCTAATCTAAAGTAAAAACGAAGTGAAGTAATGGCTTGCTGCAAAATATTCCATTTAAACATTTTCAAAATTATAAACACATTTCTGTATTTTCAGACCATGTCAATTACCTTGCTGCTAACGGCTTGTTGAATCTGAAGTGTAATCGGCAAAAAGCAGTAAAATGTGTTGTTGTTCATGAAGTGATGATAAGTCTAGATCTCTCAGCAAAATGAGATGCTCAGCAGAATATGCCACAGAATACAAGGGCCATTTTCCAGTCTTCATTTTCCCATCAATAACGTCATTATCTCCAGCGACATCAATTTCTGAGCTATAAGCAGAAGCTGATTTCAGTACAGGATTTGGAATGCCTGCTTATTATAAATTGCACTTTGCTGTTATTTATCATTTCGGAGTCAAAGGGGCATCGTTCCACAAAGCTAATATTTCAGCAGCCCTGCGGTTATGGGAATGGAAAAACAAATTTAATTTACAGGAGAAAGACTCAAAACAACTTTGACGGTTCGGTGTGCATTAATATCGTAGAATTGCTGCAGTCGTTTGCTGTGGATTGGGAAGTGAAAGATATTTGTACTTAAAATTCACCTCCTCCTCTCCTCCTCATCACACATCCCCGACACTACTGCATTTCCAATGTTTAATGGAGTGGCAATCATAATAAACAGGATTTATTCACATGAGCTTACGGTTTATTCACATGAGCTTACGGTTTGCATATATGAAATTCTCCTCGTGAATCGTAAGAATAACCTGCTTATTAAAAAGAATTCAGAAGAAATTTTGCAGAATATTGGTTCTTTTTCCAAGCAACACTCTATAGATTCATATGTTGATGCATAATGTAGCTATTCATCTCTACTTCACCTGTAATCATTTTTGACATTTTTCATATCCAATGGAGCTCATTCTATATTATGATATTAAATGATTCAATCCCTGAAATTGTAAATAATATTAAGGCAGAAAATTGATTTCAGCTACGAAAACCAGTGTTGTTTCACATCCTACTGTTAGACTTTAGCGAAACAGGGCAGAAATAGGCTCTTCAGCCCACCGAGTCAGCACCGACCACCGATCACCCTGAACACTAGCGCTATCCTACACACTAGGGACAAGTTACAATTTTTTCAGAAGCCAATTAACCTACAAACCTGTCTGTATTTGGAATGTGGGAGGAAATCGGAGCACCCGGAGAGAACCAACGCGGCCACGTGGAGAATGTACAAACGCCATACAGACAGCACCCGTAGTCAGGATCGAACCCGCGTCTCTGGCGCTGTGAGGCAGCAGCTCCACCGCTGCGCCACCTTGCTGCCCCAAGCAAACAATTAATTTTTCAGAATAGTACCGAATATGACTCACCATCCTCATGCTAATAGTAAAATGCAAATGTACGCCGTCATTTCTAATCATCAAAACATGGTCCAGAAGGTCGCCATTAATATATATCAATTACCCTTGTGTTAAAGCAACAGAGGCAACAGTACCAGACTCACTGAATAAAGTGTAACTTTGGTTAATTATTGCTCTCGATTTATTTGCATCTCCGATTTTCTGGCTATTGAAGTATCTTTGTATGAATTTTTCTCATCACCAAAACAACCACAACAGTAAGAGTTAGAAACAAGGAACTGCAGATGCTGGTTAATACAGAAAAGGACACAATGTGCTGGAGTAAAGCAATAGGTCAGGTAGTATCTCTGGAGAACATGGACAGATGACTTTTCAGATCGGATCCCTTCTTCCAACGGTCCCGACATGAAGTACGTTCTCCAGAGATGCTGCCTGACCCGCTGAGTTACTCCAGCACTGTGCGTATTTTACCTTTGGTATAAACCAACTTCTGCAGTTCCTTTCTGTTCTCTCATTGTACAGAATTGATCTCGTTCTTCTCGTTTTTGGACCAAGATTGTGAAAGGCAAGGAACTGCGTGGACCTGCAAGAACTGGACTAAAAATCAGTTCAAGAATGGAATTGACCAGGGTGGTGATAGTGTTAAATATGCACTTTACAATATCTGTTAAGAAAGCAAAGCCATGTGCAGAAATCCATTGCAGATGATTCGAGTTTATTGTGTGTGGTTTTATGGTGCAGCAAGCCTCTTGTTCAAGAGCACTGTGCTTTTTATTGGGATTACATTTTGTTTTCATGACTCACTTCAGACTTTGACTCAAATATATTTGCTCAGCTCCACCCTAATTACAAATCATTAACAAACCACACTGAGTAACCTGTTCCCCTGATTGTACCGAGTTCAGAAGGCACACCTCTTTCCTTGTGCGTTTTAAATTGCAACTTGTTTCAGTCGCTTTGAGCAGCTGCCAAGATGTCATCTGCATGACTTTCAGCCTAAACCATTTCTAGTTTAGCGGTTTGAAGTTTCAAGCCTGCAGTTGTTACAGTGCTGTGGTGTCGGTGGCAGTTTGCATTGGCAGAAATAAGATGATGTAGCTTCTGTTCGTTTTTTTGTCAATAAAAGGGCTTTTTATTTCCCTTCTGGGATTCCCAGGGATCTTTTCAATGAAAGAAGAACGTGTGCTATTAGGCAGTTGGTGTTCCGAGGCTGCTTTGTTCTTCCGACAGTGAGTTAAGCAACCGTTAGTCTTGAACAGCAGTAAAAGCTAACAGCATGGCTGCACTCCAGATCTAAAAATACTTCAACCCATGGGCTCCTCCCAAAGTCTGCACATTCAAAAATCAATAAAGTCCCCTCACTTAGTTTTTAGTTTAGTTTTAGTTTAGAGAAAGGCCCTTCAGCCCACCGAGTCTGCGCCGACCAGCAATCCCCGTACACTCGCGCCATCCTACACGCTGGGGACAATTTGCAATTTTTTACCAAAGTCAATTAGCCTACAAACCTGCACGTCTTCAGAGTGCGGGAGGAAACCGGAGCAGCCGGGGCTAACCCACGCAGTCACAGGGAGAAGGTACAGAATCCACGCAGGCAGCATCCATAGTCAGGATCGAACCGGGATCTCTGGCGCTGTGAGGCAGCGACTCTACCGCTGCGCCACCGTGCCGTCCGACTCCTTCAAGAAGACCTCCTCTCGACTTCTTCAAGAATTTTGATCACTAATAATATCAGGATGCAATAGTTTAAAAAAAAACTAGAGGTAAGGAGATACGGTTTTCATCATGTTCTTTTCCAAAATAAAACCGAATAGTAAAATTGAGCCCATTCAATGGGAAAATGAGGAGACGACTAAAAATTTAAACAGGGAGGTGAAATGTGAAAAATTAGCAGCAAGGGAAATGGTAACTTGAAATCCTACAAGTCCTTTCTGCAAATGGAATATGGACTTGCTTTCTTTAAAGATATTGTATTTTGCATATTGACGTAGAATTTCAGAGCATATTTAACTCTTATCACCATCCTGTTCCATTCTTATACTGATTTTTAGTTATGTGGAAAACATGATTCACTTTTACTCCCACATAGGTTTTTTTTAGTCCCTGGGTTTTTGGGTTTCTCCAGGACTGGAAAGCTTAGATAGCAGTTCTTGCTGTTTGTTCCCTTTCGTGGTCCCAGTGTAAGCTCGTAAATCCATGCCTCCTCCGCCTCCAGTCGGGAGAGCTGGCCAGAGACATCTCTGCATTACCATGAATGATACAGCTGCTGACCTCTTGCGAAGTAATCCAGATATGTGCAAACAGACCCTTATCTTGAAGAAGGGTGTCGACCTGAAACGTCATCCATTCCTTCTTTCCAGAGATGCTGCCTGTCCCGCTGGGTTACTCCAGCATTTTGTGTCTATCTTCTCCCTCTTTCTCTCCTCCACAACCTGGACGATACTGACACCGTCGGTTGTCGGCCCTGCTTTGTACGGGCCTTTTCTTGCTTCCAGTTCCCTCCCCCTAGTTTCAGTCTGAAGAAGGGGCCCAATCCGAAACATCAACCATCCTTTTTTCTTTAGAGATTCTGGCGGTCCCACTGAGTTACTCCAGCACTTTGTGTCTATCGCTTCGATATAAGGTAGCATCTGCAGTTCCTTTCTACACACTGATAGAGTATGATCCCTTCCCTTTCATAGTGTCATACAACATGGAAACAATCTTTCAGCCCAACCTGCCCATGCCAACCAACATGTCCCATCTACACTAGTCCCACCTGCCTGCATTTGGCCCGTATCCCTCTAAACCTGTCCTATCCATGCACCTGTCCAAATGTTTATTAAAAGCTGTGATAATACCTGCCTCAACTACCTCTTCTGGCAGCTCGTTCATTATACCTACTACCATCTGTGTAAAAACATTGCCCCTCAGGTTCCTATTAAACTATCCCCCCTCACCTTAAAACCATGTCCTCTGGTTCTTGATTCCCCTACTCTGGGTAAAAGACTCCGTGCATTTATCCTACCTAATCCTCTCATGATCTTATACATTCTCTCCTACGTAATCTTGGCCATACTGATAGAGATAACTACCAGTGGGCTAATGTAAACCTATTCTGTAATGGCTGGGTTTTGAATTCAGCCAACCAGCAAAGAAAAACCATCCTGCTATTTTAGACTTCACTTCAGAGATACAGCGTGGAAATCGGCCCTTCAGCCCTTCGGCCCACCGAGCCTGCACTTTACAGTTTACAGAGGCCAATTAACCTGCTATCCCACATGTCCTTGGAGCTGCTGTGCCAGAGACCCGGGTTCGATCCTGACCTCAGGTGCTGTCTGTGTGGAGTTTGCACGTTCTCCCAATGAGAACGGGTTTCCTTCGGGTGCTCCAGTTTCCCCCAACATCCCAAAAAGGGGCAGATTTGTAGTTTATGTAGGCCTCTGTGAAATTGCCCCCAGCGCGTAGGGAGTGGGTGTGAAAGTGGGATAACATAGAACTAGTGTGAACGGGTGATCGATGGTCGGCATGCTTGGTGGACCAAAGAGCTTGTTTCCACGCTGCATCACTGAACTAAAATAAACACGAGTTAGTACTCCCATCCAATTATCTATGTGCTAGATAATGTTTTAGCAATCAATTTGTTGAGTGTATTGGTGAAGTAACAAATCCCTTTCTACACACGAGGGCACTTTCCTTCATGTTGTGTGATAACAATACTTTAGTAATTTGTTGAGCTGGTGTCTCAAAACTGGGCCTCCATCAGCAGTGGAATTATGCTTCCCATTGTCTCGAACGTCATGTTCTCTTACTTGACATGAACCCATTGCAAATCCCTTAAGGGCCTGTCCCACTATACGAGTTTACCCAAGAGCTCTCCCGAGTTTTAAAAAAAAAAATCAAACTCGACGTAAGTACGTAGAATGTACATAGCGGGAACGTCGGAGCTAATACCGTAATTCTCCGAGTTCGAATCGGGGGAAACTCAGGAGAACTCTTGAATTACCTCGTACAGTGGGACAGGCCCTTTACTTTACCACGACTTGCTGACCCAGGGACCAACCCTGGTTAGAAGAAGAGTATTGGAACGTGCTGGGAGTAACACATATAACTTTAGCAAAGTACTTATTATTTATTTACCATCCTTAAACAAATAGTTAAAGCGGTGTTGGCACAGAATCCAAACAATGAGTGTGCAGCAGAACACAAGGTGCTGGAGTAGCCCAGCGGGTCAGGCAGCATCTCTGGAGGACATGGATAGGTGAAGTTTCAGTTCGAGACTTCTTCAGGTGTACATGGATCCAGAGACATTTTGAGACTTCAGGAGGATTTGGATTGGAGACGCTTTGGATCGGGACCCTTCCTCAGTTGGTGCACAGCGGTGGAAGGACCCAAACTTGTGGCACTTCCTGCGGAAGATTGTCCATGGCTGTGGTCACCTTCAATGGCTGTGGCCATCTTTCAGCGTAGAGTGTAGGAAGGAACTGCAGATGCTGGTTTGCCATTTGCACACCTTGCCCTGCCTGTCCCTCTCCCCTGACTCTCAGTCTGAAGAAGGTTCTCGACCCAAAACGTCACCTATTCCTATCCAGAGATGCTGCCTGTGCTGCTGGGCTGAGTTACCCTAGCATTTTGTGTCTACTTTCAGCTGGACCTGAGAGGAGAAGAAGGGTCTTGACCAGAAACATCACCCATTCCTTCCCTCCAGAGATGCTGCGTGTCCCGCTGAGTTACTCCAGCTTTTTGTGTCTATCTCCTGGAAACTGAGAGTGCGGCAGTTTGCAGCTCGCAGTTGTGGCCAGCACTTTGCTCTGGGATGCCAGTGAGTTTCGGGAAGATGCGAGGAAGTCTTTCACCATGATGGTTGTCCAGCTGCGTTTGGCTCCTGGCCTGTTGTCCATGGGTGCACCATCATGACAGGGGCTGAGGTGCATTAAGCCTTGCTCAAGCTAAAACAGGTCAGCCTGGCCAAGGCGAGATACCCTAACATTACATTGTGCTCCTGATACTGCACAATAGCGGCAATCGTTCAACCCATTCACAACGATAGAACAAACAATAGAAAATCACATCACAATCAGTTTGTTTATTCCAACGTTCCCACAGTCTGCATGGACATGCCCAGGCCTGACGTGCCAGTCTTGGATCTGCTCTAACTCCTGACTTCCACCGTGGAGAAATGGGCCCCACATTGATGGTGAAAGACACAACATGCTGGAGTAACTCAGTGGGTCAGGAGGACATGGTTGGGTGCCACTTCAGTCTGAAGAAGGGTCCCGAACCAAAATGTCACCTATCCATGTTCGCCAGGAATGCTGCCTAACGCATTGAGCTACCTCAGCACTTTCTTTCTTTGTGAACCAACATCTGCAGTTTCTTGTTTCTACCAAGTCTTGCGGCAGCATTTGATATTTGTCTCACTCAGAGCAGCCTTTATTTGCAGCCATTAGGACAAAGCTCGACAAGGCCTCTGGTATTCTTCACAGACCTTCAATGTTAATGCACTATCCCCAAGGGCGTCGGGGCATAAGTCCGCATAGGGGCAACACCATGGTGCAGCTGGTGTAGAGCTGCTGCCTTGCAGCACCAGAGACCCCGGTTCGATCCTGACCTCGGGTGCTGCTTGTGTGATGTTGGCACGTTTTCCCTGTGACCCCGTGGGTTTCCTCCAGGTGCTCCGGTTTCCTCCCACAACCCAAAGACATGCAGGTTTGCAGGTTAATTGACCCTCTGTTAATTGCTCCCTGTGTGCAGGGAGTGGGTGGGAAAGTGGGATATCGATGAAGTAACGTGAATGGGTGATCGATGGTAGGCGTGGACTCAGTGGGCCAAAGGGCCGGTCGCCTTCGTTGCATCTGTCCCGGGGAGGGTGTGCGTTGGGACTGAGGCTCCAACTGCACAGGGAGCATCAGACAGGAAGAGCCTCTCTCATTGCCAATCAAGCAAAGGCTTGTTGGTGAGCTCTGCTAATGTGGCATTCTGCCAAATGGTTTATGGCAGTCTACATGGGAACCATCACACACGATATCCTGGGACATTGCCTGCAGGCTGACACAATTTCCTCCGATCCTATTATTAAAAATTAATTTATTGAGCTTCATGGTGGCACAGCGGGAGAGTTGCTGCCTTACAGGACCAGGGACCTGGGTTCGATCCTGACTACGGATGCTGTCTGTCTTGTACATTCTCCCCGTGACTTGCGTGGGTTTTCTCCGGGTGGTCCGGTTTCTGCCCACACTCCAAAGACATACATGTTAATTGGCTTGGTACAATTGTAAAATTGTCCCCAGTGTGTATAGGATAATGTTAGTGTGCGGGGATCGCTGGTTGGCGCAGACTCGGTGGGCCGAAGGGCCTGTTTCTACGATGTTTCTCTAAACTAAACTAAACTAAACTAAATTACAATTCAACCAGGCTGCCACCAAATCTCCCAAAAATATTTTGGATAAAGAAACAAAAGCAAATCAAAGCCGAGATCCCCTGTCCATTTCTGTGTAAGAGCTGTGGTCTTCTACCTTGTCCCTGCATTTATCCCCTCGTCTCCCCTTTTGCAACCAAGCCTTTTACCCATTGCACCATCGCCTAATGTGAGGAAGGACATTCTTGCTATTGAGGGAGTGCAGCGTAGGTTTACAAGGTTAATACCTGGGATGGCGGGACTGTCATATGCTGAGAGAATGGAGCAGCTGGGCTTGTACACTCTGGAGTTTAGAAGGATGAGAGGACATCTCATTGAAACATATAAGATTGTTAAGGGTTTGGACATGTTAGAGGCAGAAACATGTTCCCGATGTTGGCCACAGTTTAAGAATAAGGAGTAAGCCATTCAGAACGGAAACGAGGAAACACTTTTTCTCACAGAGAGTGATGAGTCCGTGGAATTCTCTGCCTCAGCGGGCGGTGTTTCTCTGGATGCTTTCAAGAGAGAGCTAGGGCTCTTAAAAATAGCGGAGTCAGGGGATATGGGGAGAAGGCGGGAACAGGGTACTGATTGGGGATGATCAGCCATGATCACATCGAATGGCGGTGCTGGCTCGAAGGGCCGAAAGGCCTACTCCTGCACCTATTGTCTATTGTCTATTATCTATTAACAAAATCTCTGCTTCTCTCAACGAGCACTTAAAAGCCTCCTCAAACTTTAACTACCTATTTAATTTGAACAAACTCCTTAGGCTCAGTGTAAATTTGTTTAATCATTTCCATTTGTGTGAATTGCTTTATGATGTTTTCCGTTGTGCAGTTACTGTACAAATGCCCTGTCTTCTTATGCACATAGATGATAACAAGCATGACCAAAATTATGTAATTGTATGTGGTTAAAGAAGTTAAAGAATAATTTGTATGGCAAGGTTATGTTATATTCCTGTGATTGCTGACAATCACCATGGCAATGGGAATAATATTATGTCTGGTCCAACCTTCAGTTAACATCCAAATAGAAGCACTTAGTAGCAAGTGGCTAAAGAAGGCTTCCAGCCTTTCTGTCCTTATCCCTCCAAATATTCTGTCTCATCCACTGAGTTTAGTTTAGTTTAGAGATACAGCGCGGCAACAGGGCCTTCGGCCCACCGAGGCCATGCCGGACAGCGATCCCCGCACATTGTCACTACCCTGCACACATTAGAGACAATTTACATTTTATACCAAGCCAATTAACCTACAAACCTGTACGTCTTTGGAGCTTGGGAGGAAACCGAAGATCTCAGAGAACGTACAAATTCCGTACAGACAGCAGCCATAGTCGGGATCGAACCAGGGTCTCTGGCGCTGTGAGGCAGCAACTCCACCACTACACCACTGTGCCGCCCAAAACCTCTGAGCTTTTTGTTCACTTTCTATGTATCGATGTACTGATGGAATTCATGCTAGAATGTATGTCCACGTGACCTCTTGAGATACTGCTTGACGACCTGTAAGTTAAATTAATAAAGAAATGTTATTATTAAACAAAACTGCAGAGGGATGGAGCGTGTGTGTCAGTGTCTGTGTGTGCGTGCATATGCATGCGTGTGCAGCATGTGTGTGCATGTGTGCGCGTGACATCAGACAAGCCACTGCTTTTTGCCAGTTTAATAGCTGCAACGTGTCGATTTCAAGAATCTCTATTCACTGATCTAAGTCTTTACTAAATAAGTGTATATTTCCTGCTATTGTGATACTATTAGCTTCTTGTTTAATCCCTCAAATTACACTCTCATGGGGTATTTCATCCGAATGGGCATCTTTGGCTTGTGAACCGACATAGAGAATATAATCATGTGGTAGACACAAGGAACTGCAGATGTTGGTTTTCAAAAAAAGACACAAAGTGGTGGAGTAATTCAGTGGTGGAGACATTTTGGTCAGTTTTCCTCCATCCTACTGAATAGAGACTAAAGCCAGTTTTAGTATCTTGTCTGCTTACTTTAAAGTCCACACATTCAACTCGGATTGTGAATCGAATCTATAACCAGATTATAACTCAATATTCACTGATATTCACAGGAGAGGTTTTAACTGTAATCACAATGTAACTATTCAATAATAAGGTCGCTTTTCAACAGTACTTAATGCTCATTCATTAAATTTCATGCTATTTCAATTTTAAGATTTTTTTTTAGCATTCTTTATTCTTAGAAATTATATTTAAACTGCTTTCCTGGTGCAGTTGAGTTCATACCAAGTACGAGAGCCAGCTAAGATAGACACACAGAAAGCTGGAGTAACTCAGCGGGTCAGGCAGCATCTCTGGAGAAAAGGAATAGGGGACATTTTGGGTCGGGATCCTTCTTCCATCCCTATTCTATCTTGCTAGATAGCTAGATCTATCTTGCTTCTGCAGTTGTATAGGGCTCTGGTGAGACCACATCTGGAGTAATGTGTACAGTTTTGGTCTCCTAATTTGAGGAAGGACATCCTTGTGATTGAGGCAGTGCAGCGTAGGTTCACGAGATTGATCCCTGGGATGGCGGGACTGTCATATGAGGAAAGATTGAAAAGACTAGGCTTGTATTCATTGGAGTTTAGAAGGATGAAGGGGTGGATCTTATAGAAACATATAACATTATAAAAGGACTGGACAAGCTAGATGCAGGAAAAATGTTCCCAATGTTGGGCGAGTCCAGAACCAGGGGCCATAGTCTTAGAATAAAGGGGAGGTCATTTAAGACTGAGGTGCGAAAAACTTTATCACCCAGAGAGTTGTGAATTTATAGAATTCACTGTCACAGAGGGCAGTGGAGGCCAAGTCACTGGATGGATTTAAGTGAGAGTTAGATAGAGCTCTAGGGGCTGGTGGAATCAAGGGATATGGGGAGAAGGCAGGCACGGGTTGTTGATAGGGGACGATCAGCCATGATCACAATGAATGGCGGTGCTGGCTCGAAGGGCCGAATGGCCTCCTCCTGCACCTATTTTCTATGTTTCTATTAATAGCAGTCTTCGCAAAAGGATCAAACCTCACGGGTTGTTAGTGGAGGTTCTAAGCGAGAATTGGCACGGACTGACCCCTTACGTGGTGGGGAGTCTTGGACATCCATGCAGTTTCCTCCCCCATGTCCCAAAGACATGCGGATTTGTAGGTTAATTGACCTTTTGTGAATCGCCCCCAGTGTGTAGGGAACGGATGCGGAAATGGGATAACAGAATTATTGTGAACCGGCGATCGACGTTCGGAAGATAGACGCAAAATGCTGGAGTAACTCAGCGGGGCGGGCAGCATCTATGGAGAAAAATAATGGGTGATGTTTCGGTTCGAGACCCTTCTTCAGACTCAATCTGAAATCAGTCTGAACAAGGATCTCGACCTGAAACATCACCTATTCCTTTTCTCCAGAGATGCTGCCTGACCCACCGAGTTACTCCAGCTTCTTGTGTTTATCTTCGGTTTAAACCGGCATTTGCAGTTCCTTCCTACGCAAAGATTGTGGACATCTGGGATTTACAGACTGATGTATTCAGAAGGGAGAATGTATCAATGGGCTTGTGTAGGAAGGAACTGGCGATGCCGGTTATACACTGAAGAAGTAACTCAGCGGGACTTTTGTTTTGTCTTAATTAATTTTATTGTCATGTGTACTAAACTAAATGGTAGTTTAGTTTAGTTTAGTCAGTGGAGAGACAAAACATGATTACAATCGGGCCAATTACAGTGTATAGATACTTAATGAGCGGCACGGTGGCGCAGCGGTAGAGTTGCTGCCTTACAGCGTTTGCAGCGCCGGAGACCCGTGTTCGATCCTAACTACGGGTGCTGTCTGTACGGAGTTTGTACGTTCCCCCCGTGACCACGTGGGTTTTCTCCAAAATCTTCGGTTTCTTCCCACGCTCCAAAGACGTACAGGTTTGTAGGTTAATTGGCTTGGTATAAGTGTAAATGTTCCCTAGTGTTTATGGGATAGTGTTAGTGGGCGGGGATCGCTGGACGGCGTGGACTCAATAGGCAATAGATGCAGGAGGAGGCCATTCGGCCCTTCGAGCCAGCACCGCCATTCAATGTGATCATGGCTGATCATCCACAATCAGTACCCCGTTCCTGCCTTATCTCCATATCCCTTAACTCTGCTATTCCTAAGAGCTCTATCTAATTCTTTCTTGAAAGCATCCAGAGAACCAGCCTCCAACGCCCTCTGAGGCAGAGAATTCCACACACAAATCTCTGTGTGAAAAGGTTTTTCCTCATCTCCGTTCTAAATGGCTTACCACTTATTCTTAAACTGTGGCCACTGGTTCTGGACTCCCCCAACATTGGGAACATGTTTCCTGCCTCTAGCATGTCCAAACCCTTAATAATCTTATATGTTTCCATAAGATTCCCTCTTATCCTTCTAAATTTCAGAGTATACAAGCCCTGGTGCTCCCATCTATCAGCATATGAAAGTCCTGCCATGCTGGGAGTTAACCTCGTGAACCTACGCTGCACTCCCTCAATAGTAAGAATGTCCTTCCTCAAGTTTGGAGACCAAAACTGCACACAATACTCCAGGTGTGGTCTCACTTAGGGCCCTGTACAACTGCAGGAGGACCTCTTTGCTCCTATACTCAACTCGTCTTGTTATGAAGGCCAACATGCCATTCACTTTCTTCTCTGCCTGCTGTACCTGCTTGCTTATTTTCAGTGACTGATGAACAAGGACCCCTCAGATCTCGTTGTACTTCCCCTTTTCCAAACTTGACACGGTGGGCCGAAGGGTCTGTTTCCACGCTGAATCTCTAAACGAAACGAAACTAAACTTGATAAGGGAATAACGTTTAGTGTAAGAAAGAACTGCAGATGCTGGTTTAAATCGAAGGTAGACACAAAATGCTGGAGTAACAGCGGGTGAGGCATAATCTCTGGAGAGAAGGAATTTGCGACGTTTCGGGTCGAGAAGAAGGGTCTCGACACCAAACGTCGCCCATTCCTTCTCTCCAGAGATGCTGCCTCACCTGCTAAGTTTCTAACGTTTAGTGTAATGTCTTCTTACACCAGGTCCAAAACTTCTTTAATTTTCAACGATGACACAAAGAGTAAAGAGAAGTTTCTTGAAGTTATTATGCTTCGTTTTATTTGGTTTTGTTTATTATTGTCGCATAAGGCACTGATCTCACACATTTCTTCCTAAACTTCTGCTTCTCGACCTCCTTCCACTAGAATCCTCCTTAAAACCAATCTTTTTAACCCAGCTATTAATCACTTGCCTCATTTCTTTCTGAAATGGCTTTTAGCCAAAGTCTGATTGATAACATTGCATTGAAGTAGTCTGGAACATTCATTAAATTGAGGAACACAATATAAATATAATTATTGTTTGGCTTCTCATTTCAAGCTTATATTTATATCGCCTCCTTAATAGCACTAGATCGTAAAGTCTGTCCGCAACCAACACCTTTAATAAATTTAAAAAAGAAACTGCTAACACAAACATAAATGAACATGATATTTTACACAAAGAATTATTTTGTTCATAGATTTATGATTTGAAAAATCCTGAGCATGGGAATTTTATCAATAACTGCTGGCTCGTAATGAACCAATGTAACAGATAATGAAGTGTTATTTAAAAAAAAGTGCGCGCTGCATTCCTGAACAGACTTATCAATCCTGCAGCACTGTTTAATAATACATTGAATTTCCATTCCTTTTGATAAAAGTATAAATTAAATTGTTTTAGATGTGCTGGCGTCTATTACACAGCGTGTCTCGCTGTTCTACGAATAGTTTAAACTTTTCAATTTTTTCAAGAGGACTGATATTTAAACATTTCAAACATCTTCGTATCCCTTTGTTACCACCTCCCCCACAGCCAACAATGGACCATTGTGGACTCCTTGACCATCAGCGCCGGCTCTGATTTGTCCTGTACCTCTAGTTTCCCTCACTCCTGACATTCAGTCTGAAGAAGGGTCTCGACCCGAAACGTCATCTATTCCTCCTCTCCAGAGATGCTGCCTGTCCCGTTGAGTTACTCCAGCACTTTGTGTCTATCTGCGGTGTAAACCAGCATTTGCAGTTCCTCACTTATTCCTTGCACATACTTATTATATGTCAAGTTAGTTTTTTTAATTCCTTCCATCAAAAGCTTCAACATGCAGGTTTAAATGATAGTATATAGCTCGTGTTAGGGGGTATGGCCATGTCGTAAGTAATAGGAGCAGAATTAGGCCAATCGGCCCATCAAGTCTACTCCGCCATTCAATCATGGCTGATCTATCTCTCCTTCCTAACCCCAATATACCCTGTGTTAAGGAATATGCTCTGCCGTAAAACACAATAAATGTGCCTGTTTCAGTTTAGTTTATAGTCACGTGTACTGAGGTACAGTGAAAAGCTTTTGTTGCGAACTAACCAGCCAACAGCCCACGGCTAAAGTCCTGGGCTCTGGGGCTGGAAATGTCCCAGATTTTCCACAGTGTATGCGTAAAATTAATTTTAAAAAGATTTTGTACTAATCAAAGCTCTTCATGTTGTACATTATCTTGCTGTTGCCATTGATATCTAAAGGAATATTAACTAACTTCATATTCTGCATGAATGTAGGTTGCTCTATGATTGATTTTTATTTTATCCTGCAACCCTGTTTTATCTCCTGGTTCTCCATGAGACTTTGCTCTAGGGTAATAAATAACCCTCACACATACATTTATTTATACATTCAGTTTAGTTTCGGGATGCAGCGTGGAAACAGGCCCTTCGGCCCACAGAGCCTGTGCCGACCAGCGATTCCCCACATACTAACACTATGCTACACACATCAGGGACAATTTTACAATGTACAATTCTACCAAGCCGATTAACCTGTAAGACTTTCGAGCGTGGGAGGAAACAGGAGGAAGCCCACGCAGGTCACGTGGAGAACGTACAGACAGCACCCGTAGTCAGGGGTGAACCCGGGTCTCTGACGCTGTGGGGCAGTAACTCTACTGCTGCGCCACCGTCCTGCTCTGTAAACCTTTCTATCCGAATCCCGCAACATCATCATTGTCATGTGTACTCTTTTGATTTTTCGACACTTGATGTGAAAACGTTTCCACAATTTCATCAGTGATAAATGTGTGACCAACACGACCATCGTTGTTTTTCTCCACAACTTCTTCTCCATCTTACTTTTCTAACATTGCTTAACTTGAAAAGACGGCCGTTTTCCCATTCTCGAACTGTTCCAAAATCATTTTCTTCTCATAACCTCACACAAAAAGAAATTCATAAATGCGTGTAGGAAGGAACTGCAGATGCTGGGTTACACCAAAGATAGATGCAAAATGCTGGAGTAACTCAGCGGGACAGGCAGCATCTCTGGAGATAAGGAATAGGTGACGTTTCGGGTTGAGACCCTTCATCAGACATACATCGCCTATTCCTTTTCTCCAGAGATGCTGCCTGACTCGCTATCTTAAATATCAGCATGAACATCTAACACAGTTGGTGTCTGGAAGCTATGTCAAGGATCAGTGATGTTATTTCAGTCAGTTGTATTCATGCAGGAGTAGAAACCTAATGGAATCCTACACCCATCTATCCCCAGCTTGGTTCAAAGCATGCACCTCATAAATTACTCTTCATATTGTGACTTCATGGACCATATAATTCCCTACTCCATTGGCAATCCCAGTAATGTCACATTTGAGCATAGGTGCTGAGATAGGATGTATTAATTCATGTTCATGTGATAGGAGCAGAATTAGGCCATTTGGCCCATTAGGTCCACTCTGCCATTCAATCATGGCTGATCTATCTCTCCCTCCTAACCCCATTCACCTTCCTTCTCCCCACAACCCCCGACACCCATATTAATCGAGAGTGTTTAAGAAAGAACTGCAGATGCTGGAAAAATCGAAGGTGGACAAAAGTGCTGGAGAAACTCAGTGGGTGCGGCAGCATCTATGGAACGAAGGAATAGGTAACAATCGTTTCACTTTCATTCCTCGATTTGGACCTCATTCTACTCCTTAATCATTGCACTGGGATGAACTCCTAAATAGTTTCTCCAGCACTTGTGTCTACATACTAATCAAGAATATATCTATCTCTGGCTTAAAATTATCCATTGACTTGGCCTCCACAGCCTTCTGTGGCAATACACTCCCAATTAGAATCTAAACTCATGATGCATGTATGAAGTATGAAAATCAGCAGGTACATTTGCTACATGTGGTACTCATGAAACTTTGTGAGCTGTAGAAAATTGAGCTGCTTCTTACTTACAGGCTGAAACAGGTCTCACAGAAAAAAAAAGCTGTAGATAGGATGAACCATTGACTCCATTTGGAGTAAAACTGATTTTGAAGTCTTCGTGGGTCAGGCAGCATTTCCGGAGAACATGGTCTCGCCAGGTGCAGTAGATGAGGTTAGAGGAGGTGCACATGGACCTCTGTCTCATCGGGAAGGACTGCTGGTGTCCTTGGATGGAGGTGAGGGAGGAGGTATCGGGACAGGTGTTGCATCTCCTGCAGTTGCGGGGGAGAATACCTTGGGTACCCCTCCTCCATCTCTCCCTGCTCCTACATGCCCTCATCTTGCTTCACAATTCGCAACTCATCTGCTTCCAACCATCTGCTTATCAAAAACCCCCCTCACCTGTGTCCACCTGCCACACTTTGTCCTGCCTCACCTTTCTTCCAGCTTTCTCCCTCCCCCCCCCCCCTTACTCCCACCCCCCATTCCCCCAGCCTTCAGTTTGAAGAAGGGTCTCGACCCGAAATATCACCTATTCATGTTCTTCCGAGTTGCTGCATGACCCACTGAGTTACTCCAGCACTTTGTGTCCATTTCCGGTAAATTGTCCAAAACAAGTTCTCTCCCCTGACTCTCAGCCTGAAGAAGGGTCTCGGCCCGAAACATCACCTATTCCTTTTCTCCAGAGATGCTGACCGACCGGCTGAGTTACGTCAGCATTTTGTGCTTATCTTCTATCCAAAGTAAATATTGATTGAGTGCTGAAGAATTACTGTAAATCGGTTCATCGCGTTTCTAGTGTGGTTTTGTGTTACTGCAAGGTTGATGAAAATGTAAAGAAGCAGAAACTAATACAGGCAGGCAATTGTGTGAGGATAAGGTTTTGTGATTACATGAGCTGACTAAAGGAAAACTGCTTTATTATCACTTGCGAACATGCTGAGTAATCAGCCATGCTGTTGGTTCTTAACTGATTACAATAATTTCACTTTCATTACTCGATTTGGACTTCATTCTATGCCTTAATCATTGCACTGGGATGAACTCCTAAATAATCGACCAGAACCTAACATATAGCACAAACTGTTGGAGAAACTCAGCAGGTCAGGCAGCATCTGGGGAGGGAAATGGAGAGGTGTCGCCCAAAGACTCAGGCCTTTCAGCCCACCACGTCTACTCTGCCATTCAATCATGGCTGATCTATCTTTTCCTCTCAACCATATTCTCCTGCCTGCTCCCCATAACCCTTGACACCCGTACTAATCGAGCATCTGTCAATCTCCGCCTTAAAATGGTCTCCACAGCCGTCTGTGGCAATGAATTCCACAGATTCACTAAAGAAATTCCTCTTAATTTCCTTTCTAAACGTACGTCCTTTTATTCTGAGGCTGGACCTTCAACTTTTGGGCAATTTAGCAGCTAAATTGGTCAGCACTATCTTGTGGACACCATAGTTCATAAATTCAAAAGTCACCGGCGCAAAATTAGGCCATTCGGCCCATCAAGTCTACTCTGTCATTCAATCACGGTTGTTCGATCTTTCCCTCTCAATCCCATTCTCCTACCTTCTCCCCGTAACTTTTAACTCCTTTACTAATCTAGATCCTGTAAATCTCCATCTTGAAAATATCCAAAGATCTCCTCCCATTCACACTCAAACACCTTGCCTGTCAACCTAATATTGTCCCTCCCTTCACTCATTCCTCCTATCCTCTCCCGCTGTCTGATACCATCAGCTCTATACCCTCTCTGCATCTGTCTACCCCAATCATCGACTAGACTCTGTCCCATCTCCGTCTGGTTCCGTCTATCACCTCCCTGCCTCCATCCCACTTCTTAGCAACCCTCTCGGTCCTGACGCAGGGGCTCAGCCCGAAACACCTTTTGCCTCCACAGATGCTGCTTGACCTGATAAGTGCAGGAAGGAACTGCAGATGCTGGTTTAAACCGAAGATAGACACAAAAAGCTGGAGTAACTCAGCGGGACAGGCAGCATCACAGGAGAGTAGGAATGGGGGACGTTTTGGGTCTGAGGGAAAAGTGACTCGACCCAAAATGTCACCCATTCCTTCTCCCCAGAGATGCTGCCTGTCCCGCTGAGTTACTCCAAGTTCTTCCAGTGTTCTGTCGTATGAAGATACAATGAACGTGAAGGGAATGGAGGGGTATGGTCTGAGTGCAGGTAGATGGGACTAGGGGAAAACAAATGGTCGGCACGGAGTGGAAGGGCCGAGAGGGCCTGTCTCCGTGCTGTAATTGTTATATGGTTATATGGTTAATGAATAATGCCAGCTTGTAGTCACAGTAAAATAACGAAATAACTTTAAAGTGATTTTATTTTTTAAATTGGTTACTTGCTCTTGAATGTAAGCTTAGTTTAGTTTAGTTTAGTTTTGCGATACAGCGTGAAAGAGACGCACTAAGTTCACGCTGACCATCGATCGCCCGTTCACACTATTTCTACGTTCCTGCACTTTCACTGCCCCTCCCTACACATTAAGGTCAATTTTAGAGGCCGATTAACCTGCGAACGCCACATCTTTGGCATGTGGGATGAAACCGGAGCACCCGGAGAAAACTCACACAATCACGAGGTGAACATGCAAACTCCACACAGACAGCACCCAAGGTCAGGGCTGAACCAGGATCTGTGGCATCGTGCGGCAGCAGCTCTACCAGCTGGGCAAATGTGCCACCCCACCGCGCCTCTGTGCCACCCGGCAGGGTGCGCCACTGTGCCGCCCTAGAGCTCAGTCTAACACAACCAACGGGGACCTCATCATTCCATATTGACTTTCAGAAAAATACTTGCAATATTACAGCAGTCTTTTTGTTTGACTCTGTTGGCTTCAAAAGGAATTGCTGATGAAATAACTGGTATTTGGGAGTTGCTACACTGACCAGCACGAGAGTGGAATGAAAATGTAGCTCCCTCGCAGTTCAGGCAATCCTCCCAGTCTGGTTCCCTTGATCAGGTTCGTAACTCAATGTATTTCAAGAAACGTCAGACTAAAATTAAAATCACGGCATGATGAATTGTACTCGTAATCCCCGCTGACATGGGGATGCACGGTTGCGTTGCGAAATCAATTGAATTCAAGTCTTCAGAGCTTCGACTGAATCTGCACTGTCTGTTCTTTCAAGCTGGGTCGCCACACTCCAGGGCAACCTCTGATGTGCTTTCCAAGGTCTGAAGTATTGTACTTGCCCATCTTTCTGCATATTTGAATTTAGATTATAGTTTTCACTTGAGATTAGAGATGCAGCGCGTAAAGAGGCCGTTCGGCCCACCGAGTGAGTCTGTGCCGACCAGTGATCACCCCGTACCCCAGCCTTACCCTACACACTAGGGACCCTTTACAGTTTATGGAAGACAATTGGACTGCAAACCAGCACGTCCTTGGAGTGTGAGAGGAAACCGCAGAACCCGGAGAAAACCCACGCAGGTCACAGGGAGAACGTACAAACTCCGTACAGGCAGCGTCTGTGGTCAGGATCGAACCCTGGTTTTGGCGCTGTGAGGCAGCAACCTACCACCGTGCTGCCCCTTATCAGCAATGTATACAATGATAGAAACAAAGGAAAATAATTTTCAGAAAATTAAGTCATCAGAACAAAGGAACTATTATTTATAGAATATTATTTATACCTGTGGATTGTTTCATATAACTTCTTAATTTTTTCTAAATGTCTGCCAACGTCATAACCAAATTTAAGATCAGTGTTGTTTTTAGAATGTTGAACATTCTTTTGTCACAGAATAAATGCTTAATTTCCTCGTGGTTGAAATTGAGCTATTCCGTTTAGTTTAGTTTGGAGACACAGCATGGAAACAGGCCCTTCTGCCCACCGAGTCCGTACTGTTCGTCAATCACCCATTAAACGCACGATCTATGATATCCCACTTTCTCATTCACTTCCTGCACACTCGGGGCAATTAACCTACATTTTTTGGGATGTGCGAGGAAACCCGTGTACCCAGAGGAAGATCACAGGGAGAACGTGCAAACTCGACACAGACAGCACTGGAGGTCGGGTTCGAACCCGGGACTCTGGCACCGTGAGGCAGCAGCTCCACCAGCTGCACCACTCTGGCTGCCCAACTAACTTCAAGTAGTGTACGGGGATCGCTGGTCGGCGCCGACTCAGTGGGCCGAAGGGCCTGTTTCCGCTCTGTATCTCGAAACTAAACTAAAACTAATATTGACAAACCAGCTCGACCACCACGAGGTGTAATGTTGACAGATACGTATCCATTAATAAATGTTTTAACATTTCAGAAGCTGTACAATAAAAATCAAAGGTGTAAATTACTATATAAATAACCGTTCTATCATTGTTGGATTTTTAAAGCAGTAACTGAAGGAAAGTCTTTTTTTTCTTTTGCAACTGCCGGCTTCCTTAATTGGGAATGGCTCTAGCAAAATAATACTGGGTTTGTGGCATTAACAACAGGCTATTAAAACAAAATTAATATAGAAGAAACAACCCTACTGCTCGAGGGCCACTTAAAATGTGATCATGCTGGGCCGATTGCAGCTGCATTTTCCACTTGTAGTCCCATCTTATATTCTGTCAAAGCTTGACATAATAGAGTGGCCGTCACATCTGGCATTGCATTTAACCTCGATTAGCAGAAGGTAGAAGTAAATTGGGGTGAACCTTTTTGTTTTCTATTTGCTTGCGTTGAAAAGTACAACGTTATTTTCATTGTGCGTAAAAGCATCCACAGCTGAGAAGCTACGATGTTTTGGGGCAGCACGGTGGCGCAGTGGCAGAGTTGCTGCCTTACAGCACCAGAGACCCGGGTTCGATCCCGACGGTGGGTGCTGTCTGTGCGAGGTTTGTACGTTCTACCCTGTGCTTTCCCTGAGAGCTTCGTTTTCATCCCACACTCCAAAGGAGTACAGGTTTGTAGGCTAATTGGCTTCAGTAAAATTATAAATTGTCGCTAGTGTATGTAGGATAGTGCCAGTGTGCGGGGATTTAATGGTCCATTTCCACGCTGTATTCTTCAAATGTCTTGAAATGTCATAAATGGGTTGACTCTGCACTGAATTTGTATGCAACTGAGGCATTATGTCGGGAATATAACTCTTAATATTAAAGAAATACATTCACGCTTAAACATTTTTTAATAACCAATTGAAAATAACAGAGTTAGACACAAAGTGCTGGAGTAACTCAGCAGGTCAGGCAGCATCTCTGGAGAAAATGGATGGGTGACGTTTTGGTTCGAGATCCTGCTGAGTCTGAAGAAGGGTCTAGATCCAGATTGTCACATGGATAGAAGGGTCATCCAGATTATCCATGTTCCCCAGCTTTTGTGTAAAAGAGTAATCCCTCAGATTCCTCTTAAATCTTTCCCCCCTCACCTTAAATCTATGTCCTCTGATTCTCCATTCCCCCACTTACTCTAGGCCAATAAAGGGCCCGACCCACGATGCGAGTTCACCCAAGAGCTCTCCCGAGTTTAAAAAAAAAAATCAAACTCGTATGTACGTAGCGGGTATGTAGGACCACGTGGATGTCCCGTTGCGACTCGTAATGCTAATGGCAGATACTCGGGAAATGCGGTAAATCGTGACGTTTTTTCAACACTGTGAAAAATGTCCAAGAGTTTCCCGAGAGTTACCGCTTTCCCCAAGTACCTCCCGTTCGCATTACGAGCCGCTACTGGGACATCCACGAGGTCCTACGTACATTCTACGTACTTACCACGAGTTTGATTTTTTTTTAAACTCGGGAGAGCTCTTGAGTTAACTCGCATCGTGGGGCAGGCCCTAAACTCTGTGTGTTTACACAATCTATTCCATGGGTGTGCGGAACAAGCTGCTGGAGGAGGAATTATCGCAACATTTAAGAAACATTTGGACAGATCCATAGATAGGACAGGTTTAGAGGGATATATAGGCCAAAGGGCCTGTGTGGGCAAGTGGGCCAAAGGGCCTGTTTCCACTCTGTATGACTCCAGAGATGCTGCCTGACCTGCTGAGTTATGCCACCACTTTTTGTCCTTTTGTGTATTAACCAGCATCTGCAGGTCATTGTTTCTACACAACATGCTTATGTTAAAGAGTTGCACAGTTTTGCCTGAAGCATGTTGGTGTTTAGGTGGGGTTAGCTCTGGGGGACGGTGGTCTGGAGCAGAGGAGGTCTGGGCTTCCCACGGGGACTATAATTGCCCAGGGCTAATTGTGAACAAGACTCCTCTAACCTGAAAATGCTGGAGTAACTCAGCGGGACAGGCAGCATCTCTGGAGAGAAGGAATGGGTGACGTTTTGGGTCAAGACCCTTCAGACTGTGAGTCAGGGGAGTGAAGGTCTGGAGAAATGGAATGGAATACTTTATTGTCACATGTGACTAAGCACGGTGAAATAAATTCTTTGCATGCATGCTCAACGTATACAAGTAGAGGACTAATAATAATACATACAAATGGAGGGGGAAGGTGTGACAACGACAGGTTCGCTGGGTTGGAGAGCAGGAGGAATCACAGAGGGAGCAGCGAGAGAGGCTGTTACAGAACACTTATCGGAGAGAGGAGGAGAACCTATCGAGTCATAGAGTGATACAGTGTGGAAACAGACCCTTCAGCCCAACTTGCCTACACCGGCCAACATGTCCCAGCTCCACAAAGTCCCACGTCCCACCCACCCACGTTTGGTCCATATCCCTCCAAACCAGTCCTATTCATGTACCTGTCTAACTGTTTCTGGGATAGTCCCAGCCTCGACTACCTCCTCTGGCTGCTTGGTCCATACACCCACCACCCTTTGTGTGAAAAAAAAAAAAATACCCTCTCAGGTTCCTATTAAATCTTTCCCCCTTCACCTGAAACCTTTGTCCTGCGGTCCTCGATTCCCCTACTCTGGCAGGCAAGAGACTCTGTGCGGATCTATATTCCTCCCATGAATTTATTATACCCCTTCAGTTCTCGTCTAACCTGCCCAGCCAGAGTCTGCTGAGGCGGCCGGCAGGGGCGCCCTGGTAGCATTGTAACAGCAGCCGGCGCCTCGCTGCCCCAGTGTAAGTGTGAGTGTAAGTGGGAGAGAGTCGGGACAAGGCGGTCTGTGTGTGTGTCCGGAGCTGTCGGGTGTCACACGCACTCCTCTGGCTGGGTGTCTCGGCCCTTTTACCCCATCACCTGCCACCCCTAACGCTTTTGCTTCTCTCTCTCCCTCCCTCTCTCTCTCTCCCTCTCACACCCCCCCTCCCTCCCTCTCTTTCTCTCCCTCCCTCTTTCTCCCCCTCCCTCTTTCTCTCCCTCCCTCTTTCTCTCCCTCCCTCTTTCTCTCCCTCCCTCTTTCTCTCCCTCCCTCTTTCTCTCCCTCCCTCTTTCTCTCCCTCCCTCTTTCTCTCCCTCCCTCTTTCTCTCCCTCTGTTTCTCTCCCTCCCTCTTTCTCTCCCTCCCTCTCCATTCACACAGGGCGACATCGAAGCGGACAGCGAGACAGTGTTCGAGTTGGCTGCTCATGTCTTGCAGGTAAGAGCGGCTCCCGTTCTGCGGGCTTGTCTGTGTGTAATAAGCTGGACTGGGAGCATAAACTCACCGGCACCAAACGCTCCGGACTCTCCTCTCCTTTTCCACCGACCCCTTGCTTTCCTCTCCATCCACCCCCACTTTAGCTGCCTGTCCCGTCCCTTTGATAAACCAGTGTGTGTGTGTGGCCCCGACTCCTTTACACCCTGAACAATCCCTGCCAGTCCCCTCTCCAGCCGCCCTCCTCTATGTTCATCTCGTGTCCTCTCTCTCTCTCTCTCTCTCTCACACACACACACACACACGTAATTCTGCCATTTACCTGCAGGCCCTTTATTTAACAGCCACGCCAGCCTGGAAGTTTTATCATGTTAGTGTTTTTTTTTCCTTAAAGTTCTGCCGAGAAGCTAATCCTTTAAAATTATTTTCCCCTCCAGGAATCGAAGGGCGATTACATCAGGTAAGAAATGAACTGTTGCAGCTATTGTTACATTTTTTGCTGTCGACAACAAGTTGTGGAAATGTTCACGGATTTTTCATCGCGTTATTGTGGAAACTCAGTTGGGGGATTGTTCAACTTGAGTAGCCCCCCCCCCCCCCCAATGTTATTCCAGCCCACAGCCCCGATGCATCATCACGGTTGTGCAGCGTTTTGGGCGATGACAGTAGATTTTGTCCCCCTCCTCCTCCTCCTCCACCTCCTCCTCCCCTGTTTTACTGTAGGCGGAAGCAATGTGAGATTGTGTCTTGGATCTAGCAAGCTTCCCTTTTTTTTTAGTGTCAGACTGGGAACAATACAAACCTCTGATGTGTGCATGCAGCACGACGATCAAATTCATCAGCTGCTCGGTTTTAGAGCTGGAATTGTGTGTGTGTGTGTGTGTGTGCAGCTTTCTCTCCCAGTTGCCCTGTTGGGGCCTCACCCTTCATAAACTTGACCTCACGGTTAGTGGGACGCTGCCTGGAGACTGGAAACTGCTGGTGTAACCTGCCCACGCTAAAATGCCAGCATATTTATCCTCGGGGGAGGGAAATAAAACCCTGGATTGTTGTATTTTACAGTTGATTTAAAACAACGTTTAACACTTTAGATAAGGATTTTCTATTAAACCGGCCAGTGCATCTTAAAAAAAATAGACACAAATTGCTGAAGTAACTCAGCCGTGACAGGCAGCATCTCTGGAGGGAAGGAATGGGTGACGTTTCGGGTCCAGACCCTTCTTCGAACTGAGAGTCAGGGGAGATGGAGACAGATAGAGATATGGGAGGGTAAGGTGTGAAAACACAGATCAAAGGGGACGATGATAAAATAAATGTAGAATGGTTCATTGTTAGCTGAGGGGAAGATGACAACGAGGCTTACAATCATTTAATCAGGAGGACAGTGAAACTATTTGGTTGAGAAGGAACTGCAGATGCTGGAAAATCGAAGGTAGACAAAAATGCTGGGGAAACTCAGCGGGTGCGGCAGCATCTATGGAGCGAAGGAAATGGGCAACATTTCGGGCCGAAACCCTTCTTCAGACTATATTTCAGGACAGTGAAACTAGTCGGTGAACTAGGATGGGGGAGGGGCGGAGAGATGGGGAAAGCAAGGGTAACTTGGAGAGATCAATATTCAGACCCGAAGATAGGCACAAACAGCTGGAGTAACTCAGACAGCGTCTCTGGAGAAAAGGAACAGGTGATGTTCTTCGGACTGAAACGTCACCTATTCCTTTTCTCCAGAGATGCTGTCTGACCCGTTGAGTTACTCCAGCTTTTTGTTTCGATCCTCAGTTAAAACCAACATCTGAAGTTCCTACTCGATATTCCTACCACTGGGTTGTAAGCTGCCCAAGCGAAATAAAAAAAACCTTGTTAAAACAGGATTATTGGTTGTGAAGAAACAAGCCCACTGCCCCACTGACGCTTGTAACTTTATTTTGCCTTTCCCTGTAAAAATATGCAGCTGTGAATTTTGTTTTTAAAGTCTCACCACCAAAGTCTTTGCCCTTAAATAACACTCTGAATGTCAAACTAAAATAAGCACCATGCAATTTCTTTTAAATGTAAGAAACCAAAGGACTTTGTAAAGTCATCTTGGAGGAGCCAAAGGATTGTCACACCCTGTTTGTAATGGAGAGTGATCATAAATTGTGTGTGTGTATATAGTTCACAAGCTGGTTTAAATTTGGAGTTCTTACTCGAATTAATTGTAAATTTGAATTTCCAATTGAATTTAAATAGGTAATTTTTAAGCTTTAGAGTTACAGTGTGGAAACAGGACATTCTACGCTGACCAACATGTCCCATCTACACTACTTCCACATGGCTGCTTTTGGCCCGGTTCCCTCTAAATCCATCCTTTAATGCAGCACAGAAAACTCTGAAGATTGGGTTCCTTTTCAGAATTTACTTTATCAGACATTAGATTCTAGAGATACAGCATGGAAACAGGCCCTTCAGCCCATCGAGTGCGCGCCGACCATCGTTTGCCCCGTACGCTAGCAATTCTACACACTGGGGACAATTTACCAGAGTCAATTAACCTACACACCTGCACGTCTTTGGAATGTGGGAGGAAACCGGAGCACCCAGAGAAAACCCACGCAGGTCACAGGGAGAACGTACAAACTCCGTACAGACTACACCTGTACTCGGGATCGAACCCGGGTTTCTGGTGCTGTAAGGCAGCAACTCTACCGCAGCGCCACCGTGCCGGCCTCAAATCATTATTTGAACGTTTGCTTGAAGTGGCCAATCTCTTATCGCAGTCGACAGTACTTTCACCCGTGGGTTGGGGAGTGTTTGTTCAATTTCCACAGTAAATTTGTCCAAATTCTCACAGTCATTTGGAAGCTAACTATCTCTTGCTGCACTGGGAGCGCTATACTAATGAGAGACACCAATGTACTGTTGAGATGTTTAATTGAGGCCTGTTTACGTGCTAAAAATGATCCTATGAAATTGATTTGCAAAGATCCGAGAGATTGTTCACAGTGAACCAACATGTAGGGGCAGCACGGGTAGAGTTGCTTCCTTACCGCGCCAGAGACTGTTCGATCCTGACTACGGGTGCTCTCTGACAATAGGCAATAGGTGCAGGAGTAGGCCATTCGGCCCTTCGAGACAGCACTGCCCATCAATGTGATCATGGCTGATCATCCTCAATCAGTACCCCATTCCTGCCTTCTCCCCATACTCTGCTATTTTTAAGAGCCCTATCTAGCTCTCTCTTGAAAGTATCCAGAGAACCTGCCTCCACCGCCCTCTGAGGCAGAGAATTCCACAATCACCACTCTCTATGAGAAAAAGTGTTTCCTCGTCTCCGTTCTATATGCCTTACAACTTATTCTTAAACTGTGGCCACAGGTTTTGGACTCCCCCAACATCGGGAACATGTTACCTGCCTCTAGCGTGTCCAAGCCCTTAACAATCTTATATGTTTCAATGAGATCTCCTCTCATCCTAAACTCCAGAGTGTACAAGCCCAGCTGCTTCATTCTCTCAGCATATGACAGTCCCGCCATCCCGGGAATTAACCTTGTAAACCTACGCTGCACTCCCTCAATAGCAAGAATGTCCTTCCTCAAATTAGGGGACCAAAACTGCACACAATACTCCAGGTGTGGTCTCACTAGGGCTCTGTACAACTGCAGAAGGACCTCTTTGCTCCTATATTCGATTGCTCTTGTTATAAAGGCCAACATGCCATTCGCTTTCTTCACTGCCTGCCGTACCTACATGCTTTCTTTCATAGACTGATGTACAAGGACCCCCAGATCCTGTTGTACTTCCCCTTTTCCCAACTTGACGCCATTTAGATAGTGATTTGCCATCCTGTTTTTGCTACCAAAGTGGATAACCTCACATTTATCCGCATTAAACTTCATCTGCCATGCATCTGCCCACTCCCCCAACCTGTCCAAGTCACCCTGCATTCTCATAGCATCCTCCTCACAGTTCACACTGCCACCCAGCTTTGTGTCATCTGCAAATTTGCTAATGTCACTTTGAATCCCTTCATCCAACGTCTGTACGGAGTTTGTACATTCTCCCCGTGACCGCGTGGGTTTTCTCCGGGTGCTCCGGTCTCCTCACACACTCCGACAATGTGTCGGTTAATTGGCTTTGGTTAAAAAAAATTGCAAAATGTCCCTTGTATGTGTAGGATAGTGCTAGTGTGCGGGGATCGCTGGTCGACACGGACCTGGGGGGCCGAAGGGCCTGTCTCCACGCTGCATCTCTAAACTAAATTAATAATTATCCCTAAATTCACTTTTGGAATCCAATTATCTGTCATTTACAAACTGATTGTGGGAAATTGGCTACAACCTCTCAGCGTCATCTTGGGGACTCCTGACATTGAGAAAGGCATAACACAGATGAAGGTCATTCTTTCCCATTGGTAAACGTCCCATTAAAATGTCTCTTGCATTTGGAGTTGAGGAATATTCAAATCACTACAAAATTAGGCCAGGCCCTTACCCTGTAGGATTCAGCAATGCATTAATTTGGAAATCGGTTTTGCAAGTGTAATTAATAACTAGAAAGGGGACAGTTTCCAGGGAATTTTGTACAAAAGCCTTAGCACATGCATGCTATTTTTATCATAGTGATGGGACAGCATTCACAATGTTAATTGTCTGAACAAGGGAAGGACATTGTGCAATATAGATTGATCTGTCCATTTCTCTCTCTACCTAATCAGCACATTTTGTGGAATTATTGGATAGGCAATGTGTACTTGAAATATTTTAATGATGGTCATTATCTTTTTTTTTTAAAGCGAGTGAATATATGTGGTGTTTGTGCAATTCGTAATACAGGTCCACCACCAATTTTTCTGGCAAATGGTGGTCTGACACCTCCCTTAAATCCGGACAGAATTACGAGAGCACACTTGGAAGTCCTCCCGAAAATGTGGGCGCCCAGGCCGGGTGAGGCGGCCGATCCCGACCTCAGCGGGACTTCCGCGGCCGATCGGGGGGCCGAATTTGCCCCCCTCCCCCGTGGCCTGGGCTCTGGAAATACTGACCGGCCTGAGCCAGCAGATCCGTTCCTACAGCCGACTCCCGAGGCTATCTTTTGTTCCTGTACCCATGGGCTCCTCTCGGAGGCCGTAACCTCTGATGGTCCGGCAAAACGGATGATCCACCAAGGGTGCCAGATAATCAGTGGTGGACCTGTATCAAATTTTTCATACCGTAAGGACAATGGTATGGATGTGGCTTTGTGTATAATAATTTAAAGGTCCAAAATATTACGTGGTTGATGGAATTTACCTTTTATGGTCTTGCTGGCCTTGGGTTTTGAGGTTTCCTTTACTTTGGTGGCCTGCATTACGCTTGATAACCCTCCCACTCTTTAACACAAGAGGGATGATGTCATTTCACTGGACGGTGTTTGCCGTCACCATTCCTGCTCTCTACCACAATCTGCCATCCCAGTTCTCTCCCCGGTCTCGAATTCACCGTAGGTAAAGTTGAGACGCAAGGTAATGCGGACGCTGGAGTCACCATGAGGTGGTCAGGCAGCATCTGAGGGGGGAAATGGACAGGCGACATTTGGGGTCAGGACCGCCTCCTCAGACCCCGTCTGAAAAAGACAATGATGATGAAGAAGGGTCTCGACCTGAAACGTCACCTCGTCCCTTTCTCCAGAGATGCCGCCTGTCCCGCTGAGTTATCCCAGCTTTTTGTGTCTATCTTCAGTTTAAACCAGCATCTGCAGTTCCTTCCCACGCATAATAATATGGCATTTTAAGTGTGCAGCAATGCTGAGGCATTAGAGGAAAAATAGTGACAATCAATTATTCCTTCAAGTTTTGGTTTTAGTAAAGCTATTTGTAACATGCAAACAATGTATTTGAAATGTTCACTTATAGCAGTGGGTGGCACAGCGGTAGAGTTGCTGCCTCACAGCGCCAGAGACCCAGGTACGATCCTGAAAAGGATGTTGTCACACATCAGATGACCTAAGTTTCCAGACTGAGTCTGGAGCACAGCAATAAGGCTAACATAGAAAACATAGACTGCCTGAAGCTGTGGGTCAAGAAAATATTGTAGCCTATATTTTAATAAATGCGTCGGAAGAAACTGCAGTGCTGGTTTACACCTCATTAGACACAAAAAGTGGGGCAGGCAGCATCTCAGGAGAGAAGGAGGGGGTGGCGTTTCGGGTTGAGACCCGAAACATCAGCAGAGTTGCTGCCTTACAGCGAATGCAGCGCCTGAGACCCGGTTCGATCCCAACTACGGGTGCTGTCTCTGAGATCTTCGGTTTCCTCCCACACTCCAAAGACGTACAGGTTAGTGGGTTGATTGGCTTGGTAAATGTAAAAATAGTGGGTGTAGGATAGTGTTAATGTGCGGGGATCGCTGGTCGACGTGGGCCGAAGGGCCTGTTTCCGCGCTGTATCTCTAAACTAAACCAACCTTTGGACTGAGAGTCTGGGGAGAGGATGTCTCAAAATATGGAAGGGTAAGGTGTGAAAACGACAGATCAAACCAGAAATGTAGAATGGTTCATTGTGTAGGAAGGAACTGCAGATGCTGGTTTACACCAAAGATGGACGCAGATTGCTGGAGTAACTCAGCCATTCCTTCTCTCCAGTGATGCTGCCTGTCCCGCTAAGTTACTCCAGCACATTGAGTCTATCAAGAATGGTTCATTGTTCGCTATGGGGAAGGTGACATGGAGGCAGACAATCAGTAAAATGAATCGGAAGGACAGTGAAACTAGTCGGAGAACCGGGGTGGTGGAGGGACAGAGAGAGAGGGGGAAAGCTAGGGTTACTTGAAGTTCGAGAAATCAATGTTAATTTGTACAGCAGAGAGGAACTGAGACCCACTTCAGTCTGAACGTGGCTGGAACTATTTCAGCCAGCCCCTGGCATCTTTGTGGATGAGGATGTTGTTGGAGCCCCTGGCTCCTATTAGCAGCTTTGTTCATAGTTTAGAGAGACAGCGCAGAAACAGGCCCTTTGCCCACCGGGTCCGGCCGACCAACGATCCCCGTACACTAGCGCTGTCTAGCACACGAGGAATAATTTACAATTTTTACTTGAACCAATTAACCTACAAAACCTGTACGTCTTTGGAGTGTGGGAGGAAAGCGGAGATTCCGGAGAAAACCCACGCAGGTCACGGGGGGCAAGGTACAAACTCCCCAGAGACAGCACCCGCATTCAGGATCAAACCCGGGTCTCTGGCGCTGTGAGGCAGCAAACCTGCTGTTGACCCACCGTACCGCCGCTGGTTAGCCCCTAAGTTAATGTCATTTAACCAAACATTGCCGTTGCAAACAAAGTTGGCCAATATCATCTACAATGAATAATTCTGGCTGCAACTCCACCGCTGGGCTGCCATGCTCTGTGTGCCGTGAGTTTGTTTGGGGTGCGTGTAGCGCTGTGTTGCCTGGATCGTACTAGTACTGCTGCTGCTGCTGCTGCTGACGTGCCCTCTGTACTCCTCACTGAACTGGTTTGATCTCCAGCCTGTTAATGGAGTGAGGGACTTGCTGGACCACGAGACTGTGTGTGTGACCCGACTGTTAATGTCTGCTGCTGCTGCTGATAGTTCACAGCGTGTCAAGGATACCCATTTCTGAGCTGTTCCACATCCCTCCCACTTAGCATAATTGCAGTGGCTGAACGCACATTAAAGTGGTGGCCCTGATCGTTTCATACCTCTGGCTCACCCCCCCCTCTCCCCCCCCCCCACTCCCTCTCTGATATCTACATTTCAATACTTAACCCTCCCCCTGATATCTGATTTCAGACGGACTTTTCAATTTTTAATCAAAGTGTAAGTGAAAAATATGTACAATACAGGAACAATGCAAAAAAAATACCGACATTCTCGGAGTCTATACATACGTTCAATACTATTTATACGTATCACACAATTTTACCCCACACGACTAGTTGGAACAAACACTGTGAAGCAGTACCCCTCTTCAAGCCAATAATTAATTGTCGTCACGACTTTGGGTGTCTCATCCTCTCTCACCTAAGCCAGCACGAGAGTGCTATTGATCCACACTAATCAGTCAGGAATCCCAATTAAACGTTCCTGTTGTGGTCCCCGCACATGACAGTGCAGGAGCGATGAGGGAGAGAAAAATGGCAAACAAAGAAAGGGAAGTCTGACGAAGAGTTCCGATCCGAGACGTCATTAATTCGTTTTCTCCAGCGATGCTTCCTGGCCCATTGAGTTTAGATTTTTACTTGGTTTAGACGTCCGGTGCAGAAACAGGCCCTTCAGCCCACCGATTCCGTGCCGACCAGCCAACCCCGTACAGTAGCACTATCGCACACACTAGAGACAATTTAAATTTTTGTTTAACCTAAGCCAATGAACCTACAAACCTGTATGTCTTTGGAGTGTGGGAAGAAGCCGGAGCTCCCGGGGAAACACATAGAGAATGCACAGACAGGATCCTGTAGTTAGGATCGAACCCGGGTGTCTGACACTGTGAGGCAACAACTCTACCGCTACCCACCGCACCACCCAGCACTCCATCACTTTGTGTCTAACACAATGCCCTTGTCACAATAAAGAATGCCCTTTCTGCCCTCTGCGAAAGAGATTGTGCAGTGGTCCTTTCTACAAATCTTAGCATCTTATGTGTAATCGTCCATTTTGGTTTGTGCTTTTTATGTTTGCGTATTGTGGAATATAATACTATCCAGTTGAACATTGTAAACATTAGCTTACAATCACGCTCTCCACAGTATACAGTTGCAGGATAAAGGGAACAACGTTTTTGCAAGATAAAGTCTAGAAAGGTCCGATTAAAGATAGTCCGAGGCTCATTAATGAGGTTAATGACCGCTCTCCAGTTGAGCAGTAGTTTAGGACCACTCGCTAGTTGGTGACAGGATGGTTCCTAGCTGGGAAGAAACTGTCCCTGAATCTGGAATAAAATTGTCCCTGAAAATTCAAGTTTGTCCAATCTCTCGATATAACCAATACCCTTTAATCCAGACAGCTTTCAAAGCCTCCACATATGTCCTGTCATGGGGCAACCTGAACTGCACTCAGTTCTTCAAATGCGGTCCTCACCAAATGTTTATAAAACTGCAACATGACTTCCTAACTCTTGCGCTCACTATTATGACCAATGAAGGCAAGGATACCATGGACCATATTCACCATTTCTTCAATGGACACAAAATGCTGGAATAACTCAGTGAGTCAGGCAGCATCTCTGGAGAGTAGGAATAGGTGACGTTTCAGGTCGAGACCCTTCTCCAGACTGGTCTTTTGAAGTTATCACTTCTCTGCTGCATTCACTGACACAGTATCTGCTGTGTTTCACCAAATGAGGAGCGTGGAAGGAAATATTTCTGAAATTGAGTTAATATTCAATAAGTTCAGTCCCCTGGCTTTGAAAGAGTTACATTGAAAACAAGCTCAAATGGTTAATTAAATTACAACAGGACCACAGGATAGAATTACTTCCATATTTTAGTTTTAATAATAAATTGCCAATGTCTAAAATTGAATTCAATTAAATTCCTCAATAAGTCCTTTATGTCCCCTCCCCTTTCCTTCAGCTTTGCTAAACCACAAAGAAATACAGTGTACAACTGATTGCAAAGTGATACACAAGAAGGCCTTAAGCCATATTTACATTGTGGTTCAACCTGAGATCATGTATCAAAGTGTGACCCCCCCCCCCCCACATGCCAATCTGCTACACTGCTCTTCGCAGTTTAGCTCCGCTATTAATATAGAGAGACGGAGAACTAAGCAATGGGACGAGCTTCAACATTTTCCAGACATCGAAGATCCATATTTCCATAGATGGATTGAAAGATAATACAGGTTTTTCAGCCCACTGAGTCCAGGCCGAACATCGATCAATCGATTGAGTCTGAAGAAGGGTCTCGACCCGAAACGTCAGCCATTCCTTTTCTCCAGAGATACTGCCTGCCCCGCTGAGTTACTCCAGCATTTTGGGTGTCTATCTTCTGAACACCCGTTCACCGATACTTCTAGGTTATCCCATGTCCACATCCGCTCCCTACACGCTGGGGGCGATTCACAGGAGGCCAGTTAACCTACAAACCCGCACGTCTTTGGCACATGGGGGAGGAAACCGGAGCACCAGAAGGAACCCCCCGCGGTAACGGGGAGAACGAGAAAACTCCACGCAGACAGCACCCAGGGTCAGGATTGAACCCGGGGTCTCTGGCGCTGTGAGGCACCACAGCCACTGTGCTCTTAAGGTGTGAAGTCTACCTCACACTTTATCTACCTCAACGGAGACCCTCGGACTATCTTTGATTAGACTTTACTGGACTTTATCTTGCACTAAACATTATTTACTTTATTCCCTTTATCATGTGTCCATACACTGTGGTTGGCGCGATTGTAATCGTGTATTGAATTTTCCACTGACTGGTTAGCACGCAACAAAAGCTTTTCACTGGGTACACGTGACAATAAACCAAACTCAAGTCATCTCTCGCTTCTGGAGAGCACAAGTGTAAATGTTAGCTTAATGGCATTTGTTGTCCACCATCCCCGTCATTTGATCGCAGGTTTGTTCAATGCGACCTGTTGATTGTGCAAATAGGCACAAAATGCTGGAGTATCTCAGCGGGACAGGCAGCATCTCTGGAGAGAAGGAATGGGCGACGTTTTTGGGTTTGGGGCCCTTCTTCAGACTCGACCCGAAACGTCACCTGTTCCTTTTCTCCACGGATGCTGTCTGGCCCACTGAGTTACTCCAGCATTTTGTGTCTATTTTCAGTGCAAGCCAGCATCTGCAGTTCCTTCCTACACCTTAGATTGTGGAATTGCTTTCAACAGCAATGCTGTAACGTCTGAGGGCCAGGGTGTGTCGGATATCGTGCTGTTAATATCTTCAAAGCAGATCCATGCCACCTGGAACAACAGTGGACTGTTCAAACACCATTTTGAACGAGCAGCTCTTCAATCTCATTTCTTGCAACTTTCCTTCTCTTGGTGCTTGGTACGGGCTGCTCAAGTAAATCAATTTAATGATCATGACAAATAGACCAAGTTACTTATCTCCTTTGTGGCCAGGAAGCATGGTTATTTCAAACTCTGGCACTAGTGTACATATTCCCTCTACATTCAGTCTGAGGAAGGATCCCGACCCCAATAGTCACCCCTCCTTTTTTGCTCCAGAGATGCTGGTGGAGCCGCTGCTATACCCCAGCACTTTGTGTAATCCGGCATCTGCGATTACTTTCTACACAATTGTGTACATAGGAAATACTAGCACTACCTTTGGATGCATTTGAATTGTTATTCCTTTTAATTTGACTTCAATCTCCTGCTGGGGCTTTCATAAAGACACCAAAATGGGGTGCATATTTAATTTGACACATATCCCTCTATCCGTCTACCTGTCTACATTTTTCTTAAATATTGCGATAAGACCTGCCTCAACTACCTCCTCCAGCACCTCGTTCCATGCACCCACCAACCTTTGTGTAAAAAAAAGTTACCCATCAGGTTCCTGCTAAATATTTCCCCCCACTCATCTTAAACCTATGACCCCTGCTTCTCGACTCCCCTACTCTGGGCAAGAGACACCGTGCGGTCACCCAATATATTTCCCTCATGATCTTGTACACCTCTGTAAAATCACCCTTCATCCTCCTGCGCTCCAAGGAATAGAGTCCTAGCTTGCTGAACCTCTCCCTGTAACTCCTGGTAACATCTTCGTAAATCTTCTCTGTACCCTTTCCAGCTTGACCACATCTTTCCTATAACATGCTGCCCAAAAATTCTCGAAGTCTTCTTCAAAAGGAAAACGCACATACCAAAGAGCAAATGATTGCAAGGAGACCTACTTCTAGCAGCCAACAGCAGTCCTAACTCACTTGGGGAATTTTGAATTTGACCCAGTTTAGAAGTGGCTTCTCATAATGTAAGCCAATCCCTCATGTAGGATAGATGAAATAATCTTGGTTTTTGTTTGAATAATTTCCACGTGTAAACCAGTGGTAATTATTCTCTGATAAATGTGGTTCCGTGGTTTAGAATTTTTTTCGGCTGGTATCATTATTTGGATATAACCCTCTTACATTGATGCTTAAAAAAAAACTGTGTGAATCTTTTCAGTGTGGTCTGTATGGAATGTATTTATCCCTTTTGAGCCTGGGTTTATTTTGAGCTTCCAGCTTGCTCCTCCTGTGTAATGTAGTGGGATGGCAAGCAATGTTCACACCAGATCATGTCCAAGAAAAGCTTTAAAGTGAGAGGGGAAAAGTTTAAAGGTGATTTACAAGGCAAGTATTTTTTTTACAGAGTGGTAGGTGCCTGGAATGTGCTTCTGGGGAAGTGGTGAAAGCAGGCGATTGTAACATTTAAGAGGCATTTAGACAGAGATAGAGACAGGCAGGCAAATGAGGGATGGAGAGCACATGTCGGCAGATTTTTCAGAGATACAACACGGAAACAGGCACTTCGGCCCACCGAGTCCGTACTAGCCAGAGATCTCCGCACATTAACGCTACCCGACACACACTAGGGACAATTTTTAGATTTACACCAAGCCAATTCACCTACAAACCTGTTCGCCTTCGGTGCATGGGAGGAAACCGAAGATCTCAGAGAAAACCAACACGGTCACGGGGAGAATGTACAAACTCCGTTAGATGTGTGGTTTAAATTGGCATCATAGGCTAAAGTGCCTTATTATTATATGTTGTAGAGCATGTCACCATCCTCCCCCTGAGGTTCATTGCAGTTCCTGTATTCCCCCTAATAGAAACATCCTGGTGGTTATCAATAAATGGCGGGGGAGGCGCAGCAGTGTAGTTGCTGCCTTACATTGCCAGAAACTAGGGTTCGATCCTGACTATGGGTGCTATCTGTACGGAGTTAGCAGCTTCTCCCTGTGCCCGCGTGGGTTTTCCCCGGCTGGTCCGGTTTCCTCCGAAATTCCAAAGACGTACAGGTTTGTAGTTTAATTGGCTTCGGTAATAATTGTAAATTGTCCCTAGTGTGTGGGCTAGTGCTATGGTACGGGGTGATCACCGTTCGGTGCGGACACGGTGGGCCAAAGGGCCTGTTTCCGTGCTTCATCTCTAAACTAAACTATACTAAACACCGAAGAAGGGTCTTGACCTGAAACGTCACCCACTCCTTCCATCCAAAGGTGCTGACTGTCCCGCTGAGTTACTCCAGCATTTTGTGTCTATCTTTGGTATGGACCAGCATCTACAGTTCCTTCCTACACTAAACATTTATCCTCTATTGGGTACCGTGGTTACAATGTGTACCATCAGCACGATTCGCTGCAGCAGCCCATCTAGGCGGCCTCTCCATGCCACCTTCAAAACTCACTATCTCTTGTCAAACAACAAGGATAAGCACTCAAGGGCATCACAACCTACAAGTTTCCTGCCGAGTCTCTCACCGCCTCTTGATAAATCACCGTAGGAAGAACAGGTGGAGGGGGAGGGGAGAGTGCGTAAAATCCATGCTTAAACTTGCAAGGTGTGTGACAAGGTGATAACGCTGTATTTAACGAACAGCAATATTTTGTAGCACATGGGCAGAAAGGAAGATGGGGGACTACGTGGCTCCTGTCACTGACAGCAGGACACATTTGCAGTGTAATTCTGGGTATGTACCTCTACAGCAGGGGTCAGCGGCCTTGCTCTGCACAGGGGCCGGGTCACATGTCTGTGAGCGGATGGCGGGCCACATCTATCACGAGTACTCACGGATCCCGCTTCCATCTGGCCCGGGGTGGCAGGCATCAAATCGCGTGTTCATAGAAGGTAGACAGAATTGCTGGAGAAACTCAGCGGGTGAGGCGACCTCATGCAATCCTTGCATGTCTCGCCCGCTGAGTTTCTCCAGCATTTTTGTCTACCTTAGATTTTTCCAGCATCTGCAGTTCTTTCTTAAACGGGTTCACAGAAGGTGAGCGGCCGTGCTGGCGGCTTTGCGCAGGAGCTAGGGCTCGGCCGCGCTCGGCGGGCCGGACGATTACGGGAAACAAAATCCGTCTGTGGGCTGGATGATATCGGGTTACGGGCCGCATTAGGCCCGGGGGCCGTATGTTGCAGACCCCTGCTCTACAGGCAAGGGACACCAGTATGAAAGTGGTCTCCATTGAAATAAATGAAAGGATTCATGTGTAGATTCATTTTCATTTTTTAATTTATACTAAAATGGTGGCATGCTAATTTTTCTAATGCAATTGAAATACCCTTGCTGTCACTTGCAAAGTGTGAAAATTACAATCTGGAATAGATATATGACAAACCTATAAATAATGTGTAGGAAGGAACTGCAGATGATGGTTTAAACTGAAGATAGATACATAATGCCGGAGTAACTCAGTGGGTCACGCAGCATCTCTGGAGAATAGGAATGGGTGATGTTTTGGGATCAAGACCCTTCTTCAGACTAACAACATTCCACTATTTAAGCATATCTTTCTTCTTCGAAAGTGGGAGAATTGCAAGTGAGAGAGCAAGGTCTTATTTCTCGTGGACGTTCTGTGCACTGATAGCCAACTAAAATAACAGCTGAACAACTATTAAGTAATGAGTCTGATTTATTTTGACCTTTGCCTGCACGACAGTGACTTTGTTGGTACGAGCATTTACAGTGAAATGCATTTAGACTTTAGACTTTAGAGATACAGCGCGGAAACAGGCCTTTAAGTCCACCGAATCCGCGCCAACCAGCGATCACTATCCTCTATACTGGGGACAGAGTATAATTTTACTGGGGCCAATTAACCTACAAACCTGTGCGTCTTTGGAGTGTGGGAGGAAACAGGGGCACCCGGAGAAAACCCACGCAGTCACAGGGAGAACGTACAAACTCCACACACAGACAACACCCGTAGTCAGGATCGAACCCGGGTCTCTGGCGCTGTCTGCTACCAATGCGCCACCGTGCCGCCCTTATCTTTTCTTCGGATAAATTGCTATCATATAACTTGAATCCATGCAATTCCTTATACGATATAACCAATCGTTAAGTGAACTTTAATTCAGATAGACGATGGGATTCAACAATGATTGTTGGCGAACAGGCATGCTTGCATTTAGTATAAGCTTCCTGAAAGGTTTAGTTTCACCTTATTTGAAGTTTTCATGGTGGCATATTTCAGAGGGCTTGCAACAGTGTGAACTTCTGGGTGGAAGATGGCAGCTGATTGCCAGGAATGTGCAAAGCAGATTGTAAGGACATGATGTCACGCTGGTGCTCGCTTGGTGTCGTGTTATTACAGTCCTTTTGGCAAATTGAGGAGCTGGGAGCCTGTTTATCAGCCACTAGCATCAAACTATAAAGTGATTGCAGTATAAAACATTTATACTCTGCGGCTTTTGATACTGCCTGGTTCTGTTAATAATTCTCTGAACTCTCCCCTTCCCTGACAAAACACAGGTGCAAAATGTAATGATATCATTGCACAAAATTGCTATCAAGATAGTATAGTTTCTTTTTAAAATTAAAATCATTGTGATTATTAGGTCGTGCAGAATAAAGGCAGTGTGTTTGATGCAATGGGGTGGTGCGTTGCGGCCTTACAGTGCTTACAGCGCCAGAGACCCGGGTTCAAACCTGGCTACGGGTGCTGTCTGTACGGAGTTTGTCCGGTCTCTCCCTGACTGCTTGGTTTTCCTCCGATACTCCAAAGACCTACAGGTTTGTAGCTTAATTGGCTTGGTATAAATGTGAAATTTGTCCCTAGTGTGTGTAGGGTACTGTTAGTGTTTGGCGATCGCTGGTCGGTGTGGACTTGGTGGGCCAAAGGGCCTGTTTCCACGCTGTATCTCCAAAACTAGAACTAAGTGACTCACCATTTCCCCTCTTCTCCATTCATTCACTTTGACGGTAACAAGCTTGGCACCTGTTGGTGGAGTTTTCCTGTAATGCATTAGTTAACTTGTTTGTTCTTTTCATTTAACTTCCTCATTGCTCAGTGGTTTGTGCCTGTGCTTGAATTGGAAAGAGAAGCATTTAATCCAGTCGCCATCGGGTTTTCTCAGCCGAGACAGACGCATCTCCTTCACGCTTGACCTGGTGTTTGAGCATAAAGACATTAAATAAACTTTGATGATATTTGCAGCCTGCGTTTCCTGGATACTCAATAGCCCATTCTAATGCATTGATCTACGATTAGTGTCATACATACCGCACGGAAACAAGCCCCTCGGCCCAACTCATCCATAACTGAACAAGATGCCCCATCCAGGCTGGTCCCATTTCCTCGCATTTGGTCCATATCCTTCTAAACCTTTCCAATCCATGTACCTGTCCAAATGTCTTACAAATGTTGTTATTGTACCTGCCTGTACTACTGTACCTCCTCTGATATGCATTCCATACACCCACCACCCGTACTGATCATGTGAAAAAGTGGCTCCTCAGGTTCCTATTAAATCTTCCCCCGTTCACCTTAAAACTATATCCTCTGTTTTTTTGATCTGGCAACTCTGGGTACATGTATAATTTTATTCATAGTGGGTTTCTAAGTATTAATTGTTAGTTTTAAAGGAACTGCAGATGCAGTATGTATCCAATGAGGAAGATCCTTGGAAGCTGACAAATGGGACATCTCTGCTTGTCTAACCCATCGAATGAATACAGATCACCAACTCTGCCATACACAGTATATAATACACAGTAAAACATTGTCTCATGCTTCTGAAAAGCATAACGTTGCACGTGCTGCAAATCTGAAATATAAACCTTTCATTTTCTCTCCCCACCCCTTCTCTGCAACCTAAAAGCACACCTATTTTCTTGTCGAGACACAGAACTGCAGATGCGGGTTGATACCAAAGATAGACACAAAGTGCTGGAGTAACTCAGCGGGTCAGGCCGTATCTCTGGGGGAAAAGTATGGGTGATGTTTCGGGTTGGGATTATTCTTCAGTCTGAAGAAGGGTCTCGGCCTGAAACGTCACCCATTCCTTCTCTCCAGAGATGCTGCCTGTCCCGCTGAGTTACTCCAGCTTTTTGTGTCTATCTTGTGTTCCTTTTTCTTTCCTTTGTGGGGTGTGGGCATGTCCCACTTAGGCAATTTTTTTAGGCAACTACAGGCGATGAGTTTGTCACCACGTTCGCCGGTCGTCACCGGGGGAGTAGTCGCCTCAGTCGCGCAAGAAGTCGTGGGGTCTTTCTGGTCGCTGCTAAATTTTCAATATGTTGAACATTTTTCAGTGACAGTGGGTTCGACGCCAATGAGCGTAGCTTGACTTCTCCTGACTTAGATTGTCACCGGTTTTTCGGCGACCTGCTACTACCATGACAGTCGCCGGCATTTGCCTAAAAAATCGCCAAGTGGGACAGGCCCGTTAGAATATTCTTAGTGCTGCATTTGTTGAACAAATGTTGATCGCAGTGTCAGTTAATTACCACGTCAGTTGATCATTTCCTCTACAATCATGCAGATAAGGACTATAAGAATAATTGTAATGTTTTGTTTTATTTATGCCATACGTTGTCCAACGTAAGCCCTTGTAGCTGTGATCGGTATATGGCTGATGTAAAGGTTGACTTGCACTTTTAGGAACCTCAAATAGTGTGTAGAGGAAGTTTCCCTCTGGTTTATACACATTCAATGCATTGTTGCAAAATGAAATCCGTCAAACTCAAATTACCCTGCAGTTTGCAAAGGACCACACTGCTTTCATGGACTTCAAATTCTTTGAGAGATGCTACCTCAATAATGCATTGTTTCCACTGCGCTCACAAATCCAGCAACGGAGAGGTATAAGTGAGTTTAGTTTAGAGACAGGGCATAACAAGCCCTTCAGCTCACTGAGTCCACGCTGACCAGTGATCACCTTGTACAGTATCGGTTTCAGCGCTATCCTAGGGACACTAGGGACAATTTACTATTTTTGACGAATTCAATTAACCTATAAACCTGTTCGTCTTTGGAGTGTGGGAGGAAACCTGGAGCACCCGGATAAAACCCACGCGGTCACGGGAAGAAAGTGCAAACTCCATGCGGACAGCACCTGTAGTCAGGATTGAACCCGGGTCTCTGGCATTGTAAGGCAGCAACTCTACCGCTGTGCCACCGTGCCCCCCCAAAGGAGCTAGGGGAATTGCAAATCTCCACACTGGGATCACAGGAACTTGAAGTGATTTATTTCAGATTTAGATTAATTTATTGCTATATACGTCAGGATGTAATGAAATTCCTGTTCTCTTGAAGCTCACGGAGTAAACAGTGCACACACAGTAATGACAAGTACAGCAATAAAACACGTGCAAACAGCAGTATGGTGCAAGGCTGGAGCGCAGTTAGAAACTGTGGGAAAAATAATTGAAGTACAATAACGGAATGACCAAATGAAGTAACCATGGAAACATAAAAAATAGGTACAGGAGTAGGCCATTCGGCCCTTCGAGCCAGCACCGCCATTCAATATGATCATGGTTGATTCAAAATCAGAACCCCGTTCCTGCTTTCTCTCCAGATCCCTTGAACTACTCTGTTCAGAGGCAATAGTTAAGAATAAGAGTATGTGGCATAATCTCCGGAAAGGGGGATGTGGAAAAAAGTGATTGTTCCAAGTGTTGCATCGCAGTGGGGAAGAAGCTGGTCTGAAGTTTGGATGTCCAAGGTTTATAGCTCCTGCATCTTCTAATTGGACTGATCCTGGCATCTAGTTTGTGAGAAGCACTGAAACCAGTAGAGAATGCGTTGATGAGGACATCAAAAGATTTGTAGAGACTTTGTGGTGCTGGTGAGGCATTTGGAATATTCACACCTAACCTTTCTGATGGCAATGACAGATTATTGAGTTAGCCTTTACAAAAAGTCAAACTCGAGGTGTGAAACAATTCAATTACAGAGTTTAAGTCATGCCAAGCCATTTAATATACAGTTCCTTCCTACACATTTTGCCTGCTCCACTGTGGAATCTGCTCAAGGTGTGCCTACTTTGAAGACGTTCTCCACTCTCTGAGAGTTCTTCAACACCCTCTCTCACTGCTCCATCTCTGATTCTTCCTGCTCTCATTCATGTACCTTTTCATATCTCTGGTAGACACAAAATGCTGGAGTAACTCAGCGGGACAGGGCAGCATCTCTGGAGAGAAGGGATTGGATGACATTCCAGGTCGAGACCTATGCAGTTTTGGTCTCCAAATTTGAGGAAAGACATTCTTGCTATTGAGGGATGGTGGGACTGTCATATGTTGATGGAGTGAATTGGCTTGTATACACTGGAATTTAGAAGGATGAGAGGGGATCTTATTGAAACGTATAAGATTATTAAGGGATTGGACACAATAGAAGAAGGAAACATGTTCCCAATGTTGGGGGAGTCCAGAACCAGGGGCCACAGTTTAGGAATTAGGGGTAGGCCATTTAAAACAGAGATGAGGAAAAACATTTTCACCCAGATTAGTGTGAATCTGTGGAATTCTCTGCCTCAGAAGGCAGTGGAGGCCAATTCTCTGGATGCTTTCAAGAGAGAGTTAGATAGAGCTCTTAAAAATGGCAGTCAAGGGATATTGGAGAGAAGGCAGGAACGGGGTACTGATTGTGGATGATCAGCCCTGATCACAGTGAATGGCGGTGCAGGCTCGAAGGGCCGAATGGCCTACTCCTTCCCCTATTGTCTATTGACTCTTGCTTTCATATCTCTCGTTCCCCTTTGTCCTGACTCTCAGTGTGACTCTCGAATCGTCACCCATTCCTTCTCTCCAAAAATGCTGCTTGTCCTGCTGAGTTACTCCAGCATTGTGTGTCTATTTTTGATGTAAACCTGCATCTGCAGTTCCTCCCTACACAGTTTCACGTGAGGGTTGATGTGAGTATCTAAAGCAGCCTGTGGCTTAGTCTGATATTAGTTACTGATGCTGTGGTAATTTAATTCTTAGATGACTGTGTTCTACCTGATTGTCCAGTTAATTGAGGATTGGAGTCATAGAGTGTGGAAAAGGGCCCATCAGCCCCAGTTGCCCACACCAACCAGCATGTCCCAACTACACTCGTCCCATCTGCCTGAATTTGGCCCAGATCCCTTTAAACCTACACTATCCATGTACCTGTCTGAATGTTGTTTAAACATTGTGACCAGTACCTGCAGTAAAAAATATGTATGTAAAATTAGGAAATATTGATAGTTGGCAGTAAGCTTTGAAAATAGTTTTGTGTGTGCGTAAAACTTTGAAAGACTGCAGGAGAAGGATAACACTTGTGGCAGTGATGAGTTTGCTGTCGCACTTTGGCAAATGGTCTAATCAAGGGTTTAGGAGCCAACGTGTATCTGAGACCTTAAATAGACACAAAATGCTGGAGTAATTCAGCGGGTCAGGCAGCATCTTATGGATGAAAGGAGTGGGTGATGTTTCGAGTTGAGATTCGAGACCTTAAATCAGAAGGCCGTTTCCAAAGAAACAATTGTGAAACGTAATCTTTGTTCCTTATGTTCCCAACTTAATCAGTTTATACGAGCTTCATTCACAAGATGTATTCTGAACCTCCACAACAACTGGTTTAATTAGAGCTTGATACCAAATAGTGTAATGGAATCTCTAGAATGGATACACTATACTGGTATGGGATAGTTTTTTTTATTGGTTTGATGGCACATCATTATTTTAAAGATCTAATATTGTGTTCTGTGTGTGAACTCTGAGGTCAATAGACAATAGACAATAGGTGCAGGAGTAGGCCTTTCAGCCATTCGAGCCAGCACCGCCATTCAATGTGACCATGGCTGATCATCCCCAATCAGTACCCCGTTCCTGCCTTCTCCCCATATCCCCTGACTCCGCTATCTCTCAGAGCCCTATCTGGCTCTCTCTTGAAAGTAACCAGAGAACCGGCCTCCACCGCTCTCTGAGGCAGAGAATTCCACAGACTCACCATTCTCTGTGAGAAAAAGTGTTTCCTCGTCTCCGTTCTAAATGGCTTACCCCTTATTCTTAAACTGTGGCCCCTGGTTCTGGACTCCCCCAACATCGGGAACATAAATGACCTGTTGACATTAACTCTCGTTTAATTGGTTTAAAAACCAAACACCATCCTGGCTTGAAGAAGGATCTCGACCCGAAACGTCACCTATTCCTTCTCTCCAGAGATGCTGTCTGTCCCGCTGAATTACTCCAGCTTTTAGTGTCTCCCATCCTTGTTAGATCTTTTTTAAGCCAGTCACATCTAGGTGTAAAAAAATAAAATTATTGCAAATAGTCTGGTTGGTGTAAAACTGAAATTAAAATCTAAATCGGAAATGCATACAGTCTAGTCAGCAGAAAGAAAGATAAACAAAGTGGTATAACATGTCTTTCCTCCTTAAATAATTAGTGAACTTAGACCATTTTGTCATTTCATTTGAAATCTATCCCATATTAATTGCTTTCTTCATTAAGATTAACTTGGTCCCACTAGAGAGAAAGTAATCTTGAGCAAAACACAAAGTGCTGGACGATCTCAGTGGGTCAGGCAACATCTGTGGAGGAAATGGACAGGCGACGTTTCGGCTCGGTACCCTCCTTCGGACTGATGGAGTAGGGGGATGAAGCTGGGAAAGTGATGGGGATGGGATAAGGGTCCTGACCCGAAATGTCACCTATTCCTTTTTCTCCCGGGATGCTGCCTGGCACGCTGCGTTTCTCCCGCACTTTGTGTCTATCTTTGGGATGGGACAAAGCCTCGCGAGTAATAGATGGATACAGGTGCTACATTTGAGCCCCATATCTGAGGAAGGATGTGCTGGCTGTGGAGAGGATCCAGAGGAGGTTTACAAGAATGATCCCAGGAATGAGTGGGTTAGCATATGATGAGCGTTTGACAGCACTGGGCCTCTACACGCTGGAGTTTAGAAGGTGGGGAGGGGGGGGGGAACTCATTGAAACTTACAGAATAATGAAAGACATAGATGTCCAGAGTGGATGTGGAAAGGATGTCTCCACTGGTGAGAGAGTCTAGGACCAGAGGGCGTATCCTCAGAATTAAAGGGCACTCTTTCAGAAAGGAGGTCTTTAGTCAGAGGGTAGTTCATCTGTAGAACTCATTGCCACAGAAGGCTGAGGAAGCCAAGTCAGTGGATATTTTTAAGGCAGAAATAGGCAAATTCTTGATTAGAACCAGTGTCAAGGGTTATGGGTAGAAGGCAGAAAAATGGGATTTGGAGGCAGAGATCAGCCATGATTGAATGGCGGAGTAGACTCGATGGGCCGAATGGCCTAATTCTACTCCTATAACATGTGAACATGTGAGGTGAGGGGTATTTGATGTGGCAGTTGGGTGGAGGTGACAAAGGCTAGAGGTGAAACGGAGACAAAAGGTGTCAGATGAACAGAGAGGAGGAGTGGAAGGTAAAGCCGGACGGAGGGAGATAGGTTGTGTGGGGGGGGGGGAGAAGAGAGGATCTTTCTTTTGCCGTTTTTAACATGGAACCCATTTTATTGACATTTCCTTTGGTGCACTTATTTGAACAATAAAGAATACATACATTTATTAAATCAATGAGAGGAATTTTCTTTGAAATGTCAAAATCAGATAATATAATTTGGTGGTGGCAGATATATAAAGATGGGTATGATATATTACATCATAAGGGGAATTATTCAGATTTGAAGGCTACAAGATGGTGCCTAAAACTTGTATATTGACAGTGTGGCCTACTATCTTACACTTGGGATGATTGTGCCTCATGTAGAGTAGGATTATCACTGAACTGTATGCAAAATATATATATATATCCCTGTACATAGGTACATGTGACAATGAGGTATCATTGAACCACTGAATTAGGATTAAGTAAACTCTGTGTGCGGACCATGCATTAATCCAAGGGCAACACAGTTTTAAACTTAAGATGGACACAAAATGCTGGAGTAACCCAGCGGGACGTGACCCAGTCTCGAACCGAAATTCCCTGCCTCAGAGGGCGAAGGAGGCAGGTTCTCTGGATGCTTTCAAGGGAGAGCTAGACAGGGCTTTTAAAAATAGAGTCGGGGATATGGGGAGAAGGCAGGGACGGGGTACTGATTGGGGATGATCAGCCATGATCACATTGAATGGCGGTGCTGGCTCGAAGGGCCGAATGGTCTACTCCTGCACCTCCTGTCTATTGAAACGTCACCCATTCCTTCTCTCTAGAGATGCTGCCTGTGCCGCTGAGTTACTCCAGCTTTTTGTGTCTATCTTCGGTTTAAAGCAGCATCGGCAGTTCCTTCCTACACAGTTTGAAACGTCTAGTATTTTGCCCGATGAATGTGGGTGTATTCCATGTCGTATTAATTCCCGGCAACGCCCAAGCAACCAAGGTGACCAAACTGCAGTGAGCCGCTGTGTGAAACAGTGGATCTTACGGCACATTGTATTGAGAGCAGTCAGCTGCTGCTGTTTGAGTTGGTGGGTAAACAGTCGAGAGTCTGTGCGACTATTTACTTTGCTGAAATGACAACGTTACTCGGCTTTTCACCATTCTGGGAGTTTCAAAGAATCTACGCGCCACTCGGGTAGGTTAGTGTGGATACTTGGAATGGAACAAAGTAAATGCGCGATGATTATATGTGGGCAAGAGGAATGTGCGTGCCCAGGCCCACACATACCAGCAACATGCTCAGTGGTTGGTGTGTTTTGAAAGGGTGGGGGTAGTTTGGACTTTGTGGATGTGGGGAATCTTACGTCTCTGCTGGCATCCCCACCTCAAAAGGGGGCTGTTGACAAATGTGTACACAATGAATAGTGAGACCTGCCAGTTGTTTCAAACTGCGTGCATTCACTCCATAATAACGGTGTTGGTGGGAAATGGACGCACAGAGCTGGAGTAACTCAGCGGGTCAGACAGCATCTGGGTTGTTTTGGGTCAGGACCCTTGATGGGAAATAGTTTGCTTTATACGAACGGTCTTGCCAACGCTGAATCAGCTGAATGTGTAATCGGAGCTGGCAGGTCTCCTCAGAGAGTAAAATAAAGAGGAACTAAAATAGATTGTGCTTATTAAGAAGCCATTCAGCCCATCTGATTCATGCTGGCTCCCAAGGAAGGAGTCTCCATTTGCTATATTCTCTTCCTGTACTCCTGCAATGTGTTTAGTCTCATGTCACTTAAAAGACATTTGGACAGGTACATGGACAGGTAGGTTTAGAGGGATATGGGCCAAATGCAGGCAGGTGGGACTAGTGTAGATGGGGCATCTTGGCCGACATCAGCAAGTTGGGCCGAAGGGCTTGTTTCCACGCTGTATGACTCTATGACTATGACCCTATGCATGTCCATTAGCTTCGCCTTGATTTGATTTTACCATCAACCCACAGTATAATGGACTGCGTTCAATTAACTTATCCACACAATATTGGGATGTGGGAGGAAACGCAAGCATTTCCTATATAATGGAGAGAATGTGTAAGTTAGATACCTAACTTAGAGTGGACTAATTTAGCATTGTTGCAAACCTGAAGAACAGCATCAATGTTAAACCTATTGTGTCAATTAATTGAATAATGAATTCCAGATCTTCCTGTATTTTGTTAGTAAACTGGTGTTGATTACAATCTAGACAATGGGCAAGTCTGCCTTTAAAATCAGTTCTAATATTATCGTAGAAGCAAGGAACTGCAGATGTTGGTTTATATCAAAGATAGACACCAAGTGCTGGAATAACTCAGCAGGTCAGGCAGCATCTCTGGAGACAATGGGTGGGTGGTGTTTTGGGTCGGGACCATTCTTTGGACCATCTTCATGCTGAAGAAGGGTCCCAATGCAAGGGGAATGTGTTCATTATTCTGTAAGTTTCAATGCGGTCCCCCCTCGACCTTCTAAACTCCAGTGACTTGAGGCCCATTGATGTCATTAAAACACATTGAAAATATATGCAGGAGTAGGCCATTCTTCGTTATCATGGCTGATCTTGCCACGGTTGCCGCAGTTAGCCGTGAATGGACAAGGCAAAACACACAGTGGTCCGAAGAAGTGTCCATTCCTCTCCTCAGATGTGCCAGACCTGCACCTTGATCCCGTCCCCTTTGATCTCTCGTTTTCACACCTTGCTTGTCCTTATCTCTGTCTCCCTCCCCCCTGACTCTCAGTGCGAAGTAGGGTCTCGACCCGAAACATCACCCATTCGTTCTCTCCAGAGATGCTGCCTGTCCTGCCGAGTTACCCCAGCATTTTGTGTCTATCTTCAGTGTAAACCAGCATCTGCAGTTCCTTCCTACACAAGTTCTCCAATACTTTGTGCTTGGCTCAAGATTCCAGCATCTGCAGTTTCTTGTGTCTCAAATAAACAAGGCAGATTTGGCAGCATGAGAAGTCACGATGGAACTGCAAGTGCTGGTTTATTTTTTAAAAAAGACACAAAGTGTTGGAGTAACTCTGGGGATCAAGCAGCATCTCTGGAGGACATGGATGGGTGACGTTTTGGATCGGGACCTTTCTTCAGACTGATTGTGTTCGTGAGCGCTAGTAATCTTTGGATGAAACTAAAAATAACTGGATCATTGATTATTTGGTGCTGTACAATTAACCCCATCGCTTCACGAGAAAGATCGCAGTTTTAATTCCCAATCTGTAGAGCAAACATAAGCCAGGATACTGGAAGTGACTCTTATCTCCCATGCCATTTGTTTGGAAAATGGGGATATTAGTTGTGGTTTTCATTTCTGTGCTCTTGATTAAGACCTTTTGATTAAGTGGCAAATGACGTAGCTATTTTACGAATTTTGACCCAACTTCCCATGTAATTGGAAAGTTATTTTACATGGCCTTCCAATTCCTTGCCTGGGTCTGCTGCATACACCATGCCTAGTGCTACAACAGCCAGGACATGTAACGTTAGTAGATGATGGAGCCTTGCTGCAGGTTAATTGCAAGTGGAGTGACTCACGTCCAACTCTAATAATGAACTCTTGCATTTTACTCCACTTTCAGCTCCGAGACTGCGAGGGAAGAACTGAAGAAGCTCCCTGCCCTTCCTACCCGAGCATTACAGGAGCACCCATCTCTTGCATATTGGTGAGTTGGTTAAAACTATCGCGGGACAAGAGACAACTGACGGGGAAACTCAAGACCTCTCGGACGCATACAACATAGCAAATGCATTAATGTAGAGAATTAACAAAGATGACATTTTCTAAGTCCAAGTTTAATTCTGCATCATATTGATCATGGAAGATAGGTCAGGCAGCACCTCCGGAGAAAAGGTCTAGGTGCCGTTTCGGGTTGAGACCCTTCCCCAGGCCCTTCCCCGACAGGTCCATTCCCAAAACCGACCTCTGCGGCCAATCGGTGGGTCGAATTTTTCCCCTGCGGCCGGGGCTCTGGAACTCTGCCCCGGCTGAAGCCGGCATATCCGTTCCCATAGACGACTTCCGAGGCCAAATTTGCGGGCCAGCATCTCAACCCCTCGGCGGCCCGGGAGGACTGTCCCGGTTCCGTTGGACGCCTCTCAGAAGCCGTGACCTCTGTTGGTCCGGCAGCACGGATAATCCAGAAAGGCTCTGGAACCAAGGGTGCCGGAAAATCAGTGGTGGACATGAACCATAATTGTATTTTCCATTTCCAAATCACCTTTTAAAGTAAATCATAACATTTCCCTATATAACATAATGACTAAAGATTAAAATTAGTATATTGGGAATATAACATTTTTGTTAAGTCCTGTTCATGAGGGGTGTTAAATAAATTCATCTCAGCCTTTGATTTCTTTGGCATTAGTCCAGTTTAAATGATTGCTGAGAAATATCTCTGGCCGGATTATTTATTGAATATGAACAGACTTGTGTGAGCTCAGTAAATTTGTTTAGGAATCAAGGGACTGAAGGATGTCAACATATCCCGTTAAGTTAAAATGACATTTGGCCGGACAGAATTTTCTGCATGGTAGCCATTTGTTTATTGAGCAGAAAGGATGAACCGTTTTCATTAAATTAACACATAATGCAAATCACACATGATGCGTGGCCCCACGGATCAGCATGTTGGCTTGACTGGAAGTTTCTCTTTTGTCTGGACTAAAATGTTGTGTTTGTTCTTGCAGCGAAGACCGAGTGATTGACCATTATAAAAAACTGAAAGGACTCAGCAGAGGGCAGGCGATTGTCAAGTAAGCACATATCCATTGCTCGTTTTGACCTGTCTACAGCTCATGTGGAGCGAGGAGCTATTAACGCAAACGGCAAAGATCTGAAAGTAGAGTGACTTGCACCGTGGCCGCTCCCTCTTCTCCCCTCTCCCATCAGGCAAGAGGTATAGAAGTGTGAAAACGCGCACCTCCAGATTCGGGGACAGTTGTTATCGGGCACACCCGCCACCTGAGAGCAGTGCTGAAATGCTGTCTACCGGCCGGTCACGGTGGCGCAGCGGTAGAGTTGCTGCCTTATAGCGAACGCAGCGCCGGATACCCGGGTTCTATCTGTACGGAGTTTGTACATTCTCCCCTTGATCTGCGTGGGTTTTCTACAAGATCTTCCGTTTCCTCCCACGCTCCAAAGACGTACAGGTTTGTAGGTTAATTGGCTTGGTAAATGTAAAAAATGTCCCTCGCTCGTGTAGGATAATGTTAATATGCGGGGATCGCTGGTCGGCGCGGACTCGATGGGCCGAAGGGCCTGTTTCCGCACTGTATCTCTAAATTAAACTCAAAAACTAAACTAAAGCTCTGATGTCCCTCGGATTATCCTTGAACAGCTTTGCTGGCTTTACCTCGCACTAAGCGTTATTCCCTTGTCATGTATCAAAATGCTATATTGAACTGAAACTGAACTGATCTCCACTCGCTGTTATTGTGGAGTTCGCACATTACCCCAGCGACCACGTGAGTTACCTCGGGGTGCTCCAGCTTCCTCCCACGCCACACCAATGTGCAGGTTAGCAAGTTAATTGTCAGCGCAAGTTGACCCAACTCACTGCCTGCGCTAACTGAATCAAAACTCGCTACCTACATTAAGCCAATGATTTATCCCCTTTCAGTTCAAACGGAGATGCAAGCCCTTTGAAACAATTAAAGCAGCAAATCTCCGTGTGGCTCTGTCCTCCTGATTCAAACCCCAACAAGTCGACCTACACAAAATTAAAGAAGTTGACAGAATTGTTTGTTCAGCCTGCCCGTGACATAGTGTACTAGTCAAGAGAGTTTTATTGTCATGTGTCCCAGATAGAACAGTGAAATCCTCACTTGCAGCAGCACAGGATATGTGAACATGTGCAAGAAGGAACTGCAGTTGCTGCTTTAAACCGAAGGTAGACGCAAAAAGCTGGAGTAACTCAGCGGGACAGGCACCATCTCTAGAGAGAAGGAATGGAGAGAAGGATTGAGTGATATTTCGGGTCTCAACCCAAAACATCACCCATTTCCTTCTCTCCTGAGATGCTGCCTGTCCCGCCGAGTTACTCCAGCTTTTTGTGTCTATCTTCAGAATATGTAAACATGGCACACTGCAAACAATATAATAAACGAGAGAGAGAAAAAAAAGTTCAGTGTGTGTATATATATACACAAAAATATACACACACACACACACACACACACACACACACACACACACACACACACACACACACACACACACACACACACACAAATACAAACAATAATAGTGCAATAATAGTCTATGGAGTTCAGAACTTATTTGAAGTTGTAGTGTTTAATAGCCTGCAGGCTGTAGGGAAGAAGCTGTTCCCTGAACCTGGACGTTACAGTTTTCAGGCTCCTGTACCTTCTTCCCGATGGCAGGGGTGAGACGAGTGTGTGGCCAGGGTGGTGTGGGTCTCCGATGATGCTGGCTGCCTTTTTGAGGCAGTGATTCCTGAAAATCCCTTCGATGGTGGGGAGGTCAGAGCTGGTGATGGGCTGGGTAGTGTTCTCAACTTTTTTGCAGTTCTGTTGGACAATATTGCAGCCAGGCTTGTAATCAGACGAGACTGTGGTTGAGTTTCGTGGTTCCTTGGTTCTTGCTACCAGTCCAACAATCTAATTTTAGAGATGTGATTTTTTTTAAACCAAGCAACAAAAATATATTTTAATGCTTGTTACCAACAATAAAGATAATTAATGTCAGGCCTTGCATTTTTTTAGTGCACTGTCAGTGGAAGAACGTTACCATGGTGTTCACATCTGGATTTTATTAAAACTCCAGAAGCAACAGATTAAGCAGATAATTAAAATGCAGTATCTTAATTCACATTCCATTGTAAAGCTTTCATCAGGTACTTGTATGAAGGCATTTGTAACTTGTTTTTATGTCTAGCTTATTTAATTAACAAAATGTCACATTGATTTGCTTATTTACTTTAGCTAATTTGCTGATTTACGTTTAGTTTAACAATTAATGTTTTTTTTTCAGTTATATGACCGTGGTGGAAGCTCTTCCAACTTATGGTATTCATTACTACGGAGTAAAGGTTAGTTTATTATTTGCTTCAAAGTGCATGCTTTCAGCACTCTTCGTCACAGAGCAGATGATTTTGTTTTAAATGAAGTCACTTTTACCACTTTTTCCTCAAAACAGTAAACTGGGCTCCATCACTTTCATGCCTTGGACAAGTAAACATGTAGAAGGCACCTGAGGCTGCCTGACGTGCTGAGTTTATCCAGCACTGTGTGTTATATTCAAGGTTCCACCATCTGCAGATTATTTTAGGATTTTAGTTTAGAGGTACGGACCCTTTGGCCCACCGAGTCCACGCTGACCGGCGATCGCCCATACACTAGTTCTATCCTACACGCTAAAGACAATTTTACACAAGAAAATTAACCTACAAACCTGCACATCTTTGGAACGTGGGAGGGAACTCGTGTGGTCGCAGGGAGAATGTCCAAACTCCGCACAGACAGCATCCGAGGTCAGGATTGAACCTGGGTCTCTGAGGCTGTAAAGCAGTAGCTCTACCATGTGCAATGCCATCCCAAACATGTGTTTAAGAAGGAACTGCAGATGCTGGAAAATCGAAGGAAATATGCAACGTTTTGGGCCGAAGCCTTTCTTCAGTCTCAAGAAGGGTTTCGGCCTGAAACGTTGCCTATTTTCTTCGCTCCATGGATGCGTGCTGCACCCGCTGAGTTCCTCCAGCACCTTTGTCTGCCATCCCAAACATAATGCCTTGGAAATAGTAAAATCAAAGATTGAATTGAGATTACAGCTGACTGCAGCAGTTCCACTGTGTTCAAACCTGAAAAATAGAACATGACGACACCATGAAATGTTATTACCTAATCTGTTTTTAAATTGATTTTGTCACATGGCTATTATTTGATCTCACCAACATTTGGCAGTGTGTGGCAGGTAGGAGTACTCCATCTCAAACAGCAATGGTACTGGGTAATTAATGTCAAGGCTGCAATGAATGCGAGCATCAACTGGTGTAATAATTATGGGAATAGAAAGTGATAGAATTGAGAAAACAAATCTGAATGTTTTTAATTAAAGCATTCTGAATAATGAAAGGTCAAGTGCAGAAGTAAGCTGAAATATTTGCTATTTTATTGGCTTTATAAGAGTGTTGAGAGACAGTTTTTGAAATCTGTTCTCAATTGTAATCTGAAAGAACATTACAATGTGACTCCACCTTTAGATGTTAATTCATCACACTCTACTGAAAAGGCTGTATGGTCCCTTAGAATACGTGAAGATAATCATCTCCAGTCCCTGCTGTTAAACGGGTGCGATAAATCACTTCCGCATGTTAATGCTCACACTCAATTCTGTTATTGTTAATGAACAGTAATGATACTCAGGGGCTGCACGGTGGCGCAGCGGCAGATTTGCTGCCTTACAGCACCAGAGGCCCGGGTTCAATTCTAACCATGGGTGCTGTCTGTACGGAGTTTGTACTTTCTCCCGGTGACCGCGTGGGTTTTCTCCAGGAGCTCTGGTTTCCTTCCACATTCCAAAGACCTACCTACGTTTGTAGGTTAATTGACTTCGGTAGGAATTGTAGCTCGTCCCAAGTGTGTGGGGCAGTGCTAGTGTGCGGGGATCGCTGGTCAGCGCGGACTCGGTGGGCCGAAGGGAGTCCAAGAAGTTCATGGGTTCTAGGAGCAGAATAAGGCCATTCAGACCACCGTCTACAATCATGGCTGATCTATCTTTCCCTCACAACCCCATTCTCCTGCCTTCGCCCAATAACTTTTGACACCCATACTCATCAAGAATCTGTCAATCTCGTCCTTAAAATTCCCCAATGATTTGGCCTTCACAGCTGTCTGTGGCAATGAATTTCACGGATTCACTGCCATCTGACGGAAAAAATTCCTCCTCATCAACTTGGTAAAGGTACATCCTTTTACTCTGAGGCTGTGACCTCTGGTCCTAGACCCTCCCACTAGTGGAAACATCCTCTCCACATCCATTCTATCCAGGCCTTTCACTATTCGGTATGTTTCAAATAGGTCCCCACTCTTCCTTCTAAACTCCGGCACGTACAAGAACTTGGTGTGTTTGAGGTTTTGATGTATTTGCATTGACATTCAAGTCTGGCCTGAGTTTGCATGTATGTACAATAGTAAGAGATGCTACACTTGTCCCTTCACCTCCCCCCTCCACTCCGTTCAGGGACCCAAGCAGTCCTTCCAGGTCCGACAGAGGTTCACCTGCACCTCCTCCAACCTCATCTACTGCATCCGCTGCTCCAGATGCCAGATGATCTATATCGGTGAGACCAAGCGGAGGCTTGGCGATCGTTTCGCCGAACGCCTCCGCTCGGTCCGCAATAACCAACCCGACCTCCCGGTGGCTCAGCACTGCAACTCCCCCTCCTATTCCGTATCCGACCCCTGTTGCTCACTCTGGCCTGGGCCTCCTCCACGGCCAGAGTGAGCAACACCGCAAGTTGGAGGAACAGCACCTCATCTTGGGGAGTCTGCATCTTCTGGGCTTGAACATTGAATTTTCTCAATTCTGTTAACCCTTGCTGTCTCCTCCCCTTCCCATCTCTCAGCCCTCGGGCCCTGGCATTCCCTCTCTCTCTATCTCTCCCCCACCCTAGTCGCACTAGCTTCTCATTTTCACACTACAAACAGCTTACAATGGCTTGTTCCCTTTATCATCGATACTTTTTTGCATATCTTTCATTCATTGTTCTTTATCTCTCCACATCACCGTCTATATCTCTCGTTTCCCTGATCCCTGACCAGTCTGAAGAAGGGTCTCGACCTGAAACGTCGCCTATCTCCTTTGCTCCTTAGATGCTGCTGCACCCGCTGAGTTTCTCCAGCCTTTTGTGTACCCTCCAATAGTAACCTGTTTAGTACTCTGTAATATGTCACATAAAAATGGCATGGGACAGTTCATATTTTCTTTTTTTTTTAATGTTTTAATCAAGATGGTAGATAACAGTAGCAGTGGGGTTAATAACAGATGAGCTCCAAGTTCAGGTATGTGCCAGTCCTTTCCAGGAAAGGTGTGAAATGGCCAGAGGCAGAGTTGTGATCCCTTAGCTCAGCTCAAGCAATATCCCTTAACCCGAAACGTCGCCTATCTCCTTCGCTCCTAGATGCTGCCGCACCCGCTGAGTTTCTCCAGCCTTTTGTGTTCCCTTAATCGGGAATACTTTGTGTATTAGGTCCAAGGTCAATGACAATTGTCTCTCTCCTTGCTTTCTCCCCGCCTACAATGTCTGAAGGGTCCCGGCCCTAAACAACACCTATCCATTTTCTCCAGGGATGCAGCCCAACCTGCTGAGTTAGTCTAGCACTCTGTGCTGTTTTTGGTCATAAACTAAAAGCCGTTTCCTTGAATCTCCCGGCCATAATGGCGATATGTAAGATTATGTATCACTGTGCGTCGCTGCCTCTGTCCAAGCATCTGCTAATCAAAGCCCGCCGCACATGTCCACCTATCACTTGCCTAGCTTTGTCCTGCTCTAACCTCCCTTCCAGCTTTCTCCCCCTCCCTCACCCCCACCACTGCAACCAGTCTGAAGAATGGTCCCAACGCAAAACGTCACCGATACACGTCCTCCATTGATGCTGCTTGATCCACTGAGTTACTCCAGCACTTTGTGTATTTTTGTTTTGTACCAGATGTAGACACAGTTCCTTGTGTCTGCATCTGCTTGTAACGTCGGGTATCACTGAGCAGAATCCATGGTTGGGTCTTGAAGTAGAAACGCATTCAGAGGTCCATGTAAAACCATATTTCGCAGCTTAAGCTTCTTTCTATTTATTTTTTAGGATAAACAAGGGATTCCCTGGTGGCTTGGAATTGGTTGCAAAGGAATTGGGCAATACGACTTTCATGATCAAGTGAAACCAAGAAAGGTAAGAGGCAAATTGGACTTTGCCGACGGAACTGATGCGCTACGATGCTGAGAAGGGTATTTTGCGACCTGTATCTGCCCTTTTTCTCTTATCTATTGTACTTGAGTTTGACTTCATTGTCACACATTGTATATCACCCTCCGCGGTCATGACTGGCCATGGGTGATGCATCCTGCTGGCTCCAACCCTCGGCTAGAGCAGCGTCGCTTGTGGCTGAAGAGACCAATGCGGGAGTGACAGCTTCTGTTGCAAAGGTCACATTTGTGTGTGGTCTCTGGTTTGGTCACACATAGTGTGATGTCATGGTCACACATATAGTATGGCCATGACATCAATGCTCAATCAATACTTGAGTTTCACATCATTTAACTCACCAATGTATAGGACACCTGGTCTGTTTGGATGGCAGGCAGAAACCAAAGCTTTTCACTGGACCTCGATGCCTGTGACACTAATAAACCTAAACTAGAGGCTCAGTAGTCCAGTGGTCACTGGTTCTTCATTTAAATAACAGCCCTATGCTCTTGAAATGAGTTTTAACGGGACATTGTTCTCCCGTTTACTGTTTTACAGTCAAACACACACAATATGCTCTTCTGTTGTGAAAACATTTCATGATGTAATATTTATGCATCCCTGCAAAGAAGGATTTCCTTTTCAATCCAGTCCATTTGTGGACCTCAGAAGCTCAGGGCCAGGAAGGAGAAAATGAACCATTGTTCCTAGTCCTGGCAGGCATTCCTGTTTTAAATCAGACCATCGTGCCATTTAAACTTTAAAGATTCTTGGGCTGGAGATTATATTTGTGTGGCGCAGCTGTTTAGTTTTGTACACAGATTCAATTTATCTGAAACTCTGCTGTGCACTATGGTGTACGTTACGCAGGCTGCTCCAGGCACATGTGCAGAAGCCACTCGCCTGTACACAACCGTGTAGACACTCTATCTGTGGTAAATGAAATAGTTGCATTGTGTAGGCTGATGTCACGCGCACGTCGCAGTCCTACGTGCATTCAAGGCTTGCGGAGGACAAGGGCCAAATACACTGCAGCACATTGGTTCAGGCAAACTGCTCCAATCTGAATGGCAATCCCAATCTACTTTGGTGCTCCTTGAACCAATCTAATTTGATACTAGTTATACCAATTTGGTACTAGTTATTCCAATCTACGTTGATATTAGTTGTACCAATCTACTACTATGGTACTAGTTGCACCAATCTACTTTGGTGCTCGTTGAACCAATCTAATTTGGTACTAGTTACACCAATCTACTTTGGTACTAGTTATACCAACCTAGTTATTACCAACCTACTTTGATACTAGTTATTACCAATCTACGGTACTAGTTATTACCAATCTATGCTACTAGTTATTACTAACCTACTTTGGTACCAATTACACCAGTCTACTTGGTCATAGTTTTGCCAATCTACTTTGATATTAATTATAGCAAACTACTTTGGTATTAAAGTTGCATGGTTCTTGTGCTAAACTTTTGACTCCAACTTGAGGATTTGACCCAAATGCAGTCAAATGGGATTAGGCCAAAAGATGGGCATGGACAGGGTGGGCCACAGGGCCGTATACTTTGCCAAGCTTTGTTCTGCCTCTCCTCTCTTTCCTCCAGCTTTCTTCCCGTTTCCTCCCACACTCCAAAGACGTACAGGTTTGTTGGTTAATTGGCTTGGTAGAACTGTAACTTGTCCCTTAGGATTGATTGTAGGATAGCGTCAGTGTGTGCGGAGATCGTTGTTCGGTCTGTTTCCACGATGTATCTCGAAACTAAAGACTTAAAGCATTGCTTCCCGTTGAGGTTAGCCCCATCACAATTTTCCCCCACCTGATGCATCTTTTGCATTTCCATTAGCAGTGAGGCTATTTGTTGCCTGTTATATTATATACTGCTTGTTTCCTAAGAGCCCATTGAGGGACTGCTGAGGTATGGGGGTGTACCATGCACCAATGCTAAAAGTACTTTGTTCCCAGATCAAAAGATCAGCGTGAATTTAATTATGGAAATCTACGAGCACTGCTGAAACACTAGGCAGCTTTCATAATGTTTGTTCTGATTAAAATAACTGGGACTGTGCTTGAGGATTTGGAGAGTAAAGAACTGGTTGCCGTGACAATCCAGGCATCGTACTTGTAAATTCCTTCATTAAGGAATTCCATTCATCTCCGTTTGTCTGGATGCAGAAATCAAACAAGACAAGACTCCAATGGCTCTGAGCTGTCTTCATTGGGGAGATGTAATTGAGAAATGCAGCTTTGATTCTGAAAGGACAGTGCATTCAGTGCTACGGGTGCACGGCGATGGAGTTGCTGCCTTACAGCGCCAGGGGACCCGTGTATGGTCCTGACTACGGGTGCTTGACTCTGCGGAGTTTGCACGTTCTCCCTGTAACCGCGTGGGTTTTGGTGTCTTCCCACCCTCCAAAGACGCACAGCTTTGTAGGTTGTAGGAAGGAACTGCAGATGCTGGTTTAAACCGAAGGTAGACACAAAGTGCTGGAGTAACTCAGCGGGACAGGCAGCATCTCTGGAGCGAAGGAATGGATGACCTCACCCATTCATTCCTTCTATCCAGAGATGCTGCCTGTCCCGCTGAGTTACTCCGGCACTTTGTGTCTATCTTCAGTTTTGTAGGTTAATTGGCTTAATATCATTGTAAATTGTCCCTAGTGTGTAGACTGGTGTTAGTGTACAGGGATCGCTGGCCAGTGCGAATCTGGTGGGGCTGAAGTGCCTGTTTCTGCGCTGTATCTGTAAACGATACAGAGAGGTAACAGGCCCTTCAGCCCACCGAGTCCGCACCAACCAGCGATCCCCGTACACTAACACTATCCTACACCAACTAGAGCCAATTTACCAAACTGTCCAAACCAATTAACCTACAAACCTGGAGTGTGGGAGGAAACCAGAGCACCTGGAGAAAACCCACGTAGGTCACGGGGAGAACATACTTACTCCGCACAGACCCCCGTAGTCGGGATCGAACCCGGGTCTCTGGCGCTGTAAGGCAGTAACTCTACCGCTGCGCCACCGTGCCGCCCCAAAGTGAGGAATCTGCTATCCATTGAGAAATAGCGATTGAAAAACCAGAAAAACCAGAATTTTGATAAATGCAACTATTGTTCTGGTAAGTATTGCTCTTTTTTCCACTTTCGTTGCAGTGAGAACAGCAGTAGACTTACTGCGCCATAGCGCCAGAGACCCCGGTTTCATCCTGTCTGTGTGGAGTTTGCACGTTCTCCCTGCATGGGTTTTCTCCGGATGCTGTGGTTTCCTCCCACAATTTACAGAGGACAATTAACCTGCAAACCCGCACGTCTTTTGCGATGTGGGAGGAAACCGGAGCACCTGGAGAAGGCCTATGCCGTCGCAGGGAGAACGTGCAAACTCCACACAGACAGCACCCGAGATCAGGATCGAACCGGGGTCCCTGGCGCTCAGAGGCAGTATGTGGTGGAGGTTGCCAGATGCCTTCAACACTTTATCAAATCAATGTGCCTGCATTGCAGGTTATAGCTAAGTCAGTAACGCAATCATAAAATTGTAGATTTAAACCACTAACGAAATATTCCCCACCTATGTTCAAGACACCTCAGACACTCTCCGTCGGCTCCGAGCATTCCATTCTCCAGGCCCCCAATGACATCCAGTCACTCTACACCTCCATCCCCCACCAGTCTCAAAGCCCTCCGGTTCTTCCTCGATACACTGACAGCCTAGCGGAGTACCCTCAATAACTTATCTTTTGACTCCTCCCATTTCCTCCAAACACAAGGCGTAGCTATGGGTACACGCATGGGCCCCAGCTACGCTTGCCTCTTTGTTGGGTACGTCGAACAATCCTTGTTCTCGGCGTACCAGGGCCCCATCCCCGACCTCTACCTCCGTTACATCGACGACTGCTTTGGTGTCACCTCCTGCACCCACACACAACTGACTGACTTCATTCATTTCACCACCAACTTCCATCCGGCACTCCACTTGGACCATTTCCGACATTTCCCTACCATTCCTTGACCTCACCATCTCTATTGCAGGTGATACATTCCTGACCGACATCCACTACAAACCAACTGACTCCCACAGCTACCTGGACTACTCTTCCTCCCACCCTGCTTCCTGTAAGGACTCCATCCCCTATTCCCAATTCCTCCGTCTATGCCGCATCTGCTCCCAGGGTGAGATGTTCCACACCAGGTCATCACAAATGGCCTCATTCTTCAGAGAACGGGGATTCCCCTCCCCCACTATCGATGAGGCTCGCACCAGGGTCTCCTCCATACCCCGCAACATTGCCCTCTCTCGCAACAAGGGCAGGGTCCCCCTGGTCCTCACCTTTCAGTCCTCCGCCAGTTTCGCCACCTCCAACGTGACCCCTCCACTCGCCACATTTTGTCTGCCTTCCGCAAAGGCCGCTCCCTCCGCAACTCCCTTGTCAATTCTTCCCTCCCCTCCCGAAATTCTACACTTGTCTCAGGGACCTAAGCAGTCCTTCCAGGTCCGACAGAGGTTCACCTGCACCTCCTCCAACCTCATCTACTGCATCCGCTGCTCCAGATGCCAGATGATCTATATCGGTGAGACCAAGCGGAGGCTTGGCGATCGTTTCGCCGAACACCTCCGCTCGGTCCGCAGTAACCAAGTCGACCTCCCGGTGGCTCAGCACTTCAACTCCCCCTCCCATTCCGTATCCGACCTCTCGGTCCTGGGCCTCCTCCATGGCCAGAGTGAGCAACACCGCAAGTTGGAGGAACAGCACCTCATATTCCGCTTGGGGAGTCTGCATCCTCTGGGCTTGAACATTGAATGTTCTCAATTCTGTTAACCCTTGCTGTCTCCTCCCCTTCCCACCTCTCCCTCAGCCCTTGGGCCCTGGCATTCCCTCTATCTCTATCTCCCTCCCCCACCCTAGTCGTACTAGCTTCTCATTTTCACACTACAAACAGCTTACAATGGCTTGTTCCCTTTATCATCGATTTTCTTTTGCATATCTTTCATTCATTGTTCTTTATCTCTCCACATCACCGTCTATATCTCTCGTTTCCCTGATCCCTGACCAGTCTAAAGAAGGGTCTTGACCCGAAACGTCGCCTATCTCCTTCGCTCCTTAGATGCTGCTGCACCCGCTGAGTTTCTCCAGCCTTTTGTGTACCATCGAAATATAAGTGTGTATTTTGTGATCACTTGCCAGCAGACAACTTTGAAATAAAGATCTGTAACGCAAATTCCAGTCATTGAGGTGGGATTGAAAATCACACTATATTATCTGCCTCATTGCTCTTGCCAACAAACTTTCCCTCTATCATTAAGACTTGGAACAAATAAAAGTAGTTTGACATTTTTTGTGGCCTCATTTCAAAAACAGTTGACTTGAAGCACACTGTGATCAAATTCCCCATAAATGCTGCTTCTGGGAGGATTATTTCCCTTGCAAGTAAAGGGCCTGTCCCACTTGGCTGTCTTTCGCGGGCCATTTACTCGACCTGCTAGCGTGTGGGCAGCACGTGGGTAGCGCGTGGGTAGCGTGTGGGCAGCGCGTGGTTAGCGTGTGGGCAGCACGTGGGTAGCGTGTGGGCAGCGCGGGGACAGGCGCGTAGAGGAGTGTGGAATGAGGTGGCGGAGTAACTTGTGGACTTCGTCCTGCACAAAATCTTCGCGCGCCGCCGGCCTGTCGTGTAAGTGTCGGCCAAAGTGGGACAGGCCCCAGACCCTGGCGCAACGCAACGTCTCACCTCCAACAGCAGCAGAAGCAGGCAAACGATCGCCGAACTCGGCCTGGGGCTCACGGCCGTTGCGGATCCGGATCCGCCCCCACTCCTACACCCAGAGCGGGGCCAAGACGATTGAAGATAGATACAAAATGCAGGAGTAACTCAGCAGGACCGGCAGCATCTCTGGAGAGAAGCAATGGGTGACGTTTCGGGTCAAGACCCTTCTTTCCAACTGAAGAAGTTTCGAGCTGAAACATCATCCATTGCTTCTCTCCAGAGATGCTGTTGGTCCCGCTGATTTACTCCTGCATTTTGTGTCCATCTTCAAATGGCGTCACGCGCTCCAGACAGCTGTGCGTGCGCATGATGACGCGCACGACTCTCGCGGGACCGTTGGCTGACCGTCACTGCTGGCCTGTCGCGGAAGTGACGGCCCAAGTGGGACAGGCCCTTAAGTGACTTTACTGCAACTCAGATGTGTCAGCCAGCACTGACTTCAAAGTGTTCCCTCCACCCTCCAGTGCTGATCATTGAGCAGTAGTTTTTATGACGGCTGTTGTTTTTAATGTCTTTCAATTAAGGCAAGCACCAGTTGTTGCAGTTCAAAAAAAGTTGTTTATTCACCACACATTGTTTTTATTTTATAAATTGAAGGCCAAGTTTCAGGATGGACATTACTATGCAAAATTGACACAAAATGCTGGACAGGCAGCATCTTTGGAGAGAAGGAATGGGTGACGTTTCGGGTCGAGACCCTTCTTCAGACTGGGAGTCTGGGGGGAGGGAGATACCGAGATATGCAAGGGTAAGGTGTGAAAATGACAGATCAAAGCAGATAAGGGAATGTAGAATGGTTCACAGTTAGCTGAGGGGAAGGTGACAAGGAGGCATATAATCGCAAAATTATTCAAAAGGACAGTGAAACTAGTCGGAGAACTAGGGTGGGGAAGGGACAGAGAGAGAGACAGAGAGCCAGAGAGAGAGAGAGAGAGAGAAAGCAAGGGTTACTTGAAATTAGAGACTTGAACTTTGTTACTTAATTAATTACTTGAAGTTACTCCAGTATTTTGTGTCCACCTTCAGTGTAAACTGGCATCCTATACATTTTGTTCATTAATATGCAAGTCTATTGCTTCATGGTGATTTGTCTGTGTTCTTAGAGTCATAAACTCATTGAGACTTGTGGCGGCAAAGTGGTAGAGTTGCTGCCTCACAGCGCCAGAGACCTGAGTTCTGCTCACGATTCCAGCATCTTCAGTCTCTTGTGTCTCTCAGCTGACTATATTTTGTGTTTTAGCTCTCTCTCCCATATTAAAATGATCGTGCCCTAGACACATGCATTGGTGGTGTAGAGTTCCAATGCAGGAGACTTGTTTGAAGGTTATGCAGTAGAGTACACTGAACGTGTTAACGTCGAGCATGTCTTTAGTACATTTGGTACATAATCAAGGACCAGCCGCATCACGTTTACGTCTCCTCTCACCCCTCAGGCAAGAGCTACAGAAGTGTGAAAACACACACCTCCAGATTCAGGGACAGTTTCTTCCCAGCTGTTAGCAGGCAACTGAACCATCCTATCACCGACTAGAGAGCAGGTCCTCACTTTCCTATCTACCTCATTGGAGACTCTCAAACTATCTTTAATCGGACTTTATCTTGCACTAAACGTTATTCCCTTCGTCATGCATGTGTCCACTGTGGACGGTCTGATTGTATAATCATGCATAAGTATTGTCGCTGCCTGGATAGCACACAGCAAAAAGCTTTTCACTGAATCTCGGTACACGTGGCAATAATAAACTAAACAAAGATAAAATTGATATAAGGGAGTAAGATCGGCACAATTGAATGGATGGGGGAGAGAAAGCCTCATTAATATGCAGAAATTGCTCTGTACAGGTACTCCGCGACTTACGACTTATGAACCCAAGTCAGATTTTATGTAAGTTGGAATCACCATCCCCGACCCCGACTCACAGTAACTTACTGGGGATATTAACTGTCTCAGCGGCGTCCAGGGCACTTTCTGCGGCCCATGGCCTTCTGGGTAAGCAGCATCGCCATTGCTGGCTTGTGTCCGATGTAAATTTGAGTGATCGTCCAGTGTTGTGGAAATTACAAACTGCCTTGATCGCACCAGGGACTGAGTACAAAATTGGTTTATGTAAGTGTGAGTTTACTCAAGTCGACTCTGGCATAGGTCGGGGAGTGTCTGTGCTAAGGCTCGATAGCCCACATGCCATTCATCTTGCCAACAGTCTATCTGTACCGGCAAGAACAGCATCTGGATCTCCAACAGAAAGACTATATTAGTAAACAGGAGTTGAGCTGCAGGTGTGCTTTGTGAAAATGTCATTCAGTGTTTGCTGTTGTTTAGTTTAGAGATACAGCGCGGAAACAGGCCCTTCTGCCCACTGAGTCTGCACCGACCGGCGATCCCCGCACACTAACACTATCCTACACGCACTAGGGACAACTTACAATTTTACCGAACCCAATTAACCTACAAACCCGTTACGTATTTGGAGTGTGGGAGGAAACCGGAGCACCCAATGAAACCCCACGGGGTCACAGGGAGAACGTACTGACAGCACCCGTAGACAGGATCGAACCCGGGTCCCTGGTGCTGTAAGGCAGCAACTCTACCGCAGCGCCACCGTGCCACCCTATCTTGCCAGCTCCATAGGTGTAATCAGTAAGAGCATCATACAAATCTCCAGCAGCTCAGATTATTAGAGAACAGGAGGTGAGCTGCAGTAGGTTGCCCTGTGAGGACGTCATTCAGTGTTTGTGGTTGGGAAGCTTTGACTGAAGGCAACAGCACCAGTTTGTCTCTTGCCTCTGATTTTTTTCTCTCCCCTGCAGGGAAGCACCTGGTCTCGACTTAGGTTTTTTTTTTCCACAGAGACACAGATGCTGTCAGTAACGAACCTTTGATTATTTTGATTTATTTTTTTCTTAATTGTATAGTAGCTCTTGAAAACTTGCATTCATTTCCACCCCCGTGCCACTTTCCACCTCCTCATGTACACACAGCCATACAAGCGATGTTTCATTCCAAGCAAACCTTTGTGTCCTTTCGAAATACCCTTCTTTGCAGCTATTAAAAACTTTGGAGGTAACATTTTGCGCATTTATCATATTACATATCATCAATAATATACTTTAACAACTTTAAAAATCAGTCATTATATGGTGAATCTCTGATTAAAGCTTTGAAAAATGATACAATAATTATATGGAGACAGTTTCATACAAAGCTTATTTTTATAGTGTAGGAATTTAAATTCAACTAACCAAATTAAAACTATGAGAAATATTTGAAAGTGTTTATCTGCAGAATTTATCATTCCATTTACGATTGAACATATTAAACTCTGTTGTTTATTCTATTATGAAAGCATACTGAAGATAACACTGAACTTGTACATCACTTAAATGTAAGAGTGCCCTTTGAGTTTGGGAACATTTTAATTACATTCTTTAATAGGTACAAGTATTAGTTCTCATTTTGGAAAAAAGAAAATACTATATGTTTAAAGGAAAATAATGTCAACTGGTACAGCTAGAAAATAAATGATCTTGATGTGTTTGGTTGATTATTCCAATGCAAATTGTTAAAAAATAATTGTTGATATTTAAGTAGAGACATAAGGACCTGGTTTACAAAAAAAGACACAAAGTGCCAGGGTAGCTCAGTGGGTCAGGCAGCAAATCTGGAGAACAAAACCTATGAACAGGGATCGGTGACGTTTTGGAACAAGACCCTTCTTTGGACTTCTAAAGACCCTTGTGTAGGAAGGAACTGCAGATGATGGTTTACCCCGAAGATAGACGCAAAATGCTGGAGTAACTCCGCGGGACAGGCAGCATCTCTGGAGAGAAGGAATGGGTGGTGTTTCGGGTCGAGACCCTTCTCCAGCAATCCAGCCCAACCTGCTAGCACTCTGCGCCTTTCTTTGATTATCAGGTCATGGACATAGATCCTGAACAAAGAATGTAAAATGTGTCGAGCATGTTAGCAGCGTTCAATCATTTCTTTGTTCTCTCCCAAGATTTGAATGAGTCCTGGATATCATTCCTTTTAGTTAATGTGCAATATTTGTATACACATTTTTGAAAGCTGGAGACTGAAAAAATAAAATCAGGAATTGCAGGTTGGACAGGCTGGGTGGGAAGAGAAGCAGAAAAGCGTGTTAAGCTGCAGGGAGGGACGTGTGTCTCCAGCAGAGCAAATCTGGTGTGACCGAGAAGGCAAGGCCATCTGGTCAGTGATGGGAGCAGTAAGAGATTGACAACATAGACCAAAAAATGTAGGCAGTGCAAAATGCAGAGTAGAAAGGCATTGCCCGCAGGATAAACTGTGCCTGCTCTTCACTCTCACCGGGGAAAAAACAAAAGAGGGACATACGGAAACCTAGAAACAGAAATATAGAATATAGGGGCTGGAGTAGGCCATTCGGCCCTTCGAGCCTGCACCGCCATTCAATATGATCATGGTTGATCATCCAAAATCAGTACCCCGTTCCTGCTTTTTTTCCCCCATATACCTAGATTCCGTTAGCCCAAAGTGAGCTCTAACTCTCTTGAAAACGTCCAATGAAGTGGCCTCCATTGCCCTCTGCGGCAGGGAATTCCACAGATTCATAACTCTGGGTGAAAAATGTTTTTCATCATCTCAGTCCAAAAATGGCCTACTCCTTATTCGTAAACTGTGACCCATGGTTCTGGACTCCCTCAACATCGGGAACATTGCTGAGCCAATATGATGGTCATGAACACTGAGTTGCAGTCGGCGATCAGCAACCGTCTGAAGAACAGTTCCCACGCGAAACATCACCTGTTCCTTTTCCCCAGAGATGCTGCTTGGTCCGCTGAAGATAGACACAAAATTCTGGAGTAACTCAGCGGGTCTAAAAGGGCGGCACGGTGGCGCATCGGTAGAGCTACTGCCGTACGGCGCCAGAGACCCGAGTTCGATCCCGACCGTGGGCGCTGTCTGTACGGAGTTTGTCCGTTCTCCCCGTGACCTTTAACGGGTTTTCTCTGAGATCTTTGGTTTCGCCCCACACTCCAAAGACTTACAAAGTTTGTAGGTTAATCGGCTTGGTAAATTGTCCCCAGTGTGTGTCGGATAGTGTAAGTGTGCAGGGATCGCTGGTTGGTGCGGTCTCTGGGTGGGCCAAAGGGCCTGTTTCCGCGCTGCATCTCTCAAAACTTAAAAAAACTAGACAGTGTAAAAGTGTATGCACATATTAAAGTTTAATGTTTGTTTTATTATGACTGTGTTGGTGAATGTTTGAGAGGACATCTGTTCTGGAATTCCTCCTTCAAAAACTAATTCCAGTCAAGTGGCCTTATTCACCGACGCTCAGGCATGTTGATGACTCTCACCACCAACTTACAGACCCACGCCCATCTCTGAAATCCAGTTTCACACTGGTTTTGCAGGTCCCGCTTATCTTTGTTGGGAGCTATTTGTGATTGAGGTCAAAATTCATGAGGATCGTTATCATGGCACTGACTCATTGGTGGCTTGGAGGTTGCATATGTAAGACTTATGCCGTGGGAGCATATCACAGTGCAGAGAAACCAACTGTTCACAGCTTTCACTTAAATACTTTGTTTTGTTTCTTTCAACACGTTTTGGTTAGAAAAGTTAGAATATCCCCCCAGCTTCGTGCTTAACGTGCAAGAAGGATTGCTTTGTGGTTTAGTCTAGAAGGGCCTGTTTCCAGCGATACAGCGCGGAAACAGGCCCTTCCGACCAGCGATCCCCGCACACTAACACTATCCTACACACAACACCCTCGGGCCAATTTGATCAGCCATGATCACATTGAATGGCGGTGCTGGCTCGAAGGGCCAAATGGCCTACTCCTGCACCTATTGTCTATTGTCTAATTTACATTTATACCAAGCCGATTTACCGACAAACCTGAACGTCTTTGCAGTGTGGGAGGGAACTGGAAGATCTCTGAGAAAACGCACGCAGGTCACGGGGAGAACGTACAAACTCCGTACAGACAGCGCCCGTAGTCAGGATCAAACCCGGGGCTCTGGCAGTGTCAGGCAGCAACCCAACCGCTGCACCACCGTGCCGGCCTAAATTACAATAAATCTATGTGTTTGTGTGTCTCAATAAGGTTTGTTAATGTAAATATTATTCCACTCAATATGATGTCAGTTTCATTTTACATATCATTATTTTAACAATGCAATCTGAAACCGTATAACGTAATACTTACAGAACACTTTAATTCTAAACACTAACCGCTTTCATAATTGAACATTAATTAGCCTCTGTATTAAGTAATAAACTTGACCTCTCTACAAATCGAAAAATCAATGTCTCACAGCCCTGAACCTGTAGTTAGTCTTAATCAATCTGAAGAACGATCCCGACCCGAAACATTATCTGTCCCTCCCATCCGCACATTTTGCCCGACCTGCTGAGTTCCTCCAGCACTTTTATATTTTGCTCAAGATTTCAGTGTCTGCAGCTCCTTGTATTTAGTCTCATTTTATAAAATTGCGTTTGATTTTTATGGGTCATTTTAATATGTTTTTTTTAAACTAGATAATAGTGACCAATGTACTTTTAGGAATGAAATAATCAATATTAATTTTACATTAAAATTCTAAATTAACCAAAGTTTTCCATAACCAAGCTGACTTAGATTCGGAAATGTGCTCAGTCTATGGAAGGGTCTCAGCAAGAATGGTCACCCATCCCATGTTCTCCAGTGATTTTGCCTGACCTGCAGAGTTATTCCAGCACTTTGTGTCTTTTTTTTTTGTTTACCTGCACCTGCAGTTCCTTGCTTTCCCTCTTCCTCTACCCCTCCCCCTTCCGAGTTCTCTGACCGGTCTGACTGTCCTTGATTACATTTTATCCCTGTTTGCTCTGTTGTTATCCCAGCTTACAATTATCTATTCCACATGTTCCTTGATCTCCATCCCCTTTGTCTCGTTTTCACACCCTTCACTTCCTTATCTCTGCATCTCCCTCTCCCTGGCAGTCTGAGGAAGGGTCTCGACCTGAAAGATGCTGCCTGTCCTGCTGAGTTCCTCCAGCATGTTGTGTCTAAACCAGCATCTGCAGTTCCTTCCAACACATCTCGTCTGCAGTTCCTTGTCTCCCCGTCTCCATTTCTACTGCAGGTTGAGAATAGATTTCTATTTTAGGAAAATAGTGATTTTTTTAGACAAATATGTTTCTGAGAAGATTAGATGGTTGGCCAGATGAAAGGAATGTACCAAAATGTTCTGATGTTATACAGGAGTGTGTTATCTGCACACTTCTTTAAGGTTCGAGTACAAAGCTGTGAAGTTACTTGTTGCTAATGAGAATACCAAATATTAGATTGTTTTCATTGATATTGAAGTAGCAATGACCCAAATGGTTAATTTACTGTGATCTGTATTAATGATAGATGGAAGCGATCCAATTCCTATCATGACAGCTGTGGAATTTAAATTTAGATTAATAATCCAGATTTTTTTTAAAAGGTGGCACAAAACCATGGGATTTTGAGAAAACTCATCTGCTTCAAGAGAGGAAACCCATTGACCTGGTTCAGTCTGGACTATATGTGACTCCCCGGCCACGACCTGTTTGACTCTGAAATGGTCCAGCAGGCTACTCACTCAGCAATTAGGAAGCCTCAAGGGTTTACAAAATAAAACTAAATGCTGGAGTAATTTAACGGGTCAGGCAGCATCTCTGGAGAACATGGATAAGTTTTGGGTTGGGACCCTTCTTCAGATTGATTGTAGTAGAGGGAGAAAGCTGGAACAAAAAAAGGGTAGGGGTTTGGGTGAGCCTGTACTAGGGTCTGGACCTGAAATGTCACCTGTTCCTTTTCTCCAGAGATGCTGCCTGACCCGCTCCAGCACTCTGCGTCCATTTTGGGGGTGGGGCCAAGCCTGGCAAGTGAAGGCATTGAGGGCTGGAGTAGCTCGGTGGGTCAGGCAGCATCCCAGGAGAACAGGGAAAGGCAAAGTTTCGAGCTGGGACCCAAGAAGGGTCACGGGACGAAACGTCATCCATCCACGTTCCCCTGAGATGCAGCCTGACCCGCTGAGGAAGGTTCCTGACCTAAAACGTCACCTATGCACGTTCTTCTGAGATGCTGCCTGACCTGCCGAGCTACACCGGCACTGTGTCTTTTTTTTTGGGTAAACCAGCACCTGCAGTTCCTTGTTTCCGCAAGTGACAGGTGAACAGAGGTGAAGGGGGCAGGGGCAGGCAGGTTGATCAAGCAATTCGAAATGAGTGTTAAGGGCCAGTATTGCAAGAAACACACATGCAAAAAAAATATTCACGACAGAAATATTTCCAGTATCAATGAAACCTTTCTTAGCTCTCAGCACTTGTAACAGAGAACCAGGAGCATATTTACTTAGCTGCAAAGAAAGTAATAATTAAACTGGTGTACCATTGAAGATCCTGTCGAACCAGTTTGGTGTGGGGTCTGGTTACATTACAGACAGCTGACTTCCAGTGACACCTCCTTGATAGTGCCTCAAGGAAGAATTTTTTGATTGCAAGCATTCGACAGGGAAAGGAATTTGCGTTTGAGCTGGGAGTAGTCCGCCAATCCTTTGCCGTGTCAATTGTGTTCCATGTTGTAACTGAAATAGCAGGCAGGCGTCTGTTGAAACGTCTGCACTTGAAGAAGCTTAAACTCTCAGTTGAATTCCTTCCACACACACACACACACCCGCTCCCGTAGCCGAGGGATGGGAGTAGGTGGATTTGGGGCGGGAACTGTATTCATAACAGCGTTGGTATGAAGTGCTGGTGGGAGGGGTCCAGGCACAAATGCTTCAAACTTACTCGGAGCGGGCTGCAAGTCGGGTTAAAGATGTCACACGAGGAAGTTCGCGGGATTTGTTTCTAGGAGCAGCCGTCCTCGGGAGCTTTGTGTCCGCATGAACATGTGTGTTCAACTTTACCCTCTAGCAACAGGCAAGTTTGATCTGCGGATGCAAATAAGAACACCAGTCCTTTCGCGTGTTGGGCGGTGTTTTCAACTGGGAACGGCTGGTCTTGTGTGTGTGAGAAAGTGAAGGCGTTTTAAAAATGTAACATTTAAAAAAAATAGTTGCCAGTGACTTATCCCTTCCAGATGGGGCCTCAGTTGCAATAGTCCGTGGGGGAGTTTGTAAAGGTGGTTAATTCCCAAGATGACTAAAGTAGACAGTGAATGGCTTCCAGGCGGTGAATTGAATGGTAACTAGACAACTGCGGAGTGCGTGAACAATGGAGCGTTCAGGAAAGGAAGGTGATGGTAATTGATACAAGGAAGTTATTGTATGCACTCTATAGCAACACAGACAATTTATTGAATGGGGAGTTGTGATAAGGTTAGTTCTGTTTTAAGACTTCCAGCCATTCAATGATTTAAAATCTGTATCACTTCTCCACCCCCACCCCCTCCCTAACCCTGCAGACTGCCCTGTGTTACTGCAAGAGGGTTATTATCACCGTGGCTTTGCACATCATGCCCTGTATTTCCTTTTGTTTTTGTAGATTTTCCAGTGGAAACAACTTGAAAATTTATACTTTCGCGAAAAGAAGTTTGCGGTTGAGGTTCACGATCCTCGCAGGTAAAACGACTTCCTCGTTTGATTCAAAGAAATCCTTTGGTTTCTGCACGTATCGCATTCATTGCCATATGGTACTGTAGATGTTTGGTGTCAATATTTCTTACAGAAGCTAGCATGCAATGCTAAAGCAATTACAAATGGTTTTTTTTTCTAAAACGCAATCTGTCAAAACTTCCCGGGATTAATTTTAAACTAGAATAATTATTCATAAGGCTGTACGTCAGAGGAGTAGAATGAGGCCATTCTGCCCATCGGGTCTATTCCACCATTCAATCGTGGCTGGTACCTTTCCCTCTCTTCCTCACTGTACTTTGTGTTGTTGTAGCATTTCTTTTAGATTTCGTTTCCTCCAGCCCCCCCCCCCATAACCCCATTGCTCTGATTTAGATCCAAGAGGTAACTTACCCCCCAAGAGGGCCAAACTGTGCACAGGTTGATGGTTGGACTTCATCTGCCTGTGTCCTGGTCACTAGAGTTGCCTCGGCTCTCTCTCTCTCTCCGCTTGTAAGGCTTCTAAGGCCGCCTGGGTCAAGACCAGGTGGAGAGACCAGTGGAAGTCGGTGGAACCATCTAGGCTGCACCATTACATCCATGACCCCATGGACGTCCCTGGCCAGGACTTGCCCCGAAAGCAGTGGACAACCCTCAACCGCTTGAGGACAGGCATCGGACGCTATGGAGTAGCGATGAAGAGGTGGGGCCTCGTGGACAGTGCCTCCTGCGAGTGTGGGGACCCAACACAGACAGTGGAGCACATAGTCACCAGTTGCCCCAAACACCGGCCACCGAATGGTGAACGAGGTCTGATTGACCTGGACGATGGCACGTTGGCCTGGCTCGCCTCAACGGAGCTGCAGGTCTAAAGGACACACGACAGAAGAAGAAGGCTCTCTCTCCACGCGCTGACCAAAAAAATACTGAGCGTATGAACTTCAGATAGATGAACACTTTATTGTCACAGGTCACAAGCATCAGTGATGTAACGGCAATTTCAAACTTTACCAAGCCTCACTCTTTATTGCCATCACTACACAGGCAGGGAGGAGTAGAACTTACACAGATGATAACAACATCGAATCCTCCAGTCGTTCTTTCAAGTTGAATTGATTCTTCATTGAAGCAGTTGTACAAACAAAGATGTGAACATGCCAGATCCTCTTTCTTCTTATACAAATTGCAGCTTTCCGTTCTTACTATCTGATCAGGTAAAAACTGTATTCTTTCACCTGTGCCCACTCCAGTCTGATCTGACCGCTCCATGTGGCTGCGCTATGTGTGACGTTTATCTACATATCAAAAGCTCACCCCCAAGTGTTCAAAATAATTCTGCAAGAAGTATCTAGACAAAATATTAAAATATGCTAACAGTAACTAGCCTAAGCTTCACTGGCTCCTGTAAGTGATATTCGTTATTTTGCATACCCAAGTTATGCCAGGTCTTCCTTTATTCCCCCGCCCCCCCATGCCGGGTCCTCTGTGTTCTTGATATGTTTGAGACGGTGATTGATAGATTTTGATTGGTACAGGTGTCGGAGGTTATGCGGAGAAGGCAGGAGGATGGGGTTTTGGGAGGGCGACATAGATTCGCCATGATTGAACAGCAGAGTAGACTTGATGGTCCGAATGGCCTAATTCTGCTACAACGTACAAACTATCTAAACCAAACCTGTAGCTTTGTCAGCCCTCTGCTGTGACCTCTTACATCATATATGAGTAGATTCATTGTGGTGAAGTTATCAAGGAACCTGGACTATCATTCTGGAGGCACAAACCCAATTCTGATGGTGACCATGAGACAACTCTCTCATCGAAAGAACCTATCTGGTTCAGCTGCTAGGACAGCGCAGCCCCTTGAAGTGGCAGTGCTGCCCTAGCAGCTGCGGCTCGCCTGCAGTCCGTCTGCTTTTTTCTTTTTTTTTTGTTGTCCTTGTCCTGTTTTAGCTAGTTAATTTGAGTTATTAGGGTGTGTATGTGTGTGGGTGGGAGGGAGAAACGTGTCTTAGTCCTTTCCTTCGGGGGGGGTGCGACTTTTCTTGTCGTGTCCCCCGTCTCCGTCTGCGCTGAGGCCTAATGGCGGAGCTGGCGGCCTACAACTGCGACCGACCCGAGGCTCCGGAGGCAGAGCCAGCCAGGACTTACCAGCGCGAGGCTGGCCGACTTCGGGGCTGAGGCGGATTCTGGCGGCGGTGACGCCCCGACTCGGGGCTGAGGAGGTGTCCCAGCGGTACGGCGCCCCGACTCGGGGCTGAGGAGGTGTCCCAGCGGAGGTGACGGCCCGACCTCGGAGGTTCGGCCGTGGGCCCAGCAGACGACAGTGTCGGGAGCTCGCGGGTCGCAGGCTGGTGACCTGTTTTCCCGGAGCTCCCGCGGCAACAGCTTTGTCCGCTGGACTGGAGGGCGGCAGCTTCGGCAGCTTCAACCACCCCGGGCCGCGGAGTTTGAACCGGCCCGCTCGCGGAGCTTGGATACAACCGCGGGACGTACTTACCATCACCCGGTGGGGTCACAACTTCAGAGGCTTGGATCGCCTCAGTGCAGAGGGAGAGCAAGGAGGGAAGAGACAGACTTAAGACTTTTGCCTTCCACCACAGTGAGGACGTGCCTGGTGAACTCACTGTGGTGGATGTTAATTTGTGTTTATTGTGTGTTTTGTTATTTTTATTAAATGTATGACTGCAAGGCAACAAAATTTCGTTCAGACTGAAAGGTCTGAATGACAATCAAGGATACTTTACTTTTACTTTACTTTACTAATGTACTAATATTATCATTAACTAGTCTAGTGTGCAGAAAGGAACTGCAGATGCTGGTGCATAACGAAGATAGACACATAGAAACATAGAAAATAGATGCAGGAGTAGCTCATTTGGCCCTTTGAGCCAGCACCGCCAGTCATAGCTGATCATCCAAAATCAGTACCCCGTTCCCGCTTTTTCCCCATATCCCTTGAATGCTGGATTATCCACAAAATGCTGCGGTAACTCAGCGGGTCAGGCAGCATCTCAGGAGAAAAAGGATGGATGATGTTTTCGGGTACGGGACCCTTCCTTCAACTGGGCTGTGTGTGACTAACCCTTTCGGCTTGTACTCGCTGGAATTTAGGAGATTGAGGGGGGATCTTATAGAGGCTTACAAAATTCTTAAGGGGTTGGACAGGCTAGATGCAGGAAGATTGTTCCCGATGTTGGGGAACTCCAGAACAAGGGGTCACAGTTTAAGGATAAGGGGGAAGTCTTTTAAGACCGAGATGAGAAGATCTTTTTTCACACAGAGAGTGGTGAGTCTGTGGAATTCTCTGCCACAGAAGGTAGTTGAGGCCAGTTCACTGGCTATATTTAAGAAGGAGCTAGATGTGGCCCTTGTGGCTAAAGGGATCAGGGGGTATGGAGAGAAGGCAGGTACAGGATACTGAGTTGGATGATCAGCCATGATCATATTGAATGGCGGTGCAGGCTCGAAGGGCCAAATGGCCTACTCCTGCACCTATTTTCTATGATTCTATGATTTATTACGAAGGGTGAAGGCGACAAAGTGGCGCAGCGGTAGAGTTGCTGCCTTACAGCGCCAGAGACCCGATCTTGACTACGGGTGCAGTCTGTGCGGAGTTTGTACGTTCTCCGCGTAGGTTTTCTCCGGAATCTCCAGTTTTCTCCCAAGCTCTGAAGACGTACAGGTTTGTAGGCTAATTGGCTTGGAATAATTGTAAATTGTCCCTAGTGTGTGTGTGTGTGTGTAGGATAGTGTTAGTGTGCGGGGATCGCTGGTCGGCACGGACTCGCTGGGCAGAAAGGGCCTGGTTCCGCGCTGTTACTCTCAACTAAACTAAAAAAAGAAACTTTGGATTTGAACTTTAAGGGAAATACACCGCCTGCAATCCCTCCATTGAACATTATAATCTCACTAACAACTGCTTTAGAAATAAAATGGAGAGACACCTCCTTCGTGGCTGTATTCCGCCCTTACTGAACTGAATTAAGGTCTGAAGAAGGCTCTCGACGCGAAACCCATCACCCATTCTTTCTCTCCAGAGATGCTACTCATCCCGCTGAGTGGCTCCAGCTTTTTATGTCCATCTTCGGGTTTAAAGCAGCATCTGCAGTTCCTTCCTTCATAAACTGAATTAAAGTTTTCTACTTGACTCCTAAGTGCCCTCTGATTAAACCTGGAGGCAATTGGGATGAACAATAAACAGCCGCCTTGTCAGCAGTATGTACATCCTGTAAACAGCAGAAAGTTTGTGTTTTATATTTTACTTTTTCTGCTGCCTCAGTTTGTAGGCCGGCCAAGCAGCTGCAAGGATTTTTTTTTCTCCACATTCTGTCTTCACCGCCAGATTTATTTTCGGGGAATGTATCATAACAAATGTACTGTGTTCTGCCCAGTTTAAACTGAACTCCTGAAGAAACCAAACAATCTCAGTGAAGCGTGGTTACTCCGACACTATCCACGGGACTGGAGTAGCCGGAGGAGAAGCCAACGCACCAAGATGGGTGGCTGGGTAGCCGGGTGGTAGACCCGGGTTCGATCCTGACCACGGCTGCTGTCTGCACGGAGTTTGTGTGTTCTCTCTGTGACCTGCGTGGGTTTGCACTGCGTGCTTCCCTCACTCCAAAGAGGTGCAGGTTTGAGGGTTAATAGGCTTCGGTAAAATTGTCCCCAGAGTGTGGGATAGTGTTCTTGTACAGGGGGATTGCTGGTCAGTATGGACTCAGTGGGCTGAAGGGCCTATTGTTGCGTGTATCTCTAGAGTGAAAGAAAGGTGACGTTTCAGGTTGGAGCCCTGCAAGGAGGGGAGTGGGGAGGAGGGGGAGAAGGAGAAGAGTTGGAGGAGAGACAAAATACTAGGACAAATCGGGGCCTCTACAACAGGTAGGCGGGTATCTGCCAGGTCAATTGTTGACTAGGATGGGGAAAGGGGACGTGGGAGAGGGGGAGGATAGTTAGTGCAAGTTACTTAAAATTACAGAATTCAACGTTCATATCACTGGGTTGTAAGCTACATGTGACCTCACTATGGCAATGGAGGAGGCCCAGGACAGAAAAGTCAATGTGGGGAGTCAAATTATGTTGTTGGTCATTTGTTGATTATTATTACTACCATCTGGTAACTGGCACAAATTAATCTTAAGATTCTTGTGGCAGTGTATGAGAGAAGGGAGTTTTTCTGCTGGTGCTGGTATCTATGACGTAACGGTGCTGGTATCTATGGCGTGTCAGCCTGTAACTTGCTGGTCCATTATTTATGGTGCAGTTTGGAGGAAATCTACTGCAAGAGACTGTTTTCCTCTGTTAACTATCGTGTGAATAAGTTCCAAGTTTGTAATGTATGTACAGTATTCCACCTTCATAGAACACAGACCAGTACAGGAACAGGCCCTTCGGTCCACAATGTTTGTTCGGAACACGATGCCAAGCTAAACTGATTCATCCGTCTGTACATGACCCATGTCCCCCTATTCCTTGCACTTACTCATGCCTATCTAAACGCCTCTTAAAAGCCACTATCATATCTTGAGGAACCTTCATTCATTTTTGATTAATGTGGACAACAGGTGAGGTCATAGACCCATAGTGATACAGTGTGAAAACAGGCCCTTCGGCCCAACTTGCACACACCGGCCAACATGTCCCAGCCACACTAGGTCCATATCCCTCCAAACCTGTCCTATCCATGTACCTGTCTAACTGTTTTGTAAACTTTGGGATAGTCCCAGCCTCGACTACCTCCTCTGGCAGCTTGTTCCATACACCCACCACACTTTGTGTGAAAAAGTTACCCCTCAGATTCCTATTAAATCTTTTCCCGTTCACCTTGAACCTTTGTCTTTCACTATTTCATAAACAACCGATTTAAGAAAAATTTTTTCAGTTCCACAGAGGGAGCACACGTGGTGTTTTTTCTCTTTATATCCAAATCCAAAGCTGCTTAAGACTCGATTCTTAAGGCAACGTTCGCTCGTCTCCGACATTTGAAAGCACACTTTCTCCCAGTTAGTCCTTGCAATAACATTGACAGAGCTGTTAGGGAGGGGCCTATCACCTTAGGCTAACTGCCCATTTCTGTTCAAGGAGCACTTGTACATAGTGTGAAGAAAAAAAATCACCAGCTCAACAGAATTTAAAAATAATCACACTTCATTTCCAAAGCAACTGAAAACTCACCAAAATGCCGTTGCCGTTTAAATGAAGGGCGGCACAGTGATGCAGCGGTAGAGCTGCTGCCTCACAGCATCAGAGACCCAGGTTCGATCCTGACCTCAGGTGCTGTTTGTGTGGAGTTTGCACGTTCTCCCTGTGATGTGGGTTTTCTCTGGGTCATTTGGTTTCTTCCCACGTTCCAAAGATGTGCAGGTTTGTTGGTTAGTTTTTTATTAGTTTTAGAGATACAGGTCCTTCGGTCCACTCCGACCAACGATCCCCGCACATTAACACTATCCTGCACACATAACACGCTAGGGACAATTTTTACATTTACCAAGCCAATTAACCTACAAACCTGTATGTAGCGTGGGAGGAAACCGAAGATCTTGGAGAAAACCCTCGCAGGTCACGGGGAGAACGCGCAAACTCCGTACAGACAGCACCCGCGGTCGGGATCGAACCCGGGTCACCGGCGCTGCATTGGCTGTAAGGCGGCAACTCTACCGCTGCGCCACCGTGCCGTAATTGGCTTCTGTAAATTACCCCAAGTGTGTAGGATGTAAAACTGGGATAACGTAGAATTAGTATGTGAGTGATCGATGGTCGGCATGGGATCGGAGGGCCTAGTTCCACATTGTATCTCTAAACTAAACGATGATTTATGGAGTTTGTACATTCTCCCTGTGACCACGTGGGTTTTCTCTGGTGGCTCTAGTTTCCTTTCATATCCCAAAGACGTGTAGGTTAATTGGCCTCTGTAAATTGCCCCTAGTAGTGTGTAAGATGCAAAAGTGGGATAACATAGAATTAACATAATTCTATAGTCGATGGTTGGCATGGACTCAGTGGGCCAAAGGGCCTGTACCCACGCACTATCTCTAAACTAAAGTAAATACATTGACTCTTAAACCGCGTGGATTTTCTCTGGGTGTTCCGGTTTCCCCCCACACGTCAAAGACGTGAGGACTCGTAAGTCAATTGTCTTCAACAAAATTGTAAATTGTCCCTAGTGTGTAGGATAGTGCTAGTGTACGGGGTGATCTGTTAGCATGCAACAAAAACTTTTGTACTGTACCTCGTTACAGGTGAAAATAAACTAAAACTGAAACTGATCGCAGGTCGGCGCGGACTTGGTGGGCCGAAGGGCCTGTATCTCCAAAGTCTGCAGAGTCACTGGATCCGAGGGGCAGAAAACCCGACTGTTCTAACATCCCACCTGTTTCCAGTTTACGTTTTTGTTTCTCCGTCCATAAATTCTCTCGTCATTCTTTATTGAAGTTAAAAAGCTATCAAAGATAGTACTCTTTGGCAGCATTAGAAAATGCTTTCAACTAATTTGATGTTACATCTCCTTTAGGTTCTTTGCGATTTTAAAAAAAAAGTGCATTTGCTGTAAATCTTTACTTTTGATCCAAATGGCAATAATTCCTGTTTTTACAGAGTGCCGTTGTCAAGAAGAACATTTGGACAGCCGAGTCTGGTGGTAAATACCTGGTATGCCAGTACCTCACTGATAAAATCCATTTGGGTGATGGCAATAAGCCAACATCAGTTCTACCTGGACAGAAAACAGAGCAAAGTAAGTTGTTGATCGGAAAGGATTACAAGCTACATTTTGATATGCAAACTGGGACATGTATTAGATATGTAATCTTTTGCAGTCAATCTCAACTCTGTGTGTGGAGGAACTGCAGATGCTGGTTCAAACCAAAGACAGACACAAAAAGCTGGAGTAACTGGGCGGATCAGGCAGCATCTCTGGAGAAAAGGAATAGGTCTCAACTATGGGCAGCAGAGTGGCACAGTGGTAGAGATGCTGCCTTACAGCGTCAGAGACCCACCCAGTTTAGCAGAATGAAGGGGGACCTCATTGAAACAAAGAATGGTGAAAGGCCTGGATAGAGTGGATGTGGAGAGGATGTTTCCACTGGTGGGAGAGTCCAGGGCCAGAGGCCATAGAATTAAAGGACGTTTAAAATGACATTGCTTTAGAAAGGAGATGCGGAGGAATTCCTTTAGTCAGAGGGTGGTGATTCTGTGGAATTCATTGCCACAGACGGCTGTGGAGGCCAAGTCAGTGGTTATTTCTAAGATGGAAATTGACAGATTCAGGATTGGTAAGGGTGTCGGGTTATGGGGAGTAGGCAGGAGAATGGCATTGAGAGGGAGAAAAGGATCAGCCATGATTGAATGGCGGAATAAACACGATGTGCCGAATGGCATAATTCTGCTCCTAGAACTTCTGAACATGACTGATGATGCTGTTAATATGGAGTTTGTACGTTCTTCCTGTGACCGTCTGGGTTTTCTCCAGGTGCTCCGGTTTCCTCCCACATTCCAAAGGCATGCACGTTTGCAGGTCAATTGCCCTCTGTACGTTGCCACTAGCATGTAGGATAGAACGAGTGTACGGGTGATCGCTGGTCGGCACAGACTCGGTGGGCCGAAGGGCCTGTTTCCATGCTGTATCTCTCAACTAAACTGTGATCCTTCTGTAGCATTTTTGAAATTAATTTCTTTCCATTTCTGTAGGCAAAGATTCCATCAGCAAGAAGTCTCAGCGATATTGCAATGGACTTGACTGACACTGGAATGCCCAAAGCTTCTAAACAGACAAACGAGGAGAGAAAAAATCCAATTATAACAGCTAGTAATGGCAGCCTAATTTCCTCAGGTAAGCTCTTTACTGTGCATGTTTTCAACATCCCATCAAAAGTGTTTCAACGTTAAAGAAGGATAGTCACTAACTATCTTCTAGCAATGCTTACTCACACGTCCAAGTTTTCAACAGTTAATCGTTCAGTATTATATTTATTGGATGGATAACAGTTTCAGAGTTTAATTTTCTTTGGAGACACAAGAGATGCTGCCAGATACTGGCAGCTAGAGCAACAAACCTCTGCTGGAGAAGGCTTAGCATCGGTGGAGGGAACGATTTAGTGCAGTTTAGTTTGTTGTCACGTGTGCCGAGGTACAGCGAAAAGCTTTTGTTGCGTGCTAACCAGTCATCGGAAAGACAACACGTGATTACGATTGAGCCATTTACAGTGCATAGATACATGATAAGGGAATAATGTTTGGTGTAAGGTAATGCCAGCAAAGTCAGATCAAAGATAGTCCGAGGGTCACCAATGAGTTAGATTGTAGTTCAGAACTGCTCTTTGGTTGTGGTAAGATTATTCAGTTGCCTGATAAAGGGCCTGTCCCACTGTACGAGGTAATTCAAGAGCTCTCCCGAGTTAAAAAAAAAAATCTGACTCGTGGTAAGTACGTTGCGGGTACGTCGGAGCTCGGGGACGTCTCTTAGCGGCTCGTAACACTAACGGCAGGTACTCGGGAAACGCGGTAAGCTCGTGAAGATTTTTCAACATGTTGAAAAATGTCCACGAGAGCCCCGAGTACCTACGAGCAGCTATTACCGTAACTCTCCGAGTTCGAATCAGGAGAAACTCGGGAGAACTCTTGAATTAGCTCGTACAGTGGGACAGCCCCATAACAGCTTATCTCCTTCGCCTATCTCCTTCGCTCCTTAGATGCTGCTGCACCCGCTGAGTTTCTCCAGCCTTTTGTGTACCCACAGCTTGAAAGAAACTGTCCCTGAATCTGGAGGTGTGCGTTTTCACACTTTTTTTTGCCTGATGATAGAGAGGAGAGTGGTCGGTGTTTCAAGTCAAGACTCCACCTAGTTTGCAAGGATATTAGATATTGGGTGTCTGAAGACCCATACCAAACGGAAATTTTATTTTCATTGTGCTCAATGATTACATGCAGTTCCGCTCACCCCATTACAGGAAGGATGTGGAGGCGTTGGTGGAGAGGGTGCAAATGAGTGTTCTCCAGCTTTTTGTGTATCCCTCGATTCTCCAGCATCTGCAGTTTCTTCGTTAACACTTTACTAGAAGGTTGTCTGGGTATTAGCCAGAAGGAGAGGTTGCACAAACTTGTTTTTTAAGGAATGTCGGAGGCTAAGGGAAGGTCTGATGGAAGTATATAAAATGATGAGAGGCGTAGACAGGCAGAATCATTTTCCCACGGTGTAAATGTCTAGGACTACAGGGCAGAGCTTTAAGATGAGAGGAGCAAAGTTTAAAGGGGATGTGCAGGGCAAATATTTTATACAGAGTGGTAGGTGCCTGATACATGCTGCCAGGGGGGGGGGGGGGTGGTGGCAGGTACAATAGTGGCATTTAAAAGACTTGTAGATAGGTTCGTGGATGGACAAGTACTGGAGGGATATGGAACACATGCAGGCAGAGGGGATGAGTGTAACTAATCATGTGCAGCATAAACATTGTGGGCCGAAGGGCCTGTGCCTGTACTGTACGGTTTAATGTTCCAATGCATACCTGTAAACTTGGTTTATCGCATTGGGGTTCTGCTGGCTGCAATAATTCTGAAATCTTGGCCTTTTTTTTTTTGCAACGAGTACCTACAAAGTAAATCTTTTACAGGATTAGGAAGTTGTATGAGCCGAACATGTACTTTGGGAAGGGGTTAAAGTCATTGAAGTTTTAACTTATTACATGTGGGTGTAAATTCTGTCTTTGCTCTTCCACATACTGCCACATTAATATCGCACATAATGTTAGAGTGCTATATTTATATAGATTTTATACAATTATGTAGCCAAAATGCCCCATTGGAACAAAATGCACATAATCGGGTTTTAAAGGATTCAGCAATATTAAGACCAGGTTGTTGTGTCCAGTGAGTCTGTGTTGGGGTCAGCTGAAACTATTACCTTTTGCATCGAAGCCCTTACAGATGCTCAATCATCTGTGAAAAATCAATAGCTGGAGACCACTTCAGACGATAATGCACTGTATTGATTTCAAGTTCCAGTTAATGGATTTGTTAGAACACATGAGACTGCAACACTCTATATCCAAACTCATTCTATTTTTGGTTTTAATATACAATTAATTTAAGCATTACAGAGAGAGAGATATACTACAGAATGTGTATATACATATATAGTGCAATAATATAATCATCTTCTCATTCTGAAAATATGTAGAATTGGAATATTAAAAAAAATATATGTATTCAAATTCTTTCTGACACAATTCTGAAATGGTTTTTAAAATATATGTATTCTTTAAATGATTTACAATATATGTTTTCTTGAAAGGGATTAATAATAACAGCTCTCTTGCCAAATCCTGCATTCTGTTTCTACTGTTCAAACAGAGATGTGTACAGGTCCTGAGGAGAGCGTGTCTGTTACCACAGCGGTCCTGTATTGTAACTGTTCTGAAACCTGTACATAGTGACCTTTATTGCGTGCGATAATCTTCACATTTTCCTTCACGTAAACTGGATGTCAGTGATAAGCAATGGCGTGTGTCCATGCAGGTTCTCAGGATTCTGAAGTGAGTGATGAACTGAAAAAAGAAAAACGAATTGCATTGAAACTGCATCAAAGTGCGTTGGAAGATGCCCTCAACCAAAGGACGGAGGAGTTAAAGAAAATCTGTTTGCGAGAAGCAGTAAGTATAACCTTGCAAACACAAGTTCAATGTTTTCTGCACTCTGCTGCTTTAAATAGCCCTCATGGCCGCAAATGTTCAATCATTTCTTTGTGTTTCTTGTGTGACTGTAATTTGTGTCAGCTGTGGCTCAGTTGGTAGTATTTCTCCTCTGAGTCAGAAGGTTGCATGTTCAACTCCCATTCCAGGAACTTGAGCATAAAACCGATGTCGACAAGCTCGTACGGGACTGAGGGGGCGAATAATTGAGCAGGTTGAACCTGAATTGTTCAGAGTCCAGACAATAGAAATGATCATTTTGAAGCACAAATTCTGCCGGGGGGTGGGGGGGGGGGGGGGGGGGGAGATTGGCAGCTGAGAAGAGAATGGTTGGGGCAACGGGCAGGGAAGTGGAAATTAGGGCTGAAGGGTTTATCATCCAAGATTTCCTTAAACAGCTCAAGACCAGTGGCGGTGCAGCGGGCGAGTTGCTGCCTTACAGCGCCATAGGCCCGGGTGCGATCCTGACTACAGTTGCTGTCTGTATGGTGTTTGCACGTTCTCCCTGTGACCACGTGGGTTTCTTCCCACATCCCAAAGTCGTGTGGATTTGTAGATTAATTGACCTTTGTAGACTGCCCTGAGTGTGTAGCGAGTGGATGAAACAGTGACTGGGAACTGGTGTGAATGGGTGAGCGATGGTTGGCGTGGCACGGTGGGCTGAAGGGCCTGTTTCTGTACCGTATATCTCGAAACAAAATTAGTGGAGGCATTCAAATATAGACACAAAAGGCTAGAGTAACTCAGCAGGAAAGTCAGAAAAGGAATGGGTGACGTTTCGGTGTTGAGGCCCTTCTTCAGACTGAGAGTCAGGGGAGAAGGAAACTAGAGGTTTGGAAAGGTTGAGTGGCACCAAAGTCGGGGGCAAGGTGGACCCCACAATGGTCCATTGTTGCCTGTGGAAGAGGTGACAATGAAGGGGTAACGAACAGTGAAACTACCAGAAGGTCTCGGGCGGAGGAGGATCAGAGAGAATTGCGGCTGAAGGGTTCATCATCCAAGAGAGGGTATGCACGGGGTTATTTGAAATGCAAGGAAACGCCCCGTTGCTGTGACATTGTGTGCAGATTGCCCGCTTCAAATCCCAAGTTTTGGATTTCCGCAATGCTCTGAAATTGTGGAAAAACTCTGTATAAATTGGATTTTTTTTTTTTTAATTTGCTGTTGACTAGAATCTATTGTACTTTCCATTTTAGGAGTTAACTGGAAAACTACCAAAAGAGTACCCGCAAACCCTGGGTGAAGATCTTCCACGTGTGAGGCGACGGGTGGGAACGGCTTTCAAACTGGAGGACTCCCTACTGCAAAGTGAAGAGGCAAGTATCCAGGAGATCAATGATCAGAAACAACCAAGCAAACTTTGCTTTACAAAGGTCATAGACGCCTTAAAGTCCTATCCGAGCCATGAAGCATTAGTGCTGGGTAGTTCTGAAGAAGGCAGTGTATGTTTGGGATAGAAGGACGCAAAGGGATTGAGTAACTCAGAGGGTCAGGCAGCATCTGTGGAGAACAAGGATAGGTGATGTTTTGCGTTGAGTTACTCCAACACTTTGTTCCCCTTTTGTTATTAATTGAGTATTTTTCCTAATAATCTGCCAAATCACCAAATGCAAGGCACGACATGCGTACCGGCACCCTGTGGCCACTCAAAAAAGCAGTGAAAAAACCAATGCCAATTTCTCAAAAAGGGGTAGCAAAGTGCTGGAGTAACTCGGCGGGTCAGATAGCATCTCCGGAGAACGTGGATTGCTAACATTGCAGGTCAAGACCCTTTTCCAGACAATGAAGGAAAGTGAGGAACGGCCTCGACCCGAAACATCACCTATCCATGTGCTCCAGAGATGCTGCCGCTGAGTTACTCCAGCACTTTTTTAGTTTAGTTTAGTTTTGAGAGATGCAGCGCGGAAACAGGCCCTTCGGCCCACCAGGGTCTCCGCGCCGACCAGCGATCCCCGCACATTAACACTATCCACCACCCACCAGGTTGTACCATTTACCAAGCCAATTAAGCTAGTGCGGGAGGAAACCGAAGACCTCGGAGAAAACCCACGCAGGTCACGGGGAGAATGTTAAAACTCCGTACAGACAGCACCCGTAGTCGGGATCGAACCTGGGTCTCCAGCGCTGCATTCACTGTAAGGCAGCAACTCTACCGCTGCGCTACCGTGACTGCCCACTTTTTATCCTTTAGTGTCAACCAGCATTAGCAGATCCTTATTTCTATGTCTTCAAAGTCTCTCGACCCCAGCTTACACCAAATGGCATTCTTTATCCATGAGGCCGCACACACTACGTTCTTGCTAAAAGATTGGCCTGCCCTAAGCTCCCTCTTCCAGCAAGTTCAATGGATTAAACAATCCAGGGTGAGAATATCAGCTGACTTTTGATTCCCCTGCATTCCCATACAAAGACTCTCCCAAGCACAGATTCCACTGAACTCATTCTCTGCCAACTTCACATTTATCATTGATTAATTGAAAGATACCGCCTGGAAACAGGCTCATGTGGCTGTGCCGACCATCGATCACCCATTCGCACGAGTTCTGTGTTACCCTGTGGGGATCTTATAGAAACATAGAAAATTCTTAAGGATTGGACAGGCTAGATGCAGGAAAAATATTCCCGATTTTGGGGTAGTCCAGAACCAGGGTTCACAGTTTAAGAATAAGGGTTAGGCCATTTAGGACTGAGATGAGGAAAAACATATTCACCCAGAGAGTTGTGAATCTGTGGAATTCTCTGCCACAGAAGGCAGTGGAGGCCAATTCACTGGATGTTTTCAAGGGAGAGTTAGATATAGCTCTTAGGGCTAACGGAATCAAGGGATATGGGGAAAAAGCAGGAACGGGGTACTGATTTTGGATGATCAGCTGGCTTGAAGGGCCGAATGGCTTGCTCCTGCACCTATTTTCTGTTTCTATCCCACTGTCATCTAACTCCCGACATACAAGAGGCAATTTACAGAGGCCGATTAACCTACAAACCCGCACATCTTAATGATCATTACCTAAATAAATGTAGTGTTTTTGTTGAGCCAAGGCTGGAGTTAATTTTTCACCATGCATACCGGCAGATGATTATGATCAGGAAAGAATGTCCGTGTTGCAACTACACTGGCCCTTTGTTAAAGGTGTGGGAATTCATCTTGTGAAACTACCTTGAAGCATCAGAAAGAAATAATATTATTTTAATTGGATGATTCAGCAAGGTTTACATTTATTGCAAATCCATAATTGCTCGTTAGAAGATTTACTCAAAAGACTGTCGTGCAATAGTTTTCTGTGTGATTTTGTTTTGTTTTTTTTTGTTAAATATTTTTATTATAGAAACATATTAATGAGAATTACAATGTTTTACATAAATGAAAATACATCATTATATACTTTCATGATATTAATAATATTGATATTATTATTAATATTAAAATTTAAGACTATATGCTTCTATACGCTTTTCTAATTTTTTTTTTATAAAGTAGGAAAAGATAGAGATAAATAGTATAGAAAATATGAAAACGAATGGAGTGTTAATCATTAATCCGTCATTGGAGATATAGGCATGATTTATTCTATATGCTTCTTCATCCATTCTAATATTCAGGCCTCAGTCAAGCCCTCGTACCGAGCCGTTATGGTTTTTTTTAATGTCAGATTAAAGATGGGCCAAGCGCGGGGCAGGTGGGTCTAGTGTAGATGGGGCATCTATGGTCGGGATGGGCAGCTTGGGCTGAAGGGCCTGCGTCTGTGCCGTTTGGCTATCTAGTTCAATAAACAAAATTTAAAAAATGGGTTTCTAGACACCCATACTAAATATAGGTGTCTAGAAACCCATTTTTCAGTTTATTTCTGTAGCAAAGGTACAGTGAAAAGCTTTCGTTGCGTGCTAACCAGCCAGCGGGAAGACAATACATGATTACAATCGAGCCGTGTACAGTTTATTGATACATGATAAAGGAATAACGTTTAGTGCAAGGTAAAGTCTGATCAAAGATGGTCCGAGGGTCACCAATGAGGTAGATAGTAGTTCAGGACTGCTCTCCAGATGTGTTAGGATGGTTCAGTTGCCTGACAACAGCCGGGAAGAAACGGTCCCTGGTCAATAACGCTGAAGGTACTGTGTGCTGGGAATATCACACTTCAGACTACCTCCAATGTTATGCCCCAATAACTTAAAAGCATCTTAATTTCTGAGGTGCAGTGTGTTCCCGCATCCACACAAAGCATTCAGTTCCGGCAACCAAGTAAGAATCTGTGGGCAATAATAACTAAAGATTTCTACTGTTTCTTTCCACCGCGTTGCATTTTAGGATCCGCACTTACAAAACCTGGAAAGCAAATTTGTCATTCAGCAGAAAATAGTGGAAGCTGCGAGGAAACTGGCCAACGATCCCGAAATAGGCAAGAACGTTAAAAGGAAGAGGAAGCAAGACTACATTGAGGCTCTCAAGAAGCTGCAGGATATCGAGAATGCAAGTAATGCGTACAGAATAAAGAGTGGGAGGAAACCAGTTCCAAGAGCCTCCCTCATACTTCCTGGTAAGAATCTAATTACTCCTCTAATCGCACTTGAAATCATCATAAGATCATGTTCATAAATGATAGGAGCGGAATTAGGTCATTCGGCTTGTCATCTGCCATTCAATCGTGGCTGATCTATCTCTCCCTCCTAACCCCATTCTCCTGCCTTCTCCCCATATCCTCTAACACCCGTACTAATCAAGAATCTAGCTATCTCTGACTTGGCCTCCACAGACGTCTGTTGCAATGAATTCCACAGATTCACCACCCTCTGACTAACGACATCCCTCCTCACCTCCTTCCTAAAATTCTGAGGCTATGACCTCTTGTCCTACACTCTCCCTCTAGTGGAAACACCCTCTCCACATCCACTCTATCCAAGCCTCTTACTATTCTGTACATTTCAATGAGGTCCCCCCTCATTCTTCTAAACTTCAGCGACCACAGGCCCAGTGCCTTCATACGTGAACCTACTCATTCCTGGGATAATTCTTGTAAACCTCTTCTGGACCTTCTCCAGAGCCGGCATATCCTTCCTCAGATATGGTGACCAAAATTGCTCACAATAATCCAAATACGGCCTGGCCAGGGCCTCAGCATTACATCCCTGTTTTTGTATATAAACCCTCTTGAAATAAAAGCTAGCATTGCGTTTGCTTTCTTAACTACATCTTGCCTTCAACTTACCGATTAACTTTTTGGGAATCCTGCATCAGCATTCCCTAAGGTCACTTTGCACCTCCGATTTCTGGATTATCTCCCTATTTAAACAATTGTATTTATATTTATGGATATAAATTGGGCAAATGGGTCATCTTGGTCAGCATGGATAAGTTGGACTGTTTCTGTGCTGTATGGCTGTGTGACTCTATGACTCTAACTCAACTTTGCAGAAAAACTTTTCTCACCATTCGTAATGTTTTGCACTGACATGATTTCCAGTAAATGATGTTGCCAGTGATCATTTTGTCGACACTTTTGCGTTCATGATTTGCCCACTGTGAAACCTTTCACTTTTTCCCCCCTGTATAGATGAGATCATACCCTCGGAAACCAGTTCTTTATCGGACACTAACACAGCGGACGATGGTAAGAACTCGAGTTAGAATGCTATACGTATTAACGGTGCCTGCATGTGCATTTTAACGTTAGGGATTACAGTCGTGGCAAGGCCAGCAGCATATTCAAGGACGAGTCACACCCCGACCGCTCCCTCTTCTCCCTTCCCCCATCAGGCAAGATGTATGGAAGTGTGAAAACGCACAACTCCACATTCAGAGACAGTTACTTCCCAGCTGTTATCAGGCAACTAAACCATCCTTCCAACAGTTGTGATCCACTATCCACCTCATTGGAGACCCTCGGACTATCTTTGATTGGACTTTACTGGACTTTATCTTGCACTAAACGTTAGTCCCTTTATCGTGTATCTGTACATTGTGGACGGCTGGGTTGTAATCTTGCATTGTTTGTGTGTCTGTATCACCTTGGCTTTGCACCATGTGAATTTCAGACAGCTCTCCCCACGATGTGTGTGTGTGTGTGTGTGTGTGTGTTCCACTCTGACAGTCGCCGGCAGTCCGCTGAAAAATCGCCTAAGTGGGACAGGCCTATAACCCTTGGTGTTCATCTTTTCAGGGCCTGTCCCACTTGCCGATTTTTTTTTTCCGGCGACTGCTGACGTCATCGTCTGATGTATCAGGGTCGCCGAAAGATTTTGAACATTTCAACAAAAAAAATTGTTGCAACACTTGAGGAAACGCCGCCCGCCGAAACGTCATCACGCCCCGACTTTTTCGGTGACCCGATACGTCAGTCAATGATGCCAACAGTAGCCGAAAAAAATCACCAAGTGGGACAGGCCCTTTCGTCCCGTTGGGCATTTTGTTAGTCCTCTTGTCAAGTGAGAAGAGGTGGCTGTCTAACCATGTTCTGATCAAAGTAATTTCGCTTGGACACACCCAGTCTCAGTGCACACTATAAGGAGACGCAGCCAGTGTAAGTGTGTGCGACAGTAGCCAGATAATAGAAGTATAGTAGTATAGTATTTGAGCCCTAAAGTTGATCCAAGATTAAAAGGGGTGGCGCAACTGTAAAGTTGCTGCCTTACAATGCCAGAAACCCGGGTTCGATCCTGACTACAGGCACTGTCTGTATGGAGTTTGCGCTTTCACCCTGTGACTGAGTGGGATTTCTCCGGGCGCCCTGGTTTCCTCCCACATTCCATAGGCAAGTTTGTAGGTTAATTGGCTTCTGTAAATTGTCCCTAGTGTGTGGGACTGAACGAGTATACAAGTGATGGTTGGTGGGCTGAAGGGCCTGTTTCCACACTGTATCTCTAAACAAAACAACCTGTTGCAGCAACAATTCTCACAACGTATTTTACGATCTAAATGTGAACCATGAGGTGAAATTGAAATCGTGTGCATTGAGGTATTTGCAGGTGAACTGAAAGGCGTACTGAGCTGCTTACACTTTCTAACGCTCCCCTTGTTTGTTATGGCAGATGATGTGCGTGGTGTGCAAAGAAAGCGATCCTTTTCCAGCCAGCAACCACCGAGGCCACTTCCACCACAGTCTCTCGAGCTCAAACAGAGTCGGCAAAGGAGGAGTTCTGCAAGTGAACAGCTACACGATAAAGGACATCTAGTCCATCCCAGGTAGAGCATTTCCTGATTCACTAGGATCTGTGTATCTGTGACTATTTGTATTCTAGACGAGAACTATTTTGTTTGCTTCTTCAAGGTTGGCTGCGCAACATATGTGTTTTTATTGTCAACTCCTTTAACAAATTATCTGAAGCATCTTCAAGCTGGAGAGGGTGCAGAGATGCATTCCTTTCCTTTGGCTTAAACACATAAATTCCCTGCTTTGTGTCGGAAGGAACTGCAGATGCTGGTGCCCTGTCTTTGTCGTTGAGTGAACCTACCCTTTCCCTACCTGCCCTCTTGCTCTTAATATTGGTATAAAATGCCCTGGGATTTATTTATCCTACTTGCTGAGAAAAATTCTTATCCTCTCTGAGCCCCTCTAATTTCTTGTTTTAAGTGATTCTCCTGCTTGGTTGGACCTTGCCTAATTTCAGCTAAATAAACCTTGTATATGTTTCCTTTTACTTTTTGACTAAACTTGCAATCTCACATGTCGCCTATGGTTCTCCAACCTCCCCTTCCTTATCCTTCATCCTCACAGAAACATGCTAGTCTTGAAATCTAATCGACAGCCTCTAAAATGTCAAACAATGACTGCAGTCTCTTGCTCATTTGTCTGCCACCAAAATGCCTTGGCTTAGAGCTATGGTGTAATATACAACATGGAAACAGGCCCTTTGGCCCAGCTTGCCCACACCAACCAGCATGTCCCATCTACACTAGTCCCACCTGCCTGCATTTGGGGACAGGTGTAATCTAAACCTATCCTATCCACAAACTTGTCTAAATGTTTCTTAAATGTTACGATAGTACCTACCTCAACTACCCTCTCCGGCAGCTCGTTCCATACACGTACCACCGTTTGTGAGAGAAAAGGTCCCTAATAAATCTTTACTCCCTCACCTTAAACCTATGTCCTTTGGTTGTTGATTCCCCTACTCTGGACAAGAAACTCTGTGCGTCTACTTGATCTATTCCTCATATGATATTTTGCACCTCTCTACAAGATCACCCCTCATCCTCCTGCGCTCCAAAGCTTGCTCAACCCCTCTCTTTAACTCAGCCCCTTGAGTCCTGACAACATCCTCTCTCTTCTCTGCATTCTGCAGTTTTCCCATACAACCTTTGGATGGCAGTCCCTAAACTCTGTTGCATTAACATTAACATTGATTTGTTTGAAAAAGATTTTGGCAGAAACTTTTATTATTACGTGTTTTTTTTAAATAAGTCTCTGGCTGAGATATTGTTGAGCACTATCGACTCACCACATTTAAGTTTGCGTTAATTTTGTTTTATGTTTATCAGGAATCTTTCAGATTATTTATAAAGATGTGATCAAAGAAAGCAAGGGTTGCCTTTGAGAAAAGTACCAACATTTTCCAAATGGAATAGAAAACTAAAAAGATCTTAAAAGTAAATAGGCAAGGCTGAGAATTCTTAATCGTGTTCTATTCTGAAGAAGGGTCCTGACCTGAAACGTCACCCATCCTTTTTCTTCAGAGAAGCTGCCTGACCCGCTGAGTTACTCCAGCACTTTGTGTTTATCTTGAGTTCTATACCAGTGTGCTGGGAGAAAAATCGCTTTATCGTGGTTTCCCAGACTCAAAACAAAATTGGTCTCCAATTATCAGTTCACTTTACAATTAATACATCAATTTGGAAAACTTAAATCTTATAAATGTCTATGCTGGCATGAGTCAATCAGCCAGTGTATGTTTTCAACCCTCAATCTAAACTAAACCAGCAGAATTATTTAGTTAATATGCATGTGACATCATATTTTCCACTCGGCTCTATCCTGGAAGATCCTGAGAGTATGCCACTCAATATGATTCAGACTTCTCCACAGTTTTTGATGCACGCGTCATTATTGCATAACGTTCTACATAACATTCAATGACAGGTAAAAGCACGCGCACAGAAACGCAAGCACGTGTCTCATCCCTTTGGCCTCTGGCACATCAACACTTGCACAATTATGTGGTGACCAACTGGTTGAAACTGTAACTCTTCTCCGAAAGAGACGGGATGCTTTGGCAGCAGATAGGTCACGATGAAAGAAAGTTACAGACACATTCAAGAAAACAAAACAACGTGTGTGGTGTGCTTTTAAAGTGGCGCAAATTTGGCAATCTGATCTAGGAAATTAAATGGCACAAAATTATTTGAAGAATGTCCCTATCCATACCTTCCAGAGATGCTTACTGAACCCATTGAGTTACTCCAGCACTTTGTCCTTTTTTGGGGGGGGAACCAGCATCTGCAGTTCCTTGTGTCTACAAATTTGTCTTTGTTACCCCTGGCATCTTGTAGTCTAAATTGTAGTAAATATAACCTCATTTACTATATCAAGTTCAACTAAATTAAGTTTAATTATAATTCAACTAAATTTGCTATTTGTTATCCCTTCTCTGCACCTTAAAAACAAAAGGTGTGTTATAGTCGCTTGTCGTAGTCTGTTTGATGCCATTCTTTTGCACTTTGCGATGTTTTCGAAAAACATCAAAGATGTTATATAAATCCAAGCTGCCAGTCCATTTTGTTATCGAAGCCAGAAACTGCAGATGCTGGTTTACCGAGGAACAACACAGAATGCTGGAGTAATTCAATGGGTCAGGCAGCATCTCTGGAGAACATAGATAGGTGACACTTTGGGTCATGACCCTTCTTCAGACTCGATTTTTTAATAGTTTGACTCTGGAGATTTATGCTCTGATGTTTGAACTGTTTTAGTTAGAGCATCATGTAAGCCAAGTCATGTTGCTTAATCATTGCCAGACCTGGGGATTTATATTTTGTTCCTCTGATGCAACATGTGGCGCTTATTAACTAATAAATCCTTACACCGAGATATCAACTTGCAAGACTGCAATCTCTAGATAAGGCAGCAATTGCACTGATCAAATCGAAAACCTTGAGCATTAAAAAAAAAAAATATGGGAATCATTTACAAACTGGCTTGGATGTTCGATTTATCATGGCACAGTTTGCACTGGTGCTTAATTCTTCATGTTGTTTGCAGGCATACAAATTTTGACAAAGCCTACGGTAATAGCTCACTTGATAAAAGATCCCTCTTACTCTTAAAGTACTGTATTTCCATTAACAGACATGTTTATTGCTAAGATGTTTGTGTATTTTGTATAATGAACAGAAAAGTGAAATGTGTAGTGTACAGTAGCTTGGCATTGTTCAGTTGCAATCTGGAGAAATTCTGTGTGGCACGATGGCAAAGTGGTAGAGTTGCCTCGCACGACAGCGACCCGAGTTCGATCCTGACACCTCGCGCTGTCTGAACAGAGTTTGTACGTTCTCCCTGTGACCACGTGGGTGCTCCGGTTTCCTTCCACGCTCCAAAGATGTGTAGGTTAATTGGCTTCAGTACAATTAAAATTGTAAATTATCCCTAGTGTGCAGGTATAGCGTGAGCATGTGGGGGTGATCAGTGGTCGGTAAATAATCGGTGGGCCGAAGGGCCTGTTTCCGCGCTGCATCTCTGAGGTCCAAACTCCGAGCCCAAAATATGATCTTGTGATTGCAGATAAGATTCTTTAAAATTGTCACATTCATTTTAACATGACCAATTTTCAAATGGACTTGTTTTGCAGATTCAACAATGACGGTTGCTACTTGCAGGATATTCTGCACGGGCACAGGGAACTGAGCTCCACACACAGCAGCCCTTATAGATCCCAGGGTAGACAATGCCTCGGAGGGAGAAGTATGCCAGCTACGCCAGTACTGACTCGCAATGCTTACAGCAGCAGCCAGTTACGGTATGTCTTTTAAAGGGATTGAATGTTTCTGAAAACGAGACTCCTTAACTTAAATGTACAAGAGTAAGGCAGCTCAAAATTGAAACTGCATTTGATTGTGTCAAGTGTAGAAGGCTGTGCAATTAATATTTTGTGCGTGGGCCACCAGTAGACATTTGCAATTTGATACAATGGTTGTGTTATCAAATTTTAAGTCACAGAGCTTTGGATTTATGGGGTGGCGTCAACAGATACAAAAGTGACTGACGGACAGCTTGTGGGCGGCACGGTGGCGCAGGGGTAGAGTTGCTGCCCGTTACAGCGCCAGAGACCCTGGATCGATCCTGACGACGGGTGTTGTCTGTATGGAGGTTGTTCGTTCTCCCCGTGACTGCGTGGTTTTTCTCTGGGTGCTCCAAACATCACCCATTCCTTCTCTCCAGAGTCGCTGCCTGTCCCGCTGAGTTACTCCAGCTTTTTGTGTCTAGCTTTGGTTTAAACCAGCATCTGCAGTTCCTTCCTGCACGGGTCCATGCTGACCGTCAATCATTAGTTCGCACTAGTTCTATGTTCTCCTTGTTGGTGCGGGACTGTTCAGTAAATGTTTGTAACTTTGTCGCTGCCAGGAATGTGGCGACTCTTGTGTACTGCCTGGGGTCTGTGCATGATTTTACCGGCTTGTCTGCAGTAACAAAGCATTTCACTGTACTTGGATACATGTGACAATAAACTATCATTGAATCTTACCTATCCACTCCCTACACACTGGGGGCAATTTACAGAGGCCAATTCAGCCAGAAACCCGCACGTCTTTGGGGTGTGGGAGGAAACCGGAGCACCATGGGGGGGGGGGGGGGGGGGGGGGGGGGGGGAAACACACGCGGCCACAGGGAGAACTTGCAAACTCCACACGGAGAGCACCCGAGGTCAGGCTCGAACTTGGGAGTGTGGCGCTGTGAGGCAGCAGTTCTACCAGCTACATCTCAAAATTCCTATTCCTATTACTGCCATGCTAACAGTATGTTTAAATACAGTTTAGAATCCGGCCTAAAGAAATATCATGAATGTCAAACAGTGACCATTCAAAATGTAGGTATTTATAGATTTTTCACCTTAAGTAATATCACGGATGTAACAATGATCATTCAGAAATCAGATATTTATAGATTTTTCACCTCTGCCAGATGCTTCATATTTCCTTATGACAAAGGATAACCTTTCAACTCAGTCTATGCTGACCTTTAATGCGTCGTCCCATTTCCCCATTGATTTTCTAAGTAATCTAACACCACCCTAGTTTGTACGTTCTCCCCGTGACCTGCGTGCGTTTTCTCCGAGATCTTCGGTTTCCTCCCACACTCCAAAGAAGTGCAGGTTTGTAGGTTAATTGGCTTCTGTAAATTGCAATTTTTTCCTTGTGTAGGTTGGTGCTCACATACAGGGTAATTACTGGTCAGCGCGGACTCAGTGGGCCGAAGGGCCTGTTTCTACGCTGTATCTCTAAAGTCTAAAGAAAGGAGAATGGTGGTGAACAGTAGTCAATTGGTCTGCCCAAGATTTACAAAGTACTGCTGCTCCTTTCGATTTATAAGTGACTTGTGTTTTGAAAAGTGGGCATTACCTCACTTTTTGTAGATAGCAGATATCTCACAAATGTAATAAAAAGTGATTGGCGGATTGGGTTGGGGAAGTGCTTGATGAAATTTCTCATCCGAGCAAGTGTGAAGGCCTAGATCTTGGCAGGAACATTGCAGGTTGATAATGTAAATTAATTAGTACAGTTTTAAAAGGGACGTAAGCATTGAATTACTAATGAGTATGCATGCATAATCTTTGAAGATCACAGGACTTTGGGTGCTCCGGTTTCCTCCCACACAACAAAGACGTGCAGGTTTGTAGGTTGACACAAAATGCTGGAGTAACTCAGCGGGTGAGGCAGCATCTATGGAAAGAAGGATTGAGTGATGTTTCAGGTTGAGACCCTTCAGTCTGAAGAAGGGTCTCGACCCGAAACATCGCCCATTCCTTCTCTCCTTAGATGCTGCCTCACCGCTGAGTTACTCCAGCATTTTGTGCCTGCCTTCGATTTTACCAGCATCTGCAGTTCTTTCTTAGACAGGTTAATTGGCTTCTGTAAATTGTCCCTAGTGTGTAGGATAGAACTAGTGTACAGGTGATCGCTGGTCATCGCGGACCCGGTGGGCCGAAGGGCCTGTTTCCACGTTGTATCACTAAACTCAACTAAATCTTTAAACTAAAGACGAGTTGAGAAAGAAGATTGACACACAAAGCTGGAGTAACTCAGCGGGGCAGGCAGCATTGCTGGAGAGAAGGATTGGGTGCCGTTTTGGGTGGAGACCCTTCTCCAGACTGGTGAGCTGAGAAAGCTGTTTAAATAGGCATCTGAGATCCGTGGATGCATCGGAAACATTTGAGTACAGAAACAAGGAGGGAACGTTGAACCATGACTGAACAATGGTGAGCCACAGCTGGGGAGACTTTAGGAAGGATGTCTATCCCGGGTGGAGTGCGGAGGAAATGTATTTGGACGATGAAAGAAAGAGGAACTGGTATTTATAAATGCTTTTCACAACATTTACATCTCCTAAGGTTGCTTATAGCCAATGAGTAACATGTGAGTGCAATTGTATGGTAATGACAAACAGTCGCAGTGAATTTCCACACAAACAACAGTGTGAATTTGACCAGGTAGTTTTGAAAGGAATTTCTTCAGTCAGAGGGTAGTGAATCTGGGGAATTCAATGCCTCAAACATAGAAACATAGAAATGAGAAAATAGGTGCAGGAGTAGGCCATTCGGCCCTTCGAGCCTGCACCGCCATTCAATATGATCATGGCTGATCATCCAACTCAGTATCCTGTACCTGCCTTCTCTCCATACCCCCTGATCCCTTTAGCCACAAGGGCCACATCTCACTCCCTCTTAAATATAGCCAATGAACTGGTCTCAACTACCTTCTGTGGCAGAGAATGCCACAGATTCACCACTCTGTGTGAAAAATGATTTTCTCATCTCGGTTCTAAAAGACTTCCCCCTTATCCTTAAAAGACTTCCTCCTTATCCTTAAAAGACTTCCCCCTTATCCTTAACCACCCAACACAGACTTAAATACCCAACACAGACGGCTTTGTTGGGTATTTTTAAGGTGGTAATTCTTGATTAGGAAGGATGTCATAGGTTATGGGGAGTAGGCAGGAGAATGGGGTTGAGAGGGAAAGATAGATCAGCCGTGATTGCCGAATGGCCTAATTATTAACATGGACTTAGGCCTTTAACTTCCCTTTAATACCTCTGCCTTGATCTTACACCAAGATGTAACTGTGGTATCAATGGGGTGGATTGTCTTTATCTGGTCACAACCTATTTATGATACTAATTGACGTGTAAGTGGGAATAGTGAGATAAATTGTCTTTTTGGCAAACTAGCATCTGCAGATCCCTGTGCCCAGTTGTTTGACCTGTTCTACTGGATCTGATTGCAAATTATCATGCCATTTCGGTACAATAAGATAGAACTTTTTTATCCCAGGAGGGAAATTGACCTGCCAACAGTGATAAACCATAAAATACATGAAACATGAAATTCAAGTGATGAGCGGAAAGTATTGGGGATGTGCAAAGATTGGGGAGGGGGGAGGGGAGTCTATCCAACGACCGAAGGGGTAGGAGTTGTACAGATTGATACCCACGGGGGGGGAGGGGGTGGAAGATTGCAACCTTCACGTGGTCCGCCCTGTTTCGGCTAATGCAATCAACTCGACGTGCACAAACGGAAGATCAAATAGAACAAGTTGTCCAACAACTTTAGGCTGTGCACGCCACACGACAGAAGAAGAAGACCCACAGGGGAAAAACGCTTCTCCTGTGGCATTCTGTGCTGCATCTTGGTGGAACCAGTCTGTTGCTGAAGGTCCTCAGGTTGGCCAGTGTGTGATGGAGGGGGTGAGCTGTATTGTCCAAGATGCTCCGCAGTTTGTGGAGCATCCTCTCCTCCAAGACCATCTGCAGTGAATCCAACCCGGCCCCCAGGACAGAGCCAGCCTTCCTGATGTCCTTGTTAATTCTGTTGGCGGCCACCACCTGAGGATCGAGGATCTTCCCGCTGTTTTATTGTCCTCCTACGTCCCAAAGATGTGTTGGTTTAGTTTAGTTTAGAGATACAGCGCGGAAACAGGACCTTCGGCCCACCAGCGATCCCCCGCACACCCACTAGGGACCATTTTTACATTTACCAAGCCAATTAACCTACAAACCTGTGCGCCTTTGGAGTGTGGGAGGAAACCAAAGATCTCGGACAAAACACACGCAGGTCACGGGAAGAACTTACAAACTCCGTACTGACAGCACCCGTAGTCGGAATCGAACCGGGGTCTCCAGCGCTGCAAGTGCTGTAAAAGCCAGCAACTCTACCGCTGCACCACCGTACCTGGCTACTGTAGGTGTGTGGACTGCGAACTAGGGTGGTGTTAGATTACTTAGAAAATCATTGGGGGGAATGGGACGATGCATTAAAGGTCTGCATAGACTTGATGAGTTGAAAGGTTGTCCTTTGTCATAAGGAAATATGAAGCATTTGGCAGAGGTGAAAAATCTATAAATACCTGCATTTTGAATGGTCACTGTGACATTCATGATGGGGTGGAAGATTGCAACCTCACGTGGTCCGCCCTGTTTCGACTAATGCAATCAACTCGACGTGCGCAAACGGAAGATCAAATAGAACAAGTTGTCCAAAAACTTTAGGCTGTGCTCGCCACACGAAAGAAGAAGGCATTCATGATATTTCTTTAGGCCGGATTCTAAACTGTATTTAAACATGCTGTTAGCATGGCAGTAATAGGAATAGGAATTTTGAGATGTAGCTGGTAGAACTGCTGCCTCACAGCGCCACACTCCCAAGTTCGAGCCTGACCTCGGGTGCTCTCCGTGTGGAGTTTGCAAGTTCTCCCTGTGACCGCATGGGTTTCCCCCCCCCCCCCCCCCCCCCCCCCCCCCCCATGGTGCTCCGGTTTCCTCCCACACCCCGCTGATTGACGGTCAGCATGGACCCGTGCAGGAAGGAACTGCAGATGCTGGTTTAAACCAAAGATAGACACAAAAAGCTGGAGTAACTCAGCGGGACAGGCAGCAACTCTGGAGAGAAGGAATGGGTGACGTTTTGGGTCGAGACCCTTCTTCAAACTAGTCAGGGAAAAGGGTAATGAGAGATATAGATGATAATAAAAGAAACAGGCCATTGACAGCTACCAATGTTCATCGATACATTTGTCTTTCATTCATTGTTCTTTATCTTATACAACATAATCGTCTGTATTTCTCGTTTCCCTGACTAGTCTGAAGAAGGGTCTCGACCCGAAACATCACCCATTCCTTCTCTCCAGAGATGCTGCCTGTCCCGCTGAGTTACTTCAGCATTTTGTGTCTTATCATCAGCAAGGACTCCATGGGCCTAAGTGCCCATTTCCATGCTGTATCTTTAACGTGGTGTATTCCTGGTGGGCATGGAGTGGATGGGAAAGTGGGATGACATAGAACTAGTTGCCGATGGTCGGCATGGGCTCGGTGGGCCGAAGAAGAGCCTGTGTCCTTGCTGTATTATTCGATGTTTCACCGACACTGAGTATGTTTTTTGTTTTAATTCATGTTATCGCAGACCCGATCTTTCACCGGATCACTTCAGGCAACGCAGCGGCAGCTTGGAATCCCAGTCCCACCTCCTGGACGAGGTTCCCGGCGAGAGGGCCATGTTCCCCCTCACGGCGGCCCAGCGCAGCAGCAGCACGGAGCTGCTGGACGACGGCTCGTCCTACACCAGCCAGTCCAGTACCGAGTACTACAGCGCCCCAAGCAAGCCCCCCCAGTACTACAACACCATGACGGTCGGCTGCCGGTCAAGAGACAGGCGGAGGCACAAGAAACCGGCGATATCTGCCGCTCCGTCAGGGAGCATGCCCAATCTGGCACCGAAAGACGTGAGGAATGGAGTTTACCAAAACTCTTACAATCAGCCTTGCTCTGACTATTATATCCCAGCATATCCTCAGTACAGTGACTATGAGCCTTATGGATATACGTTTGAGAATGACACCGAAGGCCACTATAACGTCAAATCCCCGCACAGATCCATGCATTCATACAACGCTGACCACTACAGTCGAGACTACGGTCGCTTTTACCAGGAGGATGTGGAGGCCATGTCTCAGAACCCGTACGCCACGCTGAGGAATATGCGCAGGAGAGGCGCCAAGAGTGAGCAAATAACCAAAAACATTCAGAAAGCGCTGGTGGCGGAAAGCTTGCGGGGCTGGTACGAGCGAGCGTCGACTCACAAGGATCACGGCCTGCAGGCAGGTTTGGACTCCGAGAGGGGCTCACAGCAGAGTCTGGGCTTCACGTATATGCAAGGTCCTTTCTCGCCGAACAACAGGGCTACGTCTTTCACATCCGGTAAGTGGCAGCTCTTCAAGTGTCATCCAGGTTCAATGGATATTACGTAGCAAAATTCATTTTGCATATAGTAATGTCCTAGTTGGTGATATGATGGCTCAGTTGCTTAATAACAGCTGGGAATAAAATGTCCCTGAATGTGGAGATGTGCATTTTCACACTTCTGTACCTCTTGCCCGATGGGATAGGGGAGAAGAGGGAGTGGCCGGGATGAGACTTCTCCTCGATCCAGCATCCAGTGTTATCCAGCATTTGTAATTTGCATCGTTTAAAAAATTAACAATGGTGTGCTTAACTTTAGTAATGATATGCTGAATAGGGGCGATGCATTAAAGGTCAGCATAGACTCGATGAGTAGTTTAGTTTGGTTTATTGTCACATGTACAGAGGTGCGGTGCAAAGCTTTTTATTGCGTGCTATCCAGTCAGCAGAAAGACTGTATATGATTACAGTCGATCCGTCCACAGTGTACAGATACGTGATGAAGGGTGTAATGGTAAAGTCCGATTTAAGAACAACAGATCAGAGGGGAGATTAAGACGAGCCTTGTTAAAGTACGAAATGCTGCTGTTGGCGTGGAGATTTAAAAGAATGGTGCAATTGTAATGCGTGATTGCTGATTCACTTCTGGGACCAGCAAGCAGAGAGCCAAAGGCATTCCTTTAAGTCATAAGAAAATATGAAGCGTTAGAGAGGGGGGTGAAAAATCTATAAATATTTTCATTCTGAATGGTAGCAATGATATGCTTAACTTTATTATAATTTCTAATATTTAGAAACATAGAAAATAGGTGCAGGAGTAGGCCATTCGGCCCTTCGAGCCTGCACCGCCATTCAATATGATCATGGCTGATCATCCAACTCAGTGTCCCGTACCTGCCTTCTCTCCATACTCCCTGATCCCTTTAGCCACAAGGGCCACATCTAACTCCCTCTTAAATATAGCCAATGAACTGGCCTCAACTACCTTCTGTGGCAGAGAATTCCAGAGATTCACCACTCTCTGTGTGAAAAATGTTTTTCTCATCTCGGTGCTAAAGGAATTCCCCCTTATCCTTAGACTGTGACCCCTGTCCTGGACTTCCCCAACATCGGGAACAATCTTCCTGCATCTAGCCTGTCCAACCCCTTAAGAATTTTATAAGTTTCTATAAGATCCCCCCTCAATCTTCTAAATTCTAGCGAGTACAAGCCGAGTCTATCCAGTCTTTCTTCATATGAAAGTCCTGACATCCCAGGAATCAGTCTGGTGAACCTTCTCTGTACTCCCTCTATGGCAAGAATGTCTTTCCTCAATTATGAGACCAAAACTGTACGCAATACTCCAGGTGTGGTCCCACCAAGACCCTCTACAACTGTTTCTCATAACTCCATTTTTAAAAGTGTAGTTTCATCAACTTGGATAATATTAAGAATATGAATTCTAACTATTTGAGGAAAAGTGCACAAGTTATAGGAGTAGAAATAGGTCATTTGGCCCACAGAGTCTACGCCGCCATTCAATCCTGGCTGATCTCTGCCTCTGAATCCCATTCTTCTGCCTTCTCCCCATAACCCTTGACAACTGTTCTAATCAAGAATTGGTCTGATCAGGATTTTTTTCAAGAAGTCAATAGAGTGAAATATATAATTTGAAAACGTCAAGTAATAATTTAGTTTAATTGTATCCGGTTCTGATTTTTTAACATGAGTCACTCGGAGGCTGAAGCTAGTTGATATCAAAATCTTTATTCATCAAGAGAAATCCATGGTACTTTATTGACACATGTATCTAAGTGCACAGTCATACAGCATGGAGACAGGCCCTTCGGCTCAACTTGACCGTGCTGACCAAGATGCCGTGTCTATGCTAGTCCCACCTGTCCACGTTTGGCCCATGTCACTTTAAACCATGCATATCCATGTATCTGTCCAAATCTCCTTTAAATGTTGTGCTAATACCTGCCTCATCTACCTCCTGTAGCAGCTCGTTCCATGGATTCACCACCCTCTGGGTGAAAAAGTTGCCCTTTGGCTTCCTATTAAATCTTGTCCTTCTCACCTTAATCCTAGATCCCCTTGTTCTTGATTCCCCTACTCTAGATTTAAAAAAACTATGCATTTCAATTCCTTTCCTGTATGGTGAAATTACTTTTTTTGGAAACGGTTCAGTGAAGGAATGGGTGACGTTTCAGGAAGGGTCTCGACCCAAAACGTCACCCATTCCTTCTATCCACTAACAATCTTACTATATATAGACATTCACATGGAGACCCTCTCAATAGTATCTCTCAGATTCAAAATAAACTGTTTATGGATGTTTTAAACACCATAGTAGTGAAAGACCTGGACAGAGTGGATGTGGAGAGGATGTTTCCACCAGTGGGAGAACGGGAGCTGTAGCCTCAGAATAACAGGATGTACCTTTAGAAAGGAGGAGGAATTTATTTCGTCAGAGGGTGGTCAATCTGTGGAATTCATTGCCACAGATGGCTACGGAGGCCAAGTCGATGGATATTTTTAAGGCATAGAAACAAAGAACTGCAGATGCTGGTTTATACCACAGATAGACACAAAGTGCTGAAGTAACTCAGCGGATGAGATCGCATCTCTGGAGAAAAAAAGATGGGTGATGTTTCAGGTCGGGACCCTGTCTAATGAAATGTCCCAACCCAATAAATCACCCATCCATTTACTCCAGAGATACTGTCTGACGCGCTGATTACCCCAGCCCTTTGTGTCCTTTTGTTTTGTAAACCAGCACCTGCAGTTCCTCGTGTCTACATTTGCTTTGATGTCGGATTGACATATTCAATTGATTTAGTCGACACCTGCTTTTGAAAGGTTGTCCTTTTAATTTCAAACTGATTACTGCTTTCAAAGTACATTAGAAGAGATATAATGAAGACTGCTCCTTGGTTTGAATTAATGACTGCTACTTTCAAAATATGTTATAATCCCTGAATATTCCCCAACAGCGGGTAACAGGAAAGAGAGTTAACACCATCAGTGGCTTCATATTGTAATATTATCCAGCTTTTATTAGGACCATTTAGGTCTTCTACCTTTGGATGAAGTGGCATTGTTCTACTGCAGAGTTGATTTTCAGACTACAGTATCACCAATTCAACAAATGGCAAATTATTAGCCATGATCACATTGAATGGTGGGTGCCGACTCGAAGGGCCGAATGGCCTCCTCCTATTGTCAATTGTCTATTAGTGAGTGGGAATGGCCTCAAAAGTGGGGAGAGAATGTGACAAAACCGAAGTGAAAACAAGAATAACAGAACAGATTTTTGCAATAAAACTCTCCCTATTTTTAATATTGCATTGTTACTAATTGGAAAGTAATTGGACCAAACTTGTGCAGATCTATCATTAAATATAATTATGAAAGAGTTTTTATTTTTGAAAAAAACTTGCAAAGTTTTGTGTGCTCATTGATTCAATTGAAGATTGAAGCTGGATGAGGGGCCCAAATGTAGGTCAATTATTACTTTCAACATGATTTGTTATGATGTAAACTGCATACAGTAGAATTCAGTTGCATAATACGTCGGAAATAAATAGCAAGTCAAAGCTGTTTTTCCAGTGAATCAAATCCAGAGTGTTCAATTAGTTTAGTTTAAAGCAACAGCGCAGAAACAGACCCTTCGGCCCACCGAGTTCGCACCGACCAGCGATCACTGCACGTGTGGGACAAATTTAACATTTATTCCCTCTCAGGGAGCAAGTCACGGGTGAACTCTACAGGCAGAAATTTGGCGCTGTAAATTGGCAGCACATTATGTAAATCTGTCGAGTGTAATGGATATTTATTAGAATGGCAAATGTTTGGGTAACTGGTGACATAGAATATAGAACAGTACAGAAGATAGACACAAAAAGCTGGAGTAACTCAGCGGGACAGGCAGCATCTCTGGAGCGAAGGAATGGGTGATTTTTCGAGTTGAGACCCTTCTTCAGACTGAAAGAAGGGTCTCGACCCGAAACGTCATCCATTCCTTCTCTCCAGAGATGCTGCCTGTCCCGCTGAGTTACTCCAGCTTTTTGTGTCTATCTTCGGTTTAAACCAGCATCTGCAGTTCCTTGCTACATCGAACAATACAGCACAGGAACAGGCCCTTCGGCCCACAATGTGGATACCAAACATGATGTCAAGACCAACTGTTATCTGCCTGCTCACAAATCATTGTGCCTATCCAGAAGTCTCTTAAATGCCGCTATCATATCTGCCTCCATCACCCCCAACAACTTATTCCACGCACTCACCACCCTCTGGAAAATAATTCTGACTGGATATCTATCCCTCTCATAATTATATATGATTTTATAAACAAGTACTAAAGTCTAATACAAGTGGTTGTGCTATGACTAAATGTGTTTGGAGTTCATGTTATCCTAAAATGTATCACACCTTTAAGTTGTGGGGAGATTGGGCAAGCTAGGATATTATTCCTTCGAGGACAAGGGGTGATCCTATAGAGGTGCAAAAAAATCATGAGGGGAATTGAGAGGGAGAATTTTCAGAGTCTTTTACCCAGGATATGGGGAATCAAGAATCAGAGGGCATAAGTTTAAGGGGACAGGGGACATTTTGTGTTTTTATGACTGTTGGCAGATCAATTTCCCTCGTGGTGTTTAAGAAAGAACTGCAGATGCTGGAAAAATCGAAGGTAGACAAAAAAAATGCTTGAGGAACTCAGCGGGTGAGGCAGCATCTTTGGAGAGACAGAATAGGCAATGTTTCGGGTTGTGACCCTTCTTCAGTTTGGTCTGACTTCTACTGATCTGAAGAAGGGTCTCGACCCGAAACGTCGTCAACTTCCCGCGTGGGATAAACAAAGTTCCATCGTACCCTTGGAACCCGAGGGCCACGTTTTCACTCACAGGATGGTGGCTGTATGGAATGAGCTGCCAGAGAAGGTAGTTGACACAGACACAATGACAACATTTAAAAGACCCTTGGACAGGTACATGGGTGGGAGACGTTTAGAGGGATATTGGCCAAACGTGGGCAAATGGGACTAGCTTAGATGTGGCATCTTGGTCGGCATGGACCATTTGGGCTGAAGGGCCTGCTTATGTGCTGTATGATTCTGACTCTAAATAAAATATGAAGGGACTGATACATAGGAATGAATTGCAGCAATTTAAAAAAAATGTTTTTCTTTGAATCGCAGTTTCTTCAGCAGCTAGCACAGGAACGTGGCGGAGCCAGATCACTGTGGGCGTCCAGGATTTTGATCATTTACCTTATGCAACTCCTTTCAATAACTCCTACAGCAATACAACATTACACACCAGGTGAGTGTCAGTATAACACACCTGTCTGCTTAGCCATTCAAAACTGAAAATGGGCATTTGGTTCAACACTGCCCTTTGAGAAATAAGTTATTTTTCTGTTCAACAACCATTCCATTTCCAGCAGTACTCAACAAATTTCAATTGTAGGTTACTGTTTATATTAACAAAGACATGTCTGATGGAAAAGAAAATGCATATATAGTGAAGTAATGGAATTTACAGTACTTAACTGGAGAATGCAGGAGAGCTGCGCGAAAGTAATTAGCACTTAACATCCGCAAAAGTAAGATTTATGTGAACGCAAGCGATGACAGGAAGAAATTGTCCTAAGTTTCTAATGGTAAAAGCACTGTGTTAAATTTGGAAGTAGAGAGGAGAGCATGGCATCTACCAAACTATCCCTTTGGCTCCACAGATGCTGTTTGTCCTTTGCTCTAAATTACCTAATTGCACATTCATCACAACACAATATAGATTCATAGAGTGATACAGTGTGGAAACAGGCCCAACTTGCCCACACTGGCCAACATGTCCCAGCTACACTAGTCCCAGCTGCCTGTGTTTGGTCCATATCCCTCCAAACCTGTCCTATTCAATGTACTTGTCTAACTGTTTCTTAAACATTGGGATAGTCCCATCCTCAACTACCTCCTCTGGCAGCTTGTTACATACACCCACCACCCTTTGTGTTAAAAAGTTACCCCTTTAGATTCCTATTAAATCTTTTCCCCTTCACCTTAAACCTATGTCCTCTGGTCATCGAATCATCTACTCTGGCAAGTGGCTGCATACACCCAATCTATTCTCTCATTTTACCCACCCTTCTAATGTTTTTGGACTATGTTTCTTGCTTTTAAAATACAAAAACATTTTCAACAACCTCTCAGATCCCCCAAGGAGAGCATAGTTAAATGTTTTATAAGGACCTTCTGACATCTAATTTTGGATTAAGTTGTTCTGTTCTATTGCAGAATTAATTTTCATACTACAATGTAGCAAATTGGTCAAGTGCAATTTACGAGCCTTATATGACCTTAAAATAGTGGAGAAGTCGTAAGGGACCTTCAGCATTATAATGTGCAATCTATGAATGAAATTATAAATGTTTGCTAAGGTAGGTTAACCATTAATGCCCTAAAATAGAGGGGGTGTGTTCCTGTAATTTGATCAAATTTGAAAACAACACAAAGTTGTTTGATCAGTTGTTTGGCCAGTGATCATTGGACATTCTAAGCTTTTCACTGTACATCAATACACAGATTTGGCAGAACTCTTGCCATGTAATTGGCATTTAGACACTAGGTGCAGGAGTAGGCCATTTGGTCCTTCGAGCCAGCACCGCCATTCAATGTGATCACGGCTGATCATCCCCAATCAGTACCCCGTTCCTGCCTTCTCCCCATATCCCCTGACTCCGCTATTTTTAGGAGCCCTATCTAGCTCTCTCTTGAAAGCATCCAGAGAACCGGCCTCCACCACCCTCTGAGGCAGAGAATTCCACAGACTCCCCACTCTCTGTGAGGAAAAAGTGTTTCCTCGTCTCCGTTCTAAATGGCTTACTCCTTATTCTTAAACTGTGGCCCCTGGTTCTGGACTCCCCCAACATCGGGAACATGTTTCCTGCCTCTAGCGTGTCCAAGCCCTTAACAATCTTATATGTTTCAATGAGATCCCATCTCATCTTTCTAAACTCCAGAGTGTACAAGCCAGCTGCTCCATTCTCTCAGCCTATGAACCTATGCTGCATTCCCTCAATAGCAAGAATTTCAGCCTTGGCAGTTGTACCTCACTCATGGTGTCTCCAATGTGGACCGCCTCCATGTTTGTAGATTCACTCCAGCAAAGGCCAGGAGGACTAATGTTATTCAGCACTACTGGTTCCCAGGTTCAGCGATAGCACAAAGTATATTTTAGCATACCTCCATGTTTTGTAGATTCACTGCAGCCAAGATCCGGTGGACTAATGTTATTCAGCACTACCTGCCATTGAATTGGTACAGATTAAGGTTTCAGCAGTTGCATAAAGTAACTTGCAGTGGAGATGAAAACTGCTGGTTTTGCAGAATGGATCAAACTTTAAATTTAACATTGTAAATTGGTTAAGTTGAGCATTCTTGTAATGCTGGTTCAAGATAAACTACTCACATGGAAGGAAGTGGTGGAAGCAGTATTGGGCCACATGGTGTCTCAGGCTACTTCATCATATAATGGACTAACCATGATCCAATTATTATCAGTCAACTATTCCAAATTCCAAATATTTCCTCATTCTCTTAAGATCTCTTGGTGTTGATGCACTTATTGCCTCTGTCATCCTCTTTACAGGGAGATATTTTGCTTGGTGCTCACATTCTCCAGCAGAGTATTTCGGATTCATTAACTCAAGTGGAGTATTGAAAGTTATGTGTGTTGATGGATGTAGACAGCAATTGCCCTTGTAGGCAAGGCGCTATTGGCCATGGTTGCCAATGTACGCTTGTAAAGTGTACAGATGTCCTTGTATGCATTAACACTGTCAAGAGATAAGGGGGGGGGGGGGGGGGGGTGGAGTATATAATCTGGAGATTTACTTCTTATTTTGCTTGTCGGTCATTTTCTTGTAGGCCTAGCTCCTTCCAGTCTCTTGGCGATCCCTTTTCTGCTGCGCGCCACCATTTCCCCACTGTCGGCACAACGCCTGCCAGTCACTCATCTGCCTCCTCCACCTCCTCTTCCTCCTCCTCCTCTTTTTCATCCACTTCCACTTTCCCTCACAAAGAAAAGGAGTGTTTCCCTAAGTGTACTGACTGCCGCCAACATCGCGTCTACAGAAATGAGATATTCATTAAATACTCGTACGCAAAATGTAGTCAGCGGTAGTAAGTATCTTTGCGTGTTTGTGTGTGTGACTGTTGGTCGTTACGCTTGCTAAAGAGGCTTGACGTTGGCTGAGCTGCTTCCGGCATAGAACGCTTGCTAATAATGCTTGACATTAAGTTTATCTGCTTCCTACATGGATTGTCTCTCAATGTAATGTTAAGTCATACGTTAAAGCAACAGTAATGTTGTCGTCCTTGTTGCTCTAACAAATAGCCAACAGCTGTTGAACTAAAAGTTTTAGATCTGATAAGCTAACAAATGATCCAGCATTCCTCCAAATGACCATTGCAACCTATTTAGATGTATTCATGCAGCTGTCCGATTTGAAGATATTTACAGTAGGAAACAGCCCTTTTGAATTCTACTCCTTCAATAATCTACACTAAATCATTCTGGATTGATTTGACAATAAGACCTTCTTGGCTTTTCACTAGTTATATAAATTACATTTAAAAACATTTCTTCTAACTAGTTCCTCTGTGTTCTAGTAAGCAGAGGCATAGTTGAGGTATTTAGATTCGGTTCCAATTTGGATTTGCTTGCGATCGGCTGAATAATTGGTATGCTTCAGGCAAATTTAGTATCGCAAATCTAGGAAAAGGGTGGAGGAAATATAACAGGATTTTTGTTCCTGAGATTTAGGCATCCTGTTGCTTGTCTATTGGAAAGGCACCAATCAGATCAGCATTAAAAAGAAAATTCATTCCAATAATCTATCCTGGATTTACATAGTTGAAAATGGCTACTCAAAGCTTTTCACTGTACATCGGTACACGTTACAATAACCTAAACTCAACACAACTAGACTTGAGGTATTGAGGATGTCTGCAGAATCAAATCCCAGTGTAGTTGCAGATTGAATAATTTCGGAAAGTTGGAACATTCCTAATGTGATGGGACTTTCATAATAATACATTCAACCCCAGTTTGCCAATGTTTCCCTTTCTACCTGCCAATCTGAAACAATGTTTAAATGTGGGTTAGAATTGTGCTACCACTAAGGAAGAGATTTGAAATTTCAATGATATTTCTCCAGCCACTTGATGTTCCATTGTGAATATCATGTAGCTGCAATCATAATGATATTTTCAAACAGAGTAAAAATCATTGCTTCATTACAACACTCAAGACTGATCGGAGTTTATAATAAATTCATGTTGAACTCAGTTTCAGAAGGTCTGAAGAAGGGTCTCAACCCAAAACGTCACCTATTCCTTTTCTCGAAAGATGCTGCCTGGCCCGCTGTTACTCCAGCATTTTGCATTTATCTTCAGCTTCAGACAAATGGTTCTATTCAACTAATTTCAGAAGAGGGGTTCATAGAAACATGGAAAATAGGTGCAGGAGGAGGCCGTTCGGCTCTTGGAGCCAGCACCGCCATTCACTGTGATCATGGCTGATCGTCCCCAATCAATAACCCGTGCCTGCCTTCTCCCCATATCCCTTGATTCCACTAGCCCCTAGAGCTCTCTCTAACTTCAACACACACATACTACTAAATCTCACCTGATTTAGTACGAGACTTATTTCTACCCCAATGTTATGTTATTTCAACCGCAGTCAGCATTATTGGTCTTCTT